>CM053754.1:29280852-29584111 GCA_028658305.1 Pachyuromys duprasi | reverse complement strand
AATGAGGGAGGGGGCTACGCCTGGGATGCAAAGTACCTAACCTGTGATTGATATAAAAATAAATAAATTTTTAAAAAAACTTGTCTCATGTAACATGCACTGTTTTCTCAGTTCTGAGAGTCCCTGTTGCTCAGATAATCATCTTCCCTCCTTCCCTCTGTTCTGTAAATATGGTCAGTACCTTAAACCACATAAAGTGCTCTAACTCTCTATCATTGGAAAAGGAGCAGAAATGTTTCTATTGCCTTTCTGTCCCATAGTAACTTTGATGAAGTTAGGGTAAGTTTGGAAAGGCTGTAGGAACTCTTTGCAGAAGCTTGCCCCCACTACTCCTTGCTCGAGGGCGAGCTGAAAACAACCCCAGATAGAGAATCTGGTGACCCAGCTGCCCAGACCTGCCATAACAACCTATTTGAGGGATGACGTGGTAATTTGGTCTGTGGCATTTGGCTTAGTGGTTCCTGTTGTGACATACAGTGATTCAGGTTTTCTCATCTACACACTGGAGCTTCACAAAATTACCTTCCTGGGGTCCTTGAGGTCAGATGAGGAAGGAGGGAATAGCGCGCAGGACTCTAAAACAAATCCACCATGTTTTCCCTCTGCCTGCTGAGACAGACATCCTGCCATTCAGAGGCAGCCTGCTCTGACGCCCTTGAAAGAGCATCTAAAAGGACACAGAGAGAGGTTGAGGTCTGAAGTCCCCCTGGGGATCCCCTCCTGCTACAAACACTAGCTATTTGGGAGCCTTTAACTTCTTTTCTCATCCTTTTCCTTCATGGCCATTTAAAAGGTGTTTGGATTTAATATTTGCTGAGGACTATTACATACTTCACATATAATGTGTCAGTTTGAGGGAGAACATTTCAGGCCCAAACCATTCACCATCTCTGAACCATTCTTTCGGCCTGTGCCATAATTTCTGTAAGTAACTTAATAAAACTGTGGTTTTTGTTTTTTGTTTTTTGTTTTTAAACATGACAGAAACCAAAGAAAGTAGAATTTGACAAAATCCTCTTAGTACAAAAATGTCAAGCCATACAATTCTCCAGAGTGGCCAGGTGTGCTATTTCTAATCAACTGCTTAAGAACTCTGAACCAAATAGCCTTTCAGATTCTCGATCAGCTTCAAAACGTTTGTGGTTCAGTGACGGCTCCACCCAAGGGAGCCAACGTTTACCCCTTAGAGAAGAGAGGCGAGCTGAGTTTTGAAGAAGGGTAGATCAGTAGGAATTGGGAAACAGTCGTTTCTAGAATCCACTTCTGACATTTATTCTGAGACGAATGTGTGTGCTGACCCACCTAGACACCATCTTCTGGGTAACTCTCTTGACAGTGGCCACCAAACCTAATTCGCTTAGGCCAAAAAGGGAATTTTGTATTTTTTAAAAATCAGTCTCCTCAGTCCTCATAGCCCAAATCAGCCAGATAATTTTGTTAAGAAGTTTTCATTAAACCACTTCTGTCAGTTTTCTCTTTGATCCTTGAACCCTGAATATAAAATATATTTTTTTATTTATATATATACGTATTATATACATCTTAAGTTCTTTCTTTTCAAAGCCACGTTTTATGTGTGTTTTCTTTATATTTTGACTACATTATTATAAAATCAGACAGAAGAAGGAAAAAAAAAACGAATAAAAAACAATAAAGAAAAAAAAGAGAGAGAGTAGAGTACCTGGCAAGAGCCTGGCTAAGTTAGGGGAGAAAGGAGAAGTTTCTAGGGGAACCTCCATGAGGAGACAGGGGACAAAGGTGCTGCGCAGGGTGTGCTCGCTGACTCAGGCTTTGGCTCTGCTCCTGGGTGACTCACTTGCTGGAAAACATCACTGAGTCTGAGAACCTTTCACAGGTCTTGGACTTTCTTGGAATCACAGGCAACTTCATTTTGTGTGCATATTTTCTTCTCTGCTCTCTAAAGCTGGAAGTATCTGTGGCTTATCAGAAATATGTATCTCAGATACTAGATTTTTTTTTTCTGTGTAGCCACTTGAGAGTGAAAATTAAATGGTGGACTTTGGAAAGCGGAAAATGTTTGGGAAGACAGGACTGGTTAGATCCTGGGAGCTTGTTTGTCTCCCGCATGACAAGGTGGACAGCGAGTCTCCCAAAGGCTCTGTACAAGCGCGCACAGAGTGTGGAGCAGATGTGAGGGTTTCTTTCTTCTCTTTAATCATGATTGACACTAAGAAATCCTCTTTACATCGTGACTCAGTTCCCACATGTTCTGGGAAACAGTGCTTAGTTTTGCACACACATTATGTCTGATATTTCTGATTTGCTCTATTCCACTATCCTCTGTGTTGTTTTGAATAGCTATAAATTTGACAGCCCACTACTGGACCTTGGTATATATCCCAGTATCTGTCCTGTCCCAAGTCTCTTCTAAACGGACTTGCAAAACAGATAAAGCACAGTACATCCAGCTTTGAGGAGCATTTCTCACACACTCTCTCCTTTCTGCTAAAATACTTGCAACTCCTCAAACACCAAGCTGTCTTCCACTTTCTTGCACGTCATTCTTTCTGCCCAGAGAGTGTCAGTACTTTCCCATTCCACTTCCTCTTTCTTCCTTAATTCTAGCTGTTTAAGATTCTACTCAGGAGTCAACATCCCTTCCTCTGGGGCCCTGTGAGTGTTTGTACTACTCCCCTTGGCTTCCTGGACTTACCTTTGTGTGCCTTGTTGTGCTATGATTCAATAGTGCATCTACATGCTATTTTTTGACTGGTAGATTTCTTGAAAGGCAGATCTATGTCGTACTTTATGTCAATATGTTTAATACATTATGTCTAATGCTTGACACATGTCTGATTAACAAATTTTGGATAAAAGAGACTCTCCAGTTGGTAGGCACTTGGTATGCAGTAGGTTAAGTCCTTGGTGCACTGCAGCCTGTTTAGCACAAACAACAGAGCAAGCTTCCATTCAGAATGATTGCAGGGTAGTTGGTAGTCTGGCCCTCATTAGAATCTGCTGTTGCTATGGCTAACAGGAGGTTATGCAGCCAAATAGTTAAGTACTCAGTCTTCAAAATATACAAAATTGGGTTAGAATTCTTTTTTACCAGTTACTAGTTCTATGACCTTTGGCACGTCACCGTATAAAAATCCCAGATTCCCCTTCAAGATAATAACATTCCCTTGCTGTTCTCAGGACTCTAGAACATTGCTAAATGACTGTACATATATCCCATAAAGTCAAGAGTCCTTGCAATTTTGATTTATTTCTGTAAAAGAAGAGCGGCTGGCACATGTCTGTCCAATCAATGAGTGTTTTGTTTTGAGTGGATCTTATTTATAGCAGTTCTTATTTGTGTGAATGTCTTACCAATTCTTATGTAGGATTCTTTGATAGCTGTATGATGTACATAAGAGCCCCTTGCAACTTATGGGAACAGAGGTGAGGCTTCAACCCCTAACCCCCGCATGGGAACTCTTGAAACCAACATACCAGAGGAAGGTAGAAGCATTTTCTTGTTCTATTTATTGGACTTCCAGGATTAAATTCTGTCATTTCAGCTGGTCTTTGTAATTATATATCCATTAACACACCTTTGTGTACTATATATTAAACAGATGCAAAGTTTGGTTCAACATCTTGGAGAAAACTATTGAATTTAGGTATTCCTAGATCTTATGTAAGATCCATTGTTGCTTAGCATCCTTGATTCTTTTCCCAATTTTGTTCATGGATGTTTATATTCCAGGGTTTCATTCTGGGCCCTTCCCATTTCCAGTAGTTGTTTAGTTTCAGATAACCTGAAGCTCATTAGCAAAGGTATTGTTGTGAGCTTTTTCAGTTTTTCCAATTTACATACATCTCCCCATATTATTTTCCTACCTGAGGCAAAAGGAATTTACATTAAATTTGTACCTTATGATCCTCACTGGTGAATGGAGGGAACATGTTCTATACAGTGGAATTCCCACTTTCTGCTCCCAATATGTTATCTGCTGGCTAACAAACTGCCTCCACAATCTGGGAAGTACAAGGCACTGGGTTCCTGGAAGCCATTGCTGAGGAACCTTTTACATAAACAGTCAGTACATTTGTTTGCCAAGTGAAAGTAAAACCTCAGCTAAATGTATGTTGAGAACATTTGCTACATGACATAAACCCAGACATGGAGGACAATGCTCTCTCTCCAGTGGTCTTTCTTCTTTGGCCTTCTTTAACCCTGGGAAATTTTCAAGGGTTCTAGTTCATTCTCAAGGTTGACAAGCTAACCCTATAAAGAATAGAGTGAAGAGCAAAAGTTAGTGGCTCCCTTGAATGAGTTGACTGTTGGTAGAATGTCATTCTCTTTTTTTCCCCTGTGTTTTTCTGAAATACATTGACCGTCAAAGTGAACAATGCTGACTTAGTTCTGGGGATTGCTTAGAGGGCAGCATGCATTCCTGCATGGAGCCTGGAGGACCATGTTTATAGGTAACTATAGCATGAGGAGCTGTGATTTCAAAGATGAATTAGGTGTCTTCAAGGTCTATATGCTGCCCACTAGCTGCTTATGATTTCCCAGAGGATGTGAGTTGCCTTAAGATGGTGTCCCCCACCAGAAAGTCTTTCTATCCTGGCTGGGTTAGATAGTCACTAGTGCCCACCCAGAGTCTATTTCCAGAAGCCAAAGGTATTCTTCACAAAGTTGACCCATCTTCTAGTTCTTTTCACCCTTCTACCAGGGGTCTCCAAGCACAGCATTGTGAATGAATAATAATCATCAATGGGTACACTCTGAATATCAGGCTATGAAATGCCAAGAAGCTTCATTTTCTTTCTATTTAAGAAAAAGAGAGGAAGAATGATGAAATCATGTATTCTACATGTTTGTATGCATAGTGTGTGACAGTCTGAGATACTCAGGGAAAAATACATATTTGCACATCCATAGACCAGAGAATAAACTACAGATATATCCAGATTTCACACAGCTATGAAATCCACAGGACTACCAATAAGGGATAGGCAGATGTTATATTTCAGCTGTTAATGTTTAATAATTTAAGGACACACCTCTCCCATTATGTAAAGAGTCCTATTCTTTCGATGTATCCCAGGCCTGTAGGAGGTTAAGGCTATGGTCTACTGAGTCACAGATTATAATCTTTGGGCCACTTTCACATTTTCAGTTTCATCATTCCTGTTCTATTTGATCCCGAGGTTTACAAAGATGAGTGATATTATTTCTTTGATCTAGAGGAGGAAGCTACGGGCCAGAGAGGTCTTAGTCTTGCTAAGACCATAAATATGGCAAGCAGTGGGTCAACTTAGAGTGTAATTCCTAGTCTTCTTGCTGTGGGGTCGGTGTTTGGTTTTAATTTTTATTTATTTATTGTGGTATTTTTTATTGTTTCTTTGTGAATTTCACATCCCAGTCTCACTCATCTTCTTGTCCCTTTGTATCCACCCTCTGCCCTTTAAACCTCTCCAGGAAAACTAAAACTAAAACTACAAAACTAACGAAAAAAAAATCTTGCCAAGGAAGCTGCAGTGTGTCACACAGGATACCCTTTTGCCCAAACAGATTTCCTTGCAAATACTCATTGCAATGAGTCTGGTTTGAAGCCTCTGGCTTCTGCTACACTATCAGTACTGGATCCTCACAGGACCTTCTCTAGGATATCCTGTTGTTGTCCTGTGTCATGGAGATCCTGCAGCTTTGGATCTGCAGGGCCAGCCCCTTCACTTGTTCCAACAGTCCATAGATGGGGCGGATGTTGAGTTGGGACAACTCAGAGCTCTGCCTCTGGGCCTGGGTGGAAGCTGAGTTGGTTAGACCACCAGCTCTCCTGTGCCCACACCTCCAAGGCCAGCTCTACAACTCTCATACCCTCGCCCTCAGGCCAGCTTTCCATCCCCCATGCACCAGAGCCAGCTCTATTGTCCTGCCCAGGCGAGATGTGGGCCTCTCTTCTGCCCCCTTGACCTCTGGATGGGCACACTCACCTGCCACAGATGAGGGGACAGGACCTCTCTCCTGTGCTAACACCACAAGGCAGATGAGGGGCAGGATCAGCTCTCCCAAGTGCCATTGAACTCTGGTTTTTATTTTGATTAAGGAAAAAGATGCCTGACCTTAATTTTTAGAAATGCAATAGAGTATTTTTTTCTCTCTCTCTTGCTCTCTTCATTTCTTACCTTCATTATTTCCTTCTTTCCTCACTTTCTTTATTCTTATATTACCCTTTTATCTATCCCTTTCTCATTTCTCTTTCCCTTCTTCCTTCTTTATCTCTTTCTTCTTTCTGTGATTTCAGGGAATCAGCTTTGGGCCTCCTGAACACTAGGCAAATAAATATACTACCATTGAGCTACATCCTCAGCTCAAGAGAAACAAGTTTTTTGCAACCACATAAATTTGGTGTAATAAAGTAATAGCAATGACATGAAAGCACTTTATGTCAGTATTAAGCCACAAATCAACCCTCTAGTTCTCCTTCCTCATGCTATGATTCAACTCTTTTTCCAAAATGGAAGGTTTGGGAGTCACACCCATGTGAGTTATGAGGCTCCTTTCCCTGCCGGACTGTTGCTGGCCTTCTGTTAGGTGATGAGTTTGTGACTGGGATGATGTGTGCAACGTGGTCACTGGGCTTTTACACTGAGAAAAGCTTCTTCAGAAGCTTAGAGCTGACTGCTCAGCAACGCAGTGTCAGGACGGCAGTCATTAGCCCATGATCCAGAGTTTGCATTGCCCAATTACAGCATGGAAGGAGGAGAGAAGTTAGTGGCTTTCAAGTTCAAGTACACTGCCCATATTGGTTTGTGAAAAGCTTGAGAAACACCTGAAATCTGCACTGCCCATTGGGCTTAGACATAGTAGATGCTGGAAATACATAGCAAATCCGCAAACAGCATCACTCCCTAGCTGGGTCAGCTCATAAGGCTCTCCCTTCACCTGCCTCTACATTTGCCAAATAAAACAAAACTAGTAAGGGATTTCCCATTTTGTCAGTTTTCCTTCTGGTCACCTTACTGTTATCATGCTTGGGCTGTGCTCCAAGGCCTGGGAGAGTCTCCAAACTGGTCTTACGGCTTGTGATCATCTTTGGATTTACTGTCAGCAGATGATATTAAAATTAGCTTGTATTAGCTGAGTAAATCTGGACAGGCAACGGGAATGGAAATAGGGAGTGCCCTGGGTGGTGGCCGGAATTAGAAAAATAATCCCTTGCATTTAGGAGGTTGCAAAGCACTTTCCCACACAGTGTTTCACTGAGCCCCTACAAAGCCCTGCCGGTATATTCTTAGCATTGTTAGACACATGAGAAATGTGATGTTTCAAAAGGTGAAGTGACTGGCCAGGGTTTGGCAATACAGAAAGCAGAATAAAAGCCAAAGGTCTTGCTTCCTTGTGCAACACACCGGGAGCTGATTAGGATCTACTATAAAGCTCTTTGGTAATACCTGGCTTGTCAGCAATAACAGGGCCTCTGGAGCTCTGCTCTTTCAGGGCCTTCACGCCTGTTCTTCTTGTGGTTCCTGTCCTCCAGCTTCATTAACTGTATCTACCCCAGTTTCTCACTAGGCAATCACTTCCCCCCAAAGAAGCCAAGGCTTCATTAGAGATGCCATCCTATGGGCTTTCACGCCACTCAAGGATTGCCACCACTACCGCTGCCACTCAAATTCAGTGGCCTGTGTCGGAAATAACCCGATGTAGGCACTGAGACTCGTTATTAATAAGTCAATCTCAAGTTGCTGTGCTTTTACCTGTGCAACCCCAATACCCATCACAGGGGGATAGGGATAAATTGCTTTTAAGTAAATACCTGTAATCAACTGTTGCCAAGGAAGCATTTTTTTTTTATTCTTATTACCCTCAAGGGTAGGATCTGATTGAAAGCTCCTCTCCTATCCCACTTCCAGCTCTATTGAGGCATAATGAACAAGTTAAAATTGTATGCATTTGGATATACACCATGTTTTACTATGTGTATAATAATAAAGCCAAGGTAATAGCCATAGTCTTCCCATTCTTACCTATTTTGTATGGTACAGACACTTAAGATCTCTCAGTAATTTTAAGGTTTCCAACACATTGTTATTAGTTACAGTCATACTGTTGTACAATAGACCTCCAGAGAGTGTACCTTGATCTAATTGAAATGTTATATTCTTTGACCAAACTTCTAAAGCACAACCATATCCAGAAGGGGGGCTGGCCGAACACCAAATGCAAGTCATTTGTCTAAGATATGAGATAGTTCCCAGAAGGAGGCCTTAGAGTGGCAAGAATGGAGGTTGCTGTTTGTGTAACTAAATGGGGAAAGGTAAGGGCAGATATTTTTGGAGTCCCTGGAGAACATCACTGTGACACCGGGTCTACTCATGTGTCTGGTGCTATTGCTGGGAACAAAACTTCACATCAGATCACTGGCTGTTTGATATCACTTTCAGGAAGACATTCGGGCTTGCTAATGTAGTTATTTATAACTATCTTCCTATTTGGAACCAGTTTAAGGCTCTACAACACTACCAGTGCATGCTATCTGAATCATGTATTAGCAGACTACAGTAAATATTGTATAAGATAAGCAAAATCTAGGACTCAGAAATCAAGTGGAGATAGGATCCATCATTGGCTCTCATATTTAAACATGAAAGTCCCTTGTAAGTGTTTAGGGATTAATAAATACAAGATCACAATTATAATATGTATTAACTCAATTGATAGAAGTGATTTGGTCTAATACGTCAAGCAAAGCCATTCTGTGATGGCAGAATCTTAAGAAACAAATACATCTTGGCAAGGAATGCTTACCACAGAGACTGTGTCAACTTTTAGGAAAATAAAAATACTTTCAGCTACAGCATATACTTCCACAAATGATCCAAGACTGAGTGTCAATAAAACTTTGATAAAAATCACAGAGTGTGTTCTGTATGTCATCACTTTCAGACCCCAGGATAAGCAATAGCTCCTAATTTTCATTTTCACAATTTTATTTCCTTCTGAAAGTCTTCTCTATATCCTCCATTTCCCCAGCAGCTGAGTGTGTGTCCGGTCTGCTCAGAACAGTGCTTACATTCCCTGTAATCTAATGCTCTTTTTCCTCACTTCATTCCTCTCACGTGGCTCTGTTCAGATGATGTCATCTCTCCATATTTTCTCCCATGCATCCTCTAAGGCAGGTGCTGGAGAGGGCGTGGCAGCGTGCTCTGAGGAGTATTTTGACTCTAAATATTTGCCTCCCTGACTAATTTCTCTGGACTCAGAAAAAAAATGAGGGAGGAGGTCCTGTATAGTTTGAAAATTCCCCTCGCGTATCCAGACAGTTCCGTTCCTACTCTCTGGCTGTAAGAGCAACAATCAATAAATGGGACCTCATGAAACTGAAAAGCTCTGTAAAGCAAAGGACACTGTCATAACAAAACAACAGCCTACAGTCTGGGAAAGGATCTTCACCAACCCTACATCTGACAGAGGGCTGATATCCAGAACATGTAAAGAACTAAAGAAGTTAAAAGGCAATAAATCAAGCAATCCAATTTAAAAATGGGGTACGGAGCTAAACAGAGAATTGTCTGTAGAGGAATACAGAATGGCAGAGAAACACTTAAAGAGATGCTCAACATCCTTAGCCATCAGAGAGATGCAAATCAAAACGACCCTGAGATTTTACCTTACACCCATCAGAATGGCTAAGATCAAAAACTCAAGTGACAACACATGCTGGAGAGGTTGTGGAGAAAGGGGAAACCTCCTCCATTGCTGGTGGGAATGAAAACTTAAACAACCACTTTAGAAATCAATCTGGCATTCTCAGACAATTAGGAATACTGCTTCCTCAAGATCCAGCTATACCACTCCTAGGAATATATCCAAAAGATGCTCAAGTACACATTTGCTCAACCATGTTTGTAACAGTTTTATTCGTAATAGCCAGAGCCTGGAAACAACCCAGATGTCCACCAAGGAGGAATGGATACAGAAATTGTGGTACTTTTACACAGTGGAATACTACTCAGCAATTAAAAACAAGGAAATCATGAAATTTGCAGGCAAATGGTGGGATCTAGAAAAGATCATCCTGAGTGAGGTATCCCAGGAGCAGAAAGACACACACGGTATATATTCACTTATAAGTGGATACTAGACCTCTAAGATAGGATAAACATACTAAAATCTGTACACCTAAAGAAGATAAGCAAGAAAGAGTACCCAGGGTAAGATGATCAATCCTCACTTAGAAAGACAAATGGGATGGACATTGGAAGTAGGAAAAAACAAGTAACAAAACAGAAGCCTACCACAAAGGGCCTCTGAAAGACTCTACCTAGCAGTGTATCAAAGTAGATTCTGAGACTCATAACCAAACCTTCAGCAGAAGGAGTGCAGGAAATCATATGAAAGAAGGGGGAGTTAGTATGACCTGGAGAGGACAGGAGCTCCACAAGGACCAAATATATCAGAACACAGGAGTCTTCTATGACACTGTTTCTCCAACCAGGGACCATGTATAGATATAACCTAGAACCCCTGCTCAGATGTAGCCCATGGTAGCTCAGTATCCAAGTGGGTTCCTTAATTAGGGGAACAGGGACTATTCCTACTCTCTCCGAACCACTCCTTTATGGCATTAGTATAATCCTACATGCACCTAGAAGCCCCTTTGTCTATAATAGCCCACATTCAGTTTTCTTTCTATGGATATCAGTTCTTAATGGCTACATCATTCACTTACAGCACTGACCATTCTTTTTATTATTATTATTTAGGCTTTCCCTATACTGGGCATTGTTCTGTTTGCAGAGGATGATACAGCTGTGAGCCTGATGAAGCCCTTCTCTCTAGACATGGAAGAGGCACAAAACATGTACCCAAAAGAATAATGAGTTTTCAGATGATAAACGCCCCCCCCCAAAAAAAACTAAAACAACAAAAACAGTGAGGTAATGGGATATAGAGCTGATGGAGGGGACTTTGGAAGGCAAAGGAGGAACTACTCTGAGAAGGAAATCAAGAAAGGTTGGAGGAAACTGTCTTGTGCTCCAATCAGGGCAGAGACCCAGAGGCAAAGAGCAGATGGGTGGGCAACCCAGTTCCTCCTTCATTCTCTGAAATGTGGTTAAACACAGTATCTTATAGTAGAAAACTAGAGACGATTATAGACAGTCCTCTCTATCAGAGCCTCCAACTAAAATACAGCATGCTTAAATTTGAATTTCAGATGAAGAGAAGGTTTTTTTTATAAAGGCTATAATTGTTAACATTAGAATTAAATATCATACTGTTTATTTAAAATTTAAATGCAGTTGGCATCCTGGGTTTTTTGTTCGCTTGTTTTCGATTAACTATAAACAACTGTACATTTTAGTAGTGACGCAGAGTGCAACTAGGTATGATGTCTCCAGCCTCTGTAGAGCTTCTCTGGAACCAACACTGTCTGGAAAGCAGAAACCACCTGGCTTGGCTTGGTGGGGTGCTTGTCACAGATGTCTCTCAATGGTTTTTCCTGAATAATTTACCTACCCGGCAATTTCTTAAGAACATGCTTTCTTTTTTTATCATTATTCTTTACATGTGTACAAGATTTATGTGCGAAAGTGTGGGCATGCACGTGCCATAGTACGCATGAGGGATCCAGGAAAACATTTCCAGAGTCAGTTTTCTCCTTTCACTGGGATCCTGGGATGGAACTCACAGTCAAGATTACACAGCATACACCTATACCCACTGGCCACACCTATGGCTTTTTAAAACTTCATGTAAGTACATTGCTTTGTTCCTAATCCATTTCTTTGCCCTCTTTCTGTTGCTGGCTTCTAGTGATGCTCACAACTCCTGCTCTCAAGTTAAGCAGAGCCAGTTTAAATTGGCCTATGCATGATGAAGGGTCACTGAAGAGGTACCCCATGCCTTTGGTGTAGAAACAGACAGTGTATAGTTGTGGAAATGAAGGAAACACTTAGTTAACACCCAGCCACGGCTCTTGATCATGTGCAAGATTTTCATAAGGAATTTTAGAAAACATTGTCCAGGGAAAAGTGTTCAAAGAAGGGAATATATATTAGAGCATAAGCTGTCAAGGAAAATATAGAAAACAAGAGAAGGCATAAATCGTCAGCAAAGAAGGTATTGATTGTCCCTTCTAAAGTCTGCATGATAAAATTTTGTAGCCAGAGATGTCATCATGACGACAGCCAGCCCTTTGTTTCACATAAAAGAAAATCCAGAAAATCCAGAGGAACAAGTGCTTGCTTGTTATTTAGTGAGCTAGTAGAATGGCTGACTTGGGAAGCTGGCATCCTGTTTTCTCCATATGAAAACTTTTCTGCAGCAATACGGCTTGGAATGAGTTTGTAGAGTAACTGTGTAGCAAGATCCAGCACTTGGTTGGTAGCATAGACATTTTGGCATTTTGATAACAGATAAGGGCCACAGGTCTGGGGACAACTAAATGACAATAACATCACCAGATAGGAGAGCGGGGTTTTGGAGTGATACAGTTCACATAAGTCAAACTGGGGGCAAGCGGAAAAGAGCAAACTGTGCTTGAATATTGAAAGCATAAGCAAGTTTATAACTATTTAAATGAGAGGCTGGAAAGCAAGTAGATAGAGCTTAAAATAGCTTGTCTGGAAGGTGGCAATAAAAGATGGCATGTTATGGATCAAGGCTATAGGAAAACTTTTAGGTTGTGCCAGATGAGAAACATAAGCATACTTACAGGTCAAAGAGCAAGGCCAAAGAAAAATGAGATAAATGAGAGAGAACACATTGGCAATTAGCAGTGACAGCACAAAAACTGGAGGAACCAAAAAAAAAAAAATACGAATGAGAAAGACCTTCTTTTAGGCATGAAGAGGGAAGTAGATGAGATTCAAACAGACCTTTGTCTTTTGGGGACGTCTTTCCTTGGATAATGAGAGAAATCCGAAGTGGGGGTGGAAGTTTGTGGACACTGTAAATGTTTTGATAATAACTGTTGAGAAACAGTGGGCAGATGGCGAAACTGTGTGTCAGGTCCTGCTGAGGTTAAAGGAGTTCATCTGTGAGAAAGCCTGGTCCACCAGTCCTTGATACTTTCCAATTATGGAAGGAGAGAAGAAAGTATGGGAAATGGCAGGGGTTCTCAAAACCTCTCGAATTGGGCGAGGAGATCTTTGTAGAAATTTTGTATACTTATGACAAAATATCTGACACACCTTTTATTTTTAGATCATAACCCTGCACAGTTCATTCTACAGCTGCTCAGCCCCACACATTAGACATCATGACATGAGGAGAGATGGAGGACACTGTTTACCCCAGGGTGGAAAGGAATCGCAGAGACAGGAAGATCAAGAATGGACTCAGGCATGAGACTGCTCCGAGGACATATTCTCATTTGTTACTCTGTTTATCTTGGTCCCATCGTCCAGTAATGTTGTCCATTGGTTAGCCTGACACCAGTGATAACCCTTCTCCAGCTAAGCCACACCTTCCAAATAGTTCCAACTAGGGATTCAAATGCCAGAGACTATGGTGGACATCACAGACACATCCAGAGTTGTGCTTCACTAATCTACCTGGCAGTTTCTTAATCTAATCAATTTAACTAGCCCGATTAGCTATCCCAAGTGCACCTCCATCTGTCTACTTGATACCAAAAGACATACATCAATTTGATCCCTAATTTTACTGAGTTTTCTTGCTTGTCTGTATTTTTTTTTTAGTTACTGTTAAAAGTACAGTGGAATTCATGCTAATGAGCTAAACAAACTGGACAAATATGAAGGAAAGGAGTTGAAAGAATGAAGTCGTACAAAGGCCAAGAAGACATGTATACCAGGCATTCTGTAGGCCTTTGCCAGTATTGTTTCATGTAATATTGCCCCAGTTTTACAGGCAGAGATACTCAAATAAGAACTGAGTGATGTTTACTTGGGGACACTCATACTGTAAATGACAGAACATCTTGTTTGAGCCACACTTATTTTCAATATCCAAGAATAATGGGGAAAATGGATAGATAATGCAGTTGATATTTAGTGGGAAATTTAAAAATTAGAAATGGAGTTAATAATTCATGCTGGGTGTAGTGGTACATGCAGAGGCAGGCAGCACTCTGTGAGTTCAAGGCCAGCCTGGTCTACAAAGCAAGTTCCAGGACAGCCAGGGCTACACACAGAGAAACTCGGTCTTGAAAAACCAAGTAATAATAACAATAATTCATTAATAAACTTCAAAGAATAACAGCAGGGGCAGAAGAAAAACATCAAAGTGCTAATAACAAAAGCAAAAGCCCAAGGAACCAGAGTATTTTGTCTTTTCCCATAGCTTTCTATTGAAATATAACAATATGAGTCTGTTTTTCAGTTCTATAATAAAATACCTGCAGTTGATTAGTAGACATGGGAAATAGCCTTTTTTATTTAGCTTATACTTTTGGAGGTAGAAAGTCTAAGCAGCATGATGCTGTCCTTCTGTTTGTTACAGTATATCAAAACAGATGTTATCATGATAGGAAGAATTTCTCTATTCTAACAACCCTCTTAAGAGAACTAACAAAGTCATTAAGACACCTTTTTTAGTAATTCCTTCTAAGGATAGTACCCTCATTGACTTAATTACTTCCTTGTAGGCCTCACCCAAAGATTTCACTTTGGTGGCATGAACTGTTTGGGGCATACTAAAGTGATAGTCAAAGCATAATAAATGTACAGAGAAGAACTCACAAAAAAAGCACAGCTATGGAGGTCAGTGAGTTTTATAAAATAAAGAGAATCACATAATCAGTTTTGACCAACATCTGGATCATGGCCTGCCCCATAGAAACCTTGACTCTCTCTTGTTTACTAGGGTGGCCAATTTAACCACCAGCTTGACGATTAATGTCACAGATCAGTTGTTGCTTCTTCAAAAATTTGAAGAAATTGAATCATATATTTTTGATACTTGCTTTATAGTATGGCTTCTTCTGCCATGCATTTGTGCTTTGGCTTGTCCCTGTTGTTGCACATGATAATTCTGTTGATTATTTTAGTCACTTTCAAGTAATTGCCGTCTTTCCTAATGGGAAAAGCCCAGTCATGAGGCAGATAGATGAAAGGTTAAATGGACTTCTTAATATGTAGATAGAGGACTCTGATAATTTTCTGCTAGATATAAAACTTTGTTAAAATTGCATCGATGGAAGATCCAAGATGGTGGATAACCTGCAGGCACAGTCTAGAAAGCTAGGTATCAGCTTTCAGAAGAGATGGGTGACAACTGAAAAATCAGCCATTTGCAAACCAGAATGGGGTGTGTAAGGATAAGGTGATCTTCCTTTTAGAGAGAGGAAGTTTCTGGAGCCTCAGAAAGTCAGCTCTGTACTCTCTCAGTATATTTGAAAGAGAACAGCAAGAGACAGACAAAGGAAGAAAAAAGAAGCACACCTTCAGCAGAGGGAGGAGAAGTGCTAGAAAAAGCCTGCCCGTTTGGCAGTAAATTGGAACAACAACTAGATACCATTTTCATAAGGTTCCTGCTGAGTCAGTGGCTCAGGGGACACAGACGTCTGTGAACTATACTAGGGGAAAACTCAGAGAAAGTTTCATGGTACTATCTGCTGGGACCCGGCTGGCAAAATACCTGTAGACTTCAGGGAAGGAACTGAATCAAAACCACACCATGACCAGTAAGGTGAAATTGGTCAGAGCCAAAGTCTGCAGGGGAACATAAACTCAGATTCCAAGTTGTGGGCCAGACAAAGCAATGCCCTACAGTAGGGCCAACATTTGCAACATGATCTATGGAGATGAGATGACCCTCTGTGACCTGGTCTCACAGTGGACTATCTAGGGGTGGAAACAGCATTTGCAAGTAGACTCCTGGAGAACTGCTCAGAGGGCTGACTGGCACATCAATTGTGCCCAGTTCACAAACCCCAAAAGACCAGGAATAAATAAACTCCGCTGTAAATACATGAGGTTTTTTTTTTTTTATTACAAGTTACAAGCTGCAGCTTGGGCTCACACCCCCCCCATGGCCAAAGTGGTGAGAGGTGAGAGCCGAGAGCCTCGTGCTCAGGTTAGTTTGGGTGATTTAAAGGTTCCGGTCCCTCCCAGCATGCCCAAGGCAGGGGCAATTCCTGCCTGGCAAGCATCTATTGGGCGAAAGGCAAAAGGGATGTTGCATTTTGAATTGATTGGCTATAGGAAGGTCCCCAAACCATGAATGATCTGGTGTCCCACCCTAGGGGGTGGGCCAGTTTCCTAGCAACTTTATTGGGCAGGAAAAGAAGGCAGGGCATTATTGGAAATGTGTCCACCTAGCTAGTTCAGGCCTTAAACATTAAAATAACCATTTTCAATCTTTTGGTCTCCCACTGTGAGTTGATTTTTCAAAAGACAGTCTAGTGGGGAGACCAGCATTCATGACTATACTTAGACTTTCTAGAGGACCACTAGAGGCAAGAACAGCATTTGCAACACAAACCCTAAAAAGCTTCCCAAATGTGTGACCAGTATCTATGACCTGACTGCCCAAAAGTGTCACAGGCACCTGGAAACCCATTAAAAAAAATTCAAAAGAGGTAGGCTGCATTCAGTAATCAGGCAAGACCTCAGAAAAACTCTGTGCCCCACCCACTTTTTCCACCTTCACATGTATTTATTCTGCCTTTATTTAACCCACCATCAGTTAGCAGGCCAGCTCAGTCCTGCTCCGGTTTGTCTGTGTCTATTTCTCTGTGCGTAAATGTGTATCTCTCTCTTTCTCTCTTCCCTTACTTTTCTTTCTTTCTTTTTTTTTTTCTGAGACAGGGTTTCTCTGTTTAGCCTTGGTTGGTCTGGGCTCACTTTGTAGACCAGGCTGGCATCCACCTGTATCTGCCTCCCCAAGTGCTGGGATTAAAGGTGTGAGCCACCATGCCTGGCTTCTTCCCAAACTTTATTCTTCCTTTTTAATGGTTTTCCCCAAAAGCATACAACAGTATAGTTTGTAGGATCACTATGCCTCAGTCCCCTGAGGCTCTTTCCATTCTACCTTTAGTGAAAAATGCCTGTTTCCCTCCTCTTCAAACGCTGGTGTTTCCCACTTCTATTCACTTACCCCTTCCCAATTTTTTCTGTCCATCAATACTAATCACAAATCTCACTCTGCCTTATTCTTTCCCACTCAAAACTAGTAAGTAGCATCTTGAGGCACACTGTATCATCCATGTCCCTTTATATTGTAAAATGATTAGAGTTTAAGAAGTAAATATTTTTAACTTTATTATTATTGTATATTTCTTTGTTGATAGTAAGTGCTCTTTGATAGATATTACAATTAAATGCATGGGTGTGCGTGCACATGTGCACTAGCATGCTATGGACCGCATGTGGAGGGCATGAGAACAACTTTCAGAAGTCAGTTCTTGCCTTCTCTTGTTGAGTCAAGGTCTCTTTTTGCTTCTGCCATATTGCATACTTCAGGCTAGCTAACCATGAACCTCTGAGTGACTATCTTGTCCCTGACTTCCCATCTCAGTTTAGAGGAGATGACAGATACACACCCCCCACCTGAATTTGTTTTTCCGTACATGGGGCCCTCCATGAATTACTTTTGAAGACAGTACTCTATACTCAGAGGAGTATGAGGACACTGAGCTCGGTGCCAAATAAAAGCCTAATGAAGAAAAATGACACGTCAGTTCTACCGCAGCAAATCTTTATTAAAAATTCAAACAGTTCCACTGAAAGAATGAGAGAAAAGAAAATCCAACAAACAACTTAACCGCAAACACACTGTCGTGGCACAAAAACAAAAGAAACATGAAAAACTGATGGCATGACTCCTCAAAAAAAAAAAAAAGACTAGCCCCCCACAGCAATATCTTTCCAATAAGAGTATATTAAATAAAATGGGAAAGAATGTAAACAGTTATTATAAATATATTCAAAACCTCAATTAAGCTCCAAATGTATTTCAAGAGAACACGACACCAAGTAATATACAAAGGCAGGGTCTTCAGAATATCTGCAGATGTATTGACAGAAAGTTTAAAATCCAAGAGGGCTTGTAATAATGTGTTTCAAATTCTGAAAGGTAATAGCTGCCAACTCAAACTGCTATTCTCAGAAAATATATCTGAAATAATTTCTGGTATTTTATCTGAACACAATGGAATAAAACTAGAAACTAAAAGCAACCTACAGAGTTTTCTGGAGGTTGAACAAGATACTATTGAATGATTAATCAAAAAGGAAATAATATTCTTAGAAATGAATTAAGAAGACAAGTACAGCCAAAATTACTAAACATAGTATAGGCCTAAGAGCAAAAAGAACAAAAACATAACAAAATTAGAGCAATATATAAAGTTCTAGAGGTACACACCCTGAAAAAAATTAAACCAGAATATGAAATAAATAATAAACAAATAAATAAAAGATGAAACAAATAACAAATAGTTCTATAACAAGCAATAAGATTGAAACCATTTTTAATTTCTCAACTTAAAGTCCAGGCTCAGATGGAATCACTGCTGAACAATATCTAGCTTCCATATAGAATTAACACCAATACTTTTCAAACTAGTCCATAAAATAGGGAAGGAAGGAACATGCCTAAATAGTGTTTGAAAGCCAAGTATCACCCTAATATCAAAACATGAATGGTTCAACAACAAAAGTAAATTATAGACCAGACTTCCTCATGAACATAGGTATAAAAATTCCAATAAAACATTTGTGAAATGAAATCAAGAGCACACCAAAAAATAATAATTTACCATGATCAACTTAGTTTCATTCCAGATGGAGAACGAGGATTCAGTTTCTGTCAGGGGCAGCTAGAACACTTTAGGGTGAGACCCAAGTGTGTTAAGCCGGGCTGTGGAAAAGCTTTTCTACAGAGTGTTACACATGAGCTCTTTTAGCATGAGGTCGCCAGTGGCAATGGAATCTCAGGCATTCCAAAGCCTATGGCCATACCAAAGTGTTACAGCTCTTGGTCAAACTGATGTAATGAGCAAGGCAGAGGTTTGGGCCAAAGCCCATGCCTGGTTGTCTTGCAGCCAAGACACAGGCCTGGTGAGGCCCAGGGCTGACAAAGGCCAGGCCCAACGGGCTGGAGGGCAGGACCTGTGAGATACGACCTCAACCTGGAAGAGTAATCTCAGGGGAATCTCAGAGGGTCTTGAAGTGAGAAAGTGCAAACCTTTATTCATGTGAAATCAAGGACAATATAAACCCTGGGGAGAGGGAAAGATTTTGAGGGTGAATGTGTTCGATTCAATAGGGTCAGGGATACTTAATGGATCTATCACAAGAATGGAAATACAATACTAATTCTCCTGGGGAAGTGGGGTGTTGTGGCAAATCTTCAAGTACAATTGAAAGACATTGCTAGACTGAGATCCTTAGCAGGGTGGGGAATTCCTAGATGCTCGATAGAGCAGTTTCCTTTTCAGGGGACCTGAATAGCCTGTAATCTGCCCTGAGAGCTATCTGTCCTCCTACAAGACCTGGAATCACCCAGATCAGGAGAGACTTTCAAAACCTGCTGAGAAAATGGAGTCTACCAACATAGACAGAACACAAGTAAATGGCTATCCGGAGATGGCTGACTTCAACCTTATCCAGCAGAGCCCCACAGTTCGACATAGGAAAATTAATAAAAGTGATGAATTGTGTTAGTAAATGTAATAAATGGACTCAAGGACAGAAATCATACTATCATCTCAATAGATGCAGAAAAGTTTTTTGATAAAGTCAACTGCTCTTCATTAAAAAAGCTCTGGAGAAACTAAGAATTGAAGGAATGTATCTCGACATAATAAAGGCTGTATACTACAAACCTGTGCTAACATGATATTAAATGGGGAAACTCACAGCTTTTCCACTAAACTGAGAATAACACTAGGGTGTACACTTCCTTCACTCTTATTCAAATAATGCTTGAAGTTTTAGCTCGAGCTTTCAGACAAGAGAAAGAAGTATCTTTATGTGCATATGATAGGATGCTACACAAGGATTCCTAAAGACTCCACCAGGAAACTCTTAGTGACAAATACTTTTAGTAAAAAGACAGGCCATAAAATTAAGAAGCAAAAATCAATAGACTTTCTATACACTAATAACAAACACGCAGGGAAAGAAATCACAAAATGATCCCAATCACAATGGCTTCCAAAATAGAAACAAATAAATTAATAAAGAAGTGAAAGACTGCTATAATGAAAACTTTAAAATGCTGAAGAAAGAAACTAAAAAAAAAAAACACTACAAGATGCAGTACCTTCCATGCTTATGGAGTAGAAAATTAGTATTACCCAAATGGCTATTTTATGTAAAACAATGTACAGTGGTACAATCAAACACCAGTACCATTCCTCACAGAAGTAGAATATTATCTTACATTTTATGTCAGAGCATAAAAAACTTACGCCAGCCATGACCAAAGCAAGTTTGGGCAATCTATCCTTCTGGAGGTGTCACCAGACCTGATTTCAAATGTTCCTACATCCTCACAGTAAGTCAGCTCTGGCACAAAAACATGGAGGCCGATGGACTAGGATGGAATATATATGCACCCATGCAATATGCATGATTTCTGGAAAAGACATCAAAAATATAATTTGAAGAAAAGACCTTTCCAGCTAGTGCTCCCCAAACTTGGTAGCCTGTGAAAAATGAAACTGTAATCATCTCTAATCCTACACAAAAAATCAACTCCAAGTGGATCAAAAATCTGAATTCAAGACTCAAAACTCCAACTGTTAGAAGGAAAATAAGAAAAGCACTCAAGATATAACATAGCAAGGACTTTAAGTAAGAACCCAGTTGCTCAGGAAATAATTTCAAGAATAATTTCAAGAAGTTGACAAAGGGAATCTCATGAAATTTAAAAGCTTCTGCACAGCAAGGAAATAGTGAAGTGAAGAGATAGCCCAAGAAGGGAGAAAAGTCTTTGCTAGCTGACACATCTGACACAGGATTAATATTTAGGATATACAAAAGACAAAAGTGTGAAACAGGACATTAAACAACCCAGCCAATAAATGGGCTAATGAACACATGAAAAATATGACACAGAGGATCAACATAAACAAACAAACTTTGACCTTCCTAGCCATCAGAGAAATGAAAATTAAAACTGCATTGGTGGGACAGGAATTAGGCTTATGGTTAGGAAGGCTAGTTTCTCTTCCAGGAGACACAGGTTGGACTCCCAGCACCCACATGGTGGCTCAGAAGTGTCTGCAACTAAAGTTCCAGTTAATCCGACACCCTCTTCTGGTCCTCACAGGGCTTCAGGCATACACCCCAGCCAGAATGGCAATCATAAGAAAACAAGTAACAACAAATGCTGGCGAGGATTTAGGGACTTTTATAGACTTATGTTGTGAATGTAAACTACCCAGGCACCACGCACACAAGTACAGAGGTTCCTCAAAAACTGAAATCTAGATCTGACGTGTGCTACAGCTCATAACTGTTTACCCAAAGGACTCCAAGCAAGCACATCACAGAAACATTTGCACATCAGTGTTACTGCAGAACCGTTCACAACAGCTAAGTTATAGAAACAACCTACGTGTCCATCAGCAGAGAAATGAATAAAAGAAATTTGTTACAGACAATGAAAATTTTTCAGCTTTTTAAAAATCGAAATGATGGTGTTTGCAGGACAATGGATGCACCTGGAGTTAATGTTATGTGGACCAAGCTTGTTTTGGAATGTTGAATGTTACATATTTTTTCTCATATGTGGTTCCTAGATTTCATATAGACAGATAAAATCATGTGTATGTTTTTCAACATTTAAGTAGAAATGAACCTTCTAGGAACAAAGGTGACTAACTGAAGGGTGAGTGTAGAAAAAGGGGATAGTGGAGGGCAGGAGAAGATTTACTTACACACACCAAAAAAATGTCCTTATTTAATACAATACTGGGGACAGCTAATATTTAATGAAAATATTTAGTTGTATTTACTTCATCTAAACCCTCAAATATTTTGAGCAAACTCCACACAATGCGCTCTCTAATGCTGTGAGCACTACGCCTTATAGTCAGAACAGAGGGCACAGAATTTAACTCAGTTCATGGACCAGCTTCTAACTCAAGAATGTGCTCCACATGCACTGTCATTTTAAAGGAAGAGAACAATTATTATGAAGATGTGGAACCTTAGGACTCATCACGCTATTCTTAGTTGTTTGGAAAGTGTACACATGTCGTCCTGGGGGAAAAAATCTAAGGAAACAACAGCTGCTGTTCCGTAATATGTGTTCGGGAAAGCCCTCTGTTACTGTTAGCCATCTTGCAATACAAATATAAATAACTGAATATCCTTAAAAGACGCAAGACAAAATGTTCAGGAAAACGATGTCCCTGGGTGGTTGGAAATTTAGACAAGAGTGTAGTTTAGTACATGGAGGGGGTTTCAAGGCCTCTAACTTATGTCTTCCCTAGATGCTATTTCTTCTGTGAAACTGAGTTCATGCTTAGCTCCCGTCTCCAGGCTGCTAGGAGAATCCGATGACATAATGTGAGCAAGCACTTTGCAAACTGTACGGTAAGAAGAAGCATGAGTCCTCCTGGCCCTGCATTCTTGGCAGATGTTCAGCGCGGGTCAACATGTGGGACAAAGCACCATGAGGTACCCTGGAACTTAGTGGATGAGAAGGGATTGTGCCTTTCAGGTCCAAAAAGCCTAAATAGCTTCCATGCTGCTGTGGCTATGTGACTTCAGGAGTTATTTGGCCTCATGTAGCCACAGGTTCTTTTGGAGAACGGAGATAATTACACTCCTTACATTTGCCAAAAGGAGTAGGTAATTGTGGGGGAGGGGTGGGGGGAAGCCTCCCTCATGGCACAGCACCCTGTCATAGAATTATCCTAATAAATAGTGTCGGTTCCTGTAATTCATAACGTTAATAACAGCGCCCCAGCGTCAAGGAGCCATTTAGTGCTGCTGATGTGCAAAGCCTCTGACAGACAATTTCCCGGAGAACCAGCCATGTTTCCCCAGTGTTGGGCAATTTCAGACTAGTTCTGAAGAAAGGGCAGGCACATGTATGACACTGAGACACATACAGGGATCCGCGGCTGAGAGGGCCTCGGTGGCAGCGCTTCTGATAAGATGAGGTGGCTTCGTGACTCTACCACCCTCTCCCGAGGTGAGCCCTGGCCTTTCCTGTACTCCTTGGATGAATGAGAGAATAATGGACCATTAGAGATGGGAGACTTCTATGAATTACCTGGTTAGGTGTTCAGAGTACACATCTGGAAACAGACCTCAAAGAAGTTATGAGGTGTTTCCCTCCTTCCTCAGGTGTGAATCCTTAGGCTGAGGCCTGGGAAGTCCTAGGAGAGCTTCAGGGGGGAGCTCTGCATTGCAGAGCCTTAGACGGTGGGGCCTGTGGTATCTTGTTTTTTATGCAATCATTTTAAATTATATTTTAATTTTTTATATTAATTATAGTTTATTCACTTTGTATCCCAGCTGTAGACTCCTCCCTCATTCCCCCCAACCCTACTCTCCTTCCCTCATCTTGTTCCAAGCCCTTCTCCAAGTCCACTGATAGGTCCTCTTCCTCTTCCATTTGACCCTAGCTTATCAGGTCTCATCAGGACTGGCTGCATTGTCGTCCTCTGTGGCCTGTTAAGGCTGCTCATCCCTGGGGGAGAGAGGGGGTCAAAGAGCCATCCACTTTCTTCATGTCAGAGAGAGTCCCTGTTCTCCTTACTAGGGATCCCTCTTTGATACTGAGCTCCCATGGCCGTGGTATCTTTTATTTGAGGAATGTCTCTCATTCTGAACACTCCTGCTTTCCCTGTCTTCAGTCTTTAGCCTGCTCTGCTCAAAAGAATGGCTGAAGTGGTCTAGAAATATATCCTTCACTATCTGGGTTTGGGTTCCTCAGAATGTCTGGAAAGTGTTGTTTGTTTTCTATCTCTGAGGTAACACTACACAGTGGGGTTGACTAAAAACAACACACACCAGGGTTTCAGCAAGGCTGTGTTCCTTCTTAGAGACTCTGGGGGAACATTCACATTCTTGTCTGTTTCTATCTTCTAGAGAGGTTACACATACTCTAGCTCCTAGCCATTTCCTGTCTTAGAAGCCGTCACATCAAACCTTCCTCACATCACATCACTGAGACTGCTGTAACTCCCCTATCTCCCTCCTCACTCTTGAGAGAGCTTTCATTGCATTGGTCCGCCTGGATGTCTTCCAGCGACTTTGTTCAGCCTAAGGCTGGCCCAGGCACAGCATGAACCCTGTTGTTTTTCCTCCTTCGCACAGGCCTGAAGTGAGAGAGGCTCACTATGCCACAGTTTTTGGGAGGCCGCAACCCTCTCTCCCCCACGTGGTAGGATCAGCAAACAGTGTCCCCGCCAGTCAGCCACCTGCTTTTTCAGATGGTTTTATAGGACACCACCACACATTTGCGTGTTACTTGCCCGCTTTCACACTAACACAGTGTGAATTTGCAAGACACCAACAGCTAGCCCCAAAATGAAGGTCTCCAACCTGTCCTCTGTGGCACTCTATGCATCTCTGGTTCTGACTTTAATGATTCACAGCATCACAATATACAAATGACTTCCTCAGGTTTGCTTTTTTCCATAACTTCTCACCCTCTCTGCCTGCCCCCTTCTCCTCCTCCCCCACCCCGCTATTTTCTCGTCATCCTTGACTGTGGGTCGTGACAAGACTATTCAACCCTTGCAGCAACCCTAAGACCACTGAGTGGTGATTCTCTTAACTTTGACAGATGCCATTTCCTCTTCTCAGAATGCATTTACTATTTTTCTTTAGCCCTTGTCACACATACTTCTATGCATCCTACAGAACCCTGCCAATGTGCGTCCTCCTCCAGGAAACTTCTGGAGGAAGTTTCCATTCCACTCCACCATTCCACTCTAAGAAAGCAGTCTTTCTGAAAAAGTCTCTGGGGACTATAGGTACTTTGGTGGTAATAACTGCCATGCTTCCTTTCAGTATATCTACTCAAGCTTGGATGGAGGAACTGGTTTCTTCTGTTCTGCAGAGAGAACGGTTGTGCTTTGTGTGGATGTTAGTTCTCTGAGTCTGGGTATTACCATCTGGAAAGCAAAGTATTGGGTAAAATATGCTTGGCCTCTAGGGGCCCTTTCAGTTTTAATAATCTTTTTCATCAGGGAGGACTTGATGCAGTTGCTTACAGATTCAGAGTAGAGAGAAACCTCCTACAGTAAGTGTGTACCCCGGGAGGCTGGAAATCACCCCAACATTATCACTCATAGCTCTAATTTCGCTGTGTGGCCACTGGGGACTGAAGAAATGCAGAGAGGGTAAGGAGATGCTGAGATCATTTTTAAATACTTGTTGCTGATGTTTCTCCAGGAGCCAATCAGAAGGCAGTGAACATGTCTGGGCCTGCAGTAGTCCTCTGTGGCAATCCACTCCTGAGCTCTGTCGATTCCCTGAAGACTCACCCTCAATCCTGTGCACCGTGGGAATCAGGCCATGTCACATGGTTGAGGCATCTGTCCACCTGTCACCCACCTCCCTCTCATCTCTTGGGTTACCCATCCCTTATGAAGACCTATTTTTTGTTTGCCATCTAAACATGACTTAGAACGCAGCTGTTTTCTTTCAGCCTGGCATCAGCACCTCCATTAGCCTGCATGACTCTCAGCCTAGGTCTCTGCAGGAGGGCCTTCTGCATCTGCTAACCCTGCTACTCTCCAGTGAGAACCCCTTAAACACCTTCTGTCCTAATTGCCCCAGTGTTCCTTCTCCTCACACCTCTCCCTATTCAGGATCATGAAATCCCTGCACCATACCCACTTAGCACTGTTTGTTTCAGAAGCTAACCCTGCCCTGTTTTCCTCCAACACTAAGTCTTGTGTGACATCTATCTGCTCCCTGCCTTTCATTTCATTTGGACCCTGCCCTTCTGCCTGCGGGCACCTCTACCTGGCTTGTTATTATGCCCTGATTATTTATGTTCCGTGCCCCTCCCTGGCCACATGATTCTTCGGGGCAGCAAGAACTGAAACCCTTGCCCAGTATCCCTTGCTCTTTCTATCCCCATTGCAATCCACTGTGAAGTTCTTATATCCGGGCCATCCTTTTCTGTCCTAGTCACCACTTCTTGTCCACTTGCCTGCGATTCATAAAATAATGACAATAAATCTATCTGACCAGGTTGTTTTTACAAATCACTTCATTCAGGACAGACATTACAGCCTCAGCTGATGGTTATAATCGTAAATTTCACCCTTTTCATAGTGACTCAGTCTTTGATGCATACATTTGGAATTAGAGGAAGCAGCAAATGGATTTATTACCAATAGGGCATAGTCATTGATTTTGTCCATAAATCTGGAAAATTCTACACACGGCCCTACAAATTACAATAGGTTAACACACCTCCTTTCTCCATCTGTGAGGAAAGCATTGGTTAAGTGCCAGCTCTTCAGCAGGCCCTCCTCAAGGCTGCCACTAGCAATTTCGGTGGCCTTTCTTACAGATGAATCTACTCATTCATCTTCAGCTCAAAGCCACACTCCCTCCCAGAGAACAGCAGCATGGGTGTCGTTATGTTCACAGTGTAAGCAGAGGGCTGGGCTGGGACCCCCTCCATCTCGTCCTTCTCTGATCTCCTCCTGGGCTAACTAATGGATGTCATCTAGGGCTTTCTGTTCAGGTAGGTGGCTAGGCTAGCTAGTTCATCTGCACTACAACTACTTAAAATCCATCCAGAGTGTAGCCACAGCTCATCCATTCAATGAATAGACAGAATGAAGCAAAGGCTTGCAAAACTTAAGCTGTAACTCAGAAAAGCTGACTCGACCTCAAAATGTCTGTTTCTATATTAGGCGCTGTAGTGTGGGCTCTTTTTTAAATGATTAGGATTCTAACTTCACCGCTGTGTCAAATAACCCAATTTGTTCCTAATACAACGGAGCCTTTAAAATCACATAATGTGACAGTGTACGGCAAGTACACGGAGAAATATCTTGGCAAAGAATAAACTCAATGTTAGCCAATGACAAAACTACTTTTAAACAGTTTAGCATTGCATTGTTTAGATTTTCTCAATTTTAAAATCATTTTAAATCAGTTAGAATATGTGTGAAGCTGACAAAAAAAAAGAAAAAGCCAAAACGGCAGAAGTAGCCTGTGAAAACTCAAAATTCCCACTAAGCCCTTGTCTGTCTGTCTGTGTTCTGGGGAGATTGATTTAAGCCAGTATTTTCTACCTAGCCTGCACATTTACATTGGCCTGGTTTTACTGGTAAATATTGGTTTAAAGCAAACACTGAGATCTTTAATCACATTTAAACAGACCCTGCATTATTCTGCAGCAGACCCTGCATTAGAACGGAAGGAACAGAGAAGGAGCAGGCACAGCTGATGGCTACAAACTGCAAGAGTAAACCGAGAAAGTCAGAACTAAAATTCTTTGGAGAGAGAAGAGGCCAGGAAAGCCACTGCTGAAATACAAAATTTTGTTTTTCTTAAAGTCTGGAGCTGTGCTCAGTGAAGTGACGTCGCTTACGGGCCAGGGGAACTCGGGGCAGCAGCGGAAGCACTGCTAAATAAGGAGAAGGTAGCCTGAGGAGAGCCAGCTAGCTGTGACATTCCCAGCGTTGGCTTGCTCTGACTCCCAAACTATTCCTGTTTGCTATTGTGTCAACTTGAGTTGCCACGAAACCTGGGCCCTAATTTTACATCCCCGCGCAAGTTCTGAATCCGTCACAAAGCAACCATTTGTCTACTCTCGGAGGCCGCAAAAGGAGTACTATTAACCCTCCCCCAATACACACTCACTCGAATCTCCAGTCTGTGCCTGGCTTGTCCTGTCTGCGTTCACATCCAGGAGTTCCACCCGCTCGTCTAGAACCTCCCCTCACCCCACGCCCGAGCACTTTGAGAGTCCAGATTTCCTGCTGGGTGTTCTTTCTTTGCATCTACCACCTCTGAGCTCCACCCCCCACATAGACACAAATCCCAGATGCTTAGATGTTAGCCAAGGAAGTCTTCAAGAGGACCGACTGTTTTATCTCTAAAATCTATGATTATCTCTGCCTAATGGAAACATTGTACACCCGGTGCTGGCGTGGATGATGTGGGTGAAGGATCTGAGGGCCGCGATCTGGTTAGGGATGAAAGGCCAGTTCTTACCGAAACCACTTAACATAGATAACTTTTATTTTTATTTTTATTTTTTTAGTAGATTGGTTGGCTTGGCTTATTGGAGACGGGGTCTCCCCATGGATTGTGTATTTATTGTTGGCTGGCCTGGAACTCGTTCTGTAGAT
Source organism: Pachyuromys duprasi (assembly GCA_028658305.1). NCBI lineage: Eukaryota > Metazoa > Chordata > Mammalia > Rodentia > Muridae > Pachyuromys > Pachyuromys duprasi. Next base: position 29,555,888 of record CM053754.1, on the reverse strand, counting down.
GAGATTGGAACCAACTCACAGAGATCCGCCTGCCCTTGCCTCCCAAGTGCTGGGACTAAAGGCACATGCCACCAAGCCCACCTTCTTTTCTGTGGTTAAAAATTAAATAAAGAGAACAAGGAACGCCTAGGAAAATGGTGTCTGAAACGGTTGAGCTTACATGGGAATGCCTAGCACCAAACCTGCGATTGAATGAGACTCTTACAAGTAACTTTGAAAAAGGCAAGTACCTAGGGATCAGTCTGAGAAAAGAGTTACTCACTGGTATCTAGCTTCAAAATGGTCCCAAAGGGGTTGGCATGTAATCCATAAACCGGTGCAGTGCTAAGCGTCAGCTTTGAATTCAGGGTGGGTTAGAAACTGAGTTCCAGCCTACAATTTTTGGACAAACTGTGTAGCCTTTCTGAGCTATGGTTTGTTCGTCCAGTATGAAAGATGGAGAATTACCACTTACTGGGGTTGTCACAGATATTAATTGAGTTGATATACATGAGCGTTGCTTAATTTAGGACAGAAAAAAAAAACAATGTCTCCTTGGGACTTGCCCAGCACAGAGCCATGAGAGCCTCTGTGATAGCTTCAGGGCAGACTCAGTAAGTTGAAAGGCTAGCTCCACTATGTTTGTGACCTTGAGAAAGTTATCAAATTTCCTTGTTTTTGCCTATAAAATAAAGTTATCTGTTACATATGTATATATATATATATGTGTGTGTGTGTGTGTGTGTGTGTGTATGTATGTTAATTCAGCTCACCAAATTATGATAAAGATTACATTGGCTAATGGATGTAAAGTGCCTAGGAACAGTGAATGACTGGTGTTAGCTACAATCATTACTGTCATTAGCACTTTGCTTTGAAAGCATTTATGGTGCGTGAACATAGGCCTTGGAGTACTCCGGTTCTAGCTACAGTCTTGTGCTCTGCAACAGTATGGCCCAATATAAATATAATGAAAGCTGCACAGATAATTTTGAAAATTCCTAGCAAACTCAAGGAATGATATAAGTACATTTTTAAAAAATTTACTTTTACTTTTACTTTATGTATATGTGTATTTTCTTGGATGTATGTTTGTGTATCTCATGCATTCCCTGGTTCTCTCAGAAGCCAAAAGAGGGCATTAGCTCCCCTGGAGCTGGTGTTACACATTGTGAGGCACCATGTGAGTGCTGGCAACTGAAGCCAGGTATTCTGCAAGCGTGTCAAATGCTCTTAACCACTAAGCCAATCTCTCAAGCTTGCAAATGCAATTCATTTTAATAATGTATTTGACTTGTCACATCTCAAATACTGTTGCTTCAACCTCTAATGAAATATAACCACGTATTGAGCTACTGTCTTCTTTTTCATACAAAAAAATGTTATATCTGCAGCACATTGCATATCAACCTAGTCACATTTCAGAAACCCAGTGGCTACCCCTAGATGCTACCTTCAGACTGGATGGTATAGGAATTTCATAGCAATATGAGAGGCTTTCTGTCCTTCATGGTACAAAGACTATCAAATGTAAAGCAATTATCAGGTGACCTGCCCAAAGTTACCCAAAATTGTGCTGTGTAGAGACTAATTCCTAGAGCCAGATGAAAGACTTTAGCCAATCATGTTTTGTGAGATCAGAAAACAACTGGTATCTTCTTTACTAACAACATTTGAACTCAACAGGCAACACCCTGCTTCTGCTATCTACCACCTCTTAATATTTCTTTAATTCCAAAAATAAAGTCTGGGGCTAGGAGACATGGCTCAAGAGTTAAGAGCATGTACTGTTCTTGAAAATGACTGGGGCTTAGTTCCCAGCACCCTTTATGGGAGACACACAAACACTTGTAACCCCAGCTCTGTGGAATCAGATGCCCTTTTCTGGATTCTATGGGTACTGGCAAACCTACACATGCACACAGGTGTGTACATACAACACACACACATAATTATAAATAAAATACATCTTTTTTAAAACAAAAGTAAAGCTAAAATTAAAGCGTAAATAACCTTTACCTTGCCTATGAAATGCTTTAATTTGAGACTGCATTATTTCTTAAGTACTTGTCTTTTGCCTCAAATAGTAATCTCTGATAACAGTTCACTTCATGTGTGACCTTCACTGTGATGCATAAATCTTAAAACTTGCTACAATCAAGGCAACAAGTCCTCTTCTTATAGGTGCATTCCGTATAGCAAAAGCAGAGAGCTTGGAGCCAGAAAGCCTAGAATCAAGTCTCTGTATTCCATGTTTACAAGTTATGATATTTGGGGTAAAACATTGAAACCTTCAAGATTCTGCCTCTTTCTTTATGGTATATGGACAACCAGAGTGCTCTCATGAGGTACGATGAGGATTAAAAAGGATGACACATAGACAGTAATCCATAACTGCACAGCACTAGACAGCTATAAAGTGGATTAAGAGATTTATAAAGTACTTTGCACATACCATTCTTTTGTTGCACAGTTTTCAATGGCTCCGCATTGCCTGCCAAATAAAGTCAGATTCCTTAGTCTAGCATGAAACATTCTCCAGGGCAAGATTAGTCTGTGACTGTATTACTCCTGCAGCTTTAACCAATTCTGCCTGAGGACAAATGTTCTCGTGAAGGAGCCCTGGTCTATCTGCTGCTCCGAGTGGGACAGGATGGCGTGGTTCACTGCTAACCTCACATCTTTCTTCAAGTACTCCTGTATTTGCATCATTGTTTCAGCTCTCAAAATCTCACTCATTCTTTACCATCTTCAAATCTATCCCCACACCCCTGCCCTAGTCCCTAAGCTCTAAGTCTGCTGCTTCTAAATTTTGCTCATATTTTTTTATGACAATCAATGATGCCACTTTTGATTCTAGTAACAGTTGGTACATTGAAATTTGCAAATAATTTGCTGAACATAGCTGTCTGAGAGAATTAAAATCTCCAAGTGATTTAGTAGAAATCCTGTTGATAGAATGTTCCACATTTTTACCTAGCCACTCTAAAGATCTAGGCAAGAATACAAAAGAAACTCAGAGCTCATTACTTCTTGTAACGTTGATTTATTTAAAGGCTAGTTTTAGTTTTGTTTTTAAGGACAAGAAACAAGAATTATTGATGCTAGGTCTTCGGCACTATTCATGATCAAATGTTCCTCTTCCTTTATTAATGGATATCCCAACATTTTGATATTTTTAGGTATGTCAACAGATCCACCAATATCCTCTGCTCTTAAGGGTAATGTCTAGAGGGATGATATAACCAGAAACCATTGGGTAAGATACAGCCAGCATGGGTTGTGAGATCTTAAAGGGAGGGATTTTAATTCGACCTAGAATGCTTAGAAAGTGGTGAAGAGATGGCTTCAGGCCACATCTCCAAATATAAATAGGCACTAGCCAGATGGACAGGGCTAGGAAAGCCACTGCAGACAGGTTCAAAGGCTAGAGCCGAAACAACTTCAGTACCTCTCAGCAGTGAAGCTGAAGGCATTGAACTTGAAGAAAAGTCTTTCAAGGCATTTGGCTACCCACTCTGAATCTCAGTTTTATGCTTGACAAGTGATCTTATGGATATAATTTGATGATGAAATGATTAGAAAGTATTAAAAGTCTTTTATAAACTATTTTTCTACATATATTAATCCATTAATTGCTGACTTGTCACTAGGATCTTGTGTAAAGGACTAGTTTGGGTTGAATGAACCCAGAACATTTTGATGAAAGTCATGTTTCTGGACACCAAAATCTGAACAGATGGTGAATTATGAACATCAACCAAATACCACCACTTTGGAGATCAGGAGTGTTTTTTTTTTCTCTTAGATATCTCAAATCTACCTATCTCTCTCCATCTCCAGTCCTGCTCTACAGTGCTGGCCACCATCATCCCTTACATGGGCAGCTGCAATTGAAAAGTGAGACTATTTTAGTTTGTACCAGTTGCTAAACAAAATATTTAAACTGGGTAGTAGAATTTAATTTCTCCCAATTTAGGAGGCTGAAGTCCAAGATCAAAATTCCTGCTGGTTCATTGTCTGGGAAGAGCTCCTCTCTGCTTAAAGATGACATCTTTAAGGCTTCTACAGGGGACAACAAATATGTCCTCCCCTTGGAAGCAAGGACAGAAGGCCTAGGTCTCTTCAGCTCTTTAATAAGGTTGCCAGTCCTATTCATGAGCCTTCTGCACATATAGCTTATTTGCCTCCCAAAGGCTCCACCTTGTAGTTCTACTGTACATAGTTAAGATTCATTATATAAACATATTATTGTTCTTATTGTGTGGGTGAGGAAACCAAATGGGCACACAGAGCTTAGGTAATTTTTTTTAAGGTTGATCGACGGTAAGAGATGAGCAGTGCAGCTCCAGGGACCAAGTTTCAAAGCACTACCAATGATTAAATTCCTTGATTAATCTTTAACTTTGGAGGTACAAATTTTTTTAATTGGATAAATACAAATTTTCATTAACAATAAAAAGCCCAAGTTAGAGTCACTCTGGAGAGTAGATTTCTCAGTTAGGATAATGGGATAGGAACAGAACCAAGAGGAACAGTTGGCACACCAGGGATCTGGTTTTCTTTTGTCTTTGTGCCTCCGAGAAAGACTAACTTTGATGGTGACCGTGTGTTTATAACAGGGCTTGTGGCTTATTTTTTTAAATTTTTTTTAAAAAGTTACTTAGAGCCAGAGAACTTAGATTATCTTTCTATCTCCCCTCTCTCCTCCCCCTACCTTTTTTCTCTCTCATGTCAATGCTTAAAGTTAACTGTGGGGCATGCCTAAGCCTCAGTTTTCTCATGTGCATCATGGAAACTACGCATCATCATCATTATTCTATCCCATGGGATTTATTTTTCAGGGAAAAAATGAGGCATTCAAAGTGAAAGTGTCTGGTAAACTGTCAAGTTATATACACAAAAGCTAGTTGCGACTGGAGATTTGTAACTTGGAATCTTTCGGAGTTGTTAAAGACAGCGGCATCAAAATGACCTACTTTCCACTGTTATTTCCCTTGAGGGCTATGAAGCTCTCCAGTGAATCCACCCAGGGTGAAGTCCCTGTCATAAGCAATTGCAATATTCCATATTTGTAAAGACACATGAACAAAGTCCAGCCTGAAGAAAGCCTACCTAGAGCTTATGAATTGTGCCTTTGCAAGAATTGCATTGCAGAGCATGTAAGTGTTCTCAAGCGGCTACACTGTTCTAAGAATGTTCTCCTGAAGGTTCAAAACACATGTTTTCCTGAGATGTAGCATTCCAGCATGAGAGTGTGTTTCATTAACTATTCATAAAAATTAAATACACAGCTTTGAATACTACAGTCTGACATGAAGAAAAATGCTGTTAATTGCAAGATAAAAAAATCATAATGAAGATCACCAAATAGGACAATAGCCTCAACCTATTTAAATAACAAACCTTATCTTCATGTGGATGAAACTATATTATATTTAACAAATATTTATTACACTACAGAGAAGAAAAATAAACATACTAACTTTGAGGTACTGAGCATCTTGCAAGGCACCTAGACTAAGGACATCTACAGAGCTAGAAGCTTGTGCATAAAATTAGGGTCATAAGCTGAGTGTAAAGAATCTAACAAATATATACGTCTAACTTTCTTGGAAAGATGAAAGGATGCTGATAAGACATCTAAGCTCATAGACTTGCCATTTGGAGAATGGCAACGGGGTTTCTGATCAGTCAACACCATGGACAGTTTGGTTCTTAAGAGGACTTACTCAGTATTATAGGCAGCATGGTATCCAGCAGCAGGCCTGGCACACTGTAGGTGCTCAGCATACTTCTGATGAATTAATGAACAGTTTCATGTACAATTCTTGGTATCTGCTAGGCCACTGCTCTGGTATGTCAGTGGAATTTGGTGGAAAGCAAATGAAAACAAGTTTGAAGTGGACATTTTCCTGAAGTAACCCAGCAGGAGGGGCATTTGTGGCCACTCTTACCTGTGGTCCTGGAGACAAACCATATCTTTAGATGATTTAGCCATGAAATATGCCAAAGAGAAGAAGCTGAGAAAAACAGAAAAAAAGCCCACAAGGTGTTTTTGGCATGTGTTGTTTGCTTAATCCTTACAGCTGATGCAAGCCCTCAAGACCCCAAAGAAGGTAAAGAAATGGAGGTGTCATGGGGGGGGCATAATCTTTTGTCTCAGAACACAGGGTTTACAAGTGGCTCGGGCAGGATTCATACAGGGCTCAGTCTGACTCCAATGCATACAGCTGAAGTCTGAGTTAATAGGAACACCCCCACCTGTTCCATGCGGAACCCTATTACTTGCCTGACATCACTCAGTTGTGCAAGACCCCCTGAAGCTCCAGTTCAGATGCTTCACTTTAAAAAATCCTCCTCTTGTTTTTTATTGGGGATGGGGGGGGGGACAGGTGTTTGTTTTAGACTCTATTTTCCCTAAATGGGACTTAGTTGAAAGAAAACTTAGACACGAATGTCAAAAAGAAATAAACCATGAAAGAAAAAAGACATGTACTTTCCTAAAATGATCAGCTTCACAAAGCCAGCACCCAAACATGCTTGGCGCCATCACGGCCAACCCCATAGCAGTCATTTCTGATCACCAACGTGCCCCACTCCCAAGATGATCATTACTTACCTCTTGCATCATAAGTTCATTTTGGGGATCACGCTTTTTTTCAGTTCTTTTTGGTAACCATTTTTTGTGTTGTTTTTTGTTTTTGGTTTGGTTTGGTTGTTTGTGTCATATATATGCTTAGGAAATTTACCCTCCAGTCGTTCTGATAGATTTGACTCATAGCAATAACTGTGTAAACACTTGCCACCTTCTCATGAGAATAAAATCCAATTGCATGACACTCATAGGGGAAGAGATATTTACACTTCTTTTCTATGTGCTATAAGTGGAAAGCAGTAGAAATTTAACAGACATATTCCCGATATACACAGAGTTGTGCTAGGGTAGCATTTCAATAGCGTTTAATTTGAAGTTTATCTTTGGGGTAGCATGTGATGTTTTCAGTTCCTAATCGTGTGTATTTGTGGGGGCAGGGCACTTACCTCTCTGAACCCCAACTTCCTCATCTGTATGGAGCAGAAAGTTTCAATTTAAAAGGTATGAAGGTTGTGGGAGAGCCTCTGACCCCTCCTCTTTGAAGTCAGAGGCTAAAAAGATCACACAGAGCTTCCTACAGTGCAGGGCCAGATTTTAGGAAGCCAAGGTCTGCTGCCAGCCAGATCACCAACTTCGTAAGTGTCCATATCTGTTACCGTGTGTTCTTACTAGGAGGAGCTGGCTATATGTGATGCTCAGAGGTTTCTAATTACCCTTTCCTACTATGACCATTCTCTGGGTCTGTCCTTCTACACACACACACACAAACTCACACACACTCTCTCACACACACACTGCTACTGGATTAGAATGAAAAGACTGCGGAAATTAGACTATGATCCCAAATAACAGATGAAGTAAAAATTTGTGTGTATATATGTATATAAAATGGGAAAAAGGGAAGATCATTGACTGAATAACAGATGGTTATTCAGAAGTCTACATAGTATATGCATTGTGATTTTATTTAATTTATGTACATTTGCATGTAAATGCATGTACATAAATGAAAAAGTTTGTAGTATGATATCAACAATGGGGTCTACCACCAAGACTTGTATCATGTCAAGGTTTCCTCCTCTGCCATTTCCTAATTTTCTTCAATGTACATGAACCCCATCTGTAGTAAAAAAGGAGATATCTGCCAAACATGTATAATAATTAAAGTCATATTGCCTATTTTTGTGTGCATTCTTCTGTACTACATTCCCTCTGAGAAGTACACTTGCTTGACCTCACTTTACATGTGAAAACAAGTGTAGTTTCATGGACCTTGGGTAATGAGGTCACCCACTGCAGCAGGATGAATGTGGACACCAGACCAGGCCTTCTGAGGAAGTATTGCACATCTTCATTCTGCTGAGAGCTACGTTAGGTGGACCAGAAGGGGAAGAGTAGAGTCAGCACTGACAGCATTTAGGAAAGCAATTGTGCAATTTTAAGTAGAAGAGACCTGGTAAGATGTGACTGCAGAAGCAGCTTCTCTAAGCTGAGTCCTCCTTAGCACAGAGAAAGTGCGATCCAGCCAGGAATCTGGAAGGTACTATTGTCTCTGATGATTTAACCTCTGACTATAAAGCAGTCATACCCTCTTGCCCGTCTGTCGCACAGAGGTGTTGCAAGGATTAATGAACACTGTGGAGCTAGAACCTTTGAGAGAAGAGCTAATTGAATACAGCATATCATTACAAGATTAATATTGACATTTGCCCATTCATCAAATGCAATACCTACCTTCCTATTGAGGGAAGAAAAGCTTCCTCAGCCACTCTTTGAAGAATGACAGGGAAGAAGGTTGGATTTTCCTATGGCTTCTCTTTGGGTGCTGGGCTTAATGACACAGCCATTCGTGGATGAATTCCCTGTTCGTATTCCCTTGAGACTTGCTTCTATAGTGATAGCATTGCTCTCTTCAGGACCATCTTATGCATGTCAGAAGCAGAGACAGGCTTCTGGAAATAGAACCTGGAAATAGTAATTGCCTAGCCATAGTGCACAGAAGAGCCCATAGTGGCTGCCTCAAAGCTCATAGTTTATTTTGGAACTTGCGTTTTACAAATGAAGTTGGCTACTTCTCTGCTCCCCTAGGCAGGTTCTTAAAAAATTTAGTTTGTTTTGTAGGTGTTTTTGGCTTGTTTGCTCGCATGCTTGCTCTTTGCGGTGCTGAGGATTAAATAATTGGGCCACGTCATTAGGCGAGCGTGCTATTGCTGAGTTACGCTCCGAGCCCTGTTTTCTTAACTATTCTCTTCCTCTAATCCCTGGCATCCCAGAAACCATCCAGCCTCCTCTTCCTCTCATCAACTATGATTACTGCTTCTTGCCATCTCCAGCAGAGGCTGAGTGCAGGCAAAAGAAGGCTCTGAGTTGGGTGAGTGTGCAGAGTCTTATGGCAAGGCATAGTTAAGAGCTGTCCTTGTTCTGAACTGACAACGGAACAATATGGTAAACGGAGCCCGTGTCTCCATGGAGCAAACTTTTTATTTATCACTGTTCTAGTAGGCTTTCTATTGCTATGATAAAGGTCATGAGCAAAAGCTACTTAGGGAGGAAAGGGTTTATGTGGCTACAAGTGATCACTGTCCATCAAGACTCCAAGACAGGAACTCAAGCATGACAGGAACCTGGATACAGGAATCTGAAGTAGAACATAGTGGAATGCTGCTGCCCGGCTTGCTCCCCATGACTCTCTCGGCTTTCTTTTTATCCAACCCAGGACCACCTATCACCATTGGGCAGGCCCTGAAATATCAATCATTAATCAAGAAAATGCCCTCACAGACTTGCCTACAGTCAATCTGATGGATGAATTTTCTCAATGAAGGTTCCTTCCTTCCAAATGACTAGTTTGTGTCAACCAGCGTAACCTCTGACCTAGGTACCCAGCAGGTCCCAGTGAAGTGGTAAGAGTTGGACCCTTAGGACCATACCTGAAAACCAAGGGTTGTGTGCTGTGGGGTAAGCCCGACATTTCTAGCAAGGAAAAATGTTTGTCTTGCTTTTCCCGGGCTAGGCACAGCACAACAACCTGCTGGAGGAGTGGTTGCCAACAGGTTTATGCACACTTTCAGTCATAGGAAGTATCACCTCAAGTCTCTTGAAGGGTCTGTCCTACCTTTGCCTGAAAGAACATGTTGTTAAGTGATACTCATTTGCTAATTGAGGCAAAGGTACCACAATGATGTAAAATGTTAACCATGAGGAAAGCAAGATGCAAGAATGTAGTAGGGACTCTGATGTTTGCAACTCTTCTGACAGTCTAAACATATTTTAAAACAAGAACTTCACAGAGGGAAATGACAGAGAATGAAGAAGGAAGGGAAACCTCCATGCTCTAGCCCTTCTATCATTCTCTTTCTTGGGTCTTATCCTAGCGGCCTTGCGCTTTGGTTTTGCCTGAAGCCCTGCAAAACGTGTTGCTGATCTTTACTGAAAAACCTCTCACTGAAAGAACAGTTCTGCTCTCTCTTCCCCCTCACACCACTGTCCTCCATGCTGGACCATGGCTTGCCAGTACTAACTGCTGCTACATACTGCTCACCTCCCAACTGAGCACATCAGCTTCTATACTAAGCACTTTATATGCCCTCTCACCTTTCATCTTTATAGTTTGAATACTCAGATCCTCCTTTTACAGTTGAAGGACATGGAAGCCCAAGATCACAAAGGAAGTGTACAAAGAGAAAATCGGTCTGCCTGGTTCTGGCTGCAGCTGTTACGCTTTCCTAGTACAGTGCATGTGAGCTGGTCTGCCTCGAGGTGCCCAAGGTTCTGCAAAGAGTTCAGGCAGGCATTTCCATTTCCATTTGCACAGGTATCACCTGGTTGCCTGCTGCGTCTCAAACACTGGCTGTGGTTCGATACTAGGTAGAAGTCAGTGTCGAGCTAGTTACAACCCTGAGTAATACGTGTTAGAAGGTCCCTCCCCCACACTTGTATCTGTGCCCTCTGCCTTAGCTGTAATCAGCAGGGCATGGAGTTTTGACTGTGGGGTAAGAATTTGGAAAATTTATGTATGGAGACAATGTGTGAAATCATGAGAGAATCAATAAAAGTATTTTAATACAAAAAATAAACAAGCTGTCATGGGGGGGGAGAATTTGGAAAGTGACCAATTTAAAAGAATTTCAAATGAAACAGTCTTTGCTTTAAAAAGAAAAAAAAAATGTTGTGGTTGGCCTGAAGAAGACAAGACAAAGGAACAAGATCCCATAGGGTCTGTCAGCCAGGCGCAGGCCCCCCAGGCTGCCCCTGCTCTGGTAGCAGCATTGCACACATACACACTACTTGCAGCACTTAGGCACTTCAGGTACCTCTGAAGAAGCTCCCCTTTTGAAATGCTTCTGCTGGCACAACTCTGTATTCCCCATGTGAGGCTGGAGAGGAAATCAGATCCTCTCTTCCTCTTCGGAGATAAATGCTCCTTGTGCTATTTTATCTTACAGTCATTTTGCATGTCTGCTGATCCCAACAGCTTTGAGCAAACTCCTCCCCTTCTGGCTGGCCTGCTGAACGTCTGGTCCCAGTTACAGAGGCTGCAGGTGGTGATGTGAAAGGCACCAAGGCAGTGAAGCCCAAGCAGTGGTCGGACTTTTTCTTTTATTAGCGGCAGGGAGTGAGGGTGGGAGAGTTCTGTCCCTTCAGGCAAAGCTTTCTTGAAGACGTACTCTTCTTAGGAGACAAGGGAGGAAGGGGTGCTCCAGGAGCCACTAGAGAGAGAGGAGACTTGGAGTTGAGGCAGCATTGCCAAGGTGAAGAGGAAGAGAGGCGAGGTATGTGCAAGTTTGGCTTGAAACGAGTTTTATTGAAAAACACCTAAATCCTCGTCCGCACGTTGAGGAGTGTGGAAAAGACGGTGGAGGAAGTCACCTCCGGTGGTTTTGTGGGTTCTCAAGTATGACATACAGGATGTTGAGTTTTAACTTCTCTTTACCCTGAAGTGTGCATACACTGCAGGGATAAGCAGATTTCCTATTCTGTAAGATGTGCATCTGTGAACAGGTCACTGTTTGCGTGGAATCACACACTTCAGCTCTTTCTCTTTCTGTGTGAAGTATTTGATGCCACACACATAAAATTCTTCATGCGATAATGAAAGGCTGTGTGACCTCAACTGGGGCTTCTCTATAAACATGTTTCAAACCACTGTATAAGCGTTCTAACGCTGGCAGGAACATTGTATCTTGTGCCTGTTGTATGCTTGTGTTCTGGAGTGTGTGGTAATTAGCTGCTGTTCCTCTGTCCATGCAGGGAGGCTGCCTGCTTTATATATCTGGAGCTTCATTAATTCACCTAAAATTATAACGTGAATTCAATGTTTATTAACCTAGATATTAAGTCAATAACCTGAGGTGTTTACTGAGGCCCACAAACTTTTGGCTATGGAATGCCATGTCCTGGGAAGTAAAAAATAATGCTCCAATCATACCCGTATGTATGAGCTTGAATGCACTCTTTTGGGGGTTATGTTTGTTGGGTGTCTGAGTTTGTTGTAGTTAGTTAGTTAGTTAGTTAGTTAGTTAGTTAGTTAGTTTTGATCTTTTGGTATGGAATACTTTGAAATTTTTCCAGAAAGCAACAAAGGAGACCCCCTAACATCAATGCAAAGGAAAAGCACACATCTGGCTCCACCTGAAAGTCCGGTTCAGAGTTTCCCTGTGACCCTGGCACTACCAGAAGGGAAGTCTTGGCTTTGTTTATTATAACAAGAGCCACAAGACTCCCAGGCTAATAAACGTGTTCACGTAAAACTCCAGACAGTTTCTCTAGACTGGAGTCTTATCATCCGGGAGACCTCATTTTACCTTTAGGTTAGGGAGAGTCTCCGTGAAGAGAAAGGAATAGCCTATGCCTCAGACTTGTCCGGGTCAGTGTTGCTGAGTCCAGTGTGACCCACCTGAGGCATTTTCCCCAGAATGAATGACTGCCCTGCCTGGGTACAGCATGATCGAACACTTGCCCCCCACATGGCCATAGCAAGCTGGTTTCACTTAGAAACAAAGCAAAGAGAGGGGAAAGCCTCCCAGGTTTCTCCTCCGGACTGCAAACACTCAGAAATGACATCACACACCCCACAGAGCCCCGGGATGACTAAGGCAGAAACAGCCTGAGAAAACTCTGCTCTGCCCTGAGTTTTAGGGCACAGTTATGCAGATGAGCGTCTGGGCGCAGGTTCCCGCCTTCTTCCTCTGAGGAAGTTTCTTGGTAGATCAGTGACACCTCATCCCGGCGAGGGGGTGAAAAGTTGGCATCGGCCACCAATCCCCTCCTCCCCGGGCAGAGCACCAGAGGGAGCTTGGAAGCAAGGAGTCGGCAAGCAAACAATGAAGGAGCAAGGGGGCATCGTCAGTGGCGCCGGGAGCAGCCGAGGTGGAGGAGACTCGGCTATGGCCAGCCTACAGCCACTGCAGCCTAAATACCTGTCTGTGTGTTTGTTTGCAGAAGAATCGTATCAGAAACTAGCAATGGAGACGCTGGAGGAGCTAGACTGGTGCCTAGACCAGCTAGAAACCATCCAGACCTACCGCTCTGTCAGCGAGATGGCCTCAAACAAGGTAAGGACACCCCTCTCTCCAACTACAACTGAAGCACTATGCTGCAGCCTGTCTGTTGAGAGGGAGGACTTTGCTGAAGTGCCACACTTTCTTTGCCTGTGCCCTGGTGCCACCGTAAGCTGAAATTGCTCAGCCCGGGTTAATGCCCAGGAATAAGTTTCCGAAACGGTGCAGTAGCGAATATCAGTGAGAGGCATCTGCCTGGCTTCCAGATCCTTTGGCAAATAAAGGTGCCTTTTATAGTCATTGCAGTTTTGTAGAAAACTGAAATGTGCATAAGTCCACCGGGTCGAACGTGGGACTTGTTACACTTTAATCGGAGCAGCATACAAGTGTTCCACGAGAAAGTAGGTCCACCACTTTTGTTTTATAAGGACATAGATTGCCTTCAAGTCTGACAGAGTCTCGCTGAGAAGGGCATTTGGGGATTTAGAACACTTCCTTTGTGATGCTGACAGGGCCTGAGATTTAAAAAGAAGAAGAAAGAAGGAAACAATATATTTTGGGTTTTGTTTTTCCTAATTTTAAAGGTGAAGTCATTTAAAATTAAAATCTACCTATACTGAAGAGGAAAAACAAACAAACAAACCCTGATTTTATTTACAATATCCAGAAAAACAAAAGTTGGTGGTGGGGAGCTTTAATTATCTGTCATTATCTTATTTGTTTAATTAATATCTGGACACAGAGTGCTAATTTATTGACATTATACAGTGATGGTTATGGCTAGTTCTTTTCTGCTTGTTTACATGTTTTCATGCGGATTTTTAACTATGTGTGTGTGCAGGTGTGTGTTAGAAGTTCTCTATGTGTTTACACACGTGTACTTGGAGGGAAAGCCTTGACACCGAACCTCACAGAGCTCACCTTCAAGACTCCCTACAACTCTAGCTTGGGGAATTGTGCTATTGTCTTACATTTCTGAGGCTGGAAGAAACTTTGTACCTCCCAGCCCAAGGTGTATTTCTGATTGCACTCTCTCCCATCTTTCCTGGGTAAAAAGCATCACTTTGGAACTGAGCTTGTTGGCTCCTCTTCAAAGCGTTATGGCAGAAGAAGCAGGGTACCTTTAGATGCTGGGGTGTGTGTGTGTGTGTGTGTGTGTGTGTGTATGGGGTGTTGGTGTTGGTGTTAGGGTCTTTCTTACTCTGAAACTCTATCATGGGCCAATCAGTAACAGAACAGAAATGAGCCCCCTTTCTGAAATGTTAGCTCAGAGTTCAACTCTGTGGGGGAGAAAGAAACAGGACTCATTGGGGTTTTAACTATATTTCCTGACTTCTCTCAAGCTCCCTGTTAAGCAGGGACTTTCCAGGTTAGTGTAAAACCCAGCCACTTCCCCATGTTTGGGGCTTCACTGTGTCACTTCTCCAAATCACCATGGGATTTACATAGAATGTTTTGTCCGGGCTTTACCTGCTTCACAGTACCAGCAGCTGCTCTGCTCTCTCTTATTGTGTGATATGTGAGGTGACTTGTGGGCCCAAAACTGTGGGGTGATACTTTCACAAGTTTTAACTATCGAGGACATGAACCTCTGGAATCACCAAGATAAAGCAGGGAACTAACCAGGCGATAAAAAGAGCACTCCTAAAGAAACAATCTGCACACTGCTGTTGGTTTTCATGTCAAGTGTGTGTCAAGAGCACTGGCCTTGTCCACTGGCTATCTTTGAAAGTTATTAAAATGTATCGCTAAATATGAAAGGAGGCATGTATTGAGAACAGAGATTCCCAGTCTCTGGACCTGTCACTCCTCCCTGATGGGAGTCAGTGCAGGAAGCAATGGAAGTTGAACAGAGTCAACACTAAAGAAACAGTACCATGCACAGTTAGCTGGAGCAGAAGCCCTCGGCCTCTTCTGTTCTCAAGGTCCCCAGGGGGAAGGTGACAGGACAAAGCTGTTATCCTGTGGGTGAACAAGAGAGCACAGTTTTACAAACATCCCTCCATTTAGCTGTTTTCCTCATTCATATTCGGATAATTGTCTTGGGTGACGCTGAGCACAATGACAAGCATGTCAAGTATAATAACAACCCAGCGAGACTAAGTTATGCACAATAAAATTTATGCTCTACACTAAAGTGTAAATGTTGAAATTTTTTGAGGTTTCTGTGTAATTGAAAATATCATCTTTGTTATCACTAAGTAGCCAAATCTGGTCCTTTTTTTTGTTTACTCTCACTGAACAGAGGAGCCTCAGTAAAACTGAATTATAGAGCTGGAAGGGGGTATATGTATAACACACTTTACAGAGGGTGGGAGAATATGAAGAGCTTTGGAACTGGAGATTCGTGGTCTGAAATCTGTCAGCCTCACTTCCTAGCTATGTTTTATGACTGGACTTACTTAACTGCCCAGGTATTCAGTATAAAAGTGAGTCTCACCTCACCATGTGTAATGTCTCCAAAGTAAAGTGACCAACAGGTATTGGGAATCCAGTGTGTGATCACTTCCTAACATCTACAACATTGTTGCAAAACCAAATCTGTGTCCCTACTTCTGTTTCACAGATGACCAAAAGGCTTTTGTTTACAAAGTCTGAACTTACTTCAGAGTGCAGATGGCCAAGCCACTGTCCTGTGAAGGGAGCATAACTTGGTAACGCAGGTTCCCGTCTGCGTAGAAAGGTGAAGAGTTGCCAGTGTCTGGCAGGGGATAAGCAAGCAGCCTTAGGGTTTCTTACGTCTGGACAGGGCGGTGCTTTCTTGTTTATCTATGGTTTTCCTTGACCCATCTCTGGCCTAAAGAAAGGGAGGGATTCAAAGGTGTCACTGACTTTCCTCTCTGCTCCTTCAGGAAGGTGGATGGGAATTATTCCTGTACCTAACAAAAACAGTCTTTTCCTTTGATCCCTAAATCCAACACTAGGCCAAGTAGAATTTTAAAAAGTTTGCAGAGACCTGAAGCTGGATGAGTTAATGTAAGAGAACCTTTTCTCAAAATTGAAAAGTAAAATAAAAATGGCAACATGATGGAACAGGTGAGCAGGAGCTTGATGGGCCAGGGCACGGTTTCTGATGCTTGGGAGAATGCCTGGACCCCTCAGTGAGAAGTCCAAGTTAGGTTAGGCATGTGAGAGCGATTCTCTCTTAGATAGGGTCATTAATTGTTGTGTTTCATGTTCTGTCACTGCTCACCTGCAAGAATTGCCTTATGCTTCAGCAAAATGCATTAGAGTATGAGTTGAGTTCATCAGCCAAAAAAACAGCCTGATGTTTTGAAAACAGGATGCCTGGGTTCTGCCCAAAAAGAGGAACGGAAAGAGAAACAGTATAGAAAGGAAGAAAGCAAAGAGCCCCACCGGGATCTCCAGCCCTAATGCAGTGTAAACAGTGACCTCTCTTTCCGACCCTCCTATGGCTCAGTTCCTGACCTTGTGTCGCCAAAGCTAACCCACGTCATCAGAGGAGGATAGGAGGAATGGCACAGCTGCTGTGAGGGTGACTAGAATTTCCTGTCGCCTTCCTGACAGGCACAGTCAGAAAAGTACAGGGTTGCAACAACAGCGGCTGAAGCAGAGCAATCCTACAGAGGCAGAGCAGGACTGGAGAGTAATGGGAGGTGTTCCTCCTCTATTTGCACTGAGACTCTCATCTAGGATTTTCAGGTGAAAGGCATCAGAAGGCTCATTAGTGCCTGGCACGGTGAATGCAAGAAGACAAGCATATCATACTCAATTGCAGCTATGTTTGAGTTATCAGTCACAGCCCCAGATGCCCTTCAAATGCTCTGCTGGGAACCTCTTTCTTTCTAGCAGCTTTGCCTGGGACAGATTTGAAGGCAGATGATGAAAATGGATGTTCTGAAATTGGGAAGTACAATCTTGGAGACCAAGGCTTCCTTCAGACTGAAGAGTCGGGATTTAACAAGTAAACGCTTGCTAAGGAACCTCACCAGCTGGGGATTCAAGCTAAATGGCATTTTCTTGAGCCATCCTAAAATCACATACAGATAGCATCACTGGAGAAGTGAGTCCTCCTAGCTACACAGGTTTATTTTTCCAGCTCTACAAGATCCTGTACCTACTAATTGCCTGGGCTCTTGGGAGGGAGGGAATAAAATCACTCACTCCTATCACCCTGGAGCCACTAGGAAATCAGAATGTATGACACTGGAAGTTGATTATGACCAAGACATGCCAAATGCTCTAATGGGGAGGGTGTCACTTTCTGTACCATTGAACAATCAGTCAGTGACTATGGGAAACGCTGGACCTCCGGAACTGAAAGAAAATAGATCTCCTTGGCCAACAGATACACCCAGGAGCTTTCTCAGAAGGGATGCCCATTGCTGAGGCTCAATCGATGATAATGCTGAGGGAGGGGCTTCCCTTAACACAGAGGGAGCTCTTACTGGTGCTTAGGCTGGTCGGGTGCCTTAGAATGTTTTCCTCCAGCTGTGTAGAAGGGCTTGATTAGACCAAAGAAATGCATGTATTTCCCCTGCAGACCCCACTGTGCCTCTAAACACTCATCATTCTCTGCCCAGATGGCTCTGAACCCTCTTCTGAGGGCCTCTGTGGATGTGCTTCTGCTGAGGTACACAGCCGTGGACAGAAGGCATGTGGGGGTGTAGACATGCAGGCTGTGGACGAGGGCTCACACCGCTTGCCAGTGAGGTCCCAGTGGTCAGAAAAGTAGGGGGCAGGGTGTGGTCTGCAGCTGAAGGAGTCTAAGCTCTAGCTGACCGTCCAGACTGTGATGGACTATTTGTCAAGTTAGAAGTTTAGGAGGTAGCTTGATTTATATTTTTGAGCTCTTAGGCTTGTAGTATGTGCCCTGTCAAATGTTAGGGATGATCTTACTTTAGAGGGCAGATAAAATGCAGATCCGTTCTGACAGGCAGGAGAGGAGGCATGCATGTTTTAACCCAGTTTTCTCCTGTTAGTGCTCAGCCTAAAGTGAAAGGACCTGACTATAAGCCACGAACTTAAATTCCAACTCTACCTTTTCTGGGAATATTTTTCTGGAGCAATTAAATCATTTTTAAAAATCTTTTCATTTCCTTATTATGAAACAAACAAAGTAGTTGGAATAGATTATTTCTGTGGTTTACTTCAGATCTTGAATTTATGTTGGTAGAAAGCCAAAGTGCTCACACAGGGGTAGATGGCTCTGTGCAGACACTTGGCTGAAAAAGTTACCCACTTTCTTTTGTGAATACACAGACTCTTTGAAATAGGTGCTATCTACAGAAGGGTAAAGGGGAATTTAGTAGAAATAACTTGATCGACATAAATGAATAAAAACACCATGCCTGGAAATGTAGCTCATTGGTAGAGTGCTCACTATGAGGCACAGGGCTCTAAGATGCAACCTTAATCACATACACAAATGTACAGTCAAGGTTTTAATTCCTGGTGCAGAGGATATGGGTGAATGATCCCGTGCTTGCTTATCACATCTGAGGCTTTAGACTTGATGGGGTTGGGAGAGTGTCAGGGATGGGTGTCCGGATCCCATTGAGACAAATAAATGGAAGGGAAGGTTAGAGGTACTCAGTGATTTTTCAGTGTGAATTTTGTAGTGTTTTGATGGGAGGTCTTATCCTTCTAATATTGATCTTTATTGGTTAGGTCTGGTTCAAACTTTGAATGTGCAGTTATCTTGTTCTTGGCTTCTAGCCATTAATTCCAGACTCAGTTTGGGCTGGAAAGTAGTCCTTCTAGTAAGATGGAAAACTGTCACAGTTCTAGAAAATGGTGTGCGAGCACTTATGAAAATGGAAATGGTGTCAGATACATCCTTTGCTTCTTGTGGACTAGCGTGCAAAATTGCAGCTCTCTTTGTTTTTCCTACAAAAGCTTACAATAAGACAGTAAAATTTCTCTTTGAAAGCTGTGGTCCACTTCCAAATTTCTTTTTCCTCTGCCTAATCATCTTCTCTTTACCTCCCCCCAAATGAAAGAGTATTTTGGGGTTTTGATTTTATTGTCTTTCAAGCGATGGCAGCGGTTTCATCTTGTAGGGTGTCCTTCCCAGTGTATGCAGCTTGACCACAGAATAGAGAATTCACACCACTGTAGCAGAGCTGGTTGGGCTAAGGAACTCTCAGTTTCGGGGGGGGGGGGGTGGTCCTTTCTTGGTTATTGTCTTCAGAGATGAAAGGGAAGATTTAGCTACTCAGTCTCTGCTGTTTAAATTGCTCTTTGTGTAACAGAATAGGGTTGCATTCTTGAGTGTGATTCAGTATTTGAAATGCTAGTCTTATGAAAACTTAGCAAATGAAAGAGTTTGGGGGGCCAGCACTTTGTAATTAGTAGTATTTTGTAATTAGCAGTACTTTGTGATTAGTAGTATTTTGCTTAATTTACCAGATCCTTTACTGAATTCTGACCTAGTTCACCCAGTCTTTTAGTTAACTTGCCTTGTAGTTTTGTAAGTGAGCAAATCTCTCAAAGGAATTAAATGAAGGAATTTCACCTCTGTGTGATTCTGGCCAGT
Organism: Pachyuromys duprasi; assembly: GCA_028658305.1. Taxonomy (NCBI): domain Eukaryota; kingdom Metazoa; phylum Chordata; class Mammalia; order Rodentia; family Muridae; genus Pachyuromys; species Pachyuromys duprasi. Next base: position 29,536,312 of record CM053754.1, on the reverse strand, counting down.
TAACAGAAGAACACTGTAGCCAGGGAATCAAGTATAAACCTAAAACAGCAGTTTTGAAATCTTGCATTGCAGCATATTAATGAACTTATCGTTCAATTTCTGCTTTTTATACTTCCCTGCCTTTGCATGTTTGATCTTTGAGAATACATCCCAGATTCACAGCCCAACCAAGTTCCTTGGCATTGTTATCTATGGAAGCAAAGCTAGGGGTGAGGCTCATTCTTACGCAATTCTTCCAAAATATTTAACGTCTAGGTGAAATGGGTTCAGCAGGCAAAGATCATTTACTGTTATGAAAACCTAAATGCCCCACCAGGAGACGCCAGGCACACTTGTGCTGCTTAGTGGGCTTGCGCCCTGTCAGCCTCATGTCAATCATCACTGTGCTTTCCTATACAGACTCCCCTTTAGCTCTTTTTGGGGACCTACTGTCCCCTTTCTGTCTTACCCTCTGGCACGTGATGGTACCCTCAGCTGGTGCCAAACTGTTTCGTCTCTGGGAGATTTTGCTGTAACTTCCTTTGTTTGATGTACTTTAAAGTAGCCAAATGCTTCCACAGAGAAAGGCCTGTTAAGTCACTTAAAAGTTAAGAAGATAGTGAATCTTCTGTTCTTGTGTGCCCGTTTTGGAGAGAACCTGATAATCTTCTTTACGGAGTAGAGTTTAAAGCTAGAACCCCCACAGGTCTGCTCAGCAACCACAGTAAGTTCCCTTCCAAAAACAATCACAAAGTTAAGATGGACCGCTGTGGAAGCCTCACGCCCTTTTGAATTGATGCATGGCAAATTTACTAAGGTGAAACTCAAGTTCATGGTGGAGTCATTTCAGTCTTCTAACTTTTTAATTTAAAACATAGTAAATAAGAACCCTACAAGACCACATTGCCCTTTCTTTGCTCACAGTAAGCTGCATCATATTTTAACTTTGAACAATTATGAAGATGATATCAGAGTACAGCTACCTAGAAACTTTAAAAGAAAATTAAACCAATATTTTTTCAAAAAATAAATTTGCAAGAAGTATTGCATCTAATACCTTAGCAAGAAAGGTGTCACTAAATAAAAATGTCTTTCCAATTGAATTAGTTTGGCTGTGCTACACAGAGGCCCACATAAACTAAGTGTTGACCTGACAACTAATGTCCTTGGTCACTATAGATGGTAAAATTTGATAAATAACAAAAAACTCTACACATTTTATTTCCAATCATGGTTTCATACAGCTGTACTAGGCAACTTTCAGTCCAGAAAGGAACTTTAAAAGTCCTGTTTATGTATTTACCTGACAGAGAAGAGACCATGGTCATGGTGCTGTTCCCAGGACAAGGAGACTTACTTATTGCACTCTGAATGAGCAGACCCTTGCGATTCTCCCAAGTGTGGGAAACCTGATGTGTAATTTGTGGTAGTGGGTGGGGGTTACATTTAGGTGCTCCTGTTACTTTCAGGAAAAAACAATAACTAAATACTGTTTATTTGAAGTCATTTTACAGATGAAACATTTTACAAGTAAGGTCTATGTTCTTATCAGTACAAAGAGAAGAATACATATATAATATAATCCAAAAGAAACCTTTGAAAATACAAGGATAATCTCAAAATTAATTTTGTTATTTTTTTTGGCATGACTTCTTTGGAGTTGAGGATAATGGAGGATTATGGTACTAAGATACAGGTCTCATCGTAAATCCAGCTGTAATCCCCCTTATTTCTCCCTTTCCCTTTCTGTCTTGCGAACTGAAGGTGGCTAATTGGTAAGTTTACACACTGGTGAAATAGTCGCCATGCTGGATTCTTCCAGCTACATGGCCAAGTGGCTGGCCCAGAAATTTGAGGTCATGTTAGGAACCTCAGGCTACCCTCTTCCTACCCTTATCGTCTCTTCCCAGCGAACTCCTCAATGTGAAGCCCTCATGACTCAGCCGAGCTTTCCATTCTTGAGTCCTGTTACCTGCATCACAGTGGAGTTAGCTCGATTCTGTTGGCAGCTGCCCACTGACAGTGTCCGTGTTATTAACTGTAAGCTATTGAGTCAGACCAGTCTCACTCACCATGTATGGGCTCCTTTCTCTCTTTCTTTGTAAACTTCCTACTGTGGCTCAGGAGTTTATTATTTATTAAAATTTAGAATTCTGCGGTAAATACTTCATATATTTAACAATAGATGTGAATAAACATTTGTTATTCAAATTTTTTAAATGTAGAAGTGCTGGAGGAAAAGGAATGACTCGGAGAATTGTGTTGACATGCTGTTTATAAAGAGAAGTTATTCCATGTTTAAAAGATTTCTTGACGTGATAACTTCACCTCTTCTGATATCTACCCACTCTCAGTCATGATTTGCATTGTGTAATGGAACAGGTGAAACTCCTTAGCATATAGTGCATAAGAAATTACAAAGTGAATAAAGAAATTTGATGTTTGGGCTGTTGGAGTAAAAAAAAAAGCAAAAAAAACAAAACAAACAAACAAACAAACAAAAACCCCAGAAGACTTGAACTAAAAGCCCTGGAGGGAGATTTGGTAAAGAACCCAAATAATCATTTTATACTCATTTTAGTATAGGAGGAAAAACAGAGACAAATTACAAAAGATATACTAAACTTTTGCTAACTCTGGTTAGTAGACAGGGTTGATTTCAAACTTCCTCTTTACCCTTAGAGTGCAACATTTGTTAAAACTGTGGCTTCAGAGTATGGATTTTTATTATCTCTTGTGAATGAGGCCTTTATGCTTCTTTGGTCACTTCGCTACCTAGAAAACTCCCCCTTCTGTTCACACAGGCTGGCCCAGTGGCTGTAAACCTCTCCTGATATGACCAGGCTTCTTGGTATTTCTACGAAGCAGCCTCTTACCATCCTGTCACAAGCTAGCATTTGAGAGACCTTGGGTGGGGGTGGTATGTATTTCCTGTAGTTTCTCACATCTGCTTAATTATGGGGTGCTAGGAACCTTCTGATAGTTCTCTAGTGAAATAGGTGCAAGAAACTAGGCCCTGCTCTGGGTACCCAACTCATAGCCTGAAAGTTAACTGGCCTGACATGCCAAAAAAAGAGCCCTCTATCCTGCCAGCTCTCAACCCCTCCCCTGCCCATTGTGATGACGGCTGCTGGCTCCATCCTGACTCAGATGATTGAGATATAGCCATGTTGACTGATGCACTGGGTATATTTTTCTTGGCCAGGCAAGACCATTATTTGTGCTCTTGACAGGATGAGCTGCCACTGACTTTCTCCCTGCTGGGTTTTAACACTCAGGATCTGGTTGCACAAAGCTTATTTGCATCTTTCTTGGCAATACCTGGGAGTGTCCTTGGGACTGTTTCAACAAGGGCTACCAGTATTAGATTTTAAAGGTTTAACAGTCAGTATCACTTAACTTCAGGGCATTGTTGTTGTTGTTGAACTCATTAAAGATAGCTTTGTACTGATATTTTATATGATTAAATACTTTTTATATGATTAAAAATCTTGATAAGGGTATTGTCCAGTGGCATAATATACTACTAACACAGTAAGATTTCTAGGCTGAAAAAGGTCACATGTTGTTTTTCAAGGAAAACTCTGGGGGGGGGGGACGGGGGAGTTATGGTCTGTGTGCCTTTGTAAATCTGGGTGTGCTCACTAGTGAGTGTGCACGTGAAAGCTGAAGGTCATTATCAATTGTCTTCCTTTATTGCTTTCACCATATATATATTTTTAAAAACAGAGTCTCTCACTGAATGGCTAGCCAATAAATCCCAGGATCACTCCCAGACCTTTCTCCTCAATCCATGCTAGAGTTACAGACAGGCACTGCCACACCTGGCTTTTCCGAAAGGAATCCAAAGTCAGGTCCTCATGTTTGGACAGCAAGCAGTCTACACACTGAGCCTTCTCCCCAGCCCAACCAAAGCTCTTAGGCCAGAAAAACCCTAAACAAGATGCTAAAAGGGGACTTCGAGCCAAAGAATATGAACCCCTGGGCAGAAATAGATCACCTTTTTTTTTAAGTATGGTAAATATATTTAGTTAAAATGAGTAAAACCTGACATTTGTTAGGAAGAATTCAGAAAAAGCTTCTGCTCTCTTCATCACTGTTTTTTCATATCTAATCTCATGACCCAGAACTCCGATGCCCAGAAGCTCTGAATCTACCTCAGCTTATATTGACTATAGGGAAGCTTAGATTTCCAAAGCTCACGTCTTCATTGAGGCTGACATACTCTTTGAACTGGGGTGTCACAGCAGTGAATGCGGAGATGTGGTGCGTGGGGAGGTGTAAAGGGAACTTTCTTGTGAGCAGAAATGGAAAGCTTGGTATTGGTTGCTGGCTAGTTTGGCACTGTTTGAGTTATTGTCCTCTCAAAAAGTCTGCATCCAATGGACCTGAATCAAAGCCTTCAGAGCCTCGTGATGGTTGCTGCTTCATATTTCTTGTCTCTGGGGTGGTGGGGAGGGGGGGACTTAAGAGCATGTATTGTGTGTGTCAATCAGCAGCTCTCTCTATCTGTTGCACAGTGCCTGACTACTTTGCCATTACTGGGCCATAATTTTCACTCTGGCATTTTGCTGATGCCAGTAGCACATTCTCATCCCAGAAGTGTATTCGGCCAGTTCATGTGTTACCAAATTGGCTTCAACTCCGCAGATGTGGGCAAATGCATACACAGCGCAGGCAGGCATTTATATCAGGCAGTCTGTGGTTATTCTTAGCTTTGGTCAATACCTGGTCTCCTAATTAGAAGAAATTGGCTAAATTAGAGGAACATCAATCGATAGTGTTACTATCCTGACTTCTCCAAACAGACTTAAAAATAAAGAAAAAAAGATACGGCCTCAAAAATAAGCCTATTTCAAAGTATGGTTTTCATAATAAATAAGACGTAAATGCTTCATTTATCTTTCTGGCAATTCTAGTTACACTCCTTAGACCGGTGGATGTTCTAAATGTCAAACAGCAAGCCTGCACCTGTATGAGTAATTCATGTGTCACATGACCTGCGTGACACGGCACTGTATCACATATATTGTGGGAATTTTGCAGTTAGTTATGCAAGCTACCGTCAACAACAAAAAAAGAGTTTAGATGCTAAAGAACCACCAGAAATGTACACACAACTGTGAACCCAAAGAAAAGAAGGGCCTGAGTTCAGACTTAAAAGTCAGAAATAAAGCCTAGCTTCAAGCACGAATCCCATAGAGTGCCCACTAGGGCACAGGTATATGCCATTTCTAGCCCTCCCTCTTTAAAAGTAGAAATTCTTGGTCTCCAAGAGGCTCAAGGACTTGCACAGTTTCCCAGATTAGGCTGCAGTGTAGGAGTTTATTTCTAGATTGGCAAGAACATTCTACAATTCTGCTACACTCTACACTGCTACAGAATTCTCAGTTAGGGCTTCCTTTGTGTGTTATTAAAGTCTACCTAGAAGGACAGACCTGAAATGAACACTCCATGAAAAAGCTAGGTATCCATCTCTGAAATTGCCTCTATCCCAACAGACCTATCTATCTTAGGGACACATTGTCGGGAAAGCGGACTTCTACCTGGTCTAAAGTATGGTAGCTGTCACAGGAAAACAATATGTAGAATATAGCTCTCTCTTCTAAGGGGATAAAAATAACTTGAGAGACTTGTTTTCATCCTTTAGAGTCAAAAAATATGCTCAGAACCTTCAACCTGTGGCAGGTTTTTCTCAATTTGGATGTGTATAGTCCAACATTAGGCATGCTGAAATACCAAAAGGGACAAGTTAGGTGCTTCTAGGAGAGAAAAGGATAAGCCTGAAAAGGTCAGGGTTTCAATTTACTTGATAGGCCCCAGAGTTGACCTTGAACTCAACGGACTGTTGGGCTATCCCAGCACTGAGAAAAATGTTAATCCGGAAGGAGTGATTCTTAAAGCAGTTTAAAAACCTCCCACTGTCTCCGGTATCGGGGAGTATGGGAAAGACACTAGTTGAAAACAGTATCGCTAACGTCAAATTTGTTACAGGCTCTGTGGTGCCCTTTAAGAAAGCAGAGCAGTAATCTCAAAAGTAGGTTATGGCAGATTTGCATAGCCCCAGAAATAGTAGACATTTTAAGGGAATGGGAATTACAATAACTCAAGCAACGTGAGAGTCTGAAAGTGGGAATCGTTTGTTACTACAAGGAACTGGACTGCTGGCTGTGGAGGCACATAAGCCCCGAATTTGTGAGGTGGAGACAAGAACCGCCCAGGCAACATTGCAAAACCCTATCTTGAAAAAAAAAAAAAACAGGCCTCAGGATGTAGCTCAGCCATCAAGCGCTTGCCATGACCAGTATTCATGCGCTGTGTAGCTACAGTACTTATGAATCTTCTTGGGAGCTATTTGGATATGTATTATCTGAAATATGCATGTACTTGAAAAAGTTTTATCTGAATTTCTAATTTATACGTATCTGGAATTTTTATCCACCAAACTGAGCAATCCTTCATATGTAAAAGGGTGGATAGATAATAAATAACGTCTGTGGAATAATATAAAGCACTATACATAATTCAGAAATGTTTTGTTGTGGAAAATGCCATGACGGTGTTAGTTCATACAGATATTTGCAGGAATTTTTTTGTGTGTGTCTATTTAATCTTGTCACTGCAGCAACTGAGGAGGGAATGTGGGTTGTGAGAAGTTTCTGTAAAGGTTCTTATGGGAATTACTGCAGGGTTAGAAAGGGTCACTTCTCAGCATTTGAATAATGTGTATCATGTTTTCTCTTGAAAACATTTCAGAAATTGTAAAAAAAAAAAAAAAAAGAGGTGGGGGGGGGGAAGTAATGAATAGCAAAGAGACTAACTCGAGAGAATCACCTGACCATCAGATAGGGGAGCTGCACAAGGCCTTGTGAAAACTTGTGAAACAGCTGTGTTCAGCAACCCCTCCCCTTCCCTCTTTCCAGTTCTCTGTATGAAAGCACTAATGTTTTATCCCTCCCTACGTGGCCTTTCATATGTCACTTGAGCAAATACTCATCTTCTGGCTGGTGAATAGAACTGGCTTTGTTCATCAGAAATGCCAGCATTTTGTTGCAAAATTTTAATGACTAGACTCACGCTTGCTTTTCCTCAGATGCCTACCTATTCTGTATCACTACATCCCTGGGGAGCTGGGAAGAGAAATGACTCCATCCTCAATTTACGACAGAAGAGCACCTCTCTGATGTGGCCGTTGAACAGTGGATAGTATCTAACCCTGTGTCGTCTTCCCCCCAACTGCCCCCCCCGTCAAGCACTTGCTCACAGCAGAATTTGTTGGCAGGCACAGCCCACCCTGGAACTGTGCTCTGGGGCTCAGCTACTGTGGCGAAAGGGGCAGAACTATGGGTGCAGCACCTTCTTTCATTCAGTTATAGTGCTCAGTGCTATCACACTTGCCTTTCAAATCAGACAAATATGTCAGTAAAGAAACAGGGTGTGGAGTTCTGAAGGAACGGGGGTGGGGGTGGGGGGGAAGCCCAGTACAACACAACCTGGGCTCGTCAGAACAGTGGAAACTGTGAGTTTCATAAAGGGGTTTCTTAAACAACTACTTCATATCCTTGCTCCAGATTTTTTTTCCCGTTTTATTTTAAAGTCAGATTAAAAACAAAAACAAAAACAAACAAACAAACAAAAAAACAGGGACTTTGAAATTAACCATCTCACTCAACTGAAGAAACAGAAACCCAAGAAGTCAATTCATCTCACCCTAGATTACAATTGTCTGTGGTCATCTCTCCCTAACCTATATCACCACTGTTCACTCTCTGCCGCTGTGAGCATTCTGTGATCTCAAGAGGGATTTTCAGACCCCTCCCACTTTCCTTATACTAGGGAATTCTTATGAAGTTATGAGTAACAAGGGTATGAAATATATGAGTCAAAAGTTAGTCCCTAAAAAAGTCATTGTGACTTTAATGACTTCGGCAGTTGTTTCAAACTGCGAAAACAGGAAGATCCTACACAATAAGGCGCCTGTCTCCCAGCTGGGCTCATACGTCGATGACCACCCACAGGAGCAATGACCGGGGCCTGCCTTCCTCTGTTTGGCACCTCTTTCCCATCCTTAAAATTTTCTCTTACTGACTTCATCAGGTTATCATTGAGGTAAAAGTACCCACTCTCAATTACTTTAATGGTATTTTTAATCATGTAGAATCACTGCTAGGAAATCCAGATTAGTTTAAAAGTAGCATTTTCATGTGCCTGATGCTAGCTCCAATACCATCTGCCTTCTGGATTTTTTTTTAACTGAGAAACATAATGTTACCAAAATCCTTCTATGTGATGTCATGAAGAGCTCAGGATAGTGCCTGTAGATCTTTGCACAAACCTTAAGCTCATCTTATGAGAAAGAATAGAAAAGGATAGCACATTTTCATCACTTTAGAAGTGTCTTAGAAGCTGAAGAAAAAATTGAAGTTATTTGAAAGAAATTAATTTCAAATATTTTCTAAGTAGCCTCTAAGAAGTCTGTGTTGAATCTGGTACACAGAAAACAACATCACACACAGACTTACTTATCATTTCTAATACTGGGAAGATAAAAATTAAACAAATTAAAGGCAGGCTATTAAAAAATCACAGCTGATTTAAAGAAAGAATATTCTAGAAAAGTGGTATTAAGTCATGTATAAAAAAATAATAGCCTTCTCTTTTCAAAACCTAACTGTAATTTCTCAGCAGTGCTTGCTGAGGTAGTGTTGGGCAGATACGACTTTGGGGAGTTGTGGGGAAGTTTGTGTTCTAAAGGTTCATTCACAAACTTTGTTTGTCTGTGTTGAAAAGGGAATGTGGCCATTTCCTCTGGGGACATTATTTCTAGGTAGACTCTAACAGGGCTATCTTGTGAGGACAGATTATTAAAGAAAAATAGGATCTGTGTACAGGAGACATGAGAACTCATTTATCTTTGAAATAGCACCTTCCAGTTTGTGGGTTCTCAACTGCCACTTGGTGAAGTAAATAAATTCATTCCTCCCTTCCAATCTTGCAAGTCCTTGGGCCAAGGTTTCATTCAGGATCCATTTTTCCTTCCTATTGAGACAGCTAACTGGGTAAGTCCACAGGAAGGCTCCAAGAGCCTCAGGCTATGGAGCTCTGTGTTACGACAAACACCTCTCTTCTTAGCCAGTGGTTTATTCTTGCAGACAGAAGTATCTCCATTTCCCCCTTGTTTACCTCAGCAGTACAGAAAGAGTTTTGTTTTCTGAGAGGAGCTAGTTGCTAGTAAATACCATGACCAAGATGTGGGAGGCTGCCCTAGAATCTATCACACAATCTTGAGAGGTTAGGACGCAGAGATGGGTCGGAAATCATATGTGTCATTCTTGTTTCACAGAAGAGAGATGAAGTAATGTCACCAGGCCAGTCTAAAAGCCTAAGAATCAAAGTTGAGGCTTGATTGCTATGTCATGGCTACCTGTAGCTTGCCAGAAGCAACTCAGAAGCCTGAGACTCTTGGAATTCAGATCCTGAAAGCCCACCTACCCTGAGGTTCTCAACTGACTATTAGCGTTTACCTCAACATATCAGTTCTAGTCCTTGGCTTATGCAGTCACCAGGGCCAGCCCTACCTTTACTAATCAGATTCTGTCTTGTTAGAAGGCTACATCTGCCTTTCTTAGTCTTTCAGAACCCCAAACAAGTGGGCTCTTCCTAAGTATTTTTTGATGAGAGCAATGATTGCCTTTAGTTGGTGTGGTAGGACCATCCCTTGTTGAAGAAAAACAGCGATGGTTACTAAGCAACACTTAAAAGGTCTAGATTGGTTTCTGACCCTGGATGACCTCTATTTGTATACTTTGTCGTGTGTATTTTATGGTTACCTTAGGATGACTTTGGAAAACTTTGCTTTTGGTATGCATTGGACTGCCCTCAGTAAAAGTATCATAGGAGAATTTGTTTAGGCATGGAAAGAAGGGAGATGATATTCCTCTGTTTACTTGCATGAGTACACTGACCCCTTCTGTAAAGACACAGAAAGCGTGTAATTTACTCAGCCCCATGGCTAAAAACCACCACCCTCTACCACACAGCCTGATGGACCACGAATCCCAACAAGATCCTATGGACAAAGGGAAGTTATATGGGGGAAGGCAGTGGGTAGGTTTCTTACCTTATATGATTCGTTTTCAAACTGCTCTCATCTCCTGAAGAGAACAGCCAACCAAACCACTAAAGAGTCCTCCTTACCCTCTTCAGACTGTTAACTGAGGATTACTCAATCTGTCCTAATAGACGTGGATACTGTACTAGAACGAAAGTTGATTAAAACCATAAGAGGACTTTTTGTTTGTTTGCTTGCTTTATTTTTCTCTACCACTTTGCCTGGCCATTTCAGATATTCCACCAGTGTTTGTTGAAAACATGACAAAATGATTTTATTGAAGTAGGACAATCCTAGTAGACTCCAAAATGTTTGCAAATATTTCAGAGATACCAATGGAAGCAAAATGAGAATAATTGCGTGGCTATTATATTTGGCTAAGTCTTGTGCAGAGGGAACAGTAATTACAGAAGAAATTATCTGTCCCTAAGCTTTTATGTAAGAAAGTTTTACTACAGTTTAAAGTTTGAAGTTTTGTTTGTTTGTTTGTTTCTGTTAAAGGCCAGAAGACCAATCAGCACTTATCAACCTATCTTTTTCAGCTTCCCAGTCTTCAGTAAGTGCTGGTTTTGTGGCTAGAATGTGAGAGAGCGTTGTGGCACAGTTACATCTTAAAAAGCAAATAACTTGGAATTTATGTAATTCACCTCGAATTCAAAATTACACTGAGGTGCAACATGTAGAGTTGAATAGATGATTATTGATGCAGAGATGCCAGGTTACTTGTGAAACACACACACACACACATACACACATATGCAAGCAAGGCCACCGAAAAAAGAGTGGCTGAGGAGAGCGCGTGGTATAGTGAGCCAACAGGCAGGGATGCAGATTAAGTCTGGCTTCACCTCAAAAGGCAGCTCTCTAGAGGAAGCAATGGTTTTTACCGGAGCCTTAGATGCCTGAAGTAAAGCTATTGTCAGATGCAGGATGCTCATTTGGAAGGGGAATGCCTCACAGGAAAGAGAGCCAATTACAAGTTCAGGCTGTTGCCATGGTGCTTTGCTGATCATTCAACATTCAGTACAGGAACTCCCAGGAAGGCTAGGGATAGGGATGTTGGGGGTTGGGGGGAGTGGAACCAGCGTGTCCTGTAATGCTGACAAGAAGGGGCTGCCAGGGGAGCCCCATTTTCAGCATGTCCTGGTCGTTAAAATGAAACTAAAATAATTTAACTCGGAAACATCTCTAACGAGAACTATAAGCTGTAAGAGCACTAAAATATCAAATAAGCACAAGGCCGAGTAATTCGCTATTCATAAGCAAATGCTGTCTCAGATTTCCTAATGTACTTGGGATACTACATGGAAAGACTAAATGAATTTAATCCATTTGCTGAATATGATCCAATAGGCATATTAATTGAACTGACTGAGCACAGAAAATTGCACATTGCATATAAAGTACTTTTTGAACCAAATAAATTAATTCCATCCCCCTTCATCCCACTATAAAAAGTCTAAACGCATCAGCACCCAGTTGGTGGGCAAATAATATTCCAAAAGCCGGTTAAAAAGAAATTCCTGTACACTGGAAGCCAAGTCAGAAAGCAGCTACAGTTCTAACCTTTTCCAATTAACAAAACAAAACAAAACAGAAACGCTCAGAGCCAATTAATCAAATGTACCATCACTTGGAAGCAATTAGAATAGCTGAGTGCTCTGTCAGGCTGCGTCTGCAGAGGGCTGTCTGCAGAGGGAAGAGAGGGTTAAGCAACACCTAGCTGGAACGGGCGGAGTGGGGGGGGGGGAGGGTAGGACCTCAGGTTTACTTAAATATTCATGGGGCTTCCTCCATTTTAATCTTCTCCTTTTTAAAAGATGGCTGTTTCCCAGTCAGACAGCTCCCGGGGGAAAGAGATTCCCTGCTCCCCGGCAGAGTTGGACTAATCTAGGGTTTCCACCCCACCGGCCGGAAGGTTGATTAGTGATGGAGCGCTTCAAGCCGGCCAGCTGAATACATTCGGACAGGCTCCTTCCTGCTCCTTCGTACAATTCCCGGTCTCATTACTCTCTTCTGCCTGGAAACAAGCAGGGAGGGCACAGGCTTCTTGCAAGAATGGAGAGTGAATGAAGATGGGCTTGTCCTGGATTAGGAAATGCTGCGCATTTGGAAGGCTTTGTCTTGTCTTAAGTTTTGATTCTTTAACCACTGCATCTGCAGGGGCTTCCTAATCCGCTCGGGGCTGCTGGCATAGCACTGAATTTTCTTTCAAAGGGATTCGAGAATTGTGGCAAAAAAAAAAAAAAAAAAAGCTTCCAAAATGCCCGAGGCAAACTATTTGCTATCTGTATCTTGGGGTTATATCAAGGTGGGTCAATTTGATTGTGTTACGTGTCTTTGGTAGAATGTGATGCTTTTACATCTGTCTGTTTTTCGTGGAGTAAAAGGCATGAGCAGAGGTTTAATTTGTGTATCCATTTAACCTATTGAGGGCTTCTATAATGAAATAAGGACATGTTTTATTGCATTGCATTTTAATGTATCGTAATGTGTTTCAATTGTTTGTTTTTCTAAATTCTGTTTTTAAATGATGCTCCCCAGCACCTGTCCCCCATTTTTTTCTTAAACTTTTCACTTAATCTGTTCTCAATGAATACATTTATCACTGCAAATTATATTTTTGGGTATATTTTCAATTTTCTAATTAAAAACAAAGTAGCAATATTTTAAGTGAAATTATTTTGGCCATTATTAAAATTCCTTTTCCTGAGTTTGCAGCTTCAAAAGCAATCATAAAGAAATTTTAAGAACCTCTTTTTTTTTCTACAGTGACAGTGGAATGGTTTCAAATGGAGGGGACATTATGACTTGTGCTGTAGCTCTCATTAACCTAATAAAATCAGCTGGTACAGTGTCTCGGTTCCTAGAAAGTAGAGATGAAGATACAGCAATCATTTGTTCTTTCCCAGACAGTTAGTTAATATGTTTTTTTTTCTCTTTAAAAACAGTTCAAAAGGATGCTGAACCGGGAGCTGACACACCTCTCAGAGATGAGCAGATCAGGAAACCAGGTGTCTGAATACATTTCAAACACGTTCTTAGGTAAGACACTAACAGAAAAATCTCACTGAGCTTCTCCAACCTACTGAGGGCATCCCTGCAAATTTTTTGAAGTGAGGTTAAGCACAGAAAACAAACCCATCCAAGATAAGAGCTGAAGCCAGTCTCTACAGAAAAACAATAAACAAGAAGATAGTATTTCTGAAGAGATAGTACCCGCTAAAGAGGGCAGGTTAGGATGGGTTGCTTGCATTTACTTGGCTTCATATTACCTCACTGTCCCTACAGAGACCTCTAGAGCAGCTGAAGTTCCAAAACCCACCCCAGCAACCAATCTACCAGCATCTCCTAAACAAACAAACAAACAAAACAATTCTTGTAGTAACTGGGCTTTAAGATAAAAAGCTTTCCTCTAGGTGTTTTGTAAGGGATGGGCCACCTCTACAGAGTCCAGTAGAGCATGTTCTGGATATAATTTGACTGTCGCTTTGCTAGGTTGTTTCTTAAGGGTGCATGCATGTGGGTCGGGATAGGTAGGGTTCATGTCTAACAGGCCTTCCTTTCTCTAAGCAAACTACTGTCTTCTCGTTTTGATCTTGTACTGCCTTCTGACATGTGAACGGTACTTAACGGCCAACACTAGTCATAGCTCTGCAGGGATGTCCTCAATTATTCCTCTGTCTTGCTTGACTCTTAAGGGATTTCTTAAATTACCTTAAGGGTAACTTTTGTATCATTAAGCTGTTCTGCCTGTTTTAATGAGGCCTGCAGAATCAGTGCATGTGGACCTCAAAATGCATGGGAAGCCCCTAGATTCTGATTCTGCTCACTCAGAAATATCCTTGGCTTCTGCAGCCCTATTCCCCCAGCTTCCTTTTTTGGCATAGCCCCTTCTTAAATGAGCATTTGCCCTGCTGTCTTATGGAGCATGGTCTGCTTGCAGAGTTGTTTTAAACATCGGTGCCTTTCTATCCCTCCAATGCAATTCCTTCTAACAGCGTTATCAACCAGCTTTGCAGCAGCAGCAACCGCCGCCCATGCGGAGCTCAGTATGGCATTACTGTGTAGCCCCATGGTCATCCAGGAGATCCACAAACTGCAGATTAGCACGCAGAGGCCATCCTCACTCTTGCCATGTGTGGGTGTCCTCCAGCGCCTGCTGTTCCCTGTTCCTGGCTGCAGTTCCAATAATCTTTGGCAGAGAACAAAGGAGAGGAATTTTTGTATAGACTCAGTCTTCCAGAAGTGGCTGGAATATAGGCAAAAAGAAGGCACAATCACCAGTCCTTTCCTTTCTTGGGCTTTCTCCCATTGTCTCTAAACCCAGGAAGCTTCCCCTCACCATCCTAGTTACATATCTTGGTTCATGAAACAGTCAATTATTTTTCATAAAGTGGGGACTGTTTTCAGGACACTTGGCAGGTATTGACAACAAAGAGTGAAACGCATGAGGAAATACGTATTTCCTCATGCATTGCAGTTTATAGTTCTTGGGTTTCTGTGGGTTAACACTTCCTTCACAGTATTAGAAGGGTGATGTATGTGTGAATACATATGTATATGCACGTGAATGTGTACATGGCAAACACAAATAGGCTAGACAGAAAAGGGGGAAGGTTCTTTAAGAAAAAAAAAAGATGAAAACACCCAAGAGTACCAGCTGCTTCATCTGAAAGATGGAAACCTCAGGAGAGATGCAGCCCTTCCTGTCTTCCAGCTCTGACAGTCAGTGAGTCTGTCATGGGCTGAGCTGCTCAGCAGCATCTCTGAGGCATATTTGACTCCTCTGTAATGAGCACCAGACTTGCAGTTTCCACAGATAATCAAAACTTGCTTCCGACCTGTAAATGCAGGGCATGGGACTCTTAGCCCTGTCGTTGGGGGGAGGGGAGTATTTCTGGAGGATTGCAAGGCCTCTTCTAAACTGTCATATCTGCAGTGGACTTTAAAACCCTCGTGATACAATTTCCTCATTTTACAGGAAACAGAATTGAAGTTGAGATGAACGAATATAACCAATCTAAAGTCATTTGACTAATATTTTTCTGAGCCAGAGCTAGTAAGTCTCTAGGCTTTTAGAAATAAATGCCAGATACCATCCCTAGTAGAAATTCATACAAGCATGAGGAATAGAATCCCATTTAAGGATGGGATATAGATACTATTTTTTTTCTGTAGAAACCAGGACGGTCAGAAATAAAAATGGATTAACAATTTCTAGGAATATAAAAGGCTTTGTTCTGAAGTTAGCAATCATTGTAGAACAAATGAGATTTTTAAGTTATATTTTTAAGTATAACTTAAGTATAAAATCCAATATCCCAGCAAGAGTCAGAGAATGTTAAAACCTGCCCTACAGAAAGAAAGGGTATCTCCTAACTCAGTCATCTGTGAAACTTATGGGTTTTCCCACCAAAAAGATGAATGTTCAGGTGGGTCACAGAAAGCCAGACAATGAGCCATGGACCAACCTAGGCACTTATTAATGCTATTATATGATAATGGGTTTCAAGTTGCTGGAAAAAGTGGAATTTGGAGTATCTAATCTCAAGAGGAGTAAAGAGGTTATAGGTGAAGACCAGATATATCAAACAAGATTGTTAAGTGTTATATTAAAAGCTAGTTAATATTTTATCAGGTAAAGAAAAATTTCTTCTTAAATGTAATTAACATCTCATCTCAAAAAGCTAGAACTTTTAAGGTTGGAGGAAATTTTCAGAATTTTCATCCTGGGATCTAGCAAGCAAAACACCTCAAATTATGCCACTGACAGGGTTGGATAAGGTCAGTTTTCGTGTTTGTTTTTTTGTTTGGTTGCTTACATGCTTGCTTTGAAATAGCCAACGGCGTCCCCACTGTTTTCAGACTACTAGAAATGCTAATCCACTGAGGGTTTCTTGCCAGTTTTGAGTCTGTGCTTCAGGTTGTTTCCATAGTACTCTAGCTAAGTACTCACAAGAGGAAATTCCGAATAGGGAAGCCTGTCACTAGTTCCAGTGCTTGCGTAGGGGAACACCCATGAATGTCACTGGTACCCTGTGAATAATGCTCTTCTTTATTGCCATGTTCCAGGCACAGCAGTTGTTCTGCTCAATTACTCACTGGTGCAGGGAACCTTTAATTAACCAAAACCAGGAAAGCTGCCGGTCCCACCAGAGATGCTTAAATCTGCAGAGGCACTGGGGAATCCAAAAACCTTTTTAACCAAATGTGAAAAAAGCATAGTTGGGAAAAGCAAGAGCTATTGCGACCTTTCATTTGAACAAAAAGTGGTAGTTATTAGCAATGAAGTGACAGAGAGAGAAAGGGAATTTCAAAATTAAAATGACATATACTTTCCACACCAGAGACTGTGTGGCAGGAAAAAGATTTTTAACAGGAACCTCAAGGTCTAGTCTCTAGGCTATTAAACACAAAGTAATTACAGAATAAATATCTGTTAACTTGGTTGTCCTTTTAGTATGGGCAAGTTGCTGACTTCATCTGAGCAATGAGTGTGGGATTGTTATTTGTCCCCAAATCTAGTTCTGATCATTCGGACAGTGGGGGAATTATATATATATATATATATATATACATATATATATGTATATATATAAATGATATGTATTCATATGTATATAATATATATATATATGTATTCAGTAGAGAGATGGGTATGGCCCATACCTTTGGTGGGTTTGTTGTTATTTCATTTTGTTTTTGAAGTTTTCTTAATGTTATTTGAAAACAAATAGTTTGGAAACATCTAAGCTAATTGAAGTGACTAAAATTCTCCAACATAGTTTTATGAGCACCTAGAGGCCTTCCAGGGTTGCTGGGCATGGAAAATGGTAGGCTCTCCCCACAGGCCAGGTAGTAGGCTGGCCGGAAACTGGCCCCATCTTGCTGTTCTTGCTTCGCTTTGATGGAATGTCTTGAGCACCGGTGGGTAGGCAGACGTCCTTGAGGAGGACACATGTATATGCCATCAGCTGCGGGAGTCTAGCGGCAATCCCTGTGCCCGCGTGCCATCTGGAAGCATTCTGTTTTCAAATGGGTGTACTGTTGCTGCACTGATTTTCACTGTGACAAGAAAAGACAAATGCGGGCACTTCCAAGGACCACATTAACCCTTTCAGCCAGGGGTGTCATTTAGGGGTCCACGGGTCAGCTATGGAACCAATCATTACCTTGGTGGACTCACAGGCAATCCCTGTAGCAGGAAAGAGGAAATGCACCACTTTATGATTCCCTGCAAGGGAATCTCAAGATTCCCTGTGAAGGGAAATATAGGTTTTGATAGTTAATAGCTAAAAGCAATATACAGGAAAGATTCTACATGCAAATAGATCTTCCTTTGTACCAATACTAGTTCTACTGTTACCTTATAAAGTTAAAAGAAAGCTAAGTGAGATTATCATCAAGAGATAAGGAGCGTAAGCATTAGGAATTAAGATACCTTGTATGGATAAGAGGCCTTATTATTTATTAGAAGGAATAATAGACACAAAACATGAAGAAAATCAAGTTATAGTCTCCTCCCCAACCTCAAGTACTAAAGAACCAAAGCTTGAAAATAATCGTTTGAAGATTATGAAAGCCTTTTATTTTTCTAACATATATATTCTTATTTAAACTGAGCCTGGTGGAATGCATATGAATTTTTACATAGAAAAAAAAGAATAAAAATGTAATAAAATAAGAACATAGTTTGTTTTTTGATAAACTGGGTCCTTCTTTTACAATGAGCCTTTTGTTCTTGTTTGTTTTAATTGGGTCCCATGGTAGCATAGGCTAACCTCAAATTAATGGTTTAGGTCTTTGAACACATGTCCTCCTGCCTCTGCCTCCCCAGTTCTGGGATTACAGGCCCATGCCGCTATGTCCACTAGTGAACATTTCATACACAAAAATATGTCACTCACTTTAATGAAAACTCACTCTATAGATATTGATACTCCACTTCAAAAATATGAGTGTAATTCTGGGTTACGCTGAAGACAGAAGGCTTGGGTCTTCTCTCTGACACTTCTCAGGTAAAACTCTTGCTCTGCTGGGCCTCAGTGTCCTTCAGCAGTAACATGGACTAACTCATGTGTCTCCCAGCCACTTCACAGGACCATCTGCACATCAAGCCGTGCTACAAGAGTTCTCTATGAAAATTAAACCCCATTACACACATGGTTCAAGTTGTTCTAAATATTACTGTATGCTCACTGGCACACACGTGCTCAAAAGCATGCTCACTGTTCTGTTGCAGACAAGCAGAACGATGTGGAAATTCCATCTCCCACCCAGAAGGACAGGGAGAAGAAGAAGAAGCAGCAGCTCATGACCCAGATAAGTGGAGTGAAGAAACTGATGCATAGCTCAAGCCTGAACAACACAAGCATCTCACGCTTCGGTGTCAACACAGAAAATGAGGATCATCTAGCCAAGGTGAGCATGAGCTGAGCATGTATGCATATAGCTCTCCGCTGTACACACAGACACATGCACACACACACATGTACACACATATGCACACTACCCATCCACCATCATATAAGCTTTGCTGTTGAGTTTTATTTTGAGGAAGCCAATGTAGCCTCTTTGTCCTTTGCTGGAGCACCCAACTGAAGTCCTTTCATACCAAAAGACTGTTCCTTTGTTGTGAGTATAGGCTCAGTAATGCAGACAGAGTTCCTTGTGGATAGAGCATCCTGCTGGGGAGGACACTGGGAAAGTCCCAGGGAAAGCTGGTGCACTGGGCTGCATTAGCCCAGGGGACAAAGGGGAAAGTCTGCCCTGACTGGTGGGGCTAAGGATAACACAAAGAGCCAGTGACAGTGCTGGCTAATCCCAAACCCAGTAGTGGAGGAAGGGATAGAAAACGTTCATTCCTCCTGTAGAAGGCTATACAGACGCTGGCTACTAAAGTCCTTGCAGCCTGGTACAAAGGATGAAGTAGGTGAGCTGCCTCGGAGCAAAACTTCTTCCAGGAGGCCTTCTGAAAACTGCCATCAGGGAAAAGTCAATTGAACATTGGGCCGAGCCTCTGGCCAGCTATTCCAAGTTAAATAAATTACTCCCCCAAGCAGATAATTTTTGGAATAACCCCCCAGCAAAGGTCTGAATAATGTTTCTTCCATGTATGTGGGTGGCCCATCACCCTAAGACATACCAGGAGGCCTTCTTGACCTGCTAATGCTAAGTCAGGGTTGAGTTCTCCATACTCCAGCAGCTGAAGCACCCTGACATGACCTCAGGGATAACGAGCAAAGGCTGGAGGAATTTCCCAGACACCGTTTTGCAACTATTGCTGATGGACCAGCAATAGCTGGAGGGAAGAGTCAGGGGAACAGGACCTGGAGCCTGTGCTCATTTGAGCTGCCTTTGAAAGCAGTACCAATTGAAAATGGGTGTTTGGCAAAAATAGGTCAGCAACTGAATTCTTAAACACAAACACACTTGGGTGTTTCTTATCAAAAGAATGTACAGAAATCTATAGTTATTGCAAAGGGGCCATCCAGCACACCCTTCTCAGATTCTTATGCGACCAGACCCTCTAGGCAGATATGTGAAAGACCCAGAAGCCTATATCTCCAAGGAAAAATCTTTTGAAATATTTGAAAGCTTAAAAAAAACTGTTATTCTTAAATTTCTCTATTTTTGATTGCAGGAGCTGGAAGACCTGAACAAATGGGGCCTTAACATTTTCAACGTGGCTGGGTATTCACACAATCGCCCCCTGACATGCATCATGTATGCCATATTCCAGGTGAGAAAGCAAACCCTGCTTACAATTTGTATGACAACCTTTTCTCCACTTTTGGGCGTCCGCTTACCCATGCCCTAATCCATTTTTACCATGTAGGAAAGAGACCTCCTGAAGACATTCAAAATATCTTCTGACACCTTCGTAACCTACATGATGACTCTAGAGGACCATTACCATTCCGACGTGGCATATCACAACAGCCTGCACGCTGCTGACGTGGCCCAGTCGACACACGTTCTCCTCTCGACGCCAGCGCTGGATGTGAGTAGTTATACCATCTGTTTTGCAAATCTACCCATTCTGGGTTTAAAATGCAACTGAATGACCCTGAGTAGTTGAACTGCTTTTTTGGTAGCTGGGGCGTTCAGCAATTTGGGTTGCGTATGAAAATAGACAACACTTCTGCTTTCATCATTTTCCAGTGTCAGCGTAATGTCCCCTTTTCCATCTTTGCCATCTGAAGGTTATTTAATCATCAGACAATGAATTGGACCCAGATTTATTTTTGTCATATTCCTAGTAATGGAGACAAGGCATCTTCTTTAATGTCTATCATACAGTACATATAGAGTGTATGTACTCATCTGAATTGCCCAATATATACTCATGCCAGGCCCTGAGGAGAATAGTATGTATGTGTAATATGAAGTGCTCTGTGTAGTCTCTGTTAGGGATAAACATCTCTCGGCTCATTTTCTTGGAATTCATTGTAGTATCTGAGAATCAAGAGCAGATGGGTTAATAAAAAAAAAAAAAAACCAAGAGAAAATGCTCCCTAGAACTTCAGTGGAGATGACTATTACTCTTTCCCTTATAGATCATGCTTTCTTGTGGGCCACTATAATTAGTAATGTGCCCAGCCATGCCGCCTCTGGGCCAGATGGCCATAGTGAGTAACCAAGTACTTCCAGAATGGACTGTCTGGCGCAGGAAAGACTGGTCAAGCCTTATCCAGCCACCTGGGCAGACTCAGTATGGGAGTTGCAGAAAGACTAAATTCTTTGCTTGACTTTCATAGAAATCTAAGACGGCTTGCTTAAGTGAGATGGAACTAAGAGTATTTAATCCCCCTCAAGGAAAAAAATAATAATATTGCTTTTATATTCATGAGGAGGAGTACACTATTTACCTAGTGTTATAAATAACTATTGTTTGATTATAAAGTGGCTAGGAGTTGTTGCAGACTTAGAAAAAGGAGTGTGGGATGCTTGGTGCTCAATAGGATTGGCCTTCAGGGGGAGGAGGTTAAAAAAAGAGCCAACATTTGAATGAACAGAAGAGATATGTCTTCAAAGAGGCTTAAGAACCAGCAGCATTGCATGCTGAACAAAAACTAGATTCAAATCACTGTACATGGAAGAGGGGGGGAGGAGAGAAAGGCCTTCATGACAGTGTGAAGAGGTGAAGCAGTATGACATTCGGCTTTAATTCTTAGAAATGTTCCCAACACTAGCCCATAGTAAACATGCAGTGAGTATGAGGACAAATCACTGAATATATGACAGTTTGTGACCTCACTACAAAAAAAATTTTGACAAATATTTTTATCATTTGCCTTCCAAGGCTGGAGAGTAGCCTCTTCTACCTTTAGGTACTTAGTCTGCCTGGGTATAAAGATTATCTGCCATGTCCCCAGAGCTTGTGTGACTTGCTTCTTTGACGGTCACTGACTGTGTTATGTAAGGATCAAACTGCCACAAATCTAAGACACCAACTACAGGCATCCGCACACCATCAGCCTTGTGCTAATGACTTACCAAACCCCAGCCTATGGACTAAATATGGGGTGAGCTCTGGCCCATCATCCTTCTCACATCAGAGATTTTTATGGTGATAAACAGTCTTACACTTAATTAAATCAACATTCTGAGCTATTACATAAATCGACAGCGCCTCTTCCAACAAGAGGGAAATGTACTTGAAGGAGATGAAACTGAAGAGTGGGACAGGTACATTGGATGTGGAGTTAACTGGCTCCTTTGAACCTACAGGCTGTCTTCACAGACCTGGAAATCCTGGCTGCCATTTTTGCAGCTGCCATCCACGATGTTGATCATCCTGGAGTCTCCAATCAGTTTCTCATCAACACAAGTGAGTTCACTACTGCACAGCCATTCCAGATCATTCTGTGATTCACTGCAGTTTTTTTTTCCTCTTAATGTTTTCATTATGGGTAATAACAAGGGCAATAATGAGGTAATCCTTCCATTCCCTGAAAATTGCTCAGGCTTTTCCTGGATACTGTGTCCAGTTTGTCAACATAGTGTTTGAGGTGCATGGAGAACTTGGAGAGGGTCAGGGGCAAGCCTTACAAACAAAGCTCAAAAGCTTGGAAAAATTCAATACGGAAAGAGATAATAAATAAAAGATTTGAAGTGGCCCGGCAAGACTAAGAAAGCTTGAGCATGTGAAGTTGACTCCCAGTCTTCTGTGAGGCTAATATACACAATATAGTAAGTCAGGAGTGTCCCTCTACCCTGGCAGATAGGCAGAAATGCTGGGCCTGAGCATGCCAGCCTTCATAGAGACTGGTCATTCCCTGAGGAACATGGGAGCAGGTCTCTACAGTTCAAGAGGAAAGGTCACTCAAAGGTCCATACATTCTCTTTCAACGGCTTTGCACGGCTTTGACTACAGACTCTCAGGCAGACAAGGGAAGGATCTAGTTTGACCAGCCTCGAGATTTGAAGCTATCCCCAGGGTTTTATTGTTACTCAAAGCATTTGATTTTCATGCTTTTCAGAATTCATTCATTGCCTCAGTTAGTGCGCCTTCTCTATGTACCCAAGTACATTTTCTTTTGATAATATTGGTCCCATTATGATCATGGTTGACATCTAGTGTTGGCAGTTTTCTACAAGTGCTGCCTGAACTTCTGCCACCAGAAGCCTTCTGTTGTTTGTCTTTATCTTCAAAATATCTGGGTACCCTAAGCTTGGGGCACACTGGTTTTCATTTTCATTTTTAACACCTTACTCTTCTATTTAAAAAAAAAAAACACCACCACCATAAATTTGTGTACAAGCTTCTTTGCATGGGTTAGTTTAGTCAATTTAGCATGCTGATAGTTTGTTTCACAGGGGAAATGTAGCTATGTACAGCACTAAGACATACAAAGCATGTTTATAAATCTGTGCCCTTGGCTACAGGGTTATCAGACCAAGGGAGCTCAAATTACTTCAGAAAAAGCTATGGTCTATGAGTGAGACCACTAGTGTGTATTAGGCATATACTACATCACTTGGCTATTATTCCTTCTTAAGATAAAAAGGGGTTTAATGAGTTTAATGACCAAATTCTTGGTTATCAAAACTGGGTCAGGCAAAATACAGAAAAAGCAGAATGGAAATTGTAGTTTGGGTGCCTAAGCATTGCAATGTCTGGTATGGAAACCCAGAAAACAAAATCTAATATCTACATTGTTTAAAAAAATTATACTTTGCTCTCATATTCATAGAAGCCTCTAAAAGCTTCATTGTTGGGGTAAAATAAGGTTTTATGCCAACACCATTATCTGTTTTGAAAATCTAAACTCACAATTGTCAGAGGTTAGGGGGCCTCTACGAAAGTGAGTAGAGTTTGAAAATCTTAATACATTTGATAATGCTTTGCAGCATTTTCATCTCATTCCTTTTCAAAACACAAAATTCATGACGGCTTAAAGGAAATTGTGAACTAAGATGAAGATACAATTTATCTAATGTCAAATTCAAAGAGAAAAGGTGCCTTAATACTGAATTTCAATGAAAGCAAAAACCCATGTTGTCGTATCTCCTATAATCATTTTTTTGTTCTGCTTCCCTAGTATGTAATGACCATATGATGGCTCTTGAAATAAGTTAAAGAGAGCTAGATCAAATTTCACATTGAAGCAACACCAGTGTTTGGATTATGCAATTTTATTACATTTTTATTGTCATTGTCTTTCTTTATTAGATTCAGAACTTGCTTTGATGTATAATGATGAATCTGTCTTGGAAAACCACCACCTTGCTGTGGGATTCAAACTGCTACAAGAGGAACACTGCGACATCTTCCAGAATCTTACCAAGAAACAACGCCAGACACTCAGGAAAATGGTGATTGACATGGTAAGATGCCAGCCCTCATTCCTCACTCACATTTGCCATTTTCTCTTATAGATTGATTTCATTAAGAATTTTAATTCTGTCTTCACCCAAGGTATTGGCAACTGATATGTCCAAACATATGAGCCTCCTGGCAGACCTCAAAACCATGGTAGAAACCAAAAAAGTGACAAGTTCGGGCGTTCTGCTCCTGGACAACTATACTGACCGGATACAGGTATCTGATGTTTAACACAAAGCCAGACCAAGCAGTATTTAGAAAAAGAAAATAGAAATTTAGTTGCCTAGCTTAGGTTGCTACTATACCTTTGAGCATATGTATGTTTTTTTTTTCAAGACAGGTTTCTCTGTGTAACCCTGGCTATCCTGGACTCGCTCTGTAGAGCAGGCTGGCCTCAAAATCACAGAGATCCGCACCTGCCTCAACCTCCCTGAGTGCTGGGATTACAAGTGTGTGGCACCAGGCCTGGCCTTTGGGCCTGTTTTTAAAACAAGTTAAGAAAATGGAGTTATGTCTCTCTCCATTTGTGACATAAATAATACTCTACTCACTGAATTGCTTCGTTCTAAAACTGAGTCGCCATGTCACTTTGTAATACGGTGTATGTAACTGTTGGTCCTCAAAGCTTGCATTTGAATATAAATCCCACTAACTGGAAGTTTGTTGGGTCTGTTTTGGCTAAACAAATTGCTGTCAGCAGATCTTTTTCCAAACATGGGATAATCTAGAAACAACTATTTTGGGTCGTCTTTTGCATTTTTTTCCAAACTAAGGAAAGGAATGTTAGAATTGAACTTTTAATACCCCCTCCCGTTCTTAAGTTTTGTTTTTGATTTAAGCTATCAGTCTAGGAAAATTTACACACTTGTCTTTTGAGCTCTAATGATAAATAACCAACCCTGGCCAGCACCACTGAAATACTGCTCTTTTGATAGGTGTATTGTAATTATATTCAACTAAAATGTTCTTGGGACGAAGTGTACTGGGATGAGAGGGATAAGATGTTCTGGTGGTATTTATGCTTAGTTTTATGGGATTTTCCAAAACTTGATCATTTCAGGTCCTTCGCAACATGGTACACTGTGCAGACCTGAGCAACCCCACCAAATCCTTGGAATTGTATCGGCAATGGACTGATCGCATCATGGAGGAGTTTTTCCAACAGGGAGACAAAGAACGGGAGAGGGGAATGGAGATTAGCCCAATGTGTGATAAACACACAGCTTCTGTGGAAAAATCCCAGGTATCTACACTGAGATTTTTCAATGTTTTTATGAGCTCTGCCAATGGTAAACCTTAAGAATTTTAATTCTGTTCTTTGAGCCTCGTGTGTGTGTGTGTGTGTGTGTGTGTGTGTGTAAAATGATAAAGAGTCAACTATACACTTAGTTCTATTTTACCCATCATTCATTTGTTTTCTCCATGCTTGGTCTCACAGGCGGAGGACTAAGTAATGTTTTCAGTTGTGTAAGACCTTATCAGATTCAGTGGACACATGAGAACCTGGACTCTCCATCCCCATCCCTCGATTTCTCAAGGTCCCCTCTCCACCCAGGAGCTCAACTCCTTATCTTTGCTCTCCACACTTCTGTTGCTCTCTCCTTAGTCAAACATGGTGTCACCATTACCAAAGATGAGAAAAGGCCCCATCTCTGTAGAGTAGCTCCAAGAACCTTTCCAGTGTAAGGCAAAAACAAAACAAAACAAAAACAAGTTTCCTCTTGGTCAACTTCTTAGGGACCCAGTCATCCTCTCTGTCACATGGACAGACCTCCCCAAGTGCCATGATGTCATCATCCATACAGCTGCTTTGTTCATGGGCTCTGTTGAACTTTAGATGCTTGATCTGGCAGGAAAGCTTCTGACTGGAAGTTCTTAGAATTTAGGTTTTCTCATCCCAGGACCCAGGGAATAAACAACCAGTGACAACTTTCTATGAAAGGCTGAGCATTTCTTTCTAAAAGCAAAGCAAACGAAGAAAGGAAATGACTGCACTGTGTTATGTTACTCATATTTGTCCATTGCTGTGAGCTTGTTTTTAGTCCCTGGAATACACTTTGAAAATGGCTTCTAAAGTCCATTAAACCATATATAAAGAGATAAGAGAGAAAAACGAGTGGGAAGGAACAAAGTATTATCTGAATCACCCAGCCAAATTCTTGTAACCAATGCAGAGCAGAGCTGTCCTGGCTTTAGTATGGATCTTTCTCATTAAGTTTGTAAAGAACCATTAGAAGGCATAATACGTGCACACTCTGACACACTTACACACATGTATACATACATACACATACACACACATGCATGCACATATACATACAAAACTCATACCCCATACAAACGTGCAGACATATATTTATGCTCATACACACACACACACACACACACACACACAAGGATTGGGGTGAGGCAGAATCTTACCTATGACCAAAGTTCTTGTATATACAATTTGAATATGTTAAATCACTGGCACATACCGGAATATTGATAGAGGAAGCTTTCCAGTAGAGTGAAAAGATAGCAACATAATGTCCCAAAGAGACCCTAGCTCATCTGCGACTTGATCCCAACTCATTATCTCTCCAGCCCCACCATGACAGGGGAATTCCATTCCCTTATTCAATGGTGCCTATTCTCTCTCTAACTGCCCCAATCCCCTGTGTTTCCTGTTTGTCTAACAGTAGGGAGGTCAGTTTAAGGCCACTAAGCTAGCTCCTGCAGGATGCACAGCCCCTGTGTAAACCACAACAAAGCACAGCGTTGGATTTATGCTCTTGCACACAGGCAGAAGGAACGGCTTAATTGTTTTTTATTTTCCTTCTTTCTTCTGATGGAAATGACTGTGTGCACTATGAATCCTAAACAATAGGAGCAGTATCCATAGAGGAGATATTTGTTTGTTTAGGGTTTGAAATGCTTTCAAGTATTTTATTATTATTATTATTATTATTATTATTATTTTAATAGTCCTCTACAAGGCAAAGGCTTGAGAAGTTCCAGAAGAGGGAAGTGCTGGCTCCTGTCATCTTGGCCTGGCAGCGTATTTCTGAGTTATCAGGGAGAGAATGCCTAATCATAACACTTCAGCTCTAGGGGCTTCCTTCAGAGAATGTCTCCAGAATCCAAGCAGTGACAAAGTCATTCCAAGTTACATCCAGACTTAGCTGGCAGATGTAAAAGGAAAAACAGTGCATTGTAGCAGGATGAAAACAAGCTCTGAAACCAGACAAAGTAGAGACTAACTACCACTTAGGAGCTGCGTGTCCTCTGTACCATGTTTAGTCTCCGTGATTCGCAGTTTCCTCCTTTGTAAACAGCAGGCAACAATACTTCGCAGGCTTGAGATGTGTTTGCCAGTATTGCATACAGCGGAGGGCCTACCATATAGCAAGTGCTCACATAAATAAATCTCTTACTATTGGTCCCTTGGGTTTGTCTTCTCTATAGAGAAACCAAAGCAGTGTGGTTGGTTTTCAAGGGCCCGTGCAATAACTGACGCATGTACCTTTCTTCCTCCAGGTTGGTTTCATTGACTACATTGTCCATCCACTGTGGGAGACCTGGGCAGACCTGGTTCAGCCTGATGCTCAAGATATTCTGGACACTCTCGAAGATAACAGGAACTGGTACCAGAGTATGATACCCCAGAGCCCCTCCCCACCACTGGATGAGAGAGGCAGGGACTGCCAAGGTCTTATGGAAAAGTTTCAATTTGAACTGACCCTTGAAGAAGAGGATTCTGAAGGACAAGAAAAGGAGGGAGAAGGCCACAATTATTTCAGCAGCACAAAGACACTTTGTGTGATCGATCCCGAGAACAGGGATTCCCTGGAAGAGACTGACATAGACATTGCAACAGAAGACAAATCCCCGATCGACACATAAGCTCCCTTTGTGCGGAGATGAACATTCCACCCTTGACAAGTGTGCCAGCTGAGTGGTAGGGCCAGCCTACCATGGCCAAGGCCTGCACAGGACAAAGGCCACCTGGCCTTTCCAGTTACTTGAGTTTGGAGCCAGAATGCAAGGCCGTGGAGCAAATAGCAGTTCCGTGCCACCTTGCCTGCAAGCTTGGCGGAAACCCACAGCTCTATGTGGTAGTAGAGACCAGATCCCATCAAAGCTACATGGCTTGAAAACAGAGGACACAACGCTAAGAGATTGTTCTGCGCTAGGTGTCGGGAGGCCGTCCCAACAGGTGTCTGAACTCACTAACAACTTCATTTGTAAGCCTCACCCATCCCATTGTCTGACAACCTGTGTGCCTTTTTTGTAAAACGTTTTCGTGTCTTTGAAATGCCTGTTGAATATCTAGAGTTTAGTACCAACTTCTACACAGACGTGTGTTTAAATTTGACACAAACTTTTTTGAGTCTTTCTGGAGAAACAAAAAAACAAAATGAAAGAAAACAGGTTGCCTTCTTTCTTGGGCAATATCTTTGGCTTTTCCCCCACTTAACTTTTGCAAACAGACGGGACAGATGCACTTCTAGCCACATGCTACTCCCTCCTCTTTGTCCAACCTGACTCCATAGTGGCCCCTGCAACTTAGATGTTTGCCTGCTCCGAGCACTGTTTCTCCCTGGGAAATCTCTCTGCTTTGCTTCCAACTGATGGAGGAAGCCGAACAAACTAGGAGGTCTGTGGAGAAGCTGTGGCCTTTGCCACCAGCCTGTGTAGTGCTCAGTCACTTAAGGCCATGTGTGCTGCTGTGTCCCAGCCTCCTTGCCATTGTGAGTTGCACACCACCTGCCAGCCCTCTCTCACCTCCTCTTCACTCAAGTATACTCTTTTCAATTTAATGCTGCCGCCTTCATCTTGCACTGCCTTCCTGCACTAACACTTCCCTCTACTCCTGTTTATAACCATGTATTTATTACATAATGTACATATTGTAATGTTTTGTAAGTTATTAATTTATATATCTAACATTGCCTGCCAATGGTGGTGTTAAATTTGTGTAGAAAACTCTGCCTAAGAGTTGCAACCTTTTCTTGTAATGTTTTGTATTGTGTATTCTATAACCCAAACATTGCTTAAGAGAGGCACAGAGCCCCATTAGCAGTGAGGACGGCACGGCCATTGTGCTAGGGCTCTGCCCTTTTCCTCATCTGAGTCCCTAATTCTGCCCAACTCTTCGATGAGCTGGTTTTGCAAACAGGATTATCACATTAGATACTAAATGGTTTATACTGAGGGCTTTATTTTGTAGAGTTTGATAGGGGCTGGGAACACTGGGATGTAGTTTTTACCCATGTTCTAGCCAAGTCTCTGTATGCATGAGTTGGGTTGTCACTGGGCTCTGCTCTAATTGTGGCTTTGGTTCTAAAAACAACACTACATTTGCTCACAGATGATGCTGAGCATTCCCAAACTACTGACTCGGAAGACCTAGCCTCCACACTGCTCACAAGCAGGGAGTCATGTTCAAATTCATCATTGAACGGAAACAATATGACAATGTGAATTTTTATCGTAGAATGTGAACTGATGTCATAAATTATGCAAATGTGAAGCTTCTGATAACACTTGTTAGGCCTCTTCCTGGTGTCAGTTTCAGTTTGTAAAATATATGTCATGCTTCAGTTCAGCATTGTGACAGTAGCTAAAGAAAATGGCACAAATGTGCATGACCAATGGGTTCGTATGTCTGTAATACTGCGATGTTCCGGGTGACATTATATTGTTTTCAAAAGTTTCTCACAATGTATCTTATAATATTATTACTATTATATATTGTGTTCAAATGCATTCTTAAGAGACTTTTATATGAGCTGAATAAACAAAAGCATGAAGAGATGAGATTGTAGGCCCATTCTTTTTTTTTTTTTTGTAGTCAGTTCTAACATTAAAGCGGGTTTTCTTTTTCTTCCTCTTCTTAACCATACTTCACCAAAAAGCAAGCCACTTTGCTCAACCAAATCATAACTGAAGTTTCAGATTCTCTGTGTCCCAAAAGTCCCATGGCTCAGATCATTTCCTTTTCAGCAGATAGTTACCCAGTTCATTGGACCAGGAAGGATGGTAGAGGTTAACTAACAAGACCGCTTTGTTCATCTTGAACTATTTCCTTCTACCACTTTAGGATTCTGAAGACTTCAGTCTGTTAGGTAAATAAAAGGTATCTCTCCTCAGCGGGGCTGGGTCTACTGGGGTAGTGGCTCAGAGAATCATAGTACGTTAGCTTAATGCAGAGAAACCTGTTGATTCATCCACACATGAGGAAGGTGAGGTCTAACCCTCAGAGCACACAGAAACATTCACAGCCACCCCAGTAACCTGTCGATGTCTTTGCTGGTAGGTTTATGCTGTTTGTTCTAGTAAGATCTATTTCAATGTCATCAAGTTTTAAAGCCATCATTTGAAAATAAGTCCTCCTGTGTGTGTGTGTGTGTGTGTGTGTGTGTGTTTAGAAGGTGACAAATGATTAGTGGCTTTCACTAACTTAGCCATTGAGAAGTAAGTTCCTATGGGCCAGTAAAGGAATCTGGTCTAGAAGAATTCCCTCAGTAAGAGGAAATTGATAAATTTCTTTAGAAACTGGAAAGCTTGCCTGTGGGTTCTAGCCAGGATTTTT
The DNA here is from genome assembly GCA_028658305.1 of Pachyuromys duprasi. Lineage (NCBI taxonomy): Eukaryota > Metazoa > Chordata > Mammalia > Rodentia > Muridae > Pachyuromys > Pachyuromys duprasi. The sequence continues at coordinate 29,505,811 of CM053754.1, read as the reverse complement.
CCACCACCCAGTTTCTGATTAGACATAATCATCTGAAACAATGACAAAACTGAATTGGTTACAAGAGTTTATTAAATATAAAGTATAACTGATGACTATACTTAAAACACTCTCTATTCTTTTTTTCTACTGAAGGGGACCTAGGCATGGAAAATGTGCATGGTTCTAATATTGTCTGGGATCTATTATCTTCCAGAGCCCTTGCTGAAGTAGTTTTTCATAGAGGCCTATGAGCCAGACTTTTAATTCTCCTCAGGTGATAATAATGCAGGGATAGAAAAGTGATTCATTCCCTCTGTCCCCAGGCCATGTTGGCCTGAAGCCATCAATATTCATGACGCCAGCACCGTGTGCTCTGTGTGATGATTTTTCGATGGTGATCTTGTTGTGTCTGTTTTATTTTCCCACTGACTTGTTAACTAATTTCTTCTTGTTTTAAAATTTATTTATTTATATTTTATGTGTATGAGTATTTTATCTGCATGCGTATCTGTGCACTAGATACATATCTGGTATCCACAAAGGCCAGAAGAAGGCATGCATCAGCTACTCTGGGACTGGAGTTAGAGTTGTGAGCCATCATGTTGGATGTTGAGAACTGGGCCCTCTGGAAGATCAGCCAATGCTCTTAACAGTTGAGCCATCTCTCCATCCCCATCACCTAAGTTTTTGGCCACGTGGGAGCCTGCAATTCCATTCACACAGAAAGCTCATGATCGAGGCCCAAATTCAGATGACCAAACCAATAATAACCTCTGAGGGCAAGGGCTCCTTTGTTCTCATATTCCTGATATCATACATTTGTTGAGTAAAACTGATAACTGTAAGATACTAGCTGACAGGCAGTCGTGAGGAACGTACATTCTAGGCACTCCAGCTCTCAATTTCTCTCCATTACAATAACCTTTTCTAGATCCATTTTCTAACTCAACCCTGGACACTTGGAAGAGAAGCGCCAGTGATGTTTATTGAACCAATTTTACAATTTTATGGTAAAGAAATAACTTTTGTTGATATAGCTTTTAAAGTATATCTATCTCCTTGGATTTCTTGGGAGAAAGAATACAGTACACTGAGGAAAATGGGGTCCAAAAACCCATGTTCATGGCCTTTTCCTTGGTCCTCTCTAACCATGGGCATATGTGCACTAATATTTCTGACCCTGAATTTTTTTTATCATTAAAGTAAACTAACATACATATCTTCCAGTAGAATCAAATAGAAGATTACATATGATGGGTGAGCAATAGAATTTCTCCATCTTGATATATTATGTATTCATGGATGGAGGGATAAATATTAAAAGGCATCTAAAAAATCACCTCTGACTTTGAAAAGGACAAATTGAAACCATATTTTGATTAGCTTAAAGTGCATTTATGAACTCAAATGCCAGTTAGTATAAACTTTTCTACATTTATTTTCTAATTCCAAGAGGATAGATGCTTTAACTGATATTGATATGCTCATGAAATTGGGGGAAAATATGTAAATCATATTATATGTTTTCTTTCAACACCATAGAACCCCTCCCCCCCAAAAACATGCCTAATCAAAAGTGTCAAGTGGGAAAAAAACAACAATAAAACTCCAGCATCATTTTTTTTCAATATCTTAAATTTTAAGTTTCTATGATGGAACCAAGTTGTGTTCCTACAGCACCTTCACTGACTTCTTCTTTTCCATCTGTACCCAAATGTATATTCCAAGAGTAATTTCTACTGCTGATAAGACACTCTGACAAAGACAGCTTAGGGGCGAAAGGGTTTAATTGTTGAAAATTTCCAAGTTACAGCCCATCACCATGGGGAAATCAAGATAACAGGAAGAACTTGACACAGCTTGTCACATCCACAGTCAAGAGCAGAGAGAAAATGAATGCATGCATATGTTTTTAGTCCATTCACTTCTCCCCTTTTTATACAGTCCAGAATCCAAACCAAGGAAATAGTTACCTGTACTTTTAGACTGGGTCTTCCCATACAATTAACATAATCAAGACAATTCCTCACAGACATACCCACAGGCCAATCTGATCCAGACAGGCCAACCTGATCTAGACAATTCCTCATTGACTGATAGTCATCTCTCCTCCGAGGTGATTCCACGTTGGGTCAAAGTGACAGTTAAAACTAAACATCACAGTAGGTAAGTCCTATTCTAATTTCATGTGCAAGTTGAAAATAAGAGCTAGCCTCTCAATGTTTGCCTAAGTCTTTGGGAACTGCCTCAGTTCCCTCATCAGTAAAACAGAGTTAATAATGTCTTTGTCATGTGATTATCAAAATAATCAAATGATAGAGTAATATCTGGTCCACTGTGTGAATGCACGAATGTCAACTTCATGTAAGGAGAAGTTGTGTGTTTTCTACACTGTAATTTCTGCAACCATTTTCCGTGTGACTTTCCTTGACAGTTCTGATTAAGTCATTCTGGACTTATCCACACCAACAGGATCATAGTTCCGGAACCAAGGGTGTGCTTTGCTCACTGATGAGTGGTGTGACTCTTGCCTATCTTTGTTGCTGGCACTGTCTCACAGCTGAGATTGTGTTCATTTGGGGAACCTCAGTTATTCACCTGGATGATTCACAAGGTACATACAGGCAAACAAAAGCTTTCCACACTTTGTCCCATCAACTAAAGCTCCTCTGTCCTTCCACAACTGAGTTTTTGGACCTTGTTGCAAGATCTATACTTCCCTGCTACATTTCATCTAAAAATCCAACGTGAGTTCCTGCCCCAGTACCTTTGTGAGCTTCAGAAAGGTCCTCACCTGGTGGGTCTTCAGTTTTCTTAGCTGTAAAAGGGATCCATGAAGCTTACAGCAAAAGATGATTTAGAATGACAGACCACTTAAACTAAGCTTCTGACACGTTCCACGCACACAGCAAATAAAACTAATATCAATACCCTACTGTCATGGCTAAATAAGATAATGTACACAGAAAATATCTTCATATAACCAATTGTTACTAATTTTAGCTTAAATTTTATTTTGGATTGTGATTCTGATAATTCAGATATCACACCCTCTTTAGGATTTGTGAGCTTTATCTTTGTCAATTAAGTGCTGAATATTTTTATTTACATTGTGAATAAAAATGATGATCAGGACAGGGCAAGGAATGGAGTTGTTGCTACCTCTATTTTCCAGATCAGCACTGATCTCTGACTCAATGCTCTGTAGACAAGGGAGTTGAGGGGACAGGTGCACTACGGTTAAGCTGACCTAGCCAACAGCGTATCAGGAAAATAAGTTCAAATACAGTATCTAAAGCACCCACTTCTTGGTGTTATCTACTAATCCTCACTAACAGACAAGAGGCCACGTTACATGCAAACTTCTGTTAGTTATCTCCCTCCCAAACTACATGTTAATAATCTGTTCGGGATTTGTCACACAACTGATTTTATGATTGGCGATCTTTAGTACTCAACTTTGGAGAGTAGAAAAGTATTTGCCTATCAAACACTTGTAGGGTTATAGTTTATGTTGTGTTCTCTCCCATTTCTCTAAGGTCCCCAATTATATATATATATATATATATAGTTTTATATATATATATTTAAAAGCCATTGGCAAATCCTTTTCATATGCTGGGAAGTCATGTGTCTGGAGACATGAAATCATTTGTATGACTGAAGGGCTCTCCAAACACATTTTGCTCTGTTCAGCTCATTCAATAAGTAAGCCAGTGACTGTGCATTCTTAGGTAAGGGCTTAGCTCCTTTGGACTGAGGAAAACACCCTCCTCCGTCAAATATGTAGGTTCGCTAGAGATACAAAAGAGCAGGGAAGGGGTTTTGGAGAGCTTGTCTACCAGTTCTCACTGGATCTCTATCACCTGTCATTGAATATATCAACACACAGAACCTGTAACTCACACTTGCCCAAGGACCAGGTAACTTCCCAGAATGCTGGGAGTTGTAGTTCTTAGAAGCTAACAAAGCCTCATGGGAAAGTACTTTGACCTAAAAGGTTTGTCTTTGTAAGTCTCTGCAACATGTGTCTCCGGGCTTTTCTAGCTGGGAAATTCTAGGGGATGGTCCTGACAAAAGTCCATCTGTTGGTGGGCTATTTACTATTTAATAAAGCTTGCTTCAAATTTGGCCCAAAACAGTGGAATTGCTTCCGGTACCCTCGGGATAAACAGCCAAGCACAGAAAAAAAAATTTTAAAAATTAAAATTAAAAAAAAAAAAACTACAAAGAGACTGAGACAGAGAGATAACTGGCAGAAGCAGTTTAAAATATAAGGAATATTTAAGCACGTTCTAATTTTAAAAATTGACATTATCCTGCTACTGCTAAGAGAAGGAAACCAAAAACTCCAATGAGAAACATGTATATTAATAACATCTGCCCGAAAAGGCAGAAGAGGCGTGCTGGAGCACACTAATGGAGAAACCAATCTTAGAGGTCATTTTATAAGGGACGGGGAGTCTTTTTAAGGGTGTGGCCTCGGGTAAGTTAACCACAGGCCAGTGGCTAGCTCTTCATCAAAGAGTATACATGGTCAGCATAATTGAATTATGAGTGTAATTTTTAAAAGAGACAGAGAGACAGAGACAGAGAGAGAACATGAAGTGGAGAGGGCTGGAAAAGTGTGTGTGTGGGGGGGTAGATGTCGGAGGGAGCTATGGGGAGGAGTGAGGTATAAATAAACACAATAAAAACAGCATATGAAAATCTCAAAGAATGAATAGAAATATATATATTTTTTGTGTTTGGGTTTGTTTTTGTTTGAGGTTGGTTTTCTCTGTTTAGCCTTGGCTGTCCTGTACTTTTACATATATATATATATATATATATATATATATATATTTTTTTTTTTAGAAGTCATTTTTTTCCAATGTAGCAGAAAAGGAGAGGGTGGCACAAGTCTATTGTGTGAGACTTTTCCTGAGGAGGAGACAACACCACACACACACACACACACACACACACACACTAACACCACACCTCCTCACCAGCTCAAATAGGGCACACACCAACAGAATAATCTTACTAATGTACAATTGGACAAACCCATGAGTTTCTAGGGGAGACTTACAGGATTCTAGGCAATAGGATCATGAACAATTCAAAGTCAGCTACATCAGAGAAAAGCCCGCCTCAGCAGGAAGCTGCAAGCCTGGAGCTCTCTGCCTGACTTGCAGGCAGCCCAACAGATGGAGAACCTATTCTTCAGAGGATTGCTTGCTAGGTCTATAACTTTGGCAGGGGTCCTTGTGAATCTCGTTAGTCTGGGCTTTCCTGGGCTTGTGAGGTGTATTTCCCGAGTCGAGTGAGACTATACAACAAGGTCTGAGTGGATTTGTGCATTCACTAGAGGGAACATAAAGATTTGTGGGTTCACTCGAAGGAACATGAAGGGGATCTTTTCAACCGACAGCTTAGGCAGTACTTTCAAAAGGAACGTTGGCTTCTTTTTGCAGTTTCTTTAGATCCGAGGGATACTTCCTAAAATAAATCCTTTTGTTTTGTTTTGTTTTGTTTTGTAGCCCTAGCTGTCCTGATCCATTTGCCCTGTTGATCAGGCTGGCCTCAAACTCACAGAGATTCACCTACCTCTGCCTCCTGAGTGCAGGCCTTTAATCCCACACAGGGCTAAAATCAACTTTAAACCTATTAGAGAATGCTAAGTAAAAATGATCCACCATTGAATTGTTGGAGAAAAATTAATTGCACTGAAATGTAATAATTCTACTTTCAACTTGTAATGACCCTCTATGTCTGAAGAATATTTGTTTGTTCTCGATTACACTACCAGTGGGATCGGGCTAAGAGAAGCCCTGGAGACTTAATTAGACCCAGCATAAAGATATACTGGACTTTTCATGTTGTCCCCAAACGCGGTAAGTTTTTCTGAGATGTGCAGAATCCTTAGCCTTAGATGGAGACCTTTATTCTTGAAGCAGATGGTAAAGGGGGGGATTTCAGCATGATAAGAAGACCTGGGTGTTTGGGAGTTTCTGTTGCTTTGATGTGTTTCTCCTTATGAGATCATAAAGACATTCATTCTTCACAAAGTTCTTTCTCCCTGATCCACAGAGAAGACATGAAGGGTTATGGCTAAGGGATGCTCTGTGAATCGTGTTGCCTCTTAGCTGTTATCCCAAGTTACCAAACTCCCCTGTCTTGGTGCTTTCATTTAAGGGGGGGAACTAATGTGGGGAAGTGGAGGTGGTTCTTAGCTTGGTCATCATCAAGATGTTTGAGTACCCTCTTCTGCAGCTTTTAGCTTGCCCGGCTTGTCCATAATTTTTTTTACTATGCTTATCAAAAAGTGACCTCTGACTTTCATTTGAGGGTTCCAACCTTTAATATTTATTATCTGTCTCTCCCAGTTTCTCTGTGAGTTTAAAACCCAAAACCTTCAGACATTACCATTATGTAGTCCCATGAGTTTCTATCATTTTTTTTTCTTCCCCAAATCCTGAAACAATGGTCATTCCTACATACATAATAGACTACGAAATATTCACTCATAGGGATCATGCATGATGCTATCACAGACTCTACAAATGCCAGGTAAGAGCCCTAACTCCAGGGCATCACCCACCATAAGCATCTCCACCAGCTCAGCTGAAAAAATTAAAAAATGAGGTCCAGCATGACTAATGAAGTGCCTGGCATCAGTCCACTGAACAGCTGAGTGGCAGATTCTGCCTTGGCAATGCTCCTGCCTTGAGCTATTGGGCTATTGTCAGTCCCCAGTTGGTACAGCCATTTTCTCCAAATCTGCCGGCATACAGCCAAACTCTCTCTTTGGCTGTAATTATATGAAATTGCGTTCCCCTTAGTTACTTCTTCTTCAACGGTTTAAAAAAAATGTTTATTAGAATATTGAGTAGGCTTTCTGAGACTCTTCTCTACCAACTTCTCCTGAAAACTTGTGCTGTTTAGGTAGCTTGAACTAGCTCTTTTAGTCAAAATAGTGTGTCTTTTTAAAGATCTCTATGTCTAACTGATCCTTCTCGGAGGCCTACAAATTCCAGGCTTGATAGGGCATCCAACCAGTCTCTTGAACACTCAGTCAGTTAAAAATGGCTTAACCATTATTAATCTGATTCTTGCCAAGTACCATCTAGATCCTCAGGATACGAGGGAGAAAGAGAGAACAAGAGAGAGAGGGGAGAATATTAACAAAATAAACAATAGATTAAGTAGTTGTCTTTTAAAACTCATTGTTAACTATTTTAATTTTTCTCTTTGAGCAAGGATAGGGGGTTCTTTTCTGGTAGTCTACCCCAGGAACTTATATTGAATGCATTGTGACTTTTCCACCATGTACCTTGACCTTAGAAAGTCCCTTGGTCTATTCATAGGTGCTTAGAACTGGGAGAGAACTTTGAAAGTAGCCAATGCGGTATCTCTCAAACCTGAGCACACACACATCCTCGGGGGATATTTTAGATGCAGCTTTGGGATTAGCAGGTGACATCCGAGATTCTACTAAGGTTGCTGCAGTTGCTGCCGCTGGTATACCAAAGGGTCTTCTATAATAGTTAACCTTTACTATCTACTTGACTACATTTAGAATTGTCTATAACAGCGGTTCTTAACTTGTGGGTCATGACCCATTCAGGGGTCACCTAAGACCACCAGAAAGCACAGACATTCACGTTACAATTCATAAGAGTAGCAAAATTACATTCATGAAGTAGCAATGAAAATAATTTTCTGGTTGGGGTCACCACAACACAGGAAACTGTATTAAAGGGTCTCCGCATTAAGAAGGTTGAGGAGCGCTGAAACAGGAGCTGGAGGAGACCTGTGAGGGTCTTTCAGAGATTAACTGATGGGGAAATACTTACCCTGAATGTGGATGCAGTGGGCTACAATGCAGTTGGAATGAAAAAAGGAAAAGGAAAATACAGCCAGTAGCCAATGTCCCATCCTCTGTTTCCTGACCTTTCCTGACATGAGCTACCCAACTCTGTCACCTCAGTAGACTGAACCCTCTGCAATACTAAGCCAGAACAAGTCTTTCCTTCTTCAGTTTCTCTACCGCAAGAACTCTATCCTTGCTCTTCGGAATTGTATTAGTTACTTTGGTGTCAATGTGACTAAAGCACATGGCAGAGAACCTGAGGTGACTAGTCACATACTTTCTCTCTTTTTTTTTTTAGTGGTGGACCTTAGCCCAAGGAATGATACTCCTCACCTCAACAAACCTAGCCCAGATAACCTGTTACAGGCAGGTCCAGAGGCTAGCCTAGCCCAGATAATCCTTTACAGATGGCTAGATGCTATCCTCATCTAGATGATAATCCCTCACAGGCAGGCCCAGAGTTTTGCCTTCCAAGTGATTCTCTGTTCTGTCAAGATGACAATATCAGTCATCTTATACCCAACAACATTCAAAATAGAACACCAGAAAAGAGAATTTTTAAAACAAACAAACAAAACCAGTCATTTTGGATCATTGTGTTCCAAGGCCTTAGAAGCCATAGTTGGTGACTTTGAAGCAGCTTTACCTCACAGCCTTCCTGAGGTCCAAGGAACATAACCATAAAGCTCATACGACATAGCTCGTACATTAGAATACTACAAAAATAATGACAATTTTTCTGAATGTGGTGAAAACCATAAAACCAAAAGTTGAAGAGGCTTAGTGAAGTCCAGCCACAACATACATGACCCTTGAAGGAAAAATCCACGAAGTCCATCATAATCAAGTTGCTTAGAGCTAACGATAAAGGGGGAAAACACCGAAAGAGCCAGAGGAAGGAAAGCCTTGTGTTTACAGAGAGCAGCAAAGATAAATATGCGAACAGATTTCTTGTCAGAAATAATGAATGGAAGCAGGAAGACAATGGAACAATGTCTGTAAAGTACTGGCGTGGGAGTTGGGGTTGGAGGGGTTGTCAAATAAGAACTGTCAAATACGTGGAAAATGCTTTTCAGGACTGTGAAAGGAAGGTATTAAACCCAGGAAAAGCTAAGCATGCACATGGCTGAAGGACCCATACCACAGGGACTGTTAAAGAAACCAGGCAAGAAGGAACCAGATGGGAACAAGAACCATCAAGGAATGAAGAGAGCCAGGCAGCTCCTTTAAGAAATCTCTTTAAAATGTAATTGGCTCTTTAAATGGAAATAAAAACAATGTGGCATTGAATCTATAGCATATGTTAATGGAAAATGGTGGGCACGTGGAAAGGGAAGCATGCTGCTCTGAGGCTTTCCATTATATGTGTGGAAAGGACAAATACTCTCAAAACAACTACAGAAAGAGCAGTGTCATCATTCGGGGTAGGAAACTTTTAACATTTATTCAGCTTAAAGTTATCGGGTTTCTGCTCTGTTTCATTTCTTCTTCTCTTTCTACCAGTACATTAGAAAAACACAAATGGGTCAGAGAGCAATGATGATAGCCAATATTATTTGCTGGAGTTTTCATACAACAGCGCATCTAAACTCTGAGCCCAATTTTACAGATTAGAATACTGTGGTACAAGCCAAAACAGTCAGTGCACAAACCCACAGGTTCAGGCCCAGAGTCCATATGCTGAACCCTGGTATAGTACTCTGTCTTTATATTTTGGGTTTTGTTTAGTTTGTTTTTTGTTTTTTGGGAGTTTCTGCTTGCTAGATTTTTGAAGTTAGAATATCCACGGCTGTGCTTAACATCTCAAAAATTGGAAGCTTTTGATTTGGTTCTCTTATGAAAATTAGCTTCACTTATTCATTTAACACATATATGGCTAGTACTGGGGAAACTGACTTAGAGACTTCAGTTAGTTTACCATCCTGGGACAAGAAGGGATCATTAACTCAGTGGGTGAAGCACCTGGCTGGAGGTGAGTGGGGATTTGGAAATCACAGTGATGAGATTTGCTGTCTTCTTCAGGACCTACAGGTTATAAAGCTAGTGTTCTGTGTGCATTACATGCTGCCTAGCACAGCAGGGCAAGACATGTAAAAATACTTCAAAAATAACCGATAAATCAACACACACGCACGCACCGCTCATTAGAAACTCTTTTTCATTTCCCCCCTTGTTTGTTCTTTGAGCACACTTTTTGGAACACCTAGCACTAACACAGCCGCCTCTGTATTAAGTGACCAGATGACAAGTAATCGCCGTGGCTTACAGCAACAGAAATTTATTCCTCCTGACACTGCAAACTAGAAGCCCAAACTCAAGGTGTTGGCCGGCTATGCTGTCCTCTCCAAGGCTTCAGAAGGCACACGTCACGCTGCCTCTTCCTACCCCTCATCTTCCACATTCCTTTGCTTATGGCTACACAACTTTCTCTCTCTCTTCCCTCCTCCCCTCTCTTCATGTCTTTCTCTTCAGTATGGGGCCTCTTCTCCACTTTGTGATTTTTTTTCCCTCTTTTGCCTCTATTAAGGATGTTTGCCATTGTATTTGGGGCCCATTCAGTTATCCAGAATGATGTAATCTTGAGATTCTTAATCATATCTGCAAAGACTTTTCTTTTAAAAAAAAGTTTAACATTCATAGACTCTAACATTCATAGACTCTAAGGTCTAGAACATGGGCATATTTTTAAAAGTGTGTGGGGGGGGGGGCAGGCAAAACCCAACCTACTAACAGGACATTTCCAAGAGCATTGGGAAAAGCAAAGTGCTTTAGTATCAAATACCAAAGTAAAGGGAACACCCCCAAAATCAGTAATCAAGACAATAGCTTAATATAATATTTTAACTCAAAATTAATACAAGAAGATAATGGTAATCTTTTTCTTGGAGGGGGATAAAAGAGGAATTTATACTGCTGCCTTCCCCCACTGGCTCCATATTGTGTTGAATTCCAGCAAAAGCCTGAGTTTCCAGTCTGTATTAAAGATGACCTCATCACAGTTGTATTTCCATGGCACCCTTCTGACAGGCTTCTCAGAAACGCTGCTCCAGGGGGTTGTACTCACGGTTCCAGGTTCCTCTGAGCTTGGATTCTCCCCCTTCCAGTGCAGGCTTATGTATCTTATGAGTTGTGTAAACGTCTCCTGAGAAGCTAATTAAAATGGACGTCATGCCGCCAAATTCAGGAAGTCTCCAAATGAGCACTAGAGACTGCCAGAAAATGTTATTAGTGCGTACACACACACACACACACACCTCACCGACTCAGGAGGGGTGTGTATTAATTCTGAAGGACAAATTAATTCTGAAAGGTGAATAGAAAGTGAAGTTTACTGAGCCCCACTGCCTACCAGAGCCTGGGGCACAGAAGACAAGTGTGTGAGTGATAACTGAAGATAGGGTAGGTGTCAAGTGGAAAGGGGTGCAGCTTGAGAACAGCACAAGCACCAAGAAGCAAGAATTGTGATTTACATGGTGGCGTTGGGCTACTGTGTGAAACTGACTAAACAAGCCAGATGGGCAAAATGAAATATAAAATCTGATATGATCACTGGGTAAGAATAATAAAAAATAAAACTGTATCCACACTAGTTCTTCCAAAGTGTAGTAAAACACCGTACCTAGGAGAAAATGTAAGGAGGAATAGAAAGGGTCTGTAAGAAAAAAAAAAGCTGGAAAATAGAATTTTTGAAAGAAAAAGTATATAAAATTCCAGGTGATTAAGAACTTTATAAGCTATAATTTTCCAAAACCAGTTTGCATTTTAGGCTAAGAAACTGGACACGTGACAGAACCAAAAGCTTCTAAACTGAGCTCTCTATAAGTAAGATTATAAGACGTGGGCTACTTTTGTCAGGAAGTACAAAAGTACTGATCAACCCAGAGCTAAGAAATTATTAGGGAAAGTTCTTTGATATATTCTCCATTACTCACTCTTAGCTTGGTTAAGACAGGAATGACTTAGACGCAAGACATAAGACAGATCTTCTGAACTTAAAAAGGAAGAGATCAGGTGAGATGGCTCAGTAGGCAAAGGTGCCTGCCATCAAGCCTCATGGCCCGAGTTCCACCCTCAGGGTGGCCGTAGCAGAAGAAGTGGTTCAACTCCCACAAGGTATCCTCTGTTCTCCATTCACATCTTAATTATTATTATTTTTTAATCAAGAAACTACAGTGGAAAAGATTAGTGAACATTTTTTTCTCCATTTAGAATGTTTTTGTCAAAATTCACCATAAGCAATGCTGAAGGACACAATAAATAAATAAAAACATGCCACGTATGTAAAACACAAGTCATTCTTAGCCTTGGATAATTGACTTCTCAACAAACTTACAATGGTTCATTTTGATTAATAAAATAAATCAGTATGAAGACGATAACATGGATACTAAAAAAAGTAATGAAGCTAATAAATAAGCGGTTCATTTGAAAAGAAATGCAATGCCCAATTATGTATGAAAATTATGAACCCTATGAAAGCAAGCTGATACAAAAATGGGATTCCATTTCACAAATTAACAAAGTTATTTTTAAAATAGTATCCAGTGCCTTGGGGATGGGGCATGGATGGCCAATGAGAATTCTCCAATACATTGTTAGCAGGCCTAAAGATAGAAAGCTCAGGGAATGAGCAAACCTCTATTTCACTGTCTGAGAGAGCCCTCAGCAGAGCAGAGCAGACCACTGAGTGGATTCCAGGCTCCCCTGTCTGGGACTTAACAGGTTCAATGCACATAGTTAAAGGGGAACCAGCAAATTCTACCCACTTCATGTCACATGCACGGGTTCTCGGGAACATGTTCAGATCCTTCTACTCCTAAGGTACATGGTGGCAAAAAGGTTGGAGGTCACTCAATAAATACAACGGGAATGGCAGACCCATGCCATGTGGTAGCACTGGTCTTGAAGGACAAGAAAGCATCTTCTCTCGAGAGTCTTCTCTCAAGCAGAGGGCAGAGGGGATGGAGAACAGAAAGCCCCAAAGTTTGACTGTGATGTCATGGGATGACTGTGAAGGCAGTCTGGGGCTCCAAGGGGTAGGAGATGAGTGCTGACAGGCCTTGGTTTTAAAAGGCTGTGAAGTCTGTGAGAAGGAGAACTATAGGAATCAAGCAGGGGCTGAGCAGTGGGAAGGATGGAAAGTGTGCAAGCTGGCCCTGCAGAGGCACCACTCAACCAGCAGGGACCCCACCCCAAATCAAGTCATGTTAGTTGTCGCTGAAGGAGGGTTGAGCCTTCACTGTACAGGCACCACTTCTGTGGCTCAGAGAAGACAACCTGTAGCTCTGTTGTTGCAGAAGAAGGGACGAAACAGTGGCAAACCAGGAACAGGAGTGGTAGGATTTGTTTGGAAGCATTTTCAGTCATTATCAAAAACCTCCAAAAATCCTGACGCAAGCCCGGGCCACAGCTGCTCAGCTGAGAGCTACCAGCTCAGGTCATGGACTGCACACTGAGGTAGGAGGCAATTGGGCATGGAAGATTGTCGGAGAAAGGTACAACTGTGTTTTCAAATGCTGATTTCAGTGCCTTGAGATCTAATTACTGACCTGCCATGGGAATTATTAGGAATGTTGAACTATCTCCTATACCCATGTGATGATAAGAAATCTTCTCCAATTATCCCTGATGAGCTGATGAAAAGCTCTACACACCTGGGCAGGGCAGAAATGAGGTAGGTGTGGCTAAGGTTCTCGGGCTTTGGTGACAGAAGAATCTTGGGAAGGAGACAGGCACCGGAAGAGAAAGGAAGAGAGAGTGAGAAGGTTAAGCATTGAGAGGAGCATGTGGCCTTGACCTGCCTGGATGGAGGGAAGCAACCCAGCTAAAGAACATCAGAAAGTATTTTGAGATTATGGATGGGAGGTAGCCCAGATAGAAATTATTAGAGCAGATGGCGTGGGATGGGCTTGGGAGGCAAAAGTAGTTTTGGAGGTAATAGCTGCCATGCCCCAGGTGAATGAAATAAGGCAATTCTAACATCTGCCAGGTGTTTGTGTCTTTCACTGGTTACGATAGCGGGTTAGATAATACTGCCGTAATGATTAGCCCGTATTTTTTAAATTAACCACAACAGAAAATAGAGCCTGTGCTCACATCCTTGCTACAGCAGTGATGGGCAAGTCACTAGTCTTCCCTGAGCCCCAGGTCCCTTGCATGTACAAGGCAGATAGTGATAGCCTCTGTCTACTAGGGCTCCTGAGTAGCTAAGATGGCATTGTGCACAAGACATGAACAATACTGAATTATTACTGCTAATTCTAGAACGTGCTTGAATTTTCTGGGGCCCCAGACCCTCTGTTTGTAAGGGGAAAGAGCTAGGTGAGTGTGCTCTTACTGAGCGCATCTAATTTGCTCGAATTTCCCTCTTTACTTGTCCCAGCACTCATGAGGATGACGACAAGTTATTCTTCTTACTGAGAAAATACAACAGAGATGTGCAGTCTCTATTAATAAGGTCTCAAGATGATCTGATGCAGAATAAGAATTCTTCCCCCCCCCCAAATCCCTTTTGAGCCCTTCTGTGTTCCATGAACCAGACTTCCCCAGGCTACTGCCCTCCCTGGCACAAATAGCTACAAGCTGTTCATGCCACTGCCCCTGTACACCCGCTGCCATGGGAACAGGGCTCCCGCCCCCTCAGCACACAGCCCTGGAACACAATCCTCCTCCAACTGGCCATGATGACCCAGCCCAGGACATCACCAGATGTGCCATGCCTGAGTTCCAGACAGCTGCAGGTCACAGGCACCCTGTGACAATGACGTATCCAGAGTCACTGCCTGAAAAACAGGGTGCTCAGGCTAAAGCCTTGAGGAAAAGAAGCTGCATGTGCCTGCCCTAAGGGGAACTTCTGGGGCTGATAGGAAAGTAGGTTCCAGGGTCCCTGAAAACCCTGTACAGTGAGGAGAAATGTTGGGGAGCATGTTTTCGGTGCTGACGTTTGACCCTGGGGTCTCACATATGCTAGGCAAGCAGTAAGGCTCTGTATAACTTGGGAGGCTTTATTCCACTACAGGGGGATATCTTGCTCCATTGCAGCACACACAACGGGAAACAAAGTTTCAGACATGGTGGATCCCAGAGACCTTTTTGTGCCTGGAGTTCCTAGGCACTTGTTTCGATTCTCTCTCTCTCTCTCTCTCTCTCTCTCTCTCTCTCTCTCTCTCTCTCTCTCTCTCTCTCTCACTTTTGCGGCTATGTGGTCTTGGGCACATGGCCTGGTCCCTGGGCCAAGCTACTACCATCCAGACTATTGTGTAAGGAGAGCTTACTGGAGGCTGGGCCTTGTCCTAGGGGTTCTACGTGTATTATTGTATCCCCTCAATAGTGCAGAAGAGAGAAGCTATTGTCTCTGGCTGATAAGAACTGAGGCACAGCATGGATAGGGTTCAAGTGCTCAGCCAGTGTCCTTAGGTCAACTTGGCATATACTTCTCCTTTCTGGGTGATTCTGAGCATCAAAAGGACAGTGTCAGAGAAGTTTTATTTAAAAACTGCCACACTGGGTGGTGCCAAGTTGGGGGGGGGGGGTGCAGTGGGAATTCTTAGGTGGCATCCAGGAGGCAGGGGCTAGTTTTGTTCTCCATGGTGGGCTCTTTCAATGAGTAGGGCTGGCCTTCCCCACGCTGGCCTCTGTTTCCGGAAGCGTGGCCCACTCTTGAAGAGCCTCGGGTGTGTCGAAACTCTGTAGAATTCAGGGGAAATCTCTGCTGGGTCAGAGCCTGTGCAGCTATCCCTCTGGGAGTTTCCAGGTTTGTGTAGGCATAATATCAATCATTTTAGTTTGAGAAGAGCTGGTTGAAAGCCAATGTTCTCTTTCCCCTGCCCAGGCTGTGGGTAAGAAAACTCAAAAGATTACTTCAAGAAAAGGAAGAGAAATTGCTTAAGCCTGATTGTCTTGAACAGAGGCTGGCATCAAGAGGAAAGGACTTACTCCATGCCCAGTACGGACAGGGGTTTTAAAGTTCGTCACTACCCTTGGCTTTTATCCTGGTGGAGCATACGGTCCCCACTATGGAGAAGTGAGAATGAAGTTGGCCAATATCATCCATGAATGTAGAACTAGGACTGTTTCTCCTTGCAAAGCCAGAGCTTTCTTCATTGCCTGTGATTCCTTGATAGACGGCACTCGGGAATGCCATAGGGCGCAGTGGGAAGACACTGCTGGGTGACTTTGAACACATTATCGAATCTTTCTTAATCTTAGTTTCCTCTGACAGTAAAACAAAACAAAACAAAACAAAACAAAACAAAAAAACAACCGCAGTCATCCTAGTATATGCACCATGGAGCACCCGTGAGTGTTAAATGGGTCAAAACGGGGGACTCACAATGTGTAGGTCCCCATGTCAGAGACTGATTAGAAAACTTGATGCCAGAAACATACTGTTGTCCTGCTGGCTCTGCGGTGTGCTCAGAGGAAAGGCAGCAACTCCTCAAGCTATATTTCAGGCTCTGTGGGAGATGAGAAGTGGAGGGTCACAGCCTCACACAGCTCTGACACAGATTGAGGCTCAGTGTGCGTAGGGCTGGGAGTGCTCAGCCTACGTCCTGAGGTCAACTTGGCAGAGAAGCTTTTTCTTTGAAAACTGCCAGTGTCCCTGCGAGTGAAGATTTTGAAGAGCATATGAGGAAGTTGAAAAACAGAGAAGTAAGGCCACGTGATGAAGTTGAACAGAGACGGTGGACTAGAGCCGGAGTGTAAGCCCCACCAAGCACTCCCACTCTCTCCTCATCATGCAGGAGAGCAGCGGCCCAGCCTCAAGGTGCATCTGCTCCTTTCCTTGTGCTTGCCTGTGGTGAGGCATCCTCTGGGGGAGGGGGCTGCCACCTCACTGGCACTACCTTGTTTGACAAATATGTTGTTTCTTGACCCAGTCTCCTACCTTAAATGCTGAGAGCAGAAAGCAGGAGACTCCTGTAGTACTTCAGGTTTGTAGGACATGGATCTGTGTGTTTGTTCTCGGTCTGCCTACTGAGAACTGGGAGGAGGAAAGTGCAGGCAAGAACAATGGGATTGGTTAAATGATCAATGTCAGCTCACAAACAACATAAGTACTATTCAACAGTGTTTTGAGGTGCTTAAAGAGGTAGATGGGGCTCTGATCTTAATAGAAGTTCGTCAGGTAAAGAAAGGCAGGATGGCTAGTATAAGAACAACACAGGCAAAGACCTGTGGGAAAAGGAGTCCAGACACTTTGAGGAGTTTAAGGGGTTCTCTGTGTGTTTAGAGCAGGGCTTCTTAAACCCCTTACACTGCAATCCCAACTATTTAGCTATGTAATTTGCCATGTCTATCTAGGCACATAGTATTCATACATATATGCATATATGAACATACAGGTATGAAAGTACACAGAACAAACATTTACTGACAATTGTGGTAAACCATTAGCAAACAATTCTTTGTTTTATATATATATATATATACCATTTATTAAAACTGAAAATGAGTTTATATACTGAGATAGATGCACTTGCTTATTTTTATGTGAGAAATTAAACTGTGGCTGAATATTTGATACTGCAGGACACAGGGAAATCTCCAGTGCTTTCACAATTGATTGACATTCTTCTGATTTTTGGAATAAATGCTCAGCATATCACTTTATAACAATACGTCAAAGAAAATGGTAGAAGTCTGTTTAGGGACATTTCAGAAATTATTAGTAATTCTGCCCTAATTACAAGCCAAAAAAATTCATCAGAGGACTTTTCAGAAAACTCAAGTTGGCGACCCAAACAGGAATTTAAAAAATCAAACATTCTCAAACAATCAAAGAAGTACTACTTTGATGCTTCCATATTGAGGGACAATGGCAACATAATATTAAGCATCTTTGATTTCTGTCATTAAATCATTGGGTTTCTAGAGGAGCAGAGAACTCTGTATGTGAGTTCAAAACAGTACAGTTCAAATGTCTGATAGCCCGGAGTCTGTGCTGAGTTACTTGAGGCAGCCATCATTAACAATGTGCATGCGTGAGAGCATGCTTGCATGGGGCAAGCTGTACATGGTATGTGCTCAAAATCTTGCAGTTAAGTCAAAGGCTGTAACATGTGTATAAAGTTGCCAGAAATGCCTCAGATTCATCATGTGCTTGATTTTGAGTTAATGTTTGGTCATTGCACGTTTGGAAAACATTTTACCATTACCTAAAATTTCAGGTAATGGTAAAATTACCTACATTCAACTATGCAACCCCAAGAGCTATGGCCTGGAGTACAGAAGAATAACAAAGAGCTGAAGGAGACAGATTATTAGTGAATTGTTCTTTCTTCTCAGAGAAGGCAAAGATTTATACTAAAAGAATGGAGATGATTATTTTTAATACAAGCTATAAAAAAATTCAAGCAATTTGTTTAGGTTATGGTCAATACAGTTGCACCCACCCTCTTGTGGGTTGGGTCAATACAGTCTCCCAGTTGTCAGCGATAACCAGTGGCCGTGAGAATGCTGATGATGCCATGTGGGTCAACCAGAATCCACAGTAATTTACCATTGCTGTTCATCAGTGAGACAGGCCGGAACCATGCTGCAGCTGTCTGTCTGACCTGAGCTGTTGAAAGCCCTCTGGGCATCATCCTGGCCACGCTGAGTCACAACTGAGCCACTTGGTATCTGTTGGAACATGGACATTTTGCTTAATAATTTGGCATCTCAGCTTCCAAAGCTGCAAACCAGAACTGTTGGTCCCACCTTCAGGCATTTCATAACAACTATAGAAAGCTGAACATTTAACCATCCATCAAATAATAGGCTCCATAGTAAAGCACTTCCTCCATATGTAAAGGAAATGTTGGCACACAATCACCGAATATTTAAAATTGGAAATATTTTAGAATGAGCAGGAAGGAAAAAAGAAAAAGGCCAATATTCTACTTGTTTGTGTACTATAGAAACTCTTAGTACAGGGGCCTGCCAGGCAGCATGTAGGCTGTGTTGAATCAGGCTTCCAGGGCACTGAACAATGTTTTGGAGAACACAAGTTGGATATGGCCGTTGGCTCTGTGCAACAGACCTTTACTGAAGCAACAAGGAGGGCAGGTTCGGGCTCCAAATTCATTTATCAGTTTTGTCCGGAGGGTTGTCTGTATGGTTCCCTCACTGTATAAGATGAAGTCAAACTACTCAATATTAGAGACAGATGTCTGAGCCACCCTCATGAGATGCCCTCGAGGTGGAGGAAGAGGCCGTCCTTCACACTGGTGGAGAGAGAGGAAGTGGGGTGCTCAGGGTTGAGAGATTTCCTCAGAGAAAGCTAAAACGAAGCCCTTGTGTGCCCAGCTACCCCTAGGGTTTTATTACAAGTCGGAACTACTCTGGCAAAAGGCTTGGCACAGAGCTGATAATCAGCATTTGTTAAAGTTAATGATTGAGCCAATAGTCCATGAATCTAAACTGACATAAATAATAAACGGGAGGAAGAAGCATTAAGAGTCATTAATTCGAACAGAGTCCCAAATATACATAAAATATAGCTCAATGAGTCCAAAAACCTTATAGATGTGAGGAGCATTTTTTAAAAATAAGATATTCTTTGCAGCATATAGAGTAAGATGTGAGAAGCCTGAAAAGAGACAGTTTCTCATTTTCCAAAAAGCTGGGCTTCAGAAATGCTAATCTCCTACCATCGCACGGGGCCGATCCCTAGGGAATGTTTCTAAGCATTTAGTCATGAAAAGAGTCATTGCTGGGGCTCTTGTCTGAGAGAGTCATTAGACTGCCTTGTTCAAGAACAGGTTAAAAATAGTGTATTTCGAGTTTTGAGGCACATTTGTCAGCTGTGACTTAGGAAAGTATAGATGAGTGATAAGGCTTTGGAGTCATCATTCATTGTCAACATTTTACCTGAATCTATTTATGGTGCATTAGTCAGGCCGGGATCATAGTGTAGCACAGTGAGTCTCGGTCCTGGCCAGTCACTAGAGTAATCAGGGGAACTTTAAAACACATCATATATGGCCTAGCATCAGAGATTTAAATTTTATTTAGTTGGAACAGGCAAGACCCATTTGAATACTTAAAAAAAAAAAGACTTCCCAGTGTTCTAATGTAAAAAGTTTTGCTTGTCTTAATGTCCTATTCTTAGGCACAACTTATTTTTACAATATATTTTTAAAGAAAAGATTAGAGAGTAAGAAGCCTCCTGTATTATATTTGTAATTGATCTCAAACTGGGAGTGATAGAATGAAGTTTACAGTGAGCAAACAGGGATGCTGGAAAGATGGCTCAACAGTTGAGGGTGCCTGCTAATCATGCTGAAAACCCAGATTTGGTTTCCAGCACCTACATGGTGCCTCGCAACCATCTGTAACTCTATTTCTGGGGCCTCTGAACCCCTCTTCTGATTTCTGTAGCCACCAGGCACGCAGGTGATATACATACATATGTTTGGGAAAAAATTTTTTAAAACCCTCATATAAATAAAATAGATAAATCTTAAAAGATCATTGAATCCAACCAAGGATCATTCATGGAGATAACCTGACCCCTGCACAGAGGTAGCCTGTGGCAGCTCAGTCTCCAAATGGGCTTCCTAATAAGGGGAGCAGGGGCTGTCTCTGACATGAACTCAGGGGCTGGCTCTTTGATCACCTCTCCCTGAGGGGGGAGCCACCTCACCAGGCCACAGAGGAAGACAATGCAGCCAGTCCTGATGGGACCTGATAGGCTAGGGTCAGATGGAAGGGGAAGAGGACCTCCCCTATCAGTGGACTGGGGGAGGGTAATGGGAGGAGAAGAGAAAGGGGGAGAGGGAGGTCGGGAGTGGGAGGGGACAAGGGTAGGGCTACATCTGGGATACAAAGTGAATAAGTTGTAATCAATAAAAATTATATTTAAAAAAATCATTGAAAAGAAATGACCAAGTAAGAAAGTTCAGACAGAGAAGTAGGCAAAGGCTTAGGGGGTCTTGTTATAGAGCTGTTTTGCCAGTCAGCTGAGTCAACATCTGCAGATGGCTTAGAACTAAAGCAACCACATAGTGAGGGTGCTCAGACCCAGGACTGCATCAGACCCTCTTCATCATGCTGGAAAAACAGAAATGCAGGGGGGCGTTTCTGGCCTAAGACAGTGCTGAAGCGGGAAACGAGCTTCAAGCTATGCCGTGATGGACTCTAGTGGCTAAGGTCTTGTCTCCTGTTGTGGGTATTTATTAGGGTTCGCTTTGAGTTTATGTTGAAAAGGAAACTAAAAAGTTACTTCCAATAATTTAGAGGGAGAGTCCGAGGCCTGGAGATAGTAAACAACTTGCCCAAACACACATAAATATTCGAGTGGCAAAGCCAGATCTAAGAGATATTTTGGTTTTGAGATGAGAAATACACATATATATATATTCCAATATATATTCATATATATATATTCCAGAGTGGTCCTTGAACTCATAATCCTCTTTCTTCAGCCTTCTGTCTGGTAAAGACTTTTGTTGTTACTGTTGTTCTTTTGTTTTGTTTCAGAGGGTAAGAAGGAGGAGAGAGAGAGAAGGGGTTGAAGAGTAGAACAAGAGAGGAAATGAGATGGAGGGAAGGTGATAGGAAGGAGAAGGAAAAGAGGGAGAGGAAAAGAAGAAGAAATGCAAGGAAGGAAGGCAAACTCTGGTTATTAAGGGTCTTTCTAGAGAAAAAGAAGCCTGGGAAGGCCCTGGCCTATTCTGCAGAAACAGAGTATATCTGGAGGGAAATCCCCAAGGAAGCTTCTGGGAAATCCTGAGGAAATGGCCCACCTCCATGAGCGATGCTGGATTTATTCAGCAATCCAGAGGCCTCCTCAGAGGCACTGTTGACTGAGATTAATTCAGGAGGTGACCTCCCATATCAAGAACAATGTTAATGGCTAAGAGTCTATGTTTGTTTTCTTTGACGTGGAGAAACTCTGGCTTACAGACAGAATCAGGCAATGAAGGCATTTCACAGGAAAATACAACCCTTTTCAAGGAATAAATTTGGAAGGATCCTCTAGTGTGTTCTATGTTCTCTTGCCTACTTGAACACGAAGCATTTCTTGGTCACTTTTTGGCTACCATCTTGCTTCTGAACTCTGTCTGTCTGTCTGTCTGTCTGTCTGTCTATATCTCCCCCTCTCTCAGGGTGTGTATGGATAGAAGGTCCCAATGAAAGCTAGGGGAGGCCTCAAGCTCCTGCCTCTGCCCAAGAATTGAGGTTACTAGAGTGTATCTCCATCCCCAGTCTGCTTGTGCTATACATTTTGGGTTTTGTTTTGTTTTGTTTTGTTTTTTAACTCTTCAAGCATCACCAATCCATACAACTTTCATTGCATGTGATGGAGCTGCCTCTCAAACTACTGAGCATGGGGGTTATATGAGAAGGCACACAGTACCTGTCCAGTGAGGCACAATGTATTGTAATATGAGAGAGAAACATAAGGGAATAAACAGCTCCACCAATGTCTTCTAGTGTGGATTGAATCCCCGCGGGAATGAAAGAGAAGCTCATAAGGCCTATCTGAAGGAAAAGGAACCTTTTCTATTGACGATAGTAATTTAGAGCATTTTCCAGTCTGGACCCAGCAACCGCTCCAAGCCTGGGTGGCTATGTGTTGCAGGGTGCCCAAAACTGGTAGTCTTCTTTCTCTTCCTCTCCAGGTCAGTCACTCTGGAGAATGAGAACAAAGGGTACAATCTCTAGAGGGTATGGCATGCTGAGGGGCGGGACCTGCTTTAAATGCAACAGGTGTATGATTTCACGAAGTCCTCACAGCCGAGAGAACATAAATTCAAATTGTGAAATAGCCTATCAGTGGGAGTCAGTTTTCTTACCTGAAAAAAGTCACCTCTTGAATGGCTTTGGGACGCTGGAGATCTTTAGAAATGTTACAGCACAGGCCTTCAGGAAGAAGCCTCTCATCCTCAGACTCCCAGTCCACAGCTGCGTTGAGGCATCCCCAAATCCAGATAATAGTGCCTTCCTTCCACTTTTGTGGGAGTTTTTGTAAAGGGCAAATTTAGCCTCTGGGCTCTGCACTTTTAATTGTGAACCAGACTACAGATTAGTAGGACTTTGTGTGTCTGGGTCTGTCTCTAGGAACAGCATGTGCAAACACCAGCTGCAGCAACTTTCTCCCATGCTGGTTTTTGAAGGGGCTTTCACACCAATCAGAGCAGCTGGGCACACCTTCCCATTCCTGAAAGGACATCTGCAGTCTCCCAGCCATGGCCAAGATGCCCACAGGAAAGGATGGGCTCCCCTCACCAGGCCTGGCATAAGGACACCTGATGTCAGGGAGAAAACTTCTGTCACGTGCTCATATGGAAAGATGATATGAGCTGTGTCCTTGTCCCAAATGATCTCAACAGTTTCCTCTTCCTGGGACAGAAGGTGCATCCACCCAAGTCTGTTTCTCTTGCTGGAGGAAAAAAAAAAGAGCCGCCAAAAACTGCTATGTATGGAAGGAACCTTGAAGGCCTTCCATGTGTATCTTCCAGGCTTGAGACAGGACTTCCCACCCAGATTCCTAGGTAGGCTCCTGAAAGGCAAATCTGATAGAACTTGCTCTGTCTCAAGCTTCAGAACCTTTGTCACCTGCTCAGAACGAGGTATGACACTTGCTTTGTACCCTTCTAGAAAACAGTTGCCTTAATCCACTAGAGTTTCAAGGTCCTCACTGGAGAATTCTCCGTAGAGTGTGTATTAAGGGTATCACAGGAAGAAATAGTTGACCTTTCTCAATTATGGGTGCCAGTTCCTTATAACTCAACAGCAAGTCAAACACATTTTGAGCCCAGACTAACACTGAAATCGCTTGAAGCACCCTTGGTCAAGTTCTCTAGAGATAAGCCCTGAGAGGAAGACTTGTGCCCAAAAGTCTCTTGCAAGCACTGTCTGAGACAACGCTAAGGAGGGAAAGAAACAGGAGGGGCAGAAAGTGAAGTAACCCCTAGGAAATCTCTATGTGGATGGCCCTTTAGATTGTCCCCAGCTAATCTCTTTGCTCTTTGTAACTATGCATATACCTGGCTCCAGGGACTGATTTATGAATCACCTTGGAGAGGCAGTTATCATTGGTTGAGAGAGAGGAAAAATTTTAATTCTTTACATGTTACATCCTGACTACAGTTTCCCCTACCTCCATTGCTCCCAGTCTCCCCAAGTTCCTCCCCTCTCCCCATTTACATTCCCCCTTCATTTTTTTTCTCAAATAAAGAAAAGAACAGGCCTCCTAGGGATGTCAACGAAACATGGCATAACAAATTACAACAAAGCTAGGCACGAACCCTCATATCAAGGCTAGACAAGGAGACCCAGTAGGAAGAAAAAGTTCTCAGGAGCAGGCAGATGCATCAGAGACACTCCTCCACTTCCCCTGATAAGGGTCCCACAAGAACACTAAGCTATATAACCATGCAGAGGACCTAGATCAGACCCATACAAGGTCTTTGAATGTAGCTTCAGTCTCTTTGAGGCCTTATGATCCCTGTTTAATAGATTCTGTAGGTCGTGTTCTTGCAGTGTCCTCTACCCATCTGGTTCCTAGAAGCCTTCCTCCTCCTCTTCTGCAGGCTTCCCTGGCTCTGCCTCATGTTTGGCTGTGGGTCACTGCATCTGCTCCCATCAGTTGCTAGATGAAGCCCCTCTGATGGCAAGTGGGCTAGGCACCAATCTATGACTACAGTTACGAGTATAGCAAAGCATTATTAGGAATAATTTTATTGCCTTTTTTTTTTTTTGCCAGCCACATTTGGTTCTACCCTGGGTCTCTGGGTTGCCCAGACTCTGATTCCAGGCCATCGGTGCAGTGTTGGGTGTGGGCTTACTCTTAGGGTATGGGCCTAAAGTTGGACCATTCATTGGTTGGCCACCAACACCTCATCATATCTTTCAGACAGAACATGTGAGTAGAAGGTTTTGTAGCTCAGTTGATATCCTGGTCTGACTGCTGGCAGCCTTGCCTGCTTATAGAAGATGGCCAGTTCAGGCTCTGTATCCCCCATTGCTAAGCACCTTCACTAGGGTCATTCCAGGGAGTTTCCACTGCCCTAGGCTTCTACATTGCCCACTCCCCAAATGTCCCCAAATTCCAGTCGTTTCCCCCAGTATTCTCTCCCTCCACCACCACATTCCACCCTGCCTAGACCCTCCTGTTCCCATCCCCACCCACCCCCTGTCTATTCTATTCTATTTCTCCTCCCCAGGGAGATCCATGAAGACTCCCGCGAGTCCTCCTTGTTTCTTAGCTGAGAGGAAAATTCTTACAGAGGAATTTTGTGATGGGCGGTCAGCAGCCAACATTGACAGTCACTTGGACACTGACAAGACTTTGGGTACCACACACCAGGATCTCCTGTTCAGCAAACTCGGTCAATATCCAGGAAATGGACATTTTTAAAGGATTTTTAGGATCCTGAAAGAAAAGCAGCTGTCCCAGGAGCTGTTAGTAAAGTGACAGAATAGAGAGTGGTCTCCTCAGGACAATGCTTTTCACCCCTTAGCAATCCACACACCACTTGCTTAGTTAGCATCCTTGGTCTGGCCAAAGAATCCAGCATATTGCATGGATTTGTGTGTCATCCGACAGAACTGTAGGAATTATCTTCTTCCTTTTCCAATGAGGAAAATTGAGATCCCTGGTATGTTCAGGAGCCCAGAAAAGCATTTACTACATGTTAAATGTATTTGTCTCTCAAGTCTGTCCAACCTACAGTTTCCTCCCTACTGCTGTAAACTATGCGGCTGCCCTGAGCGGGGGAACCCCGTTTTCTTCCCACTGAGCCCTTGCTTTGAGAAAATGGCTTAAAAAAAAAAACCACAGTGTGGGATTCCTTCCTAGCCCACCTCAATTTTCTTGCTTGCTTGATTTAAAAAAGAAAAAAAAAAAAGAAAGAAAGAAATTTTACTTTTACTTCTTAATTTTCCAGCCAGAGGTCCGTAGACTACAATCCTTTGAATAAGTATGCTTTCAGGCATTCAATATATTGGGGGCCCACTGTGTGCTGGCCGTGTGTGTATATTCTCTTACACCGCCCTAGAGGATGAACGTTTTTTATCCTGGCTTTACGAATGAGGAAAACAGAGGCTTAGACAATTCAATAACTTCCCCCAAGATCAAACAGCTTGGGTTTAAACACAGATCTGCTCTGCTTGGATAGGGCTGTGCTCCCTCCCTCTCTGTTATTAAACAAATATGTATTAAAGGCCTACATGCTGCCAGGACTCTGCAGGAATGTGCTGGGATAAAGCTGCGCCCAGGACACGTGTGTGCCATCCAGCCTTCTTTGCTGTTGTGTTCTGGAGCAGCAGCTACAGACATGAGGCTGACAGAGACTCTGAGTGAAGTGGTCAGTCAGGAATGCGGGGCGGCAGAATGTGGTTGCTTCTGGAAACAGCAGCTGCTCAGCTGCAGCCAGATGTTGTTACATGAGAACCTCAGCCCAGATGGCCCCTTCCTTGCTTCAAGAGCAGCCACAAATCTGTGTTTTACATGAAATCTCTCGATAGTTTAGAATCCCTGGCTATTCCAACCCTTTAATCATTGCCAGTGTGGGTTTAACAAGAGGCATGGGTAGAACAGGAGGCGCAGAAGCCACCAATGCCATCTGACCTCTTATCAACTCAACTGGATCCAGCTCTGTCTCGTGGGGAAAGATCTAATGGGAAGATCATGTATGTTCTCACCACATCCAGAGGGTTTGCCCACATTCCAAGAAGCTTCATACATCTAAGCCTCTCAAAGTTTTCTTGCCAGAAGACCCCTCCAGCCTCTGCAGATTCTTGCTGTTATTCCTTGAAAGGCTGTTCTTCCCTGAGACCAAGTTATTCCCTGACCTTCTGGCAGGAAATGGTTTGATTGTTGGTGTTTGCAAACAGCAATTCAAGGCTACGTGACCAACGCTCACAACCTCCTTTCCCTTCTCATTCCTACTGCTACCAGATGGTTCTGAGATAATGCCACGTCTTTCCGGCAAAAAAATAACATCCCCCTAGCCATTCTACTAGCCCCTCTGGCCATATTGGGAAGGCGATAAGTCAAGACACACACACACCATCATTGCTTTGCCTGCCTTATCTTTTGAGAATGAGTGACAGGACATGCTCTGGTCACATTCCAAGGAGTCAATCATATACCATGCTGAGAGTTCAGGGGCTCACGTAGGCAGAATCAGTGTGTAGACTTAGAGTTCCGGCCCACCCAGGGATGTTTGCAGGATGTTTGGGACTGCTCTGTCCCTACCGAAATGACTTGTGACGCCAATCTCATTCCTTTGCTCAGATGCTACTATCATATTCTCTAATCAAACACATCTAATTCTTGCATCTTACAATTCTCTTGAGGGACAAAACCACGATGATGACCAGAGACCGAAAACCTGCCGCCTGGCCAGGCTTTGATCTCTTCTATTGGCCTTCAGTAGCATTGAGACACCTCTAACTTTGCTGATGATATAACAGATATTAATCAGTAGGAGACAGAACAATGCAGATGACCTGGGATTATTATGGGCTAGAAGAGGATGGTTGTTATCATTTGAAATCATCACCTTTTAAAGAATGAACAGTACTCTGAAACCTTAGAAAACTCAGTTAATACCTGTGAATAGTGACTGCCATGGAGAGAAGTTGGAGTTTAAAATCATATATTTGAGTTATCTTCAAAGCCCCAACAAACAGGATTTCTCTGTGTAGCCTTGGCTGTCCTGGATTCAACTTTGTAAACCAGGCTGGCCTCAAACTCACAGAGATCCACCTGCCTCTGCCTCTCTGAGCACTGAGATTATAGGCGTGTGCCACCACGCCCGGCTATATGCTATCATTTTAAAGTTTGCAAAGGGACAAATTTGGATCATGGAATGAGAAAATGGTCATTTCTACTCTCATGATGAGCTATGGTGACCTTCACAACCACAAATACTCTCTAGCACATCATTGAAAACATCTCATTTGCGTGTCAAGATTTTACTGAGCCAATAATCCTCTTCTCTACTTGGACTAGTCTAGTCTTGAAAAAAAACCATGAGTGTGACTGATAAGCAGACAAAGTTTTCTGCTTCTACTGTAAACAACAACTGAAACCTCTCTGACTGAAATCTAACTAGACTGGCCATCTAGGAAAAAGCCTTAACTCTGGATTTGATGGCTGCTTCTCTGGGCTTCACACCCACACAGGAAGCTCTTTCATTTGCAAGTTATATCTTTAATCTGTTTGGAGTATCCCCAAGTCAATAATTCTATAGATTTCCATCAAAATACAAACAACTAGTCTAGAAACCTGTGGGCTTTACAAAAATGTGTTTCTTGTTGAGGAGGGCAGTGTTGGTTAAAAAGGGAGTTTCCATAAACCATCAGGAAAACACAGATGGCAGGATTATTTTAAGACAACGGGTCTTAGAAGGGCCTATTCTGAAAGTAACTTGCCTTATCTGAAGATGGGCCAAATTTGCTCTGTCTTGTACCCCTCTGATGCTGTTGACTCTATTGATCAGCAGCAAGGTCCTTTGACCTGGTCATTGGAGCAGCAGTCTTACCACACCAAATGGCCTCTCCTGTGTGGCCAGTTGAAGAGGCATGGAGCAGATGACTTCAGATGCAATTTCCAATTCTTAGAATCAAATATCAAAGAAATTCCAGGCAAAGGGATTACAACCCTGTGTCATTTCTTCATCCATAAACATTTGCTGAGCTCTAGTAACCCAGGCAATAGGCCAGAATCTGAGGACACAGAGCTTATTAACATAAGGCATAGCCCTGAGCTGAGTGCCAACTTCCTTCCATGACGTGAAGTAAAAGTCCCACTGATTCCTGTTTGCAAAAAAAAAAAAAAAAGGAAAAGAACCCTTTTTCCATGCATTCTCTTGCTCACACTTCATGAAACTCAGAATGATGGGTAGCCCCACTTAACACAGGCAGCTGAGGATCCAGGGGCCCACGGGGTTTGGCTAATGTCTAGGAACCTTAAGCAGAGAGCTTGAGTTTGAAGGAGGCCAGCACTCCATTCACACTGTCTTTGGAATTCAGTGTCTGTCTCAAGCATTAATGTGAAGCACATGGACCGCACATAAAGGAACCACACTTGTCCTTCTACGGCAGCACCTCCTCCCTCACACCCTACTTCAGGCCATCCCTAAAGCCAGGCTGAAGTAACTCTTGCACTGGCAAGGTGAGATTCATCTGCACACTCTAAGAAGCCAGAGAGCATACGGAGAAAGATTCATGCACAAACCAGAAGCTAGGTTTCAGGACAGTGCTGAAGTTTTTGCTGAGAGATAATAATTTGTACAGAGGGCTTTTACTTTCTTACTTGGGACCAATGGTGATTATAGTTGCTGATGTCATCATCATCTTCTCCTCCATCTTCTCTTCTTCCTTCTTCCCCACATCTCTCTTGTTTTCTGTGTGTAGATCAAACACATAGTTCTTAATAAATGTTGACAAATAACTATAACTGATCAATAGCTAGAAATAACTCTCCTTCCCCGATACATTGAACTCATTCTTAACAGTGATGCTGTTCCCAGGGTTTGTTTTGCACTCCAAGGAAAATGTGGTGTTCCTGGAACCTATCAGTAGGTTTAAGTGATCATTTTCTGTATCTTTAGTGGTGCTTATGTTTCTTTAAAAAGTATACCCTAAGCCAGCTTGGGCCTGAATAACTCTCCAACAAAGTAGTATTTCTGACCATTTTCTTGCCTGTCACTGTGAATCTGACATAGCTCATACTCTGAGCTTGCTTACTCTAGGGGCCCTCAGGGTGTGGCCTATCTCACGCAGGCTCTTAAGTAAGAGTATTGACTGCCATTTTCCTTGTCTCTTATACAATATCCTTGCCATGTCACCCACAGGGAGTCATATGGTTTCTAGGTCTGGTTCTGTGGAAATGCTGTGAGCTCCCATTGATCCTCATCACACTCCCTTTCTTCTTAAAGTGTGGAAGGGAGATGTAGGTGATTGCAATTAGGAAGTAGTCTAGCCCTATTTTGTGTCTGCTCTTTTGGTTTCTGAGGAGTGGCTTGTACAGGTCATGGGGTACTGTAGCAGGTGCAGAGAGATACCATTACTACCTTACAGTCAACCTCTTCCCCTTAGCCTCCTGCACAGCAGATGAAGGGCTCTCTCCATCCTCGGCGGCTTTCAGGATGGGTGAAGTGCATTATCACTTGTCACCATGATCCCACCTAGCACATATCACGGTCTCCATTTTATTCATGTCTTTCCTTCCAACCTACACTCATTACCCTTCTAGGAAACATCTATTATGTACCAGACACTGAGGATGTGAAGTGAAAAGTCATTCAAAGCACCTCTCAAGAATTTAGTCTCCTTGATCTATTGGCTTAGCAGGCAACAAATATATGGCCCTGGGATACTAAGTGTCTACAGCAAAGCAGGTCAATGTAATGAGAATGTACTGCACATGCTTTGGCTTCACACCACTTGGCAATTTTGCTAAAGTATTTTATCTCTTAAAATTCAATTTCCTCATCTATAAAACAAGATTAATAGTGACTCTTATGTAAGGTGCCTGTGAAAATTAGATTAAACAATGTGCATGAGGTACTTAACATACTGCCTATTGCTTTGTAACAATCACCAAATTTATTAACGAGAAGTCTTTTTGAGTATGGCAGGAAATCCTTCACAGAAGGAAGAAAGTCTACATGATGATTTAAAGGAAGTATTCTTAACCTAAGCAGACAGATGCACCTGTGCAGTCTTTTTTCTTAGTCAACATGATTCATTTAAAAATGCTTCTTATAACATCCTGGGATGCAGAGTATCCTGTTTTCAGTCTTCTGTTTTGCAAACAGAGAAGACTGTCAGAAGTTAATTAGCCCAGACATGCTAGATTTCTTGTTTACCCAGTAGAGACCTTCCGTGAGTAAAGACTACAGAACACCCAAGGGGGTTCCTCTATGTAGAGCCTTGAGGAGGACACCGCAATGCTCCGCTCGGAGTCACCACCAGGTGCCACCTGATGTGTGTGGGGATGTGGAGATAAACACACCACGAAGTCAGAAGAGAGAAGCAGTCACCCTGCAGCGCTGGGCTACAGTTGATGGAATAATTATCTGTTAGAAAGGAAGAGAGATAGTTAAAAAGAGAGAGAGAGAGAGAGAGAGAGAGACCATTATAACAAAGGTAAATCAATATCTCAGCTACAAAAACTGAACACAATTCCCGTGCCAGGCACAGGTGGAGAGCAGGAGGGGAAGAGGGCAGAAGAGAAACAGTGCACGCCATTGTAAAGACCACCCACGCTCACTCACTGGGCAGAAAGGTAGCGTGGATGGCTATGAAGGGTAAGGGCTAAGGAACTTAGTGGGTTGGGAGTTCATCTTACAGACAACTAGCAGGAATCAGTTGGTTGGTTTTGGTTTTCAGATTTTATGAAGAATGTAGATGGATTGTAATGGGTGGAAATGAAGGGTAGAATAATGGAGGACAGACTATAATAGGTGAGAAAGAAGGGCAAAATAATGGAGGTAGGAATTCAGATCAGAAACCATTGTCATCACCCGCACATAAAATTTGCCTGGCAAAGAAAGATTAGATGAGAGCAAGGTCTGCTTAACCACCCATTTTTGTGTCTGGTTCCTGGAGATGAACAAGCATCTATAAGGCCTGAGTTGGAAGTGGTATTTCTTTCTGACATTGTTGCCCACAGATTACCTCTGACAGAACCACTTACAGTGCTTGCTTAATGCCCTATCACTGTGTCAACCTACCAAATCAAAATGGCTGGGACCATGACTCCTATCAGAACACAGTTAAGCAAGACCTCCAGGGGGTTGTCAAGACTTGTTGAAACTGCAAGCATACCTGACTTCCCTATGTTAATATGCTGTATCAGCTTTGGAGGTGTAGAAACTAGGGTTCACAGGGTCACATGACTTTCCAAAAAGTCACCTGTTATCTAGGACTAGGGTGAGGCCTTCCAATTCACAGCTTGGTTGACTCTGTTGTTCTGTGCAAGATTTATGTCTGATAGATATTGCAAAGAAGGTTCTGTTTCATTTATTGTGGAAGTGAGGAGGCAGAGAGACTGAACTTAAGGCCTTTGGGTCCAGATATGAATGCATTAAGACTCCAGCAGGCTAATGTCACCTGCTGAGGCACATTCTGTAGGGAGGCTGATGCTACTGATGGGTGCTTTCACCACATTGTGACTCTGAGACCCTCAGCGCATGGCTTTGTGGGAATGTCTTTGACCAGGACAGCAGAACCCTAACAGGTGACCACATGGATGGCTCAATCTATACAACCCACCCTGGATTTTCAGATACTCAGCAACAGGAAACATTTGTGAAATTTATTATACAGATTCACACAACAAAATCTGTGGACCCTCAACGATTTCCCATGTCACCCTCTTTGAAGAGCAATGTTATCTAAAAGTTTGTGAAGTGAGGTTGCAGAAGAAAGATCTAGTTTCAAATCTTTTTGTCTAGATTTATGATTTGGGACAAGTCAATTATGAAATGCTGTTGCTATGGGACTAAACTGTTCTTTTCTTTTCTTCTTGTTTTTTTTTTAAATTACAGGTTATTTACTTTGTATCTCAGCTGTAGCCCCCTCCTTCATCCCCTCCCAATCCCACCCTCTCATGCCCCTCTCCAAGTGCACTGATAGGGTCTTTTTCTTTTGATATTGTTTTGTTTTTCTTCTTTTTTCTTTTTCCAAGACAGGGATTTCTGTGTAGCCCTGGCTGTCCTGGAACTCACCCCGAAGACCAGGCTGGCCTTGAAATGAGAGATCCAGCTGCCCCTGCCTCCTGAGTGCTGAGATTAAAAGCATGTGCCACCATGCCCAGCCTAAATTGGGATTTTTTCGGTTAAAAACAAACAGCGAGGTAAACACAGAGGCTTGGATAATATAACCTGCTTAAAGTTACACAACACCTTAGATCTCTAAATCTTTATTTCCTCAAAATGAGAAAAAAGTATCAACTCTGTCTTTTTCACAATGAGTCCATGGGGCTCAAATAAGAAAGCTGACACGAAAATATGCCATATAATTTCATGTGGATTTCAGACATTTTGACTGTTCTCTTTCTATATCAGTAAGATGGTTGAAATCACATACACATTCACACATATGCACACACATACAACTAAGACTGTCAGGTTGGAGCTGGGGGCTAATCAGACCTCGGTTCCCTGGCAAAGTAGATCCTAGCAGGTACCTCACTGTGAACGTTTTGGCTCCACAGAGCCTGTGCACAGGATTAATTTCAAGTAGGAATGAGTGTATATGCTCAGTTCTAGGCTGTAGTATAACTTGGCCTTAAGGAGTGCTGAGGCCATGCCCCTGCAGTATGATAACCACAGTCTTAATTCAGAAAGCCTGTCGGCAGCTTCCTGCCTCTGAGCTGTCCGCTCTTCTCCAGCTACTGCCTCATTTTCTCCGACAAGCAGAGAGAGTCTTCGGGCAGAAGTGTTCTCAGCCAGGTTGCTACAAACCAGGGCAGCCAGTAGCCTCCTTCATAGTTCACTCACGGCAAGGTCTTTATAGAAATGTTCCACATGCACTTAAGGACAAGCTGATCGATTCCTCCCACCTTCAGAGCAGATAGAGTAGAAGAGCAGAAAGAAGGAAGGATTTTCCTTGCTTGTTTGGATATTAGGACATAATATAAAGATTGTTTTTATTTTTAAGTGTGTGTGTGTGTTGGGATTGTGTACCTGTGAACCTGTGAGTGCAGGTGCCCATAGAGGCCAAATTGGAGCCCCTGGAGAGAGTTAGAGATGGTTGTGATCTGTCCAACATGGGTACTGGGAACCTGACTTGGTTCCTCTGGAAGAGCAGCACAAGCTCTTAACTACTAAGCAATGTCTCTCGCCTATTAGGAAATAATTTACAGCACCAAGCTAGCTAAATAAAAGCTGCCCTAAACACATGAAAATGTTTTAATTAAAAAATTTAGAGTTGGAGAGATACCTCAGCTGTTTTTGTTTGTTTTGCTTTGTTTCTGATAGCTCAGTTGTTAATAGCAGCTAAAAGCATGATGGCCTGAGTTCAATTCCTGGAACCATGTGCTGGAAGAAGAGAACCCACACAGACTAGCCTCTGACCTCCACATGCCATGGCATGCTCTCTCTGTCTCTCTGTCACTCTCTCTCTCACACACACATGCATACACATCCACATTCACACACATACTCACACATTCAAACACACATATACACATACACACACCATACACACAAATACACACACACACACACACAAAGGTAAAATAGTTTAGTTTCCTCACAGCCTTTGGCAATGTTCACATCATAAAGCCGAAACCCTGAAATCTTTTTCCTGTTTCAGCATTTCTCAAAGAGATAATCCAGGTGCTTATTAAACTCAATCCAGTCAGTCTTCACATCAGACCAACTGACCTAGAATTATTTTGCTTAGGTAAGTTCAGCAGGTTGTCAGCAAGATTCTCATGCAAACTAGAATTTGGAAACCACTGCAAAGCCCTTCCAGCTATGAGGTCATTTGTACTTTCCATAGATAGATGATCTGTTATTTCAGACTCTCACGTACTTGTAGACATTTGGTCTCTATTGCTCCTTCAAGACCACTGAGACTTAGCATTCGGCACAGAGCTCAGACCAGGAGATTAGACAGCTCAAAATAGAAAGCCCCCCACACGCTTCCCACCATAAACCTTTACTCCTTTCTCTTCCTGCCTCTACTCTCCCCACAGACACACGGCAGTAAAATGCGTCTATTTTTATAGTTCCATTCTCATGTACTCAAGGCTTAAGAAACACTGCCCTGCTTACACTTGATGCTGTATCAGTCAATGCCCCTGACTAATAGGCGAGGCTCATGAGGGCTCCGTGGCAAGTGCGTCAATGGGAGGAAGGAAGATGGGAAAGGAAAATATAGACAAGACATGGAGGCTCCACAAGGGTGTGGTACCAGAACACACAGACACAAGAGTTAGCTTTTGTCCCTAGCCGTCTCTAGTTTAGTGTGTGACCTGAGGTAAGTCACATCTCTCTCTACACTTCAGAAAGCCCATCCAGAGCTGGGCAGAGTTTTCTCAGGCAGACCTCCCCATCCTCCGCACACTGGGGTACCACAGAAGAAAGGCATGTGTGTGATCAATTACTGGGATCCTTGATATTTGGAGTGTGGCACTGTCCACAATCCTCATCACACATTTCTTGGAGAGATCCTGGGCAGTATAGGAGTTTTCAAAGATCACCTTGAAATCCTGGGAGAAGGCTCTGGGCCAAGGGCACATTACTCACATTTTTCCAGAGCAAGGCTCCGGGTGCAGTCATCAGGCCCCACTGTGGTACCCACATGACTTTAGCTGGAAAATGCCTTACTGAGCAGCCTAGGTGCGTCTGATGATCAATGGAATCAGCATGACCAGCTGAGCCTAGGGCACAGCCAGCTGGTGACCAGTGAGTGAAGAAATATGATGGGAGCTGTAGATAAACACAGACCCAGAATCTGTGTCCTCACATATACCAAATGCTCTGTCTGTCTGTAGCAATGGACAGAAAGTCCATTTACTGGGCTTCAGGCTAGCTGTGGGCAATTGCTTTTGCAATGCATACAGAGACACAATATGCACATTAGAACCTCATTAGGTCAAGCCGCCATATGCAGAAGCTTGTATTTGAATACTTTTTTCATTATCATAAAATTAAACAGAGAGCTAGAGGGATGGCTGTGTGGTAAAGAGCACTCACTGCTCTTGTAGAAGAAACCAGTTCAGGTCCTAATACAAGTTCTCCAGTGGCTCACAGCCATCTGAAACACCAACTCTAGAGGATCTAACAGCTTCTGGATCTTTTGGCACTTGTATATATTTTCAGATACATGCATACACACACACACATACACACACTCACACACACACATACATACTCACACACACACTCACACCTTTCATTAAATTAAGCAAATACACGTTGTTTGGGGCAGCCTTAGCAAAGGTTACACTATTAGCTTCTGCAGCTTTAAGTTCTGCAATCCTCCAGTTTTATACAATGGCTTAGGTTTATTTTTAAATTGTGTGCTTGTGTGTATGAGGTTCCACTAAGGATTTGGAGAGCTCATCATTAAAATCTTGGTGTTGCAGGTAGGTGGCCACTTAAAACATTATGTTTGTTGGTATTGACATCAGTGGATGACACTCCACATTCTCACCTGAATTTTTGAAATGACTGTATCTGGAACTTTGATATAAATGTGATGTTTACTATATTCTTAAGTATTTTGTGCTTTTACTTTCCCTTTGAGTAATAAAGTGTAATGATTTTTTTTTACTGAGTTTTACATAAGCTTCATAAATCCTCTGAAATTTTCTTCCAGACCTTCATTTTCTATGGGTGCTAGATGACACTAGATGGTTGAGTGCAGAGTGTTAAGACAGTGGATCTCCCCCCCTTCTCTATGTCTGTCTGTCTGTCTGTCTCTCTCCATCTCTTGGAGCATTTGATGAAGTATAGAGATATTTCAGATGACACCTCAGAGGAGCTGTTTACTAATATGCAAAGGGAGGAGACATTCCTATGTGTGCAAACTGCTCAAACTGCACAGGAAACAATCTCACCGAAAGCATCATTTGCCCCAAATGGCAGTGAGTGAATCCTTTTACTCAATGTTCCGATTTTGTGTTGTGAATCTTCTTGGAGCTTAGGGGAGGAGGAGATGCCAGGCAGTTATGGGCCTGTGCAGAAATGGATAGTTCTTACAGAGGCGAGTATAACTCAGGAAGAACCTCTTCAGGCCACTGGCAACCACACTTCAGTGAGAAGCTTTTCCCACAGCCCGGGTCAGCTCTAACGACGCCTTACTATCCTGATGACCATCTCCTCTTCCTCCCTCATACTTGTCTTTAAGTTCTGTATTCTTCAGTGGGGTGTGGTGACACATGCCTGTCATCTCAGCACAGGCTACGAAACCTACATAGCAAGACTTTGTCTTAAAGGAAAAAAAATACATATTCAACAAATTTCTCTCCCTGCCTCTGAGTCAGGGTCGTGTGATTTGTGACTAGCTTGGCCTCTCATACAAGTGAACTTCTTATCAACTCTTTGCCTTCCTCCTGCCCAACAATCTTCTTAGACATCAAATTCCTCTTTCTTTTTGGCATTAACGTCTCATCTCCAATATTAAACAAGCCTTTCCCATCCTCTCTGATATACCTGTCCACTTGGGTTTGCTGGCCTGTTTATTTACTTGCTTGTTGGTTTGAACTTAATAATGATCTAAAGCAGTTGACGATTAAGACATCCAGGCAGCCATATACCTTTATCATGCTGACTCTTACCCATCTCTAGTCAATTTTTGTAACAGATTCACATCTATTACCCTATGTCAGCAGTGGGTTCAATAGAGCATTAGATTCTGTTTTTTGGTGTTTTTTTAACTGGGACTTAACTGAGGATGGTGAATTGTACCATTAACAGTGCTTGGATAGGAGAAAGATCAATATTGCCAAGGCTTGCTGCTTAAGCGAGCTGATCTACCACGAGAGCCTCACTGTGTTTCAGCGTAAGAGAGCTGTAGCAGCTACGTAGCTCCTGGAATTCTTTCCAACTTTGAAAGGCAAAAAAAAAAGCCATTGAAAAAATATTTTGGTGTTATTGACTCACTGATAATGTGTCACTTCTATTGAAATGAGGAAGTTCGTTTTTACAGTTCAAGTCAGGAAATAGTTTACATCCTCTGCAGTGTTTAAAGTCATTGCAAAATTATGGCCATTGATGTGATCTCTGATAACATTTTAGTGTTAGCGAAACCAAGTCAGTATTTTATTAAGGGAATATATATATATATATTATGCATATTAATATATATTAAGTCTGAATGATGTTCTTTAGTACAAAATTATTATCTCAGTTTTGTAGATGAACAGCTGAGGCACTGAATGATAATATGGACATATCAAGACAACCTAGTGATTTTGACCAAGGAAGAAGGCAAAGAGTAGAAGGACATGAGCAGAGCAACTTCAGAAAAATTTCCCACTTTCCAGTTATGCTAATGGAGTTCTGAACATGTGCTTCTGTAGATAAGAATACAATTGCTTAAGTCAAATACTCATTATTTATTGCCTTCATAAACTTTAACATTGGTATTATTAGGAAAAAGTTAAATAGTCATGGAGGAAAGAGGGTTGCGTGGAGTCCTATCCCGTAAGAGGCCACTGGCAATTAATAGAAAAGGGTTATCAGTTTCTATCAGTGACACATGCACTGAAATGAAAAGTGGCCCATGTTTCAATAAAGAAACTACCTTCCTCATGCTCACACAAGTGCCTGTAATGAAACTCAGTAGGGCACACACACACACAAACCTGAAAGCTAGAGGGGGACTTCTTGAGAGAAGAGGGATTTTCAGAAAATAGGAAGGAGACAGGAGAGATGGGATGGAAAAGTAGGAATAAAAAGTACTGAAAAGAACTGCATGTATGAAGCTGCCAAATCAAAAAAATGAAAAACAAAACAAGCAAAAAACCTAAACTAAACTAAAAAGCACTTAAAAATGTTTTCTGTTTACTTTTTATTTGTGTATTTTCAGTCTTTCCATATATTCATTTTGCTATAATAAGACATACAAGTACAGATTATACATCAAATGTATTCCAACCATACTTCCTACATCATTCCTCCCTCCTGTTACTACCCTTTGCTCCTCAAAACAAGTTCACTTCTATTTTTGTGAGATATATGTGTGTGTATGTGTATCCATGTTCTTATGTATCTCTATAAAATATAAAAACCAGATCTGATAAGAACACATGTGATAGTTGTCTAATACTGGCTTAATTTGTTAATTTTATTATCTTCAGGTACATCCATTTTCCTGAAAATTACAGGACTTCATTCCGTATCTCTGAAAAAGTTACACTGTGTGTGTGTGTGTGTGTGTGTCTGCACATATATATGCCTGTCTTAATCAGTGTTCTATTACTGTAAAGAGAAACCATGACCACAGCAACTCTTATAAAAGAAAGTGTTTAAATGGAAGCTTGCGTGTAGCTTCAGAGTCTGGTAGTCCATTATCATCATGGGGGAGCAGGACAGCACATATGGTACTGGAGCAGCTAAAAGCTATGTCCTGATCCTCAGGCAGCAGGCAGTAAGAGAGACTGAACCTTGTATGAGCTTTTGAGACCTCAAAGGCCACCCCAGTGACACACTTCCTCCAATGAGGCCATACCTCCTAATCCTTCTAATCCATTTAAACAGTTCCACTTCCTGGTGACCAAGCACTCAGATATATAAGGTTCATTTTCATTCAAACTACCACATTATATACCACTTTTAAAAATGCATGCCACTTCTATTGGATATCTAGGATAGTACACAACCTAGTTATTGTGAGTACTGCCATAGTGTTTTGTGTGAAATTTGTGTGTAATCATCTCTATGATGTGTTGGCCTGGAATCATTTAGATAACTACCCACAGGCAGTCATATAGTATATCTATTTTTAATGTTTTGAGTAACCTCCATACTGATTTTTATAGTGGCTAGACTAGTTTACATTCCCAACTGTAATGTCTAAGTGGGCCCTCTGCCCATTTCATTTGCAGTATTTGTTGTTTACTGAGTGACTACCGGTAGACTCTCAATGTACATTTAGTTTGCCATTTGCTAATGGCTAAAGAGGTTGAACACTGTTCCATGTGTTTACTAACATTGTGTTTTATCTTTTAAGAACCATCTCTGATCATGTCACGAGTTCTATTAATATTTTAGATATTAAGCCTTCATCAGCTATATAACTATGCAAGATTTTTCTCCTATTTTATGGACTATCTATTTAGCCAATTAACTGTTTTTGTTTTTGTTTTTTTTTGCTATACAAAGCTTTTACGTTTAACTTTATGAGATCCCATTTGGCAATTTTTGGCCTTATATCCTGAGCACCTGAGACTTTCTCACCTATATCTATTATCTTGAAGTGTTTTAGCTTTTCCTACAATAGTTTAAGATCTTCCAGTAAAGTCTTTGATACATTTGGAGTTAACTCTTATTTACTTAATATTTACATTATTTTTTATTTTATTTATGTGTGGGCATCTATGTAAGTGCGGGTACACCCCCTGGAGGTGGAGTCATAACCAATTGTGAGCCACTCAACATGGGTGCTAGAAGCCAAACTCAGCTCCTCTGCAAGAGCAGAGCATGGTCTTAACACCTGAGCCAACTCCCCAGCCCCTCCTTCTGTACAAGGAGAGAGACTGGGATCTCTCTGCATTCCTCTGCCTGGGCATACCTAGTTTCCCCCAACACATTTATTAAAGAGCCTGTCTTTTGTTCAATGTGTATCTTCAGCAGCTAGAGCTACATGGCTCTGTCTTGTTGCTCTACTCTGTTCCATTTTGTGTCAGTGTTGTGTTGTTTTTATTACTATGGCTCTGTAGAATAACTTGAAACCAGACCTGACAATATCTTTAATTGTATTAATTTTTGTTATTGTTTAGGATTGTTTGAGATACCTTTTGGTTTGGGGTACTCTGATAAGAATTTTAAGAATTTTTTTCTATTTCTGTGAATAATCACATGGTAATTTTGTTTGGGATTACATTGAATCCATGTATTGCTCTTAGCAGGATGGTTCTTTTCCCAATATTAATTTTACAATCTCTGAGTATGAGATGTCTTTCCATTATATAGTACCATTTGAAATTTCTTTCTTCTGAGTTTTGAAGTTTTCATATTACAATTGACTGACTTGCTTGGCTAGCTTTATTCCAAAGTACCTTTAAAGACCACTGTGGTTGGGATTCTCTCCCTGTTAGCACAGTCACTTTGTTCATGGGCTCATTGCACAATGACAGGAATAGTTGGGGAAAGATGTTGAGTACATCCACAGAATGGATCACCCATCTTATCTACTTGATTATTTAGCTCCTCCTTTGTTGAGGTTAGCTTTTGACGGGCATTTACAGGAGACACACCTTCCTCATATCTGCCATTTGAAGACATTCCTTCCAAAAATGTCTTTTTTAACAGTTTTCAATCATTCTCCTTCCAAGTTCCTGGCTTCCAAGTTCATTGGCTATAGCCTATGAATCAGTCAGTATAAATCACACACCTGGCTATTTTTTTTTCAAAATACATTATCACTTACATTGCCCAGAATTTTGCCCACTGTGAAGATTTTCTTTCAACACTGTCCTTCAGGACCGTTCGCTTATGGATTGTATAGCATGAAGAACCATAAGTAAATAACACATAGTATTATCTTCCTCAGTTAACTTATAGGGCACATCCTATAAGGTCATGAGTGCATGCTTGGAGGTAGAAGGCATTGCAAGAGAAGTAGGATCCATAGAGACCAGGGAAACTTTTCCATGTAACTTACTTGTGCTGCTCATGCATAGCAGTTCAGGTTACCTAGTATCTAGTTGGTCCATTTTCAAGCCTCCAATATCTACTAAGTCTCAAGAGCAGGGCAAGGGCTGTCTCTAAAATGTAGAATAGTGATCTGCAGATGACAGCAGGGTCTTTCTTTAAAACACCAAGGCCGATATCATGAGTCACAGGGCCTGCCAAAGCATCCAGTCAGTCTCTTTATCTGCATGAACAGTGCAAGTACTTTTGGGTCTGTTGGAGAATGTGACCCAAATGGCTA
Source organism: Pachyuromys duprasi (assembly GCA_028658305.1). NCBI lineage: Eukaryota > Metazoa > Chordata > Mammalia > Rodentia > Muridae > Pachyuromys > Pachyuromys duprasi. The sequence continues at coordinate 29,464,410 of CM053754.1, read as the reverse complement.
AGCATCCTGCATGGCAATCTAAACCTGCTAACAAGCCTTCTCTTGAACTGAGCACACTCCAAACTAGCAGTTTTCCAAGTCATGTAGTATATAACACAGAAAAACACATCCAAGTAAGGAATGTCATACTCCTAAAATGTAACTCGGCACATTAAGCATTGTGTTTCTATCTTGGCAGTAGGAGCAGACAAGAGTAACAACATATTCTTCACCTTAGAAGTAATATCTCTGTACACACCAATATTACTGAACATCAAAATTTTTACTAATGTAGAGGTCTCTTGAATTTTGGCTGAAATTATTTCTCATCCTTCAGTGCACATATATTTTACCAAAAAGTGCAGAGTGGTTGCTACCTCCCATTGAGTTGGTCCAGTCAATATAGTGTCAGTGGTATAATGGACTACGGTGGAAAAGAAAAGCATTCAAGCTTCATGTGAACCAAGTTAAAACACTGAGCTGGAGAATTCATATCACCTCGAGGTAAAATAATAAAGTTGTACTCCTGGTCTTGCTAAATGAAAGAATATTACTTGGTGGTCCTTAGGGACAGGTATGGAGAAATGTGCACTTGAAAGAACAATGTAGGCATGCCAGGTACCAGGAGACATGGTAATCTGCTCAAGCAAAGATGCCATACCTGGTACAGCAGGTACAATCAGAGTCATTACCTGGTAATCAACTGTCATTCTCCATGGCCTATCTGTCTTCAGTACAGGCCAAACAGGAGAGTTAAAAGAAGGTGTAATGGAAACTGCCATTTCTACATCTTTACACATGTGATAATGGTTTGGGTTGACTATCTTCCATGAATAAGGAAACTCCAATGGCGCCCATTGACTTTCAACCCTTATTCCACAGGTCAGTAACCCAACATCTAGTTTCTGCCAATTTCTATCACAAGTATGCATTCTAGACCGGAGAAATAACCACAGGCTGAGTTTGAGGATACAGTAGACCAACCATGACTTAGATTTTAGCTGAAGCTCCATTGTACATTTGACTGCATAAGCCCTTAACTGGAGGACCACCATGCTTTTTAGGATGTCCCAGAATCCATGCCAATGCAGAGCTCATGTTTAACAGATTCCCAGAGGTCTTATTTCCTTTTACACACATATGGTTACTCTAGGAAAAGACTCCATGGCTCTTTAGTTAAAAAAATAAATTTAAGAAAGAGGTTTATAGTAAAACTTTTAGTAATTGTAGCAAGGTTCTTCTGCAAAAGGACACACTCTTCATTTGAATGGTTCTGTATATTTGTTCAAATCAGGAAATTAGTTGTGGGGGCCATGATTTTTCTGTTGCTATATAGATAGCTGTTGTCATGTACTCATTATGGAATTTTTCTGCTTCTATAGCTCAAGCAGGAATTAACCTAGCATGCTTCCTGTCTATTTCATTTCTGGGAATGTTGTAACTAATTAGTGCCAAGAGTATACACATGTTAGACCAGTATGAACATCACTTTGCCTGTCCCCTTAGGGTTCTGCATTGCCATGTGGCCTTGCTCTTCTAGACCCCTAAAAGCCCCACAATATGTAAATTATCCAAATAGGCAGATGCAGCTCCCACTAGAAAGCTTACCATATACAGAAGAGCAGAAAGTCTAACATACACAGAAAAGTATTAATATTAAGCATTAAGTAGTAATGACCTCTTCAGATACCCTAGTGCTCATCTTATGAATTTATTGTTTTTTAAATTTCAACACTGTTCATGTAATAACTTTATCAATTTCTTCTCTTCTTTCTGATGCGTGTGTGTTTGTGTGTGTACGTACTCACTTATGTACATGTGTTGTATAGCAATTTCCTCCAAGATTGAAACATTCCATCCTGCAGGGAAGGTCTTAAGCCAGAATGCAAAAAAACTAAATAGAGCTTAGAAAGTCCCTGAAACTGATTGGATTCACTAAGTCCTTTCCTCCAACAGTAAACAATAAAGATGGCTGAAAGTCACTCTCAGACAAGCCAAACTGCAAAGAAGACTCTGAGACCAGACCAGTTGCCTGGAAAAGCTTTAGACCAACTAAGTCACTTGGAAAGGACATTCTCCAACCTATTGAGCTGCCTGCAGGCTGTGCAGTGGGCTCCAGATTTCCAGTTTTCCTGACCTGTTACCCATGCTAGAACAGGCCTTAGGGATTCAGCTGTCTTTGAATCATTTCTGCTCCTGTAAGTAACCCTTCACCCATATTCCTGTAAGTAATCCCAGTAAAACATGGTTCACCAAGTTGGACTTCGGTGTTATCTGTTCTTTGATTTGTCATGTGATCCCCATCTATGGTGAGTAGACATGTATGTGGTGTCTTCCTAGGAAAATATTTGTCGTACAACATTGCGTGTGTGTGTGTGTGTGTGCGCGCGCGCGTGAAGAGAAGAAGAAGAAGAAGGAGAGAGAGAGAGAGAGAGAGAGAGAATGCATATTGTTATTCCTTGGGTGACATTAGCCTTGTTTTTAAAGAGAAAGTCTTTTAGTTGGCCTAGACCTCATCTGTTAGTATAGAATGGCTGAACAGTAGACCTCTGGGATCTGTCTCTACCTCAGTGCTGAGATTACATGTGTATGCCATGACATGCTTAAACATGGCTCTGGCCATTAAATAGAAAGCGATTCCCTGACTGACCTGACTCTCCAGCCATCAGTGTGTTTCCTACAGTATTACTGAAGGAACATCTTTTGGACCCTCCTGTTGTGGAGGAAGGTTTCACACAGCAAATCCACCTCAGCATTCTAAGGTTCCTGAGCTTTTGAATCCCATCATCAAGCTTAAGCCAAGGGATGTCAGGCATCTTCAATTCTTTCAAAGTGGCCAACTTTTGATGCAGACTTTAGCCAACCAATCACACAGACTCTTAGCACCTTTTTAAACTACCTGAGCTGTATCAAGTAAAGCCAGAAGTTCTGCTCAGTGGAACCGTATCAATAGACTGATCTGATGTTGTTTCTGTGATCATTCTTTCACACATATTCTCCAGATGTCTGCTTGTGTTAGTTAGAAAACTCAAGTTCATTAGGCAGATAGTGCACCTCCTCGTTGCTCACACTCTGTACCTTACTTCTAGGGTCCCAATGAGCCTTAAGTCTGCTGATAGGTCTAGAGGTAAAGATGAGTTGTGAAAATGGGCCCTTGACGGGGCATAAGCACTATCTGACAAAAAAAAAAAAAAAAAAACAAAAAAACAAAAACCAAGAGTGACTGTAGCCCTAGTCTCTGGGTCGTGTTAGCACTTCCAGGAAGCCTTTCAAACCAGCCAACATTAGGTTTCTTCTGAGTTGTCCTAGCATCTTATCCCTTCTGTTCTCAAAACACTTGTAGATAATTGGGGGGCCTTCCAACTACGTTTCTTTCTTTCAGCTTCTGAAATTTTGTTACAGAGCCCCCTATGTCCCCAGAGCCAGCATATAACGAACTCTCAAAACATACATGTTAAATAGCTTCCCACCATCTTCTCACTTGCCCTCAGCCCCCTTCTCTGTGCGTTTTGTTCCTCACTCTCTGCACAGCCTACCCTGAGTTGAAGCTTTCTCACTCGAGGATGTTGGCATTCAGTATCTGCATGCATAACTTCCTCTAGCTCATGGTAAGAAGAGGGTATCTTTTTCTTCTTTATTCCCATGTTATCTCTGGGTCTCTTTGGTCCTTCTCCAAAAACGTTTGCCTGCTGTGGTGACTTAATTTGGGTCAGGAAGCCAGAGCTAAGGGCGACAGCAAGAGGGCAGTACCAAAAAGAGGAAAAGAAGAAGGGCTTCAGGTGAGCAAAGCTCTACAGAGTGCTAATTTCAGGCTGGTCTGGATCCCCACCACATGAGTAGACGAGAGTGAAAAATTCATGAAAGGTAGGGAAGGTAGAACTATAAAAGTAACAGCTGGAAAGGGAACCAGGGAAACTGATTATGTAGCTTGCTTAAGTTTTCTTCTAATAAAGACTTACAATCCCAAGGGGGGGGGGCAGACAGAACATACCCCATCGCAACATGGAGCTGAATTTCTTGAAATCATTAGAAGAGGTGGTCCTGATCTTATTCTCCTTTCACATGCATGTCATCCAACCACTAACACCCACACCCACCATACTCACATAACACACACACACACACACCACACACACACACATGTATACACACTTCACTCACATACCACATACGCACACATATACATCACACACACAAACACACCACCACGACCACCACTACACCTTAGTGGTTAGAATGGTCTCTGAAGATTCCTTGGGTCACTGGCAAACAGGAACACAATCTGATGGTCGGGTTGAATATTTCCACTTAGGCAAAAAAACATACAGGGATTTATTATAAGGAGGAACCCAAATCTCAGAGGTACTGACTTCCTTATGCTCTATTAGTTCATCTGTACTGCCCCCTGATGAGAACAGCCAAAGCTTGTTCTACAGATGTGTCTACCTTACCTAGTTTCAGTGCTACATGGACCATCTCAGTGAGGATCCACCTTTGAAAATGGATCTAATTTTTCTCAAAAGGAAGAAGCTGTGTAATATCCAGACTGAGGTGGTTTTTAAAAACTGGGAATGAAGTGAAACGAATCTTCAGCTTGGCAGGCCAGAAGGCAAGGAAGCCCATGTTTGTGTGTGCATGAGTGGTTTTACAGCGCCACCCAGTGGCAAGAAGGCAATATTGCCCCTAAAGCTAAAAAAAAAAAAGGTTCTTGTAGTCTGTTTATTCTTAATTCAGTCACAATGTATTTATTCAAGTACCCTGATTATTCTAGATGTTCACCAGGATCTGGCAGTGTAGCAAACATTAGTTACAAAAGTCCATGTGCTGAATGTACAGAGATCTTCTATGCTCCTCTTACAGGTATCTTACAAGAAAGCCAGTATCTGTCATCCACACCAAGAAGACAAGCATCTATCATTCCTCCAACTATGATTTAAAGTGGCCTCATCATCTCAGGGCCTAAACAATCAAACAAATAAAACAGAATTAATCCTATTGTTCCTATGTGGATACTTCTGGGGAGGGAGCAGACTTTGCAAAATCTTCCCGCATGATGAACAACCATTAGATAGCAGTCTGAGGGAGCAAATTCCTGAGTGCTAGCTCCAGATCATCCCCACCAACTCCTCGTTTTTCTTTTCTTTCTTTAATTTCTTTCTTTCTTTCTTTTTTGTTGTTGTCTTTCTTCTGTTTTTTTCTTTACTTTGCAATAGGAATTGTGCCCAGCGCTCTGAGCATGCTAAGCAACCCCAAATTTGAAGTTTTTAAGTCAAGGTGTTGCTGTGTGGTTCAGGCTATCGCTGAGTTCATTATGCAACTCAAGCTGACCTCAAAGTAGCAATCCTTCTGCTTTGCCTTCGAAATCCTAGGATTATAGATATGTACTGCCTAACTCCTCTCTACTGTTAAAGAAAGCATGCTGTGATTAGAAAGCACATCCTGTGAACTCTGAGGAGAAACCATATGTCTAAGACTCAAAAAAACAAAAAAACCCAAAACACTGGATCAGTAAGTCAATTGTCTTTTTTTCCTGTTTGCCATGATTCTGCTTTGTAAGTGCTGACCAAACTTGAGATGGACAAGATTAAGGTTTGTACCTAAGATGTGGAAAAAGCACCCTTGCCTGACATCCTGTGTGACCAGCAAAGGCCAAACAACCAGCTGTTATATCAGCTTTCTCTTTGCTGTTGCCTTAAGATGTGTTTTTGACTCTAATTCAGAAACTACTACATACGGCAACGGAATGTGTTGTTTTCCAGTATGAATTTCTAATTGTCTTTGTTTTTCAATTACTGAAGTAATTTGGAATAATTATTAATTATTTATAATGGAAGAGTTAGTTCATCCCTAACCTTCATTTCTCTTGCTGGAAAAATAAAGCATAGATAGATAACCCCTTGAAAACAAGAAGGCAAGTTACCCTTCTGGAAAATGCAGGAAAATTCCTTAGAGTTCTAGCCTACCAAAATCCTTAGCCTGTAACTTGTCAAAGGCATAGATAGATTTCAACTTCTGGGAAAACGTTATACCATCAGATGGTTAGCTATGTTAATATAATAGACATGATTTTAGTGCATTGATGCATTTGTGGGAATGAAGGAAAAACATAAATCTATGAACTAAATAGTGACAGTTTCAGACTAATAGGTAGAACAGGTACAGGAGGAGGAAGGAGTGAGCTTGGGAAATCTTTATTGCCTGGAAATAACTACAGATGCCACTGTATTCGACAGCCCAGGGGTTTTAGATTATTACACATTCAATTAAATAATATAGCTGACAGCTTAAATAAACCAACGTGAGGAATAAGTGAAAGAAAAAACAAATGAGGTTCTAGACAATCTCAAAAACTTCAGAAATTAAAATAACCACACAAAGAATTCAAAATTGTTGTGTAAAAGGCTAAAAGAGAGGAAAGAATGGATAAAAACTAGCCAGAAAACAAACAAGAGAGTTTGAAAGACAAATTTTAAAAAGAACTAGATGGAACTTACAGATTATACACACACACATACAGATTGTGATAAGTGAGCGAGATGGCAAATATAACAGAGTTGAAGGAACAATTAGAGAATCGGAAAACAGAACTTAAAGGAATTACCTCTCACGAAGCCCAACTGGTATAGGGATGAGAAAAGCTCTCTTGACCCTCCAAAGGCTCAATGATGGAATCTGTGAAATATATCAACACTAAATTATATGACTTATGCTTGAGAGTGTGGAAATGACAAGATTTAAAGAAGGGACACACAGCTCTGTTGAAGTTTGTAAAAGACTCCTAACTGCAAAGAAGGGCTTACTTAGGCATTCTAGGGGAGAAATACAAGTTATGCAAGTGCATGGTGAGGAAGTGAGAAAGCTGAAGGTTGTCTTGCTACACAGTAAGAAATCTCTTAGGCAGTAAAACCTGCCTTGACAAAGCCCTCAGATGAACATGTAGCAGCCTGTCACAATGTGGTGCTGGCCTTCTCTCATGGATGATGGTGAGTCCATCATCTCTCATGGGTGGGATTCTAAGGAGGGATTATATGGAGACGATACTCCTTTGCAGAGAGTTATCTTTGGGAAAATCTTCAGAGAAGGTCCCTTCTTCTGCTTCAGTACCCTGTGAATGAGGGGCAGGAATGAGGTGGTCAGAGAGACCTTAATCATTCTTTAAAGTGTACACTTTGAGGTATGCATTCCATACTTTGGACATTCTGGGCCCACCAATTATATCCATGAATATAAAACAAAGAGACATAGATGGTGGAAACAAATCAGGAGCCTTGTCAGAGTCACACCATAGAAGCTGGTGCACAAGTGCAAAGAGACCCTGTGGCATAGGGATTAAGGAGGTGATTGCGCAACAATAAGCTGACATAACGATGGCAATGTCGATGGTGATAAAAGAGGAACTCTGAGTCTGACAGGCTCTTTCCCTATCTTTAAAGCAGAGTCCACAAAATGCGGGGCTAATCAAATGACAGAAGAAAATAAGATTGAAGTGAGAGCTGTGGGATATGTTTAAAAGGCAGAAGTTGTTAGATTGGCCTTTGGAGGGAGCAGAGGGAACATAAAAATACAATCCATAGAAGTAGGCTCTGGGATACAAGATTGTGAGTTCTGCGTACATTTTACTCTTTGCTCACAAAGCTCTACATAGACAGGAGATAGTGTACATTGGGGAGGATTGTGGGATGCCATACGTTTCATGGATCTTTAGCTGAGTTATGAATTAAGTAAACCTAAAACAGGTTAAAAGAAGAAACTCAAAATTAATTCTATACACAGGAGTCTCATATAAGCATGATACTCAGGAAAAGCAAGATTAATAGGGCAGTTGAACTCTGGAGGTGATGGGGTTAGGTTGTATGTATATTGGGGGTGAAATGAGCAAATATATGGTCAATAAAGATTGACCTGTTAGCAGATAGGAGTCGCTATGGTGATGAACTTCTTGGAGGAGTTCTTCCTAGCATAGGCACCTGTAGTTGTAAAAATACACTATGTCTATAATTTCTGAAAATAACTGCCTTATATTATGTCAATGAATAATATTAGGGGCAATAAATACCGAGCTCTAACAGTTTCTTGAAGATACTGTAACAAAATGTCACAAGCTGGATAGCTTAAAATGATAGAAAGTTATGATATTACATTGAAGCTAGAAATCCGAGTTATGAGCAGGCCATACTCTTCCCTGTAAGAGTACATTTCCTGATTTCTGACATTACTGGAATTTCCCATCACTCTGCCCTCTGCTCCCTGTCAGTGTATGTATGGCTTTTCCCCATGCACATGCCTCTGGGCCTCAGCTCCTCTTAAAAGGCAGGAGCCATGTTGGGTGCATCTTACTCCACTATATCCACATTTTAACGAATTACATATGCAGCAAATATTCTTTCAAATAAAGTTACACTCAAGGCACAAAGATGTGTGTAGATACTGAGACACCAAACAATCAGGAGCTTTGGATTTAGGTCTTGACTTAGCTACCAGCTAGCTGCGTAATCTCAAGCAAGCTGCTGGCTCTGCCTGAGCAGTTCCTTGCTGTCAATAAATGAGAGCAAGAATATTAACTTTACAGGCCCTCTGAAGGGGCTTAGTGTGTTTCTGGTACAGAGAAATTCTTTCTATAGAAAAATAAATAAATGTTAACAAATATAAGGGGAAAGGAAAAGATCATATGGATCTGAACCAAAATATGCCATTTAAATCAAGGAAAGCATAGTGTCATTCTTTTATCTCTCATATTATACTTAGTATCTAGCAGAACATCTAACTCAACTCAGGGTTCAATGGCTTGTAGTTCCATGTTACTTAGTAATGCAAGTGATAACATTTAGGTCTACTCTACCCTCAGGCTAAAGACTTAGAAGGCATGCACTGCATTCACTAAGATGACTTGTCTAATCCAAAAGCATCTGTTGCTGTCGTCTCCATTCCTTCTCTTCCATTGTGCAAGCCAGACTTTCCAGATAAAAATCTTAACCATTGAGCCATCTCTCCAGCCCTTCCAGATAAAAATCTTTTCAACTCCATCCCAAATATTTCCACATCTCTCTGGTTAGCAGCAGGGAGATGTAAGGCCTGCTTGGCAGAAAGTAGTTGCCTTGTCAGCCTAATTGGACATCATTAAGGTCAGGTGGATTTAGAGATATGTTATGTCCAGAGGGGGATTAACTTCCTAGTTAGTATTTTCATTTTTGTGATCAAATACCCAACAAGAAGCAAATTAAGGAAGGGAGGTACACTTTGACTCTTAATGTCGGGACTGTCGTCTGTTGTGGCAGGGAAGGTGTGACAGTGAGGGGCTGCTTGCTCACATCTTAGTGGATCAGGAAGCAGAGAAAGGAGTGATAGCACCTCCCCCATTATTCCGCCAGGAACCTCATCCTACAGGTTAGTTCGCCCATATTCAGAGTGAGTCTTCCCACATCAGTTGATTCTCTCCGGAAATCCCTTCCAGATGCAACCAAAGGTGTACTTCACTGGTGTGAACAAGGGTTCCAATGCTTGTGGGCATTTTGTCATCCAATCAGCTGGCGATTTAAGGGAAGCCCACAGAAGCTGTTCACATTTTAGGATATTCTGTAAGAAGATTAAGACCTTCTGAATGAGGCTGAAGACAATTACGGAGCCTGGTTCACTGTGGAGTGTAATTTTTATTAGAAGAAAGAAGCAAGGGCTGGGCACTTTGGAGTGAAAATATGCATCACCCTAGGAAAAGAAAATCCCAGAATCAATGTCCTCACTATTTATACTTGCATAATAGTCCTATAGAAATGTCCATGTGGATTTATGCACGCATGTGTTTACAAGGTGTATATGCAGGATGTAAACGCAGACAAGGACTCACAAGGCCCATGCTCACTACCTTTTATTTCTTAGCGTTGTGGTTTAGGGCAAGAAACAGTCTTGGTGTGACTCAGGCGATGAATGGTTAACAGCCTGTGTAGCTACTACAAGAATTAAGTTCTTATGCTATATATTTGACACCTAGAAAATTGCCTTACCCATACACGATTTTTTAAAAATACTCTAGCTCATTAATTCATAGTCTTCAGTCAAGAGACAATGCTGCAGCTATATTGTCTCTTCAGAATCTCATTATATATTTTGCTTTGGAACAGTTAACTATAACCAATATTACTCTCTAGAGACAGTTTAAGCAAAAATGTTAAGTAGCAACGACCAGGTGAAGTCCTTAAAGTTTAACCTTAGTCCTCATATAGCAGTGGAACTGTGACTTCCGGAGACTCTCACACACAAGATTATGAGTTTTGTTTACAGTTAAAACACACTTCTTAGCTCCCTTGTGATCTAATAGAATAAGGCTTCCTCCAACCCCTGTGACCTTCGGTTTCATCTTATCAGTCTGTATCTAGGGCACGTCATGATCCACCCTATAGTATAACTTAGAAGAAATGAAAGAAAGAGAAACAGTTCTGATCTTTACTATGAGAAGCTGTATTCATTTATCAGCCTCCCCCAACCCCAAACCACACAAGGCAGAGGCAGTGCCTGGAACAAGATTGACAGGACCACCTAAAGAACAACGTGCATCTCCCTGGACAAGGTGCTGACACAGCTTTCTTTTTAACTAGTGTCAAATAAAAGAAGAATTGTTTTTAATACATATTCCGTCTTGTAGCTGGTCTTCTTTAAAACTCCCTTCCTCTGTATTCATTGACACGTTTAACATTCACGGAGCATATCACAGGTTCTTTGCACAGGTTTATCATTCATAAGACAGATCAGAATTAAGGAAGAGTACCACAGAGGACCATGAGAGTACCACTGTGAGGACACACAGCACTGAGGCTTTGAAAGGAGAACAGAATGGACAAGAGCACAGTCAGCTGCCTCCTACCAGAGGGGCTCTTCCTTCGCTGAGGCCATCTTTACGCTCAGAGTTTCCCAAACAGAAGCATTCTAGTCTCAAACAATTGCTCTCCTAGGTCTTAGAGGCACATATATAGCCAGCACTCGAAGTAACCAGATGTACCCCAGACTGCAGGGGCAGGTTGCATCTTGAGGCATTACCATTCCCTTAATTGCTGTTTTTAATTAAGAACCAAGCAGCACAGGCAGAAGCTTATCCTTTGGGAAGGGTGTCTAGTCAAATACCACATCCCGTTGCTCCAATCTGTTAGCTAGGAACATAGTCCTTCAACTAATCTAGCAGCAACAGCAGACAAGACTGCTTGAGTCTGACCATGACGGGGCGTGGGGAGGGGGTATTTTGACGCTCACCTTGTTCTTGGCAGCAGGCTACACAAAATAGACTTGAAAACACAAAAGATGTAGTTTAGTCTGCTGGAACTGGGACCGAGAGAAAAGCCCAGGTGGATGCCTCTGAGTGCCCTGGTTGGCTGATGTTCTCTTCCCCAATGCACTATTCCCATAATGACTGCAACAAATAATGGTAGTTGACGCTGCGTGTGTTCACTGGAGCCTGTACCTGTATCGTGGATCCAGTTATCAGTCCCTCCTTCCCTCAGGATGTGTAGGCACATAAAACAGAACACCCCGCTTGTTTGGAGGCAACGTATCTACCCACACAATACCTATATTTGTTTTTTTAAAAAAACAATAATTCAATATTTCTGAACAGTTCTGAATCTGAATGTAATCCTTATAAAAGTATACAAAGCAGCTAATTTGGGTCTGAATATCAATACATTATATTTATATCAAGCTGAACATGTGTCAAAAATCTGTTCTTAGCACTTTAGTTAACACAAACAGTGATAGCTCTGAGAGTGGTCTTAGCCATCACCACAGCCTGTGAGGGTCAATGCCTACACTCCCTGGGTTCCTCTCCAAAATGATGGGTGGAAATAATAAAACACTCAGAGAAATTGGAGGGTTTGGGAATAATGGAACGTTCTTCTATGTTTTTTGCTTGTAGCGGACAGCAGCAAGAAGCCATGGGATTTCCCATAGCACTGTGGTTACAACGGTGAAGAGAAGGTGCTGCAAGAGGCTCCCTGGACGATGGACCAGACAAATTCTAAGCACTGTTACCCACTCGCTGGGGTGTTGATTCTAGAAAACGTCATGCTTCTCAAGCTTCAACAGGAGCATGAAGACGGCCCCAGTGACAGAGAAATTGGGAGTGTCTGGGGACTGTAACCAGTTCACAATTGTACCATTGTCATGAGACTCTGAACGCTCCCTAGAAATTAAGATGTTATATCAGATAGAGAAAATGTTGGGTGGGAAGTGATGATGTTTTCCCTAAATCAACTAAGAAGCCCTCACATGGGGCTGGAGAGATGGCTCAGAGGTTAAGAGCACTGGCTGCTCTTCCAGAGGTCCAGAGTTCAATTGCCAGCAACCACATGGTAGCTCACAACCATCTATAATAAGATCTGGTGCCCTCTTCTGTCATGCAGATGTATGTGCAAATAGAGTACTCATATGTTAAAAAAAAAAAAAAAAAAGCCCTCACAGGACAAAGTTAACTAAATTGACAACATTGGGGTCCCATTATTATTGAACTATAAGCCTAAGGAAGAAATTATATTTTGTTCTAGGGAAGAAACTAATGTTTACTGTACCTATGCACACAGATTAAACATATGTACACGTATACATATATACATCCATATACATGTATATACACGTATACATATATACATCAATATACATGTATATATGCTAAGAAAAACATTGATTTGCAAAAATTATGTGTAGAAGTGTTGTAACCTAAATGTAATAAAAAATAAGACAATTTCTTCAATTTGCAGAGATGCCTGACAATTTATTAACTTGTCAATGGAATATGGATCAGGGGTTATCAGGACCATAAAAATAGCTACTGTCCTGAAAATCAGACTCTGGCATAGACTTTTTACATCTGGAGATGTGTCTATTTTTCACTGCACATTAGGGGTTCGGGATGCTGCCCCACTCTTTTCGGTGTAAATGCATGTCTTAGTGAGGGTTTTTGTTGCTGTGAAGAGACACCATGACCATGGCAACTCTTCTAGAGAAACATTTAATTGGACCTGACTTACACTTTCGGAGGTTCCATCCACTATCATCATGGCAGGAATCATGCAGGCAGGCATGATGCCGGAGAAGGAGTAAGAGTTCCACATCTTGATCCACAGGCAGCAAAGACGAGACTGGATGTGTTTCACACGTGGCATAGCTTCATCATTTAAGACCTCGAAGCCCTGCCTCCATAGTGACACACTTCCTCCAACAAGGCCACACCTACTTTGACAAGACCACACCTCCTAGTAATGCCACTTCCTAAGGGCCAAGCATTCAAACACGTGAGTCTATGGGGGCCAAACCTTTTCAAACCACCACATTCTACTCCCTGGCCCCCGTAGACTTACAGCCATAACAATGCAAAATACATTTAGTCCAACTTCAAAAGTCCCCAAAGGCTGCCACAGTGTACTGTTTAAAAAGTTCAAAGTCTTTTCTGAGATCCATGTAATCTCTTAACTGTAATCCCCTATAAAATCAAAATAAAAAAACGTGCCATCCTATCATGGCACGGTACATACATTATCATTCTGAAACATAGGGAAGGGAGCACAGTGAGGAAATGCTAGACCAAAGCAAGACTGAAAACCAGCTGGTTGAACTCTAAACTCTGCATCTCCATGTCTGATGTCAACACGCTCTTCCAACTCTTTTTTATCTTTTTCGGCTACAACATACTTCTTTCACCTGGGCTGGTTCCACTCCCTGTTAGCAGTTTCCCTTGCCAGCGTTGGCATCTCTAATCTCTTACAGTCCCCAGGACAATCCAGGCTTCACCTCCACAGCTTCTGGAACACAGCTTCTACTGCTGCTGTTCTTAGTAGTCATCCCATGGTACTGGCTTCCCCCAAATGATGGGGTCTTCTGCTGCATCTGGGCTGCACTTTCACCAAGAGCCTCTCACTTTCACGAAGAAGCCTCAACTTCTTCGTATGACCTCTTCAGTCTGGGCCTTCAACTGATGATGAGACTGCATCTTCGCCAATGGCCTCTTCTGACCTCTCACAGTGGCAAGCCTCAGCTGTTCTCTGTAACTGCTCATGCTTTCAAAACTGATAGCACCTGAGTGACTCTTAACCTGAACCAGGTCTGGCTACCAGCACAAGGTACAGTCTTGGCTGCCTCACACAGAGGGCTTTCTGGACCTCCATTCAGGGACACTCCTGACATATTCATGACCTCAGCACCTTTTCTCAGTCTCAGAGGGAAATTCCATCCTTGATTCTAAAACCAGAATTGTGTAGCCAAAGCTTCAAAGTTCTGCTGCTTGCTGGGGCTGGACTATGCCCCCTTTGTTCAATTACATTCTCACCAGCTTTCTGTTTTCAATGGTTTCCTTCACTTGGCTGTTTTGGAACTTGTTCTGTAGACCAGGCTGGCCTTAAACTCAGAGACCTGCATGCCTTTGTCTCGTAAGTGCTAGAATTAAAGGCATGTACCACCATGTCTGGACCTAAGCTTCTTTCTTTCCTTTTCATTATAGATCTTTATAAGCATTGCCACTGCACCTCAAGATTTGGATTAAAGATGTGTTGGTCCGGATCAAAAGTGTGAGTCACCCTACCTCAAGATCTGGATCAAAAGCCTATGTCTTACAGCCTCAAGATCTGGTTCAAAAAGCCAAGCAGTTCACAGGTGAACTCACTGTGAGTTCAAGGCCAGCCTGGTCTACAAAGCGAGTCCAGGACAGCCGAGGACAGAGTCTATGCTAGGCTGATTTGAGATTTCTTTTGTCAATGCAATTAATCTAAATCTCTTCACTTTAGCCTCAGGTGACTCTTCAGACAAGGGAAAAAAAGCAGCCACACTCTTTACCAAAAATATCACAAGAATAATCTCTAGGCAACATACTAAAATTCTTCTCTTCTGAAAGCTCTTGAACCAGGCCCCAACAGTTCAAATCACCCTTAGCACCACTGTTTTCGATGTTCTTGTTAGTATGGCCTATTAAGCCCAACTTAAAGAATTTCATTGCTTTTCAAATCCTATATCAATACGATGATGTCTCATTCAATCTAAGATTTTTGGGGTCTGGAGAGATGGACCAGAATTTAAAAGTACTTGTCACCCTTGCAGGGGATCTGGGTTAGATTCTCAGAACTGCATGGGGGCTCACAACAGTCTGGAACTCAAGTCCCAAGGTATTCAACACCTCTTCTGATCTCTATGTGTACTAGTTAGCCAAGTAGTACACATACATACATGTAGGCAAAAATACTCATACACATAAAATAATAAAATCTAATAAGTTTTTAAATACAAATTTTTTACCTATAAAAGTAGAGTGTGATAAAGTATATCCTGATTTTTAAATTTTGAATAGCTAATTTTCTATGAGCCCACACAAGGTTTCATTAAGCCTACTGTAACAAGGTGTACATGAGGCTTAGCCATTTCCTCTCAGTCATTCTATCATGGAATGCTGAGCTTTGCATTTTATGAACAATAACATATGTTCCAAAATCAGACCCAAGAGAGAGAAGTTACACATACTTGTTAGTACATCTTTGTCTTGTGGTCTTTTCTTCAAAAAAAAAAAAAACAAACCACCTTGTACAATGGCCATGGGCATTCCAATCAAAGGGGGTGTGTTCATGACTTTTGCTTTTCAATTTTCCTCTTCTCATTAGAATTTCTCACATCTGTTAATTTAAAATAATAAACTTAAGATAATATATTTAAAACACTATTAGCCTATTTTCTAATCTTCAGTAGTTTTACCAAGAATGTACTTTTATCTACTCCAGGGGAAAATTCAACATAAATGAAGTTAGGATGTCTGTGGAGTCTATTCTTACCTCCACAACAAGATTTTTAGTAATTGTTTTGATAGCTACTGTATTTATATCACTGAATTACAGAAAAAGTACAAAGGTTAAAAATGATGTTTATGTGTCAAAGATGATTTAAAATCTTTCACAGTAGCTTAAACTTCAGAAGCTAATTTATACCAACATAAAATCAGCCTTTGCAGTATATAGTCCTGTGAGTTTGACAAACACATATAGGAGTACATAGCTATTATGGTAAAGATGTGGAAACACATTTACAACAGTTAAGTCATACCTGTCTTGACTGACAGTGTGACAGTCAAGACATACAATGGTAAAAATTCCTTTATTTTACCACTTTGCTGTCACACACCCAAACATTTGCCTGAAACAACCAGCTTGTGTAAATCACACTGCTGATAAGCATTTGCCCACATCTCCCCTTATCATCTAATCCAATGTCGGTAGATGTTACAAAGACGATGCCACTTGATGCCAGCATCGCTCATGCCTGGCTTCCTTGTTGTCTGCCTAAGTGATTAGGAGTCATATTCAAAACCCAGCTTTTTACTACATAATTTCCTCTATTAAAGCTTATGAGTGTTTCACTGATTCTTGCCCTAGGTGTTTTGTTTCTTTCTAATATCTTTGGATGTCTGTGTTCTTCTCTTCCTAGCACCTTAAGAGAGAAGCTTAGATGACTGGCCAGAGACTTTTTCAGCAGCGTGTATTCGTTCAGTGCCATCAATCTCCCTTCTCGTAGTGTTTTAGCTAAACCGCAAAAATCTGAATGTGTTAGCTGTAACTTTCACTGACATTTCAGCACTCTGTCATCTACATTGCTTCTTGCTCTTTGAACCACAGACTGCTTCAAACTCTGATGCTTAATTTCCATTGTTCCAGGCTTAAAAAAAATATTTCCTATTGTCTCTAGCCCGATCAATTTTGAACATGAGAAAATAGGCATTTTTTTATGATTTCGATTAATTTGTCACACTTAGTTGTTGTTATATATATTATAGATTATAGGTAATATATTACTAAACTTACATATCATATGTACTAAATGTAGATATTACTAAATACATAAATACTACCTTCTCAGTCTGTATACTGTTACTTGTATATGTGGTTTCAGGGCTGGTCACTTAGTACTGGATAGTAAGCTGTGGGCTCTTTCCTAGGTAAGACCATTTCTTCCCACCTCAGTATTCTCCATTTGCCTTTAGTTCTTTGTCTAGGGCTTAGGCCTCATGAAATTTTCCCTTTCCACATTAGCATGATTATCAGTTTTGTCCCTGTTCAGGACATGTTTAGGCAGCCATATTGATGTAGCTTCTCTGATACACTCTCACAGTAAACTTCCTGTTCTTCTGGCTCTTACAATCTTTCCATGCCCTTTCTGCAATAATCTCTTAGAGGCAGTTTTTTAGCAGCAGAGACTAAAGTTTTGTTTTTACCTCAGTGCCTACTAATTTAGTTAATTTAACATTTTCATCTATGAAAAATATGAAAACATGTTTAAAGGTTTTGTTCTTGGACTTGGGAATTAGTCAGGGTTTCTTTATATTTTTCAAAAATCAGTAGCCTTCCCATATACAAATGACAAATAGACTGAAAAAATACTATGAAACAACACTTTTCAAAATAGCCTCAAAAATAATAACTTGAGATAATTCTAACCAAGCAAGTTAAAGACTTATACAATAAAAACTTAAAGGCTATGAAGAAGGAAATAAAAATATCTGAAGATGGAAAGATTTTCCAGGCTCATAGATTGGTAGAATTACTATAGTGAAAAATAGCCATTCTACAGATTCAGCACAACCCTCATCATAATTCCAAAGCAATTCCTGATAGAAAGGTCACATTTCTGCTTCATATATAAACATATACACTCAAAAAACAAACAAACAAAAAAGAGTAATACTGAGTAATAAAAGAATTGTTGGAGGGATTACCAATCCCAATTTCAGTTTGTATTACACTACTGTAGTAATTGAAGCAACAATTGGGATAAAAACAGAAATGTTTTTATGGAATCAAATTGAAGACCTAAACATAAGTCCAAACAACTATGGATTTCTGATTTTTTACAAAGAAGCCAGAAACATACACTGGAAAAAAGATAGCATTTTCAACAAATGGTCCTGGTTGGACTGGATGGCTGCATGTAGAAGAATGCAATAAATCCATACTTATCAGCCTACATAAAACTCAAATTTAAATAGATCAAGACCTCAACAAGGCTTGATATCCTAAATCTGATAGAAAAGAGAATGGGGAATAGTCTTGAATTCACTGGCACAGGGAAACACTTTTTGAGCAGGACACTAATAGAATAGGAACTAAGACCAACAATTAATAAGTGGTACCTCATGAAACTGAAAGCTTCCATATGGCAAAGGGCACTATCATTTGGACAAAGTAGCAGCCTACAGAATGAGGAAAGACCTTTACCAATTACACATCCAATAAAGGGTCAATATCTAAAATATATAAAGAACTCAAAATATTGAGCAACAAGAAAACAACCCAATTTTTAAAATGAGGTATAGAACTAAACAGAGTTCTTAAAAGATAAACACAAATGGCTGAGAAACACTTAAAGAAATATTTAACATCTTTACTCATCAAGGAAATGCAAATCAAAACTTCTTTGAGATTTCATCTTGCACCAGTCAGAACAGCCAAGATAAATAAAACAAATGACAGCTCATACTGGTAAGATATGGGGAAAGGAGAACACTTATTCATTGCTGGTAAGAGGGCAAACTTGTACAACCACTATGGCAATCAGTGTGACGTTGCTTTAGGTAGTTGGGAGTAGATTTACCTCAAGATCCAGCTATACCACTCTTGGGCATATATCCAAAGGACTCTACATCCTACTTCTGAGATATTTGCTCATCCATGTTCATTGCTGCCCTATCCATAATTTTCAGAAACTGAAAACAACCTACCTGTCCATCAACAAATGAGTAGATAAGGAAAATGTGGTACATTTAAACAATGGAATAATAGTCAGATGTTATAAAAAGTAAAATCTCGAAATTCATAAGTAAATGGATAAAGCTAGGGAAAAAAGTCATCCTGACCCCACAGACAACTATGATATCTTTTTGTTTACATGTGGGTGTTAGTTTTTAAGCCTTCAATAGGCATGCTACAAGAGGGATTAGACTGGGGAGAGGGGAAGATCTTCCAAAGAAGGTGAAATAAAATTAGCTAGTTACTTCGAGATTGGGGGTGGGGGAAGGGGCTGGAATGAGAGAATTAAATGGAGAGGAGCAAGAAACAAAAAGACAAGAATGGGACTATGGGGAGAGACAACTACACTAAGGGAGATTTGAGAAGACTTTTGGAGACCTACTACAGTAGAAGATTCTGTTTCTTCCTCAACATAGTATTTTTAATTATTTGGGGATTTCATGCAATGCACCCCAGTCACAGTTGCTTTCTATTCTTCCCGGATCCATCCTCCTACCCTTGTGCCAGTCCCCATAAAGAACAAAATGAAACAAAACAAAACACCAAGTCCAAGTTTTATTGCCCATGTACTCACTGGAGCATGGTCAACCTCCCAGTTGCCAGGCCCTTAAAGAAAATATGAGTCCTTCCTCCCTCCTGTGCCAGAAACCATCAACTGTGAAGAGCTATGTCATTTCTACTGGACTGCTTCTTTCCTTTCCTTTCCTTTCCTCTTTCCCTTCCTTCCTTCCTTCCTTCCTTCCTTCCTTCCTTCCTTCCTTCCTTCCTTTCTTCCTTAAGGGGAGGAGAGGTTGTCACAGAATCCTTCAATGTTTCTCATTCTCATTTATGAGTTTGCACTCATCGATACTACTGCAAAAGATTTTTAATTAATTAATTAGCTCATAGACTTCCTCGCGGTTTCTGGCAGCAGCATATAGAGTGTGGAATTGTGGACATCAGCGTGGTTTCCATCTGCAGAATGGACTGTGGATATCAACATGGCTTTCTGCTCCAGCCTGGACCATGGGAGTCTTTGGAAGAGACTTAATCCAGAAAACGAACCGTCCTTTATCTCAGGTGTCTTTTTGTTGCTCAGAGTCAGTGTGAGCACTGTGTCTTGGGGTAGGACCCCCCTCAAGCTCCAGGCTGCTTGCTGTATACCGCTCTGCCCTCGGTGCTGGTCACCCTGGCAGTAGCCTGGGCATGGCCATTGCATTTGCAGCTCAAGGGAAGTGCTGTGGTCCACGCTCTCGTCCTCCCAGCAGGCGTTCCAGTGGCCCAGGCATTGGCCCTACTTGGGAACATGCTTTTGTGTCCACCGCGGCCATGCTCGCATACCTGTTGCCACTACCCCAGCTCTGGTTCTGCCATCTTTTATTTTTTCCCAATTCATAAAACTGCTTTTTGAAAGCATCTTCGCATAAGACATGTCTTTTTGTTGTCACTGTTGGGCCCATCCTCCACACAGCTTCCTCTACTCTTGAAGCATCCACGGTCTCTATGCTCCTTGGAGCAGCCTGATGTAGGAGCCTTCCCTAAAAATCTATTTTGGCTGGGTTTCTTATATCTTGTTCTCCCTTCTCCACCCAAGTCCTTTCAAACCCTTAACTAACCAGGTAGGAGAGAAAGAGGTTAATGGGGAAAGGGGCATAGTTCTCTTCAGCTACCTCCTGCTGGTTAGGGTTGCTGGGTTCCTTGGGGCAAGTCCAATCTTCTTTTCAGGATGTCTCCAACTTCTCATCAAACGGCATCAACAGCAACCAGGATCAGCAGAGGGGAACATCAGCATTCTCCTTTCTCAGATGCTCCCCCCCTCCCTTTTTCTCTCTGTGTTTGGGCATTCATTCCCTCCCCAGAGACCTCAGAATTAAACTATCTGCTGCTGGCGAAGATCAAGCCCTTCTCAGAACCTGCATGAGGCAAATACTCTGCTGCTGCGAACAATCTAAACCAGCCCCATATCCCAGACCTAGGATTAAAACTAAAACCTGTTTATATAACATAACTGAATTTTAAAAGACATCGAACTTCCACTGCAGCCTGAAGCCTGGGCACTGGTGACTGACACCATCTTGTATCGCCTCTTGTTCAAAGATTCTTAAAAAAAAAAAAACTCAGATGTGACTCATGATAGCTCAGTGTCAAACTGAAGACCCTAGTAAGGGAAACAGGGACTGTTTCAGTCTTGAACTTGATGGCTCACTCTTTGACCCTCCCCCATACAAGCTGGGGAGTAATAGCCTGGCTAGATCCCAGGGGAGGACATTGCAGCCAGCCCTGAGGAGACAAGATGAGCTGGGGTTGGATGGAAGGGGAGGAGGTCCTCCCCTGTTGGTGGACTTGTAGGGGGTGGGGAGGAGGGAGATGAGGGAGGGAGTGGGAGGGTAGGAGGGAATGAGGGAAGGGGCTACGTATGGGATGCAAAAAACCTAACCTGTGATTGAAATAAAAATAAATAAATTAAATATATATATATATATATATGAAATCTAAATGGAGTCACCGAATAATAGAGGAGTCAAAGCCCCAACTAGACATTCTTCACCACCATGTGAACCCTCAGCTGCCTCTGCCTGTGTGTTGCCATGTTTCCTAGTGTGATAATGGACCTCTGAACTGTAAGCCAGCCCAAATTAAAAAAAAATGTTTATAAGAGTTGCTGTGATCATGGTCTCTTCACAGCAATAGAAACGCAAAGCTTACACAGGTTCCCAGTGCTGAGAGGGGGAAATGAATACAAGCCTCCATCTCTAACCAAGGAGACATGTTTAATTAATAATGCTTGCGAAGGAAAAATTAGTTTTCTCCAGTGAAATCTCACTGGATATATAAGCCACACTAATAAGCAGGCCCCATGCCCAATAGAATGCAAACACAAAGTGAATTCAATGGTGTTTTTGTAGGTTTTGTTTGTTTGGCATTTTTAACCATACTGATCGTTTGCTTGTACATTATGGCTTCTGGGTTTTGTTTCTGAATGTATGTGTGTCTCTGTATGCATCTATGTTTCTCATGCTTTTTCTTTGTTTTTTCTTAATTTTAGTGTATTTGTTTATTTTATTTTCTTATTTGTTTTTCTAAAGAGATATAGAAAGAAGGTGAGTAGTTGGGGCCATTGGGGAAATCGGGGGGGGGGGAGGGGGAAATGATAGAGAGGAAAGCATTATTAGAATATGTTTTACCAAAAAAGTCTATTTTTAAAAAGTCTGTGTTTTGTCATGGTCATGGCCTGTCATTTTGTTCAGGCAAATAACAACAATAATGAAAAGCTAGGACTATGCTAAAAGAAATAAAATTAGAATTTCAAAAATTGTCTGTTTTTACATATTTACTAATGTACTACTTATAATAGCCATCAATTGATATATGTATAAACAATATGTTATGTGGAAGGTTGTTCATATCTATATTCCCAGCGCTAAGGCAAGAGGACTTCTGTGTGTTCAAGGACAGTCTGAGCTACACTGTGAGACTTCATGGCAAAAGAACAAAAGAAGCTGAAAGCTAGAGAGCAAGAAGAGCAAGAAAATTTTACACACAGAGAGTATTCTTCTACATACAAATATTAAACCCTGTCAGTTGCAATGAAGTGGATAACACTACAGGACACAACGTTATATGAAACAAGTTAGATACAGAAACCTAAACATGTTGTCTGTCCTTAGCAGAAGCTGAAAATGTTGAATCAAAATAGAGGGAGAATAACGGTGATTATTAGAGAATAAGAAATAACATGGGGTAAGTCAGTCCATTCTGGCTTGCTTCTGGCCTCGGGGCATCTAGACATCTTTCCTCTCGGGTGCTGGAAGGAATGAAGCTTAACTGGGTGGGTGGGTTAACAGGATCTCCATCAGGTGGTGAGTGCCAGAGGGGAGAAAGCCTTCTCCAAGACAGTTTTCAGTGAAATAGCTCTTCTTTATTTGTGGGAATCAGGGCTATATAAACCTTGGGAGATTGGGTAGGGGTTTGGGGGGTGAGTGTAGAGCATTGGCTGAGGCTGAGGTGCTGGAATTGCTTCATTTGCATGGAGAAGGAATCCAGGTGCTAGCTGGACACGTCCTTATAGGAAAACAGGAAGTTTTCACCTGAAACCCGGCCACCAGACTAAGTGACTACCTCAAGAGCGGCAGAGGTGGGAGTCTCAAGACTGCACTGAGGTATGCAGGCCCAGAACAGGAGGGAGTGGTCCTTACTGCTGCCAATCTCAAGATGAGATTGGGACACGAAAATCTCACTCTTGCTCCAGACCAGTTCTCCCTGGCCCACAGCTCATTTGCCCCACAGTAAAGTATAGAAGAAATCTGCGTAGCAAGTACCAAAATAGGTTCCACAGAAAGAATCATTCCGAGTGTTCGGCACATAGAATGACTGTACTTTTTAATAACCCATCACACAGTTTAAGGAGAGAGGAACTTAAAAGCAACAAACATAAATGTTGAGTTGTAGGCACTAGCTAAACCAACTTATTCCCTGCTCTATGCATGCACTGAACTATCACACAGTGGGCTACAGAGATACGCAGTTGTACGTTCTTTCAAAAGACCAAAAAGTTTTATGGAATATTCCTTTTGCAAGGTAAGAGCAATATTAATCTTGGCTTCTTCTATTCTAAGTGGAAACTGAGGGGCTACTGGTGTATTTTATTAAAATGTTGTGTTTCCCTTTAGTCTTTTAAATTCTTAATGCATAAATCACTACAAAACTTTGACCGTAGTGAACATCTTTAGAAACCTAAAATTAATTGGAAGTCATATTGCAGACATAAAACTCCATGAAGGTTTCTTTTCGTGGTTCAATTCTAAGCTTTGAAGGTCACTGGCAATGTGAACTCTGGATCTTAACTCTGAGCCCGGGAGGATCCTGCGGATGTAGCACAGATCAACCAACCTGCCTGGGGAGATGTCACATCCTGGCAGGCACAATGACATTGAAAAGTCAATGCATGACTTTTGGAAAAGTGGCATGAGGAAAATGCCAGCATGAGAGATGTCAAGTTCCACAATTGTTCCTCTTCAACTGAACATAAAAGTGTTTCATGTCTTCCACCCTTGCATCTAGACTAGTGCCCAGCACATAGAAGTCATTCCAAAACCATTTGTCTTTTGAAGACCTGGATAATGAGACCTCTTCTGCAGTGCTCATGTTGAGCCTTGGGGGTGTGCTGGACTATGGATGATGAGGGCAAATAGGATCTTAGTCCTTTAGGCAGGAGAGTTGTACCAAGTTACACCTCAGCTGCTAAAAGGGCAGTTACACTTCTTAAGTACAACTCACACCGTTTTGCTTAAGCTTTATTTCCATTGCATTATCATGTTTGGTTATATCACCACTAAAAAGAAACAGAGTTATATCTGGTAGTGGAACATGAAATAAGTCCAGTCCTTAAACAACTTAGTATTTGTATTTATGCAGCTTGTTCCAGGTTCTGTGGAGAGCAGGCACAGAAAAAAGTGTTGGAATTAAAGAGCAGAATTTGATAGATTAAAAAAAAAACTTTCAGCCCTAACAGACATGTGGCTTTTTGATAAGAAATGCAATAAGATTTAGATGAACATCTCATACTCATTATAGAGGGTTTTAGTACACAAGGATTTCATGATCACTTTGGCTCATCTATGAAAGTGAAAAAACATACATTAATCTACCAGCATCTTACCTATTCTTTGACTACTCTATCTTATAAACTCCGAAATATTCTCTAACAACTTCTGTGTCAGTCTAAATTGCTTTTCACAGTAGGGAAAAATGTCATTTTCTATGCTTCAAGCTTGCCCCACTATCACGATTGGACTTTGTTGCCCTGATAACTTCACAAGATGAAATGTGCTACTGTGATGTCATAGCACGTGGCACTTTCTCTCTGGACTTGTATGGATTGTCTTAGTAATATTGTGCAATGGAGAAAAATCATGTTCTCTATTGCTCCAGAATACATCCTCCCCCATAGCAACCATTCATCACAGAACTATAACATAGGGTATCCTTGGCCCTTGTCACTGATTCTGCTTATTGCTTATGCAGTATTCTTTCCTTTTCCCTCTTTCCTAACTATGTTATATCCTTACCATTCTCCAATAGTATTGACAGTTATAGAATGACTGACCTCATCTATATTCCATAAGCAGATTTTAAAAACCATAATCATAGCAATCCCTACCTGCTGCTTTGGTCAAGTTTGCAAGTTTAAACTAACCAGTATTCAGGTTAACTCATTAATGCAGGATTGAGCATAGGGGGAAATGTGGCTGAACCTTGTGGCATAAAGACTAACAGAATAACTTCTATTTCATAACTGAAAAAAGAGGTTTTTATTGGAAATAAAAAAATATCAAGATTTTTATCTTCCATAGCTACTGTGGTCAGGCACACAGACAGCATGAAAGATAAAGCTCCAGGCCAAAGCTGACATCTGGCAGTTGCACAGAACAAGAGCCGCTCTTGCTTGTGCCTGGCTAACTGAATGCCCCAGCTCTGGAATTCCTGCTGTATGAGATAAAGCATTCCGTTACTGTGGAATACACTTTAGAATAAGGGTTTCCTGTATCTACTAACTGGAAGCATCTTAAGTGATACAGTTCTAGTATCCAACAAGTATGTGATCTTGGACAAACCTCTTCATGTCTTTTTGTCCCTGCTACGTTACTGAACAATGAAGGAATTCACTTAAACCCTCGATACTGTCTTCTGCTTTCTCCACTTCTAAGAGGCATGGAATACTTTTATACACCATTAGTTTTCAAGACAATTTAAGAACCTAAACAAACTGTTAAGCCCAGAAACTTAGGCTGGAAGGACAAAGAATCCCTCAAAAAAATGCTTTATTTCAAGGGCCTGTGCCTCTGTAAGTTTACCCGAAGGCTTGGCAACAGGCACCTAACCGATGAATCTCAAGTCAGTAGAAATGCAGGGTCATGAGAGTTGGGGAGAAACATCCTACAAAGAGAGAGTACTCACTCCCTCAGGGAACAATTGGGATGACTGGGGGTGCCAGCAATGTGGAAAGATGTTAGTTTTTTCATAAGAAATTTGCTTGAAGGGCTGGTTCGTGAGATGTCTCGGTGGGCAGAGGTTAAGTTCTGCTTCACTGATGCATAAGACTAAGTGAGAGAATTGATTCCTGTAAGTCGTCCTCTGACTTGCATACTGTGTTGTGGCTTGCATACTCACTTGCACACACGGGACAGGAAAAGAAAGAGAGTGAGAAAGAATGAAAAGATAGATAGATAGGCAGATAGATAGATAGATAGATAGATAGATAGATAGATAGATAGATAGATAGATAGATAGATAGATAGATAGACAGACAGACAGACAGACAGACAGACTTGTTTGGCTAGTCTTGGTTTACCAATCTGTTTCACAGCCTGACTAAGGGAAGACACAATCGGAAAATAGACCTTCTCAGAAAGGGAGAGTGAGGCAGCCTGTCTAGAGCCTACCTGAGATTCCTGTAAATGGCACCATCTGATCTTACCTGAGCTACCTGTCTAGTCAGACAACATAAGTAAGACTGTTTTTATGGGGAACAAAACAGGAATTGCATCCATCAGAGTCTTGCAAGGGAATATGCCCTGCATGCTCAAGTGAAGTTCTGAATGTTGTACCTAATACAAGTTCTGTCCTAATGCACGTTTGGAATTCACAGTTTTAGGAACATGGGAAAAGATAAAGGCAATATGCCTAGACACTCTATCATCCTCAGACTCAGATTACACCTCAAAGTCTGACCCCATCCCTAGTTCACTCACTTTATGTCCTGTCCTGCTTTACCCACAAGTGGAACTCCCAGCACACTGAACACTTGCTGCTCCCTAAGTATCATACACACACACACACACACACACACACACCAGGGCCTGATCTCTAAATTCATTTTTCCCTAGTCTGTCTGCACTCTCTCCTTCATCAAAAAGAGAATTTGAAGATGTTCTTATAATTCAGAGTTTCCGTGAGACCTTGCGAATCTCTTTTCATCCTTATCCCTTTTTAAATTCCTGACACATGCTTGGCCAAGATCTTTGATATAATCCAAATTTAGATTTTTTTTTTTTACCTTCAGTTAATAACATTTATTTTCCCATATTAGTTCCCGTGCATGTTCCTTTGCTGTAGTCCCACAGCTCTGCTCTAAAAAGAAAAGCCCTCAGAATTAGAATTGCTGTCTTTGGGGTATTTGCTCTTTATTCTGGGTAAGTATTGGCAGCGTTGTCTATAACCCTGCTATTTTTATGACTGGATAGGGCTTTTGAGAATTGCTTAATTAGCATTCCTTTTCCAAAGATAAGAAATGCGAGGCCTGGAGAGAGGAACTGACTTCTTGAAGTATAAACTGCCTCAGGCGGGTTCTGCCCTAATGCAGGCTTACAGGGCACATGTATGGAAGGAAGTTAGGGACAAAGTAAGTTAATTGGTTGGCACTTTTTGTGTGTGTGCAAAACTGTGCCTGGGTCCCTATGTGAAACTTTATAGCAAAGCCAAAACATAAACTCTAATACCCCAATAGACAGGAAGTGTTATAAAACCTAGTGCCCCGGTAGACAGTGAAGCGTTATTGTTTTTCCAGTACGGAAGACAAAGCAAATCTGATTATTTCAGTTGAGTTGACTCATAACTCCATGGTGAAAATATTAACCATTACCTGAGTGCGCTTCACATTGACTTCAGAAGCCCTGGTCACTTCTTTGAACAAAGGATACTTCAAGGCAAGAAATGGTAGGTTTGGCAGGAACACAGCATTCATAAGGAAAGAGAGAACTAGGACAGGACTAACAAAGAACACTGTTCTCTGTGTCACTCCCAAACTTTAAATGGCCTCATAAAAGCAGAAGGAATCCTACACATTACTAACATCAGCGCTTTCTAAGTGTTAATTGTTCTGATAGCCTGTTGACATACAAAGTGCCATTTACTCATCAAAATTGTTTACAACGAGAAAAACATTATTTGTATTTTAAAAGTGGTTCAGACAAAACAAGTGTAATTCCTCAAATTTACTGCCTGGAGCTTCTAGCAGTGGCCTCCACATCCAGCTGTGACAATCTTAATCTTTAAAGCAGGTTGACTTCCTCAGTCACAGGGCTCTCTTCTGCGGATGGCATGGAATGGCATCTTAAATTCCTCTGGAATGTCTCAGTCTGATGACAATGTTTCGTGGGGATGCTCTTCAGACATATGAAGAATTCTTTATTTGTTTTCCAGTATTTGACTTCTCATGAGGCTCCCAGAATTTTTATACAGTCTTTAGGTCGAAAACCAGGAGTTGGTTTTTTGTGGTGCCTCTGCCTTCAATTTCTCCATCTTTCCCAAGCATGAATCTTCATTTCTTAGGAGGAGACAAGCGGCACTCTCTCAATTGTGAAACTTCCTTTCCAGGCTCACCCCTGGGTGGTCCTTGTTTTGTACCCTACTTTCTGTGTTTTTGTTGACATATAGTACAGAGAACAGGACTGTGCTGGTCGTCTGTTTTCAATTGAATAGCACATTTCAGTGAATGCAGCCCCAGAGTTGAATAGTTCATCAGGTTTCCCAGCACAGCAAAGACAGATTTCATGAGCACCATTCTACAGCACTCTAGAACTCTCAAGGAACTCTTACCACTTAACTAGTGGCAGTTGGGGTTCTTGCTTAAAGAGGAACACTGCTAACATCAACCAAATGCAGGTGGCCTAATTTCAGATAGAGCATCACAGGCTTCCATGGGAAATCAACAAGCCACAAGAGCTGTAGTTGAATCTGTTGTCAAGCCCCTACATACTGAAGGGACATTACCATCATCTGTACTGAGATACGCATTGCCTTTCCTCTAACGTCAGTTTTAGGAACATCTCAGTTAGTGGAATAGATGAGTAACAGAATGGCAGCTTCAAGACTGGGGCACACACTAAGAAATTTAGATCATCCCTTTTATTACAAGTTGTTAGAGTATGTTTTGTGTCAGTAGGTTCCTTGGGCAACAACTGAGTCTCTTTCCCATGCAAGGGAGAATCAGCAACAGCCTGGAAAATGTTTCTCTGAGGTCCTCAATCATCAGAAGAGATGAAACTTCCAACCCACGCCCGAGTAACCCAGGACTCAGACTGTCAGTGCAGAAGCAGTATGTGATAACTCTCTCTTGTTTGCATATCATAGCATAGTCAATTTGCATATCTGTGTTAGATGACAGATCCAGCTAGATTGTAATCATCGTGAGAACACTTCCTCTTTTCAAACATATTTCACACATGATGCATAATACTGAGTACATCTGGGTGGACAACTAAATAAATCAATGGGATCAAACCTTCAAAGGTAGACATTGGCTTGAATCACCAATTTGAGTGTCTCCTCTGGGATCTAGGTCTTTTTTTCAATGAAACAGTTTTTAGATATTTGGCTTCTGTTTCCCATTGAAAGTCCGCCAGGCCCAGTTTTCCTAGATAAAGTCAGATACTCTTGTTCTGTATTTCTTCATGATTTAGTTGGATGAACTGGGTGAGCCAAATTTCTCCTTCATAAAATTGTTTTCTTATCTTTTGGTGAAGATGGTATGACCAAGAACTTTTTCCATTAAGAGAAGATGGTGGTCAGAGGGTATAAAGGTCTAGTCATAAGATGAATAAGTTCTGGCTATCTAATGTAGACATGGTGATTACAGTGAATAAAAGCATATTCTATACATGAACTTTGCTAAGAGAGTAAATTTTGTGTGCTCTGCCATATATATAAAAGGTAATGAGTTTATTAACTCAACTGTGACCATTTCTCAATGTATATGTATTTGACATTATCACTTGTACACTTAGTAATACTTTTAAGATGTGTTGTATATATGTGCGTACACATTTGTAGGCGTTAGTTTTTTAAAACTATTTTATTTACATTTCTTATATATCTTTTTCCCTACTCCACCCCAATCCCTTCCAACACGCCAACACCACATAGGATAGAGAAAGGGTTAGTGGGAGGGGGCTCAGTTCTCTTAGCTGCTTCCTGCTGCTTTAGGGTTGTCGGGTTCCTTAGAGCCGGTCCAATCCTTATTTCAGGAGATCTCCAACTTCTTGTCCCTCTGCATCAAACAGCAGCCAGGAACAACAAGGTGGAAGCAGAAGCAGCCTTGTTCTCTCTTGGAGCCTTTCACACTCTGGGCTCAGCATTTATTCTCTCTTCAGAGTCCTCAGATTTAAACTATCTGAAGCTGGCAAAGAGTTCCTCTCAGAGCCTGCATGAGGCAAACAGCCTGCTGCTGTGGACCATCTGAATCAGTCCCACATCCCATACCTGGGATTAAAACAAAAACATGTTTATATTTACAACACACACACATGTTAGTAAGCATAAAATGTGTGTGTGTGTGTGTGTGTGTCTGAATGCATATAGAGACCAGAAGGTCCTCTGCTGGTTTTCTTGTTATCGAATCTGAAGTTATCAGATTGGGTAAGACTCACTAGGCAGTAAGAAGCTGAGCTTCTTCTGCCTCCTCATCCCCAATTCTGGTATTCCAGGCACTGCGCACCTTTTATGTACAAGCTAGGGATCAAAACCCAGGTCCTCATCCTTAAGGAGCAAGCGCTTTATAGACTGAGATATCTCTACAGTCCTAGTAGAGATAGAGACACACACTTCTATTTTTCAATCAAACTTCATAAACAAGGTTAGAGGAATAGGTCAAATGTTTCTCAGTGATACTCTGCCAGCATTCTTAGCCTATGTAAATAAAGCCAAAAGTGCATCTTTTTAGTAAGCATAAAACCCATAGGCTTTTAAATTGGAGACAGACTGATGAGGAAAATGTGGGGCATCAGCCCACTCCTGACCCACTTCTCATTTTGGAACTTGTCACCCATTATCTGTGTAACAATATGTTGTGCTATACAGCCCTTCCCCACACTTTTTCCAAACCTAGTAATTAGGCTTCCCTCAGTTTCTCCTAGCCCAGATGAGGCAAGAACTGGTATAAACAAATGAATGTTTATGATGCCTCGATACAATAAAGGAAAATAAACACAGATCATCAAGAAACTAAATCAGTGATCTTGCTGACAGAGTGTTTTGTTGTTTATTTGTTTGGAAGGTGTCTAGATAAACTATCTGGCAGATTTCAATGAGACGAAAAAAGCCTCAATAAGTCAGTGTCTATTTCTAAACAAAATGTTGAAATGTGGTTGTAATATGTAGTCAAGAAGTGATCCAAGTTTCTATAAGTTTAGAATATACCAAAGTACAAATGAAATCCCAACATCTCTAAGGTCTAGCAGCAGACATAAAACTACAGCGTGGAACTTCTGATACCAGCCTGCTTCTTTGCTTACCCAAGTAAGTAGTTACCACTGACTGCTTGCCTCTTCAGTTTTTCATAGACCTAAATCTCTGAAATACAAGTCAGATTATAAACCCAGTTGATGCCATTTGTGGTATTTTACCAAAATACAGGGTTTGTTTTGTAAGTAGACAACTAACATATGACCTTGTCTTAGTCACTGTTCTATTGCTGTGAAGAGACACGATGACCAAGGCAACTCTTATGAAAGAAAGCATTTCATTAGGGGCCGGCTAACAGTTTCAGACGTTTGCTCCATTATCATCATGGCAGCATGCAGGCAGACAAGGTGGTGAGGCAGTAGCTGAGAGCTACATCCTGACCTGCAGGCAGAGAGTTAGCACCCTCCAAGAAGCAGCAAGTAGGAGGAACATGCACACCCCAAGACCAGGAAGCAAAACAGAGTGACAACAAGGAAACAGCCCACAGCCCCTTCGAAAGCATACCCCAGGCGCCTAAACAACAGATACTCGCCTGCAACAGCAACATCTTGAGGCAGTCTTTACATCATAACACATGGGCCTTTGGGAGACGATGAATGCCCATACATTCAGGCAGTGACGTAGAGGACAAGGACAATATCCAAGGAGAAGAAGGGACGGGCTTGTCTTTCTGTTTTGTTCTGGTCGGTGCCTTCCAAGCTCATAGGCACAATTGTTGTATTGTGTCTCCTACTTTGACTCTCACTCTAGTTTGTCCTGAGTCTCATTAACAACCACATCACAGGTAGAAAAGAAAGAGAAAGGTCAAGGTGAAATTTACTTAGAACTGTAGTTGGGTTTCAGGATCTTCAAGAGTGCAAGAGGGTAGGTACAAAAGGAACATAAGGTAGCACGGCCTAGATTTCTCACATTGTCACACTTGACTTACACATCTTCTTCAAGCCTTGAGGCTTCTTAACAATATGACTAAGAGTTAGATTTCATAAGTGTTGTGATGACCAAGGCAATATACTACTTAAAAAAATATTTTCCCTGATCCCTTCTGATTTCCAGACAGATATGTTCTAATGGCCAGAATGGATAGAGTTGAGAGCAGGATCTATGGACTTTGATGTTAGCTGACCTTTGCTGATTTGAAACTATGTTTCTATAACAACCCCAGTGCTAGGATCAGAGCTTCAGGCTTTCCGGGCGGGTGTTGAAATACCCAGATGGAGAGTCCCCAAATGACCAACAGGCTTTGAGTCCGATGCAAAACACACGAGGGCCTTTATTACAAACTCGAGCTGGGTGGCTGCCCTTTGCAAGAACAAAGAGGCAAGCAACCCCCAACTCTGTGGGAACAGGGTTTTAAGGGGGCAAAAACGAAAGTAGGGAAGTTCAAGTCTTGGCACTATAGGATTGGGTGAAAGGGTCTCTAGGGGAATTGACCTTAAAATGATTGGTTTGTTTTCAGGCGCCAAAACTGCAAATGATCAGATCTGGCTACCTGGGGACACTTGCCCTGTTACGGTGCAAGTTAGGTTGTAGCAAGGGGGAGGGGGTTAACACATTCCATAGGCTTCCTTAGGGGCTACGTGACCCTAGTCACATCCCGAGGTTAATCTGGGTAGGGGCCTGCTGGACCCCTGCTCTGAAAGGACTGTGCTCTGGCGACTTTGCCTCAGTCCCAAGAATTAACTCCAAGTTTTTGAACCTCTCAGTGTCAGTGTCAGGGACGAGGAGGACCAAATCTTGTGGCCCAAGAACAAGATAGAAATAAAATTCAGTAGGGTCAAGGCCGCTCTGGCATCAAGCTTGGCTACCATAAGAATATAACGGTTCATGGCAAACAGTAAGGATTAACAAGCCTGTGTGTGTTGTTTACTTAAATGATGATACTAAAGAAATTAATGGAGACACAGAAGCTATTTTTTTAACAAAGCAAATCCTATCTAGCTTAACTGTGTATATTCTAGACACTCAAGATCTCAGCCTGTCACTCAAGACAGCAGTTAATAAACACCCAAGGGTATTTTCTTGTCTCCGGAGTAACCCAATAACCCATTTCTCTCTTGCTTTCCATGTAGAGCCTTTACATCTCCAACCTGATTTCCTTTCTCTCCATGAAACTGTTTTGTCTGCTGGGTCCAGCTTCTCATGGTTCTGCCTTTGACATAGGTTGTTCTTGCTCCCAAATTGCCCATTACCACGACTGCTTATGCTTCGATGAAGAGAATGAATACCATTTCCTCTAGTAACCTGGGTAGTTTAAATCACACACGCCTCATAGCCACCCTATGCAACCCAGAAAAGATGAAGTTGCTTGACTCCTAAGGAGTCTCTGAGGGGCCTGTGAAGGCAGAAGCTAGAGTTGATTCATCATGGCCTCCTTATTGCTTCCCATGTCTTTTAGTGGTGATCGTAAAATTGAAGCGGTCATAGTACCAGTTGTAACAGGATTTTCTTTATGGCTCCACCTCCAAAAGGTATTGACCCAGAGACTTTTTATTTAATTATTACTGGTTAGCCATAGCCTCAGCTTGTTCCCAACTAGCTCTTACCTTAATTTAGCCTGTTAGTGTGAGTCTACGTTCTGCCATGTGGCCTGTTACTTCTCGATCTCAGTCCTGGCATTTGTTTTTCCCTTAACATCCAGCTGGCAACTCTTCCCACGCCTGATTGTTTCCCAGAGTTCCACTCTCATCCAGAAGTCCTGCTCTCCTGCCTTCGCTATTGGCCGCTCAGCTCTTTCTTAAACCAATCAGAAGGTGAGGGAAGTGTATGTTTATAAAACATTGAAACGGGTGATTCTTAACAATACCAAAGTCCACTCTACTCAGCTCTCTGCTGGTACAGAAAGCAGCATTTGAATATACAAAGAAAACCTTTACATGGTGCACAGAACACCAACATCAAACTGTGAGAGAATGGGGCAAATATCCTCGATCATATGAATAGGTTTTTTCCCTCTTTTTTAAAATTTTTTACTTTTATATTAATTACAGGTTATTTACTTTGTATCCCTCTCTCATTCCCTCCCAATCCCATCTTCCCTCCCTCATCTCCTCTCTGCCCCTCTCTAAATCTGACCCTAGCTTATCAGGTCTCGTCAGGACTGGCTGCAATGTCCTCCTCTGTGGTCTGGCAAGGCTGCTCCTCCCTGGGGGAGGGGGAAGAGGTCAAAGAGCCAGTCACTGAGTTCATGTCAGAGACAGTCCCTGTTCCCCTTACTAGGGAAACCCACTTTGAAATCTGCTCTAATCAACGGTCCCCACTTCGGCAGAAACAGTGGGGCAGACTACAGATTTTAGAGTCACACAGACCTTGTTAGAGACCTGATGGCTGTGTCACCACAGACAAGTTACTTAACCTCTTTTAAAATCAGTTATTTTATGTAGACGATCATGACAGTTGAAACTATAGTTCACATAAAGTATGTATATTAGAAAAATGTTATTTGTATAAATCATTTCTATGTATAATGTAAAAAAATTAAAACAAAAAGAAGACAATATAAAAATTAAAAGGGAGAAAGGAACATTTTGTAAGTAGTTTCTATAAGAGATAAACAGAAGTGGTTAAGACTAAAGTCAGAAATGAAACTTTAAATAGTTTTCAATACTGAGTGGTGGTGACACACTCCTTTAATCCCAGCACTTGGGGAGGCAGAGGCAGGCGGGTCTCCTTAAGTTCCAGGCCAGCCTGGTCTATACAGTGAGTTCCAGGTTAGCCAAGGCTACACAAAGAAACTGTATCTCAGAAAAACAATTGAACAACTGGCATTACTGTTTAACATCGTAACATCAAAGACTGACAAAATGAAATGTTGCTATAAGCTTACAAAACTTAAGTTCACATTTGAAATTCAGTGCAGAGTTTTCAAAGTTCTTCCCTTTGTTGTGTCTCTTCCCTTACCATCACATTAAACCTCAGAACCACCTCTCCCTTTCAGTCCATTTCTCCCTGTCAGTCACTCTTGGGTTTAGCAACCATCTGAATGAAAATGGTAGTCCAAATGTGGAAAAACAATTGCTCTCCTCATGTCCAGAAAGCAGAAAAAAATCCCACAAATCCTTCAAAAGCTTATTTCTGATCACCTAAAAATCTCCCACAGAGGCCCTTGCCTGCCAACAGGGCAACCTCAGAGACTGAGCTCAGGACATATGGACCTTGCAAGACTCAAAGCCTCAACTATAGCAGATATACAGTTCTATAGATGATATAGATGTGTGTGTATACATATATATATCAGATATATTTAGTATATATACATATAGCATATCTATACTATAGTATAGCTATATAGTATATCTATGTCAGATATATATATTCTGCTATAAAACACAGAGGAGACATGAGAGCCAGTTGCTGGGTAGGAGGCAGAAGGCGATTGCACAGCAAAGCAGTCTTTTGCATTCTTTGAAGACTCACCCCTGCTTTCTGCTAATTGCAAATGTAGCTGTGTTCTCTATAAATAAAAGTTTAAGAGGCTTGATTGCATGACTCAGATCTCTTGAGCTGTTTGGGAAATGGTGAGGAAGATGATTCTTGTGGTGGAGAAGAGGAAGTTCTAGAGGCAGAGCCATCTCTGTGGCTGGATGGTGCCACACATTTTACTTGGCTTCCCAGGTTGACACCACTGTGAGGTGGTGGGAGCTTTAGGAGGCAGAGGCTTGTGGGAGGTCCTTAGGTCAATTGGAGCCATCAGATGAAGATGACTGTGATGCCCAGCACTTCCTTTTTCCTTCTTGTTATTCCTGGCCATGACGTAAATGGTTTGCTTCATCAGTGTTTCCTGTCAGTGCTATGTGGTAGCCTCACCCATACCAGGGACCTAAAAGCAACACTTTCACCCAAACTGGGAGCACAAATTATTGCCTGAAACAAACTTTTTATCCTATAAACTAATTAGCTCATATACACTTTGTCATACAGATATCAAAGATTCTCTATTCTTAGGAAGCAAATAGCAATTGACATAGTTTATCTCGACTGAGGGTCATTCTGCTCCTCTGGCCACTGACCAGTTGTTTGTGATATGTCATGCAACACTGGCCAATAGGGTGGGCAGACTCTTTGTTCTCTACTTCCTGATTTGAATGAAAGAAAGCACATTGCCTTTGCTTTTCTGGGTGTCTCTGTGAGACTTGATGCTGCTTCAGCCAGGAGAGAGGGTACAGAAAGAGTGAGGAGTCCTGAGTTCTCCAGCAGGGCAGGATCTCATTGGCGGCCAAACAAGGCAAGCCCCTTCCTTCACATGCCTGGCTAAGTAAGGATACATTATTGTTTAGTCTACAAGCAACTGCTATTTTTCTTCCCTGATGAAGCATCTTAGGAACTACAGTGATCTTTTGGTTAACGAAGAACCAAGAACCTTAAAAATTATTTCCTCCACTTTAGCTTGAAAGAAAACTGGTAATGTCATTCCCCAAATTTTCCATTGAAAACAAAATTTTGAGACAGAGTTTCCGTAGTCCTGGCTAGCAGGAAACTCACTATACAGGCCCAGCTGGCCTCAAACTCTCTTGGTTCTATCTGCTTCTGCTTTCTGAGTGTTTGGATTAAAGGCATGAGCCACCATTTCAGGCACTAGTAACATTGTCATGAACACACACACACAAAAGGCTCAAACTTTCACTATTATAAGGAACTATCAGACTCTCCAAAGAATTTCTAAAATACAGATGGAACTTTAAAACAGAAAAGATGACATGAACCCCTATAAGAAAATCTATTGACAGCAAATGCAAAGTTTTATAGACCAAGCCGTATGAAAATGTAAACTCCTAAACATGACAATTACACAATCAAATAAAGTAAAACAACAAATTAAAAAATATAAGCACTGCATATATGTATATACACATACATATAAAGCAAGTGTTATATTAATATATCGAATACAAGTCAATACCTTGTAAGTTAGTAATAAAAATGTGTTGAAAGCATCTTTATCCAGTTGGTGTCAAAATTTTAAATTAATAACTTATGCACTGAAAATAAAGAAACGAGGAGGCTGCCGTCTTAGAATGTCTGTCAAGATTTCTCATGTTGAGGGAAGAGTAGAGAATACTGTCTCTTCAGAACCTAGTACAATTATGCTATTAATATTTGTCAAGCAATACCACAATTCAGAATTATTAACACCCTCTGACTCAATTATCTTGGTGCATATGTCTTTACAACTGTAATTATGTTACAGACAAGGAACAAATCGGTAAAAGCACCCATGTCTGATAAACACATGCTCACCCAGTCTTTGACCACACAGTGGCATTTTGGTCAACAAAAGGTTGCATATGATTCTGGTCCCTTACGTCTATAATGGAGCTGGAAAGTACACATTCCCTAGCGACAGCGAAGCCATGACAACGGCATTGCACAACACCTTACTCGTGTGCTTACAAGGCTGCTCTGCTACTGTAATGAAGCCTACTGCTCTGCCCTTCAGATAAAAGTGTAGTACACACACCGATTGTAAGACATAGTACTTGATAATACCAATATTCTCAAGTGTCTTTTGTGTTCATCATGCTATAATTTTTATTGTTGTACTAGCATTTACTTTTTTTTATACAAATATGTTCACGACATTTGATGTCAGTCAAAAGGCAGAGAAGCAATGGATAATGTTTAGCATATAGATAAGAATCTGTGCTGCCCAGGCAGCAGCTCCCCGTATCTCCTGTTCATCTCATCCCTTCATTGTATCAAGCCACACCACATGGTGGATGGATTACATCTCAGTGTGTGTGAGGACAGTCTGGGATCTTCCTACAATCATGACATCTAGATTTGCGTGATCGCTCTTTATGATGTTCACACAGTGAAAAAGTCATCTAAGCATTCGCTTCTCACCTTGTGTTCCTATCATGAAGTATACACACCAGTGTGTGGAGAGTCACAAACTAAGGAATTATTTAAAAATTAGAACTTCCATAGAGAACTTTCTCAGTAACCATTTAAAACCATTTTCTATAAATGGCATGCAAAAATCTTGTGTGCTGAAAAGGTCCTTAAAGGTTTATTTCCATATTCTATAGGTATAAGATAATCTCAGTTTTCAGTTGCTCTTAACACCCTTTTAGCTAAGCCCTTGCACACATGAACCTCCTATGTATAGCAGAGTTTCACAGAAATGTTGATGGAAGATTGGGTTTAGGGGAACTAGTTAAAAATAGCATGAAAAGTAACATCTAACATACTGGCCATTAATGCCACTCAGAAACCCAGCAGCTACCAAGTTTTCATTTCTCTTCAGTTTCTCATTAACTAGATTCCTCTAAAGACCTTCCCCATGATGCTGGGCTCCCTCAAAACCCAGAGCTACTGCCCTTCCAGTTACCTTTCTGCAAGAAAATACAGCTCCTCTTTGTCTGACATTTGCCCATTCAAATCTTGCTTTATGTGTGCTGATTTTATTTTGGTGAGAGCGTAACCTGCTACCTTCAAAATTGTCCATTAAATGTAAGCTCCTTCCTTGCAAATAAACCAGGAAAGCTTTTGTCTACCTTGAAATTCCTTTGTGAAAAAGAACAATTTTTATTAATTTATTCATTTTACATCCCTATAGTAGGTCCCCTCATCTCCTCCCAGTCCCACCCCTTCTTCCTCTTCCCCTAATTCCCATTTCCTAGTCCTCAGAAGGGTGGGGCTCCTCCCTTATTAACTGATCCCAGACTATCAGGTCTCTTCAGGATTGCCTGCATCAGCTTCCTCTGTGGCCTAGGAAGGCCACCTTGCCTGGGGGAAGTAATTGAAGAGCAACAGAGTTCATGTCAGAGACAGACCCTGGTCCCCTTATTAGGTGACCTACGTGGAGATTGAGCTACCTATGGGCTACATCTGAGCAGGGGTCCTGGGTGCTGGGTACTCTCCATGCATGGTCCTTGGTTGGTGCATCGGTCCCCACAAGTTCTCCTGGGCACAGATTTGTTGGTCTTCTTGTGGAGCTCCTATCCTCTTCAGGTCCTTCTATCCCCTTACTCTTCCATAAGACTCCTTGCGCTCTGCCCAAAGTTTGTCTGTGTGTCTTAGCATCTGCTTCAATCCTCTGCTGGATGGAGTTTTACAGAGGACTTCTATAGAAGACTCCCATCTTGTTCCCTCTTCAATTGCTTCTGGTGTCTATTCAATATGCCCTTCTGAATAAGAATTAAGCATCCTCCTTAGGGTTCTCCTTGTTACCTAGCTTCTTTAGGTCTCTGTGGATTGTAGTATGTCTATCCTGTACTATATGGTTAATATCCATTTATAAATGAGTATTTTCTATGCGTGTCTTTCTGGTTCTGGGTTATGTCACTCAGGAAGATCTTTTCCAGATCCATCTATTTGCCTGCAAATTTTATGATGTCTTTGTTTTTAATAGCTGAATAGTATCCTATTGTGTAAATGTACCACAGTTTCTTCAGTTGAGGGACATTTCAATTTCTGGCTATTATGAATAAAGCCACTCTGAACATAGTTGAGCAAATGTCCTTGTTGTATGCTGAAAAATAGCTGGGTCTTGAGGTAGAGTTGCTCCCAATTTTCTGAGAAAGCACTGGATTGATTTCCAAAGTGGTGAACAAGAATTTTTATCTGTTCTTTATTTAATGATGGTTTCCTACACATATGTAATGAATTCCTGTTATTTGCATCCCTCATTACCCTCTCTCACCCTCCTTTCTTTCCCACTAAACCATTCTTTCCTACACAAGTCCTTCTCTTAGTCTAATGTCTTTTTTCCTTTGGGTGTGTGACCTGAGTTTAATTAGGGTCATTTGCATGAGCACAGGTGGAGAATTAAGGCAGCTTGCCCATGGCTACATCACTGAGGAAAATGGCACCCCCCCCTCCAGTAACCAATACCTGCTTATTGTCCCTTAGAAACGAGGAGGGCCTTTTGAGCCTCTCCCTCATCTGTGATGAAATGTTGACAAGCCCAGTCTTGTGCAGGTTTTATGCAGGTGACCCTTGGCAGAGGGAGTTCATCACTGCAGTAGCCATGTAACGTCCAGATGATATCTTTCTGCAGCACTCTGCTGGCTCGCTCTTATGTTCTTTCTACCACCTCTTCCTTGATATACCACTGACCATTGGAAATGGCTGTATGGAGCTGAACACTCAACGACCACTTAGTTTTGGCACTCTGCCCAATTACGAATCTCCAAATTAATCACCATCTACCGGAAAAAAAAAAGTGTCTCTGATGAAATCCCTGAACAACACTAATAAGTAGGAGTGTATTTTAAATGTTTATAAACTTTATTATTTAAAAAAAACCTTGCAAATAAAAAAATCACATACCAAAATTGTCTTAGTTAGGGTTCTATTGACGTGAAGAGACTCCGTGACCACAGCAACCCTTCGAAAGGAAAACATTTACTTGGGGCTGGCTTACGTTTCAGAGGTTTAGTCCATTATCATTATGGCAGGAAGCATGGTGACATTCAAGCTAACACGGTACTAGAGAGATAGCTGTGAATTCTACATCAGGATGGGCGGGCAGCAGGAAGAGAGAGAGACTGGGTCTGGCTTGAGCCCCTGGCACCTCAAAGCCCACCCCCGGTAACACACTTTCTCCAACAAGACCACACCTCCTAACACTACTCCACAAGGCTTTTAATGTGAGTTTTGGGGGCCATTCTTATTCAAACTACCCCAAAATTAATGTTCTTTTACTATTTTTGATATATTTTTCAGAAAATATTGATATTTTTCACTAAAATATATATTTTATGCACTTAACTACCACCAAAAAAATGAAAAGTCCATGACAGGAACAGAGCGAGAAAACCAACTAGCTTTATGTCCTCTTTAATAACTTATGTTCATTACCTGCATTCAGTCTTTCCTCATCCCCTTATATTTATCCTTTCTAGAAAAGATTATCCTAAGTGAGATAACCCAGACGCAGAAAAACACACATGGTACATACTGACAAGTTTATATTAGCCATATAATAGAGGACAAACATACTAAAGTCTGTAGTCCTGAAGAAGCTAAACAACAAAGAGGACCCTAGGGAAGCTGCTTAGTCCTCATAACAGAAGGGCAAATCCTCATTCAAAAGTAGGAGAAGACAGGGAACAGGCCAGGAACCTTCTACTGGGGACCTCTGAAAGACTCTGCCCAGCAGGGTATCAAAGCAGATGCTGAGACTCATAGCCAAAGTTTATGCAGAGTGCAGGGAATCTTATGACAGA
Source organism: Pachyuromys duprasi (assembly GCA_028658305.1). NCBI lineage: Eukaryota > Metazoa > Chordata > Mammalia > Rodentia > Muridae > Pachyuromys > Pachyuromys duprasi. The sequence continues at coordinate 29,423,291 of CM053754.1, read as the reverse complement.
AGAGGGAGATAGACCTGGAGGAGACAGGATCTCCACAAGGAGACCAACAGACCCAAAAATCTAGGCTGGGGCGGGAGTCCTGCAGAGACTGACAAATCAACCAAGGATCATGCATGGAGAGGACCTAGACCCCCTGCTCAGATGTAGCCCATGGGCAGGCAACTCAGTCTCCATGTGGGTTCCCTAGTAATGGGAGCAAGGGTTGTCTCTAACATAGACTCAGTGGCTGACTCTTTGATCACCTTCTCCTGGTGAAGTGGCCTAAGTGGGCCACAGAGAAAGAGGATTGAGCCAGTCCTGATGAGACCTGATAGGCTAGGGTCAGATAGTAGGGGAGGAGGACCTCCCCTATCCGTGCACTAGGGGAGGGGCATAGGAGGGACGGTGGGATCAGGAGGATATGAGGAAGGGCTACAGCTGAGAAACAAAGTGAATAAAGTGTAATAAATAATAATAATAAAGAAAAAATTAAAAAATATTTTTAATCCTTTCTTTTTCTCTGTTCTATATGTTATGTTGTACCCACATGTATATTTAAAATGAAAGTCTGGGGGGGGGGACACACACTCACACACACACAAATACTATAAAAATTACAATAAAAATTTACAGGAAAATGATGGACTTGGATTTTATATTACTAAGAGGAGCCACACAATCTCAGAAAAAAAATCCAAATATTCTCCCTTATATGCAGAACCTAGCCAAATATATATACTTATATATTATATATTCATAAATGTATATCTATGTATACACATATAAATGTATGTATGGGACTAGTCATCATGAGTATTTAAAAGGAAGTTTGACAACATGTCCATTTATCAAAACAATAGTGAGTTCCTCTCCTGATCATATTTACAGTCCCCAAAGTGAGGCAGTCCTGTAAGAATCCAGTAGCAGAGCAGTTAATTACCCTCATAACAGTGATAGCTCTGTTGAATCAGTGGGAACAAGTTCAAATCATAGCTTGTGTGCTTCATAACTGGGTAAGACCACTCACTGGCAGCCTGTGTATTGTATGGTACTTGTGAAAGCTACGTGGCACAGAGGAAGTTTCCAGCTCAGTTCTAATTACTTTTTCTATCTCTAGCAACCCAAGTAAATAGTCTTTAGCAATAGGGTGTAATCGTTTAGTTTTGTATGATTTGAGGGCTTTGCTAACTATAAAAGGTATCTCCATCTGACACAAGGTTTTTTATTTAGTAGCCTATGGCTTTTGGGAAGACTCCTGGCAGTATTCCTCTGGTCAAACTCTTTATGTTGTTGTTGTTGTTTGAGACAGGGTTTCTTTGTGTAGTGCTGGCTGTCCTGGAATTTGTAGACGAGGCTGGCCTCAGACTCACAGAGATCCTCATGCCTCTGCCTCCCTGAGTGCCGGGATTACAGGCGTGCACCCCTATACCCAGCTTAGTCGAACTTATTATTAATATTATTATTTCTTTATAAGCTTACAAAAAGATTTCCATAAGCCTTCTTTACACACCCTTTATTTGTTAACCTCTTCCCACTCCTTCCCATCTCTCTTTTCACTCCTCAGTCCATTTAAACCTACCAACCCCTAGTAATTTCCCCTCTGCTTTCATATCATGTGTGTTCTACTCTTTCCTTTCCCTTAGATCACCTTTTTTCCCCATCCGTTTTTACTGGCCCCTTTCTGTTTTTCTAGTCATTGTAGCTACCCAAAGTTAAACATGCTACCATAAAATTCAGTTGCACACATGTCGCCCATCTTTTAAAATGAGTTGTTTGTTTTCTTGTTGCTTAGTTTTCTTGTTGTTTTCTGTTTTATTTTGTCTTAGTTCTTTGTATGTTCTCTATATTAATTTTCTGTCAGATGTAGACCTAGCAAGGATTTTTTCCTATTCTGTAGGCTAAATAGCATTGTTCTTTGTTGTTTGTTTTGGGGTTCTGTTTGAGACAGGATCTGGCTAGACATTTTTGGCTGCCTTTAGTAATATAAAGAAGTGAAGACAGTGGTGGACATTAGACATTTGTTCAGAATAAGCTCAACACCAACATAAATCATAGGACAGACAAGGGCCTTCAGGCTAGCAGACTCTTCCTTCCTGTGCATATTACTGGCTGTTTCCAAGGTTTAAGAACCTGGAAAGATAATGCTCCAATACTTCGTCTCCCCCCACACACTCTCTTTCTGTGTGTGTGTGTGTGCACACATGCACCTATGCACATGCCACATACTAGTATGTATGCACGTGTGTGTGTATATGTGCCAAGGCCAGGAGTCAATACATATAACTAAAAATAAAGTATATCTAATATATAATGAATTTAAATATATCATAATATATAGAGAGGAGGACATTATGTGATTGAGTAGTCTAACAATGGCTGTTTGCAAATGGAACATCCAATGACTCAGAAGCTATTCAATCCAAGAAGCTGGATGCCTCAGAAGTCTGGACATTCACTGAAGGCGTGGGGTCTACTTGAGAGCCATTGTTGTTGAAACAATAGTGAAAGGCCAAGGAAGCTGACATGAATCTGGAGTTAGGTATCCGAAGACAATGACAGCAGTGATGGGTACACTTGCTTGGGAAATAAAAGGACTTCCTTCTTTGTGAGGCCTTCTCTTCAACTTTTTTCTCTCCTGGCTCCCGTCCTGTTGGATGATACTGGCCATACTTAGGGCAGATGTTCCATATGCCAATCTTCCCTGGGACCTCCTCCACAGACACACCAGAGGGTTTCACCCAGTCCCAGGCATCTGTTAATCTAGTTGAGTTGACACCATGACCGGCCAACCATCATACTAAGTGACCATGGCTGCATCGCAAAAACTGAGCCTAAGTTTCCTCACTACAAAATAGATGTGCCTGCCTAGTGATGTTATTGCGGGAATCAAAGATATTTATGTACATCATTATAAGATATATGTATATCCTTCATGACTCCGATATCAAACACGCCCCCATCTTAAACTCTCATATTAAGTATTAGAGTGGATATATAACATTGGACAAGTGACTTAAGCTTTTTGTGCTTTAGTTTTTTTATCTGTAAGAAAAATGCTATTTCTTATTTGCTTTCAATTTTCTCTGCAGATGAGAAGTTTTGTCTCTATTTTCATCATATACATTAAGTATTTTACTCTTCATATGCTTTCAAGCCTACTTCCTGATTTGGGGTTGGGGAAATGAGATTGTTAAATGCGGTGTCATTTAGTGCTTCCTTCTGGGTTCACATCATCAAGGAAGGTCCCTTTGAGACTCCTGCAAGCACTGTCAATCATTTATGAGAACATCAAGGACTTGCTTTGGTCCACAGCTTTTATGACATCCTTTCTCTGGGTCTGGGATTCTCTGATAATTGCTCAAGTCATTTCATTGGTGAAACTCCTGAACACTTATGGCCCAAACCATCTAACTCCATCTATGCAAATGAGGGAATGTGGGGATGACAACTTCCTCTCATTAATGCCTGATATGACACTGTCAGGGCTCAGCTCAGGCAAGGCTTAAGTAGCAATCTTGGTAACCATATTGGGATGTCCAAATTGTTCATGTAAATACTCAGTTTTCAGCCCACTGACCTAACTCACCAACCATCTAATCATATTATAGGAATTTTCTTTCTTCCCATTAGTAAATTTCTTATATTAAAGAAGGACAAAAAAAGGACCAGAAAATGTCCTTTGACAGCTATATAAAACGGTAGCAGCATATTTTAAGAAAAAAAAATCACATAAGCAGGATGGTAATACAAAGGTAAATTAGGAGCTAGAAAATAATATAACGAAAGAGAACCATAAACAGAGTGACCAAATTCCAATTCTAAGGGGAATAAAACTCAGTACCCCACCCCATCAAACTGTTGATTGTGAAAGCATTCATTTAAGATGTGCAATTGTTAATAATTGTTCTAATCAAAGATTCGAGTCAGGTCACACTAGGTGGTCAGTAAACAGCCAGTTAATGAAATGAGCCATAGAAGTGAGATAAATGGTCCTAACATCTCCTCTAAAAGCAGATGCTTCTTTGTTTTGCCTGTTTTATGGAGCAATGAGGAATGGAAAGCATGTGATGAATATAAATAAAACGGGAATGTAAGTAGAGCAAAGCACGTCACTTAACTGGGGACCACGGAAGGGCAAGCGCAGAATATGAGTAGACAACACGTGGAGATGAGAAGACCCACAGTGGGAAGCCCATCTCCTTATGCCAGGTATGGGCACCAAGTATCTTTCTCCTTATGCCAGGTATGGGCACCAAGTATCTTAGATGAAGGTGCATACATGTCTTAACTTTGAAATATTTAATAGTTATTTGATATCTTTCTAAAGACGATGAAGGATTTGTTTTCTTTTTTGCTTGGATAGAATGCAGAAAATGTGAAGAACATCCATTGAACTGCTTCAGCAGTCCCAGGGCATAGTATTAACTGTTGCTGGCTTGTTGGTGCCTTTAATTCTAAGGATTTTGTTCTCTGCATGTTCAGCAATGGAGTTTACTGTGAGATAGAATCATGCAGCCTTTACTGGTATTTTAAACACAAGCTAACAAATTTGGTTGTCTAAAATACTCATGGCATTTTTCCAAACAGAAAATTGGAAGAGAGGTTTGAGGTCTGTTAAAGGAAAAGAGGCACTAAGCTGTCAGGTGAATATCTGAGTATAGGCAATTAAAAAAAAAAAACATAGTTGAGAAAGTAAAATTTGAAAAACTTCAGGGGAGCAGTGGTTCTCAACCTTCTAACACTGTGACCCTTTAATATAGTTTAATACAGTTCCTCATGTTGTGGTGACCTTCCCCCAACCACAAAATTATTTTTGCTGTTACTTCATAACTTTTAGTTCTGCTACTGTTATGAATCATAATGCAAATATTTTGGAGACAGAAGTTTGCCAAATGGGTAACTGCCTCCAGGTTGAGAACCGCTGGAGTGGAGAAAAACTCAAAGAAAAAAAAAAGTAAAATCCAACCCATGTATAGGTTATATTAAACCTATATTAATCATTCCTAAGGCGTCTCTATTGAAAGCATCCCTTTTTGGCACCTCCCAGTAGAACCCTTTCTATTTTCAGATGTGTTTATGTTTGCTAGGACAGCCTGAGTCAGCGACAGACAATCCAGCTGTGGTGTAAAATGTCCTACACAGACTCAGGTGTTCAAGCACCCAGTCTCAGCTCAGAACAGTGCTTGGGAAGGTTTTAGAAGCATTTGAGAAGCAAAACCTCGCTGGAAAAAAATGGGTCATGGAACCTGGAGGTTGTATAGCTTGCCTTTATTTTCTGTTCACTCTCTACGTCCTGGTTGCAAATGTAATGAATGGCTCCTGTTCCTTCTGCCATGCCTTCCCCATCAAGATGGAGTGTATCAGACTCTAAGCCAGAAAAAATGACTTTTCTTTCCTTTGGACCTGGTTTGTGGGAGGAATGTGGAAACAATGGGTTTCTTTAGCTCTCAGTTGCAAATTTTTCCACATTCCTCTCACAAACCAGTTCCAGAGGCCTAAGAACAGAGGAAGTAAGGCACCGGGAGCCTGTAGCTCAGCTCCACTTCCTGTTTACTCTCGGCCTCCTGATTATGAATGCAGTAAGAACAGTCATGCCCCTTCTGCTCCCATGCCTTGCCTGCCATGGTGGAATGTAGGCCCTTGCATAAAACAGAGTAAATGTGATGTTTCTTAAATTACTTCTTGTTGGATATTTTGTCAGAGCATGAGGAAAACATGCTAATCAAATAAATCTAGTCAGGTAAAAGGTCTCTACTAAGTAGCGAACTAGGATGTAAACTTTTTCGGTGCTTCGCAGGTAGTCTCCAAGGCTGTCTTCACCATCAGTCCAGTAAGGAAAATAGAAGACTAGAACCAAGATGTCTATGTGCCAGGCCTGAGGCAATAAATATTATAGTCCCCTGGTCAGAACTCAGTCAGCCAGACTACATGGGAGAGGAGGGACTATTATTAAACCATGTAGCAATGAAAAGGAGTCATGAGCTTGGTATCTGGAAAGCTGGTCTTCCAACACAGTTCGACCCATCAGAGTTCATTATGAGCTAGAGTTCCATAGAGATCCCTTGTGATTCTGCCCACAGCACAAAATAGGTTTCACCCTTCCTCCCAAGAAACTCTCTCAAATGCATGAAAAATATCTCACTTTCCCCGTTTGTCATATTTTCTTTAATCTCAATATCCAATTTTCTTTAATTTCTTCTTGTGGTGTCATTGAAATACAGTCATTTGAAACCATTTGTTATTGAAAGAAGCAAACTCACATGTTTCACTCTCCTCAAAACCATGAGGTATATAGGTATATAACATAACTGATAAGCATGACAAAGCTCTCCATGCACCCACAAATTATTTAAGCTCAGAAGCAATGAATTTATTAGTTATTTAAAATGTATGTCATAGATGGGATATAAGAATGGGGATTGCTTGCTTTATCTTCTGTCAACTAAAATACTCAGATTCCACACACCAGAATACCAAACTGAGCCTGAGACAGATTGCTTTCTTCAGGGCTTCCTGCTATACTAATTTATTTTATTTTTTAAAAATTCAAGCGACAGCACAGGCTGGCGAGGATGTAGAGCAAGGAGAATACTCCTCTGTTGCTAGTGGCGGTATAAACTCATACAAGCACTTTAGAAATCAGTTTGTCAGTTTCTCAGAAAATTAGAAATAGCACTACCTCCAGACCCAGCTACACCACATCTCGGCATATACCCCAAAATGCTCCACCATCCAACCAGGGCACTTGCTCAATACATTCATAGCAGCTCTATTCAGAAACTGGAAACAACCTAGATGTCTCTCAACTGAAAAATGGATAAAGAAAATGCGGTACATTTACAAAATGGAATACTACTCAGCTATTAAAAACAAGGAAATCATGAAATTTGAGGGTAAAGGAATGAAACTAGAAAAGATCATCCTGAATGAGGTAACCCAGACCCAGAAAGGAGGACATGTATAGTATATATTCACTTATAAGTGGATATTAGCTATAGTACAGGATAATCAAGCTACAATCCACAGCCCCAAAGAAGGTAAGTAACAAGGAGAGCCCAAGAAGGGATGTTTGAATCTCATTCAGAAGGGGGAAGAAAATAGACATCAGAAGTAGAGGAACGGAGGGAACTGGGTAGGAGAGGGAGTATCAAGAACAGAAGGGATTCTGTGGTGGGAGGGGGGCTGGGAGAGAGAATGGAAATTGGTGAGGGGGTTTCTCTGGAACAAGCCAGGGACATGGGACAAGGGAGGCTCCTGGAGTCTGTGGGGTGACCCTAGATGAGACTCCTAGCAGCAGCAGAGGATATGGAGGTAAAGGCCCACCTTCTGTAGTCAGGAGGGACTTCCAGTGGAAGGATTGGGACACCAACTCACCCACAAACCTTTGATGCAAATTTGTCTTGCCTACAAGATGTGCAGGGATAAAGATGTAGTAGAGATTGAGGGGATGGCCAGTGAATGGCCAGCCCAGCTTGAGAGCTGCCCCATAGGAGAGAGCCAACCCCTGACACTATTAATGATACTCTGCTATGCTTTCAGCCAGGAGCCTAACATGACTGTCCTCTGAGAGGCTTCGCCCAGCAGCTAATGAAAACAGATGCAGAGATCCACAGTCAAACATTGGGCGGAGCTCAGGGAATCTTGTGGAAGAGTAGAAGTAAGAACTGAGGAGCCTACAGAACTATGTCTACCATGAGCCACCCAGTTTATTATAGAAGCCTTCCTGGACTAAGACATGTGGCTCCACCAGATTTAGGGGACTGGAATGTAACCAGGATATAAAAGAAAAATAAAAGTGTCAATCAAAGCCCCCCGAAGCAACATGTGGAAGGTAAGGACTTCTGCCTCACAGCCCAGGAGGCCAGGCCTACATCTTCCCAATAGCATCCAGCTGACCACACCTAGACCAGGAATTCCCAAAGCTGAGTTGCTACCCAACCTTCCCTAGGCACAGGCCCACACCCTTGCAATGTTTCTCCTTGGCTAGAAGAATGCAGGGCTAGCATAGCCTCATTACATAGAACAGAAAGAGGTCTTAACTTCACGGGTCTTCAAAACAAGCATCCTTCCTGCTACTGAAAATAATGCCATACTTTCTATCACCCATTGAGAAAGGAAGCAAATTATTCATTCCCTTGAGCTGATATTGGTGGCACTCATACACCTCTCCAGAAAAAGAAAAAGAAAAAAGTTTAAGTGAGTCTCCACAGCCTGTTTCCTGAAAATACCAGGGATTTGCATATTACTGAGGATGGGAGAAAAAGACCAAGATTGATAGGGGCAGAGATTTAGTGTTTTTGTGTTTTGTCTTCTCATCCTTGCAAGTGAGTGCTGGTGTGATAAGATGGGTAGTTTATATAAATTGCACTTTGTATAGTATCACTTAAATGGGGCCTTTTTTTTCTGACTCTCTTTTCATCTTTGAGCTTATAAAGCTATCTTCATTTTGCAGCCCAAGGGTAAAGTAATAATTCAGACACCCTATTTTCAATGGTACTGAAAAAAGAACACCTTATAATAATCAAAAGGCTATGCGACCTCCCTGCATTTTCCTCATGCTTACCAGATAAATCCATGTTTGTTGAAATGAGGAAAATATTATTTAATAAAGAACTTGGATAAAAAAGACATCTTCTCTAGATAGTCATTAAGACAGAGAAGATGCCAAGAGATAATAGAATCTACAGGGAAATGTTGATTGATGCACTCTGAAAAGTCCTGCCTTAGACACTCAAAGAAGCTTAAGACTTGTGTTCATCTTTGAAAAACTCAAACTTAAAATCCATAAGAGCTGCTGGCAAAACAAACAAATAAACAAACAAACAAAAAACCCTGGTGAAGCTATGGTACCAAATGTCCATAATGAATGCCAATTGACAATGTCAAGAGAGGAGCTGAAGTCAACCCCCAGGTATAGGACAGAAGAAACCAACTGTAAACAAGTTAGTGCAAAAGGGGGATGGCCAGAGGCTGATTTCATTTGAGGTTCCAGAAATCAAACAGATATAACCTTGAATGGATACGGTGTTTACATAGGATGCATTCTCAATATTTGACACAGCCCAGTTTACCAGCATAATTTGTTTCTAGGAGATGTTATTTATTTCGGTCTTTCCAAAACATATACAATGCTAACCAATTATCATTTTTTGACAGTTTTCTTTTGAGTGGAAATTACCACAGATCTAGAACAAAACGTTCAATGTAACTTCACCTACGCAGTTTAACACTGTGTAAAACATTGAGGTCAATGCCAGTGCTTCAAAGATATTTTATCACCTATCCATCTTAGTTTATGTAAGCAAACACTATGATGTTCTCATGACAAAGTCACTTAAGGACACGTTTCTCAGAATGTGTCTGTGTTACCAAGCAATGATGACTGTATCTTTCATCCATCATTCCCTGTGGTTCTTTTCATACAGGGCCTAGTATCTGAGTGAATTTAAAACACCAAGATCGTAAGTACTCAGTGGTAATCTGAGCTTCAGAGTCTCCACAACATTTTAGAAACTCTTCCCCCGCCCTGTTTTCCTTCTGTGGTTTGTACTGATCCTGATGTATTTCTTTAGCCTCCACTTTATGTCCTGTCTCTAGAGTTTTCTCTTCTTCAGCTGAATATCTTCCCCAAATCCTGATGTGAACAAACCACTGCCTTTATGAAGGTTTTCAGTGACTCCTCGTTGCAGGTAGCAATAGTCTCAGAAGTATGTGTATCCCTGTGTATATATAATAGAAATGCTTTAAGGAGAACTCAAGCTAGGACAACTTTAAGAGAACTGAACACTGCGAAAAGACACCCTAGCTCCACCCCAGCCTGTTCTCACCCCAGAGCACAGTGTTCCTCCCCCTTTCCCTCAGCGGAAGTTGGCTGGGTAGAACTGCCTCACCCTGCTCTCCACCGGTGCTCTCCTGGCCCCGGGTACCACTGCTAGGAGTGAACAGGAAATGGAGAGATGAGAGTGATGGAGGAGCAAGCAGAGTGGCACGTGCACTGTGGAGAGAGAATGACATGACAGCAAAGATGGGCATGACAGGGCTGAGGTCAACAGTGGATTATGTCCATGCTGTTGCCCAGTGGGGTCGATGGGATGCTGTGCAGCAGTCGGGAGCTTAAGTAGCTTCAGTTTCAGCTCCCAAACAAGCTACCTGGTCACGGGATCACCCTAGTCCTGGGCAATGACGCAGGCCCAAGATGAGGAACAGTCCGCTTTCTAGACTGGACCTCTTCAATGGACCACCATGTCCGTGATGCTGCTGAGAGCCATGTGTGGGTCGGTGGCCCTGATAATGCCAGAGGGATTGATGTCCACGGACCATGTTATCACCTCACGACACGCGATGTTCATGGCCTATGCTGTGGCCGGAATCCATGTTAGGGTCCACGGGCTGTGCTGCCCACAGGATCCATACAGAAGTGAGTGGCTGCGCTTTCACCTGAGGCCGTAGTGATGTCTGGGTCCAGGCTGCTACCGAAGGCCGTATTGGGTCAGTGCTTTGACTGTGGCTGCGTCCGTGTTGAGGTCTGTGGCCCATGCTACCAATGAAGGCCATGTGGACGTCCGTGGTCTGTGCTGCAGCCTAAAGCCATGTTAATGTTCATGGGCAATGCTGCCGCCAGAGGCCACGCTGATATGTGGCCTGTGCTGCCACCTGGGGCCATGGTGAGGCCCGGACTCATGATGCCTCTTGAAGGCCACGCCTGGGTCTGTGGTCTTACTGCGGCCAGGTCTGTGTTTATGTCCGTGCTCTGTGTTGCTACCGAAGGCCAAGGAGATGTCTGAGGTCTACGCTGTGGCCTGATCCATGTTGGTGTCTGTGATCCCAGCTGCATCAGAGGGCCTTGTGTGAGTTGGTGGCCCTGCTGCAACCGGGAGCCCTGTTCAGCGTCTGTGATGTCGCCAGAAACCATGTGAAAGCCGATGATCCAGGACAAGCGGTGATATTGATGACTGCAGACCCACCGTTGAGAAGATGCAAATGGAAGATTTCTGTGACAATCCCTACCTCCAACGCAACCCACACCCAAAACAAACAAACAAACAAACAAAAAAACAAATCCATAACTGCATAAACAGAAAGCCATGAAAGGGAACTGTTGAAAACTGTGATCAGATGCTGAAGTGTAGTTCTCCACAATAGATGTCCTCCAACAGGGAGGCAGGAGGGGAAGGGCTCAGTCCTACTTAAGAACTGATTATCAGACATCCCACTTCCATTTGCATTCCCTCCTAAAGTCAGTGTACTGAGAGGTCACATGCGCTCAAAGAAATTTCTGTAACTGCCTTTTCTCTATTAAAAAACAAAAACAACAAGGTAAACATCACATTTATTCTAGATTGCCATGGGAAAATTTCTATGTAGTGAATGGCCGTGGGGTACCAATTAAAGCCGCTGTACCACTGTAGGTGTAGAGAAAGGGAACACCTCCCACAGAGCGTGGTACAGGTGTGACAGAGTATGTATGCCATGCTAGCAAGGATTACAGCAGGAATTGAGGAGCCTCCAGTGTTAGCTACTGTATCCGTAACCTTTCTTTTTTTCCTATGACTGAGTAGCTAACAAAAGCAACGTAGGGAAGGGTTTAGTTTAGCTGACAGTTTGAGGGCACAGTCCATCATAGTAGAGGCAGCATGGGGGCAGGAATGTGAGGCAGCTGGTCACATTGTCAGGAAGCAGAAAAAGAGGTAGATTGGTGCTTGCTTTCCTTTTCTGTGCAATCCAGGACCCGAGCCTATTAATAGTAACACACACATTTAGATTGGGTCTTCCTACCCAATCTTTTTTACAGAGTTGCCCAGAGACTTCTCCTCTAGGCGATTCTTGGTCTTTTCAAGTTAGCAATCAACATTCACCATCACAACGCTAAGCAGTCTGATAATGGACCACACACATTCTCTAGGCAAACATCTCACAAACACAAGAAGACACAGCTACCCGTACAACACAATACCTTCTACTTCCATTTAATGTTTTACATGATAGGCTTCTTAGAACTTTGTGGTGGTTTAAATGAGAATGACCCCCACAGGCTCATATGTTTGAAGCTTGTTCCCAAGTTGTGGGACTGTTTAGGAAGGATTAATATCGTCTTGGAGGAGGAGTGTTTTGGGGGACAGGCTTTGAGGCTTTAAAAGCCCATGCTATCTGCAGTTAGCTGTGTCTCTGCCTCATGGTGACTGTCTTCTCCTCATATAAGCCCTCGGCTGCTCCTCCTGTCTGCTGTCACGCTCCCTGCCATGATGGTTATGAACTCTAACCCTCTAGAACCACGATTCTGAAATTAAACGCCTTCTCTTATAAGTTGTTTTGGTCATGGTGTTTTATCCCGGCAACAGAAAAGTAACTAAGACAAACCTACAGCTTTACAAATTTAAAAATGGAGCTAGAGCGACAGCTCAATGGTTCAGAGCACCGGCTGGTCCTTCAGAGGACCTGAGTTAGAGCCCCAGAATCTGTATGATAATTCAAAAACTCCAGTTCTCATTGCTGATGTCCTCTTCTGGCTTTCCCAGGCATTGAATTCATATGATTCTCTGACAAAACAACTATACATAACAAATAAAATTTAATTAAAAATGGAATAGAGTTGATAGAGATACTTAAATCATTCTAATGGAATTCAATATTTATCTGTGGATTTTTATATTAACTTGTGAGAAGAAAGTAGCTGTTATATTAAGAGGTTCAGTGTCAATAAAATGTTAGTGTTTATATTTAACATTTATCAAATTGTATGACATATTTATGAGTTTTTCAGGCTAGCTGTGTTCTATATTTATTAATAATTCAGAAAACTGTTTTCATCTTTCAGATTTTCACATTTATTATTGAATTTTAGTTATACGGATAAGGAACTGAGAAATAACCCTACACTGCTAATAAAATAACCATAAACACAATTCCATCAAGATTACAATTAGGGAAAGATTTAAGTTTCCAGAAAATACCTGAGTGGAAGGGAAGAGGGTGGAGAGTGAGGAAAGAGAGTAGTGTGAATAAAGAGATAAATAAGTAGATGTGCAGCTACAAAAGCAGCACATGCATGAAAATGCCATAGGGGCATCCATCACTGTGTGTGCACTACCATAACAGTGGGTTTTGGTAAATAAAAGTAATTACCAAGATAAAGTTCTGTGTGGTAGAGTAGTTCCCTGTTTTTAGAAGGACTATCTGCAAGTCACTGTTGTCAATTCGGCGGCAAGAAGGGGAGCGGGGAGCTTTTGGACTGTTTGGAGAAAGTCTTTGTCTTAATGACTGAGTTCCTTTCTCAGTCTAGCTGAGACATGGAAAAGTCAAAGATTAGGGTATTGCTAATAGTGCTAAATTGCCGGAGAGGACGAAAGCCACTTCTTTCCAGGAAGAAGCAAATAGCTGAGAAGGGATTCAGCCTAGAAAGATAGCCCAGCTGTGTGACTGTAACCTGGAAGGGTCACTGTATCCAGTGACAAACATTGCTCTCCATTGTCATTGCTGGTAGGCCTCTCCTTTAAGACGCGTGACATTTTGAGGTAAGAGTTTCAATGTCAAATAAGCAAATCAGACGGGTTGATGGTCAGAGAATCAGTAAGAGACAAGAAATACCGTACAGCAGCTATCTTTGTTTCAAAATACCCTTGCAATGGCTTTAAGGGAGAGCTGTTCACTGGGTAAATCAGCACAGTCTCCCCCAGATTCCAGTTCCTTCCAATAGAAAAACACCCTTTGCGGTGGCTTGAGAATTGTATAGAGGAAATTATGTGAGGTGTTCAAGACAAGCAGCTTCGCTTCCTGGGAGATGTATCTTTTTGGACTTTCATGTCTCCAGATGCAAAACTCGGAGAGTAGAATCTCTTTAACAGGGCAGTTGATGGGAACTGAAAGGAGATAAAATGTGTGAGATTCTTAAAGCAATGCCTGGAGTCCTAGAATATACTGAATGCTTACTTTTCACTGAAATCACCGTTTACTGTCAAATCAGTGCCCCGCCATCCCAGATTCCTGGTGAGAGTCCTTCATGAGCAGTTTCATAGGTCTCGAGTGAGGAAATGTGGCACCTTGCTGGAACATTGCTTCAGACACTGTAAGCATGACTTAGAAAGCTATGGCTGCCTGGGTTTCCCAGGCCACTGCATTTGCATCTTGCTTTAATACAGCTTTTATCTAGAGATAATTTTTATAGAGGAAACTGTTTACTCCAAGATTTATGATTGGTTGTGAATGGAAAAGTTCACCTCACAAGCTGAATCAATAAATGCATGCATTGGGTTAGAAAGCAGCAGAGGCATTTTAAATGTAAACTTCAGAAGAGGAGGGGTACGCACTGAGGTACTAGCTCAAACACCTAAAATTACACTGAGATTGTTATAGCTGCACAGAGGGAGAAGCTTGAAATGATATGCGGAAAAATACATAAGTTCAGGCACAGAGTGTGTGCAACCTCATGCTTGCACACACACTTGAAACCATGCATAATCACAAAATACATATTATTCTCATGTGTTCTAAAAGTATTCTCTGTATATAGACATTTAAAATGAAAAAATAAAAATAAATATATCACAATATATCCAAGACTTTTATGAGAAAAAATATGGACTTTTCATTGAAAGGGTTTAACGACCGAAGTAAATGTTCACAGATTTTAAGACAAGATGACAGAACTCATGAACCCCTCGACTCAAATAAGCTGAACAGTAAAATCCCACCCAGGGTTTGCATAGAACTTGATAGGTAGGGCTCTCATTGCTATGATTAAACACCATGAGGAAAGCAGCATGTGATGGGAAAGGATGTAATGGCTTATAATCCAAATCACTGTCCATCACTAAAGGAAGCCAGAACAGGAACTTAAACAGGGCAGGAGGGAGGAGCTGATGCAAAGACCATTGAGGATGCTGCTCCACGGCTCGCTCGTTATGGGCTCGCTTAGTCTGCTTTCTTATAGAGCCCAGGACCAGAACCAGGACCAAGAGTCCAAAGATGGTACCACCCGCAGTGGGCGGGGCCCCACTCCACCAATCACTAATTAAGAAAATGCCCTAGAGGCATCCCTATCCACAGACTGTAACATGTATATTGAATTCCACGTAAAATTCTGTATTAAGTTCTAACACCTGGCACCTCAGAACGCTAGCGCTTTTGGAGAAAGGGCCAGCAGGGAGGTGATACAGCTGAAAGGAGGTCAACCCAACATGACTAGTATTTTCGGTGTGGACCAGAGTCTGAAGCCCTTCTGCAGAAATCTCCAGGTTCTTGTATCCCGGAACAGTGAGTCGGGCCAGGAACACAAAACCATTTGGGGAGAAGATGGCCATTTTGACGCCAAGAGTCTCTGAAGCAGATATTTTTTCTCATTAATGGTCAAAGGGGTACAAGGCTGCCAAACCCTTCCACCTAGGTTTAGAGCCTCTGGAGCTGTGTGGACATAAATTTCTGTTGCTTGAGCCACTGCATACGCGGTGCTTGTTATAACTTCATATTGAGGAATAAGGGATCATGAAAACGTAAGACAATGTTCAAAAATTAAACCACCTACATTATATTAAGTTATGTTGACTAAGAAAGGGTAAAGAGCTGGCATTACAACCAGAAAGCAGGGTTGAACTCTCCTTTGCTGGCATACCCAGCAATCTCAGGACTTCTCCTCATGATCCACCTCCCGAACATTCCACTACCTTCAAATAGTACGCTAGCACAAGGACCTTTGAGGACATTCTCCAAACCGTATCAGAGATGTAGACCAGTGGGATAAAAATAGAGTAGATCGAGCCAGAGCCTGTGCTTCAGTAAAGCTGAAAGGTGACAGGCGGAAGAGGACCACTGTGAAAGTGTTGGGACAAGGAAGTGCCTGGACCAAGTGAAATTCAAGTCTCACCTCTTGTAAACACTAAAAAGGCACTGCCAGTAGATGGCGCTAAATACAGAGCCTCACAATTGCCTAAACTGCAGAGAATGAGAAACTGTAGCTTGCTCAGTTTAAACGGGCTTCGGCTTCGGTATAAGGCGTCCTCCCTTCCAGGCTCAAGGATCATTGGGAAAGATGGAGCTGGAAGATTGTAAGAGCCGGAGACAGCTGAGCACTGCTGCGGAACAGTGATTTCTGGATGTGATACTCACCGTGGCTGCGGCTGTGTGCAAGACCTACATTAGATCAAGCTGGTAAAAACTCCAGCGCAGACGGGGTGGGGGGTGGGGGAGGCGCGCAGAGCTGCACCCCTAGCTGAGGAGTCCTTCATAAGCCGCTGGCTGCCAGTGGAGGACTGTTAGTTTTCTTCCGGGATGCAGCTGTGGGTAGTTGCCCAAGATACAGTAAATGGTCTTATTCCCTAACATATACTTGAGCACCAATTGAACTCAGGGATTAAAAAAAGGACATGCATGAGTTGGGATGAAGATGTGGTTTCAGGGAAGGCTATGAGAGAAGCTGGAGGAGAGGGATGGAAGACGGATTTAATCAAAACACATTGTAAACATATATGGCACTTTATTCAAAAGATAATTAGAATATTTTTCAATTAAAAATAAATCTCTACCAAAAAGAACAAAGCCTGAAATCTAGGAAAGATACATATTTAGCATCTAGAATATAGGACACTATCATGTACGTGGGCAGGAAAGAACGATTAAACCAGACTCAAAAACATCGGCCTAAAGGAAAGATTGGAAAATGTAGGGAAAAGGCACATTCATACCAGGACAAATATATGGCAAGTATAGCTAAAAATTCCATATTCATGTATATATAATACATGTGTATATATAAGTTTGTGTATGTTATACATATATAGAAGAGCTGGATATATGTACATGTGTATATATAATGTTATATTCATATATAGTGTGTATGTACATATATATGTATATATAGTATATACATATATGTGTATACACATATACACATGTACATTGGTATACATGTGTGTTATGTGTATATATGTTTGCATATAGAAAGAACATATATATGTTTATACACATGTACTTTCAATAGAAAATAAAACCTTCCACATGTGAATGAGTTCATGATATTTTTAGCAGTAAGTGAATATGAGCACTACAACAAACATGCTTGTTTCTCACAACATAATTACATTTTTTGGTTTTTGTTGATGTTTTAAATTTTTTATTTATTATTTATTACAATTTATTCACTTTGTATCTCAGCTGTAGCCCCCTCTCTTAGCCCCTCCCAATCTCACCCTCCCTCCCTCATCTCCTCCTATGCTCCTCCCCCAGTCCACTGATAGGGGAGGTCCTCCCCTTCCATGTGACCCCAGCCTATCAGGTCTCATCAGGAATGCCTGCATCCTCTTCCTCTGTGGCCTGGCAAGGCTGCCCTCTTCCCCAGGGGGAGGTGGTCAAGAGCCTACCACAGAGGGCCTCTGAAAGAATCTACCCAGCAGGGTATTAAAGCAGATGCTGAGACTCATAGCCAAACTTTGGGCAGAGTGCAGGGAATAATTACATTTTAAATGACAAAATGCATACTAATATATATTTGAAGATGAAATGAAACCATCACTGATAGTGACATATATATAGTGTTAAAAATTTATTTCCTAAAGGAGTTGGAATCTCAGACTAGGGAGACAGTTTAGTCAGAAAAGTGTCCCCTGAAAAAGCACAAGGATCTGAATTCAGATGCCAGGGCTCACTTAACCTGGGTTTGATTGAGCATCTATATAACCTGTAGCGCAGAGTGGCTGGTGATTTCTGTGTTCAGTGAGACATCCCGTCTCAAAACGTAAGGTGGAAAGTGATAAAGGAAAACAGCTGATGTCAAACTATGGCCTGCACATACACACGTGCATGCGTACACACACACACACACACACAGAGTGAAACAGACACAGAATGGAGAGAACTGGAGCCTCAAGTTCAAATCCGAGACCTTCTTTTTATAAGGCAAAACAATGTAGCACTGGTACAACACACAGATATACTGCTAGTTCAGCAAAAGCTTATTTCTACATTTATTATACCAAATGTATGCCTGTCCCACAGATTAAAGCTATAACATAGTAAAGGACATTAGTGATTCTATTATAAGTTCTGTTACATTCCAATTATTGTAAGTAACACTTACTATTAGTCATTACTTCCTTCTCTAACCATGGTTTATCATTTCCCATAATTACCATTATTATTTCTTAGAAGTATGATTTTCATTGGCTGACAAGAAAACCAGATATTGGCATAATTCATTAGCCAGACATGATACTTTTGATGCTGCGTATAGTGGCAGATACCTGTAATACCAACACTTGAGAAGCTGAAGCAGGAGGATTGTGAGTTCTAGGCCACCCTGGACTATGTAGTTAGATCCTGTCTCAAAACAAACAAAAACAAAAACCCACTTTGGGGAGACAGAGAAACAGCAAATAAAATGCAATTACAGTGGTAAGCAACAAGTCTGGAAACTGATGCCTAAAGAGGAACTTCTCCAGGCAACTTCATCTAATGAAACAGTATCCCATAATTCCTTTCCTCAAGGGAGCTTTCTTCTTAGCACCCAAAAGCCCTTGAACACAAAATTGAATATACGTATCCATGTCATAGTTTTCCTTCAGAAGAGCTACTTCTTAGATGTCCCTCTTGACAGACATGTTGGGTGGCATAGAGGACGTCTCCTAAAATGTAGCATCAAATGTAGCTTGATGAAAGTGTTTGAGGGACAGCTGAGTTAGACCAGAGGAAGCCAGGAGAGAGAGAAGCATGTGGGAATCCAGCAAGTGAGAAGAGCACACAGCTCTTGACTTGAATGTGGGTGGTCTTTGGTCCATCCTTCACCTGGAAGACCAGTGGCCATTCTTGGAATGTGAGTGTAGAGGTGTCTGGAAATGACCTTTCTGATCTGAGGTTCCCGGAGTTTTGTCTTTAGGGGATGTGCTAGTGGCCTAGAGAGGAAGAAATAGAGGAATTTGCCTTCTCACAATTGACTGACCATAAGTGGAAAGATCAAAAGAGATCTTTGAGAGAGCTCAGAGAGTTCTCAATTGCAAGGTAACATGACACAGGACAAGAATTCATCCATGTAGCCAGTGAGCTTTAACTTAGACACAGAAGTGTAGCCCCATATTGGTGGTTTGAAAGGCATAGATAGAACAATTAGAACCCTTTTGGGAGAAAACTTGTTCAAGTCAGTTTCCTAGAACACACATACGTTTCCAGCTAAATGAATATACAGTTAGAAATTCACAGATCAAGACTCAGCAGAAACAATAATCTATAGACTTAAATAGAAATTAATTTGTAGGTTAAAATTAATTGATAATATATTTTATTTATTTACTTTTATTAAAACAAAATTCTTTATTGCTACCTCATTTTACAAATAGAATGGAGTGCAATGGCTAGGCTAATTAACGGTTTACTTAAGACAGTTTACTGGTGGACATTTATAATGCAGTTCTTAAGGTCTGTCAATTCTTTAGGGGATAAGGATATTTGTCCAGGGACATCTACTGGAGATCTTTACTTTCAGGGGGATAGCCAGAGGCTGGAAGCCCTGAAGAATAGGGTCCCACAGACATCTGACCTACAAGCTGGCCTGGTGGCGTACTTCAACACTCCTTTCATAGCATTTAGGAGGCAGGAGGGTTTCAAGGTCAGCTTGGGCAACATGTGACTATGAAAGAGAGAGAAACAGAGAGTGATAAAGCAATGTGGACTTCATTCCCTTTGCTCTGTGTTATCTTTGATTTTGCTTTGGCCATCTTTGGTACATCCTCAGTACCTGCTAGTCTAAGTGTACTAGACTGAATTCCCCTACCATTCCCCGAATCCTTCATAGTGAGAGTGCATTGCTCATTTTAGTTTGAAAATTTTGTACACATAAAATGCTGAGCAGACACACAAGTGGAATGTAACAGATGCCCAGGCAGAAGTAAAGAAGGGAAGGCCACGTCTGACTGCCCTCAGTGTACTTGGATGCTGAATTAGTCAGGATTCTTGAAAGGCTGAAGGAGCTTCAGAACTGTCTCTAAGTTAGAAACATATGGTGTTTATTAGGCTAGATAACAAGCTATGGTCTAGGTGGCCTGGCAATGGCTGGCTCACAATGAAAAGGCTAAGGACTAGGGGTTGTTCCTCCACAAAGCCGGATGTGTCTGCAGTACCAATACAGTGAGCTGCTGGTTTTCAGTCTACGTTACAATTCTGAAGGAAATTAATAAGAACAGGACAAACTTGCCAACACAGCTTTCATCTTCATTTTTTTTTTACATATGCTCCCAAGGGAAGGCATGACCGCGACGGAGGGTGTGTGTTTCTTCAAATAATCTCTCACTTTACAGGAAAACCCAGTAGCTTGGGTTCCAGGCGGTTACAGATTAGTCATATTGACAACCAGCTTTGCCATCACAGACTTCTAGAGATTTCTGACAAGAGGTCAAACAACACACAATCTTTCCAGCTCAGCCATCATAGGACACAATAGTGATACTGAAACCAGTATAACGGCCGAGAAGGGCCCCAGGAGAGCATCCAGGTTCCAGGATCTGGCCCTTCCTTTACAACTGCCATGTAGGAAGAAGAAAGCCATTCACTGTCACGTCCTGGCAGAGCTCATTTATTCAGAAAATGCAGGATCGGGGCTGGAGAGATGGCTCAGCAGCCAAAAGCACCTGTTTCAGCAGAGGGCCCATTGAACATCCATCCATAACACTAGTTCCAGGAGATCCAATGCCCACATCTGACCTCCACAGGCACCAAGCACACCTTTATGCAGGCAAACCACCCAGACAGAAAATAAATAAGTCTGTAAGAAAAAAAAATGAACAAAATAGAAAAGCAGAATTGTCTTTTTTACTCTGTAAACACTTGTTCTCAGAATCCCATTTTCTTCCATGTCAGCCTCAGGCCTGTGCTCAAGCCCTACCATACACACCATTTTGGTTCCCAAACACTCAGCAATGTGTGGCCATATGCTTTGGGTCCCCTTGATGAAAGACCTGTTGCTAGGCTTTCATTTCTCAGTATCAAGAAGCAACCTGCCCTATTTATTGCAATAGCAATTGACAATGGCAGAGTCTGGTCTGCAGGTCATAGACACAGCACCGACAACACTCAGGACAGATGTACGCAGCAAAGGAGACTCTCTTCAGCTGCCAGTGACGAACGTATCCTCCAGCTCGGGACAAAGCTGGGCCAGTTGTCCAAAGCCCCAAAGTCAAAGCTCATCACATGAGATGCATCAGAAAACTTACAAGAAAAACAGGACAGCATACCGGAATCCTAAATGCTTTTGGAAAACTTGAGATGCATGCTTATTGGAAATGGATAAGCACATGGAATCTTGCTTCTGGTTAGTAAAGATGAATTCAGAGAGTATGACGAACCCTGCAAAGTCTTCCTTGTGTCCTTGGGAAGACAAAACTTAACACAACAACAGATGCTTAAAATTACCTTTTACACAGTTGGGTTTGCCTTGCTTTTTCTAACTTTTTGTTTTCCCCCATTTAGATTCCAGCCAAACTCCCACTTGTTGTCTCTGAAGACAAACACATTCGGGTTCAAACTCCAGTTCACCCTCTTACTAGTTGTTTTCCCTTGTATTTAAACTTTCAGCTTCTCAGTTTATTTGTAGAATGGGGGAATGATCCGTGTCCATGGTTAGGTGTTTTACCTGTAAAAGAACTTCTGACGCTCTGTCCTTACCAGGGCTCCGGTCAGTATTTTCATTTCAATGGAATGCTCCTGTCAGGTCCATTTCCTTTCGGAAATTGCTAACCTTAAACAAACAAACAAACAAACAAAACCCTACTTGTTTAGCTTTGCATTGGGGAATAAAATCAAAATGTCGATGCATTATATTTGGATTGAGTATTAAAAGCAAACTGGCGCCCTCCTGAGGACAAACTTGTTTGACAGCTACAACAGCAGGCAAGAAGAAAGCAAATACAGATACACGTCCTCGTAGAGAAACCCCCAGGATTTCACCATGCACAGAGCAGAGAATTTCACCAAGCATGGGGTTCCATGAGCTATGTGGCTCAAGGTGTGACTGCAGGACACCAGCCCACAAAGCTAGTCCTGCCCAGAAACACCTCTTTCTCTTTCCATTCTTACTCTTAGGGAAGCAGGATTTGGTTTACTGTTGAAACCATTATCTTGTTTCAGTAAAGCTTACATCTCAATGTAGGGGTCCACTGGAAAGGATCCATTTAGGGCACTTTCTTCCCTGGGCAATGGGGTCTGTAAATGGACATCATTTTGCATTAAAGGTCCACACATGTTAATAAAGACGAAAACCTTTTAGAGATAACCCTAGAGGAGTTCATGAAAAATAGCAAGTTTGTCGTGATGATTGCCCTGAGGAGTGGTGAAACTTTCAACTGTTTCATTTTCCTATGTAAATACATACTTAAATTCAACACAACACATATTAACACATTAAACTCTGTAAGCTTCTGTGTCCAAAATATTTCCCAACAAAGACACTTTGAAATGTCTTTAATGAAGGCAACCATGGTCTTTAAACTAAGGGCTTGTTAGGAATTTGGATTTCGGCTCAGCTACCGTAACCTCAGGTAAGCCCACTTTCACTCTGTTCCTCTATTCTCTTACAAACTGGGAGACATTCACTAAGGTCCTTTAGGGCCAGTGTTCTACTTTTGTAAAATAATATATTTAGAATATAATTTGAGGTTAGTTAGTTACAGAATACTAATTCAACGTGTCTAAGGTTGGATGAAATTCTGGAGAAACGAGGCACAATGTCAATAAAGCTAAAGCATGAATGAGATGTGAATATGCTTCTTCAGACTTCTCTTGTTAGAGAAAGCGGTTGTGAAAGCAGAATAAAAGAGCATATAGTGCACACCAAAAGACGAGGCAGGAGAATTGTTAAGTTCAACGCTGCATGGACTAGTTCTAGACACATGCAAATTCAAACAAAAAAATAAAAATAAATTAAAACAAACAAACAAAAAAACCAAATTCCCTAAGCCGCCTTTAGGCCTTATTAATTACAGGCCGGCTATAATCACCAGCTTTCACATTTCTTTCCCATTTATTCTCTCTGCCGTAAATGTTCGTTTCAACAATCTTTTCACTCCAGGCACCGACAGTCAGTGAACAGCTTGTTTCTTTTCACCACGTATGCCAGTCAGGGTTTCCACTAACATGATGAAATGCAATGACCAAAAGCAGTTTTGGAACAGTTTATTTCACCTTCCAGTTCCACATCCCAGTTAATCATCAAAGGAAATCAGGACAGAAGCTCAAACAGGAACCTGGAGGCAGGAGCTGAAGCAGATGCTGTGGAAGGGTGGTGCTTACTGGCTTGCTCCTCCGTGGTTTGCTCAGACTGCTTTCTTATAGAACCCAGGACCACCAACCTTGGGGAAGGGAGACCCGCAATGGGCTGCTTCTTCCCCATCAATCATTAATTAGAAAAATACCCTACTGGCTTGCCTAAATAGCCCAATCTTATGGAGACATTTTCTCAGTTGAGATTCCTTTCTCTCGGATGACTCTAGATTGTGTCAGGTTGACATAAAATTAGCTAGCACAGTACTCCTCCATGCTACAATATCTCTTCTCGCTTCCTAACTGCTTAAAAAGCTCAGCTGATATTTACAATCATTTACTTGTGAATACACAATTCCTTGCCTATCTTTTTCTCTCCCTGATTAAACCAAAACACCCATTATTCGTCTCAATGAAGGACATCATCTTAAATTCCTGAACAAGAACTTCTGACAGGACCTGGAGAGATGGCTCAGTGGCTAAGAGCTTTAGCTCTTACAGAGGACCTAGATTCTATTCCCAGCACTCACAATGGTGGTTTAACACCTATAACCATGCCCTCTTCGGGCCTCCATGAGCACTAAATGTACCAAGCACACAGACCAAAACCATCCATACATATAAAATAAAAATAAATGAATGAAGAAGCGAAAATGGAAGAACTTCAAACATCTCTTTAGTGCTCCAAGATGACCATGTTGTCTCCCTGGTTACCCAAGGCAGCATGCAATGCGAGGAGTGAGTGATGCCTGTGCAATGGCAAAGAGATCATGTTAAACATCATCCAGTGATAAGAGGACTGAACACTGCAAAGGAATCTGAGGGGGGAGCTAAATTATGTCATAGATAAGTCCAGTGCCTCAGCAGGATGGGGGGACCTGAATGAAGATGGGTAAGTTTCAGTACATGTAGACAGAGACAATACAATCGAAGCCATAGGGAACTATCATCTCATCTTGGATAGAATGTTTATGACCGAAATGGCAAAACGGCATAGCACAAGTATGCAGAGAAAGGTTAAATCTCATATACTGTTGATGGGAATAGCTAACATTGAAACGTTACAGAAAGTCAATAAAAACTGCAGACTACCATAGAAACCCGCAGTTCTACTACAAGGTACGTATCTAAAGGGAAAAAAAAATCACTGGATTAAGAGGACGCTTTCACTTCTATCTTTATTATAGCAATATTCCTAGTAAAGCATGTGAGCAGCCCAGATGCCTTTCCATGAATACGTGGGTAGAGAAAATGAGTATATTCACACAATGGAATGTTGCTCAACCGTGGAAAGAATGAAAATTTGTCATTTACAGCCACATGGGTGGGAATGGAAGTCATTGTGTTATGTGAAATAAGCCAGGCACACAGAGACAAATACCATATGCTCTCACTCATGTGCGGAAATAAGACAGTCTTGTAAAAGAATGGGATGGAATGTTGCTCACTAAAGACTAGGAAGGGTCGGACTGAGGGATGGTAAGATGTTTAATTGGGGAACCAATTCGTAGCTGGGAGGACTTACTTCTGGTTCTTTTGTAGCACAATAGGGTAATTATTAGGTAAAATAACCTATGATGTTTCAATATGCCTCGAATGGTATGAAATTTACAACATATAAATCTGACTAATAGTTAAGAAGGTAGGAATACTTCCTATCCCAGTTTGACTATCCCACATTTAATGCATGTTGAATGATAATGATGGATTCCATAAGACATACAATCATCCCATTTACACATAAGAAAGAAAAAAACAAAAATTCAGAATGGATAATGATATTACGAAACATTGTTAGACCCTCAGGCACATATCAGAAAAGACCCCAAAATGTCCATATTTTACAAATCATAGAAACCTTTAAAACCTTTTTCTTTTTTGAGAATTATTATTTTTTAATTTATTATTTATTACAATTTATTCACTTTGTATCCTGGCTGTGGCCCCCTCCCTTGTCTCCTTCCAATTCCACCCTCCCTCCTCCTTGTCCTCCTATGCCCCAACACTAGTCCACTGATAGGGGAGGTCCTCCTCCCCTTCTATCAGGTCTCATCCAGACTGGCTGCATTGTCTTCCTTTGTGGTCTGGCAAGACTGCTCTGCCCTCAGGGGGAGGTGAGCAAAGAGCCAGCCACTGAGTTCAAGCCAGAGACAGCCCCTGTTCCCCTTATTAGGGAATCCATTTGTAGACTGAGTCTATGGGCTACATGTGAGTAAGGGTTTTACATTATCTCCATGCATGGTCCTTGATTGGAATATCAGTCTCTGCAGGGCCCCCAGGGCCCAGTATTTTTTGGCTCTGTTAGTCTCCTTTTGGAGATCCTGCCCCCTCCATGTCTTTCTATCTCCCCCTTCTTTCATAAAATTCTATGCACTCCAAAGTTTGTCTATGAGTCTCAGTCTCTACTTTGCTACCTCAATTAGTAGAGTGTTTCAGAGGCCCATTCCTGTCCTGCTCCTTGTCTTCTCCTTCTTCTGATGTCCATCACATTTGCCCTTCTGAATGAGGATTGAGCATCTTAGCCAGGGTCCTTCTTCTTCTTCCTTAGCTTCTTTAGGTGTACAGATTTTAGTATGTTTCTCCTATATTATATGTTTAATAACCACTTATAAGTGAGCATATGCCATGTCTGTCTTTCTCCTTCTGGGTTACTTCACTCAAGAAGATCTTTTCTAGTTCTCACCATTTACCTACATATTTCATGATTCCTTGTTTTTAATTGCTGAGCAGTATTCCATTGTGTAAATTTACCATAATTTCTGTATCCATTCCTCCCATTGAAGGGCATCTGGGTTGTTTCCAGATTCTGGCTATTACAAATAAAGCTGCTATGAACATGGTTTAGCAAATGTCCTTGTTGTATAGTTAAGCATATTTTGGATATATGCCCAGGAGTGGTATAGCTGGATCTTGAGTTAGCACCATTCCTAATTTTCTGAGAAAGCACCAGATTGATTTCCAAAGTGGTAAAACCTTTTTCTTAAATGATTTTCATGTTCATGAGTGGAAGGATAGAAAATGAGTTTTTTGTTTGTTTTTATTTTTACTACCTGAGCTGTTTAGTTAACTGAAAATACCCTTTTATGTACTTGATGTTATAAAATGCTGTGTGCTGTGCTTGGTGCTTTCCAAAATGGAACACCAATCTCAATCTCTTGAACTTAAAAATACTCTTTTCTTGCTTGCTTGCTTGCTTTTTGTTTTGTTTTATTTCCCTTTGTTTGTTTTTTGAGACAGAGTTTCTCTGTGTAGCCTTGGCTGAACTGGGACTCAATTTGTAGACCAGGCTGGCCTTGATCTCACAGTGATCCACTTTCCTCTGCCTCCCTTTCCGAGTGCTGGGATTATAGGCATGTGCCACCACGCCTGGATGAGTTTAGAAGTATTTTACAGAAACCACCACAAAGATGCCCAGTGTCATGCCCCTGTGACACACAGAGAACTGGTTATATCCCCATGTGCCTCCTGGATGAATGGCTTTCCTTTCCTTTTATAGTTTGTCATGCCCCTCCCTCTCATTTTCAGGCTTCACCCAGGTAAAATAGATCAAAGACTCAGACAGAACGGAGAAGCAGGTGCTGTAACTGCATGGGCCTCAGCAACACATACACATGCACACATATGCACACACATGCACACACACACACACACACACACACACACATGAGTGCGGGAATACACCATCTCTCTTTCTCACACACTTGCTCACACACTCACATCCATATACCATTCTCACCTCTCTATCTATTTACCTATTTATCTGCCCCTCACACCTATCCCCCACATACATACATACACATTTTCCCTATTGTCTCAGTGTCTTCATTTTAAACCTAGATCAGTATTTTTTCCACTAGATTTTCAAATTTGCTAAGATAATCTGATTTTATTCCTCAAGTAATCCTATAGGGAAATTATTTCCACTCTTGTTTTATGGGAAAGGAATTTGAAACTGTCAGAAGTTATCTCATCAACATCAAGCAAACAGCAAGCACAGACTCAGGATTAAAAATATAACTATATATACAGAATTCTTAAACTGAGGCTTTTGCCACCACAATAGCTCGGGGGAAAACCAGAGGCATGGACGTAGTTTCTAAGACACACAGATAAAATGATGAAGACTTGGCTAACTTTGAATACAAGGAATTCTTGCCTTGACTTGTAAATGTTTCTTGCTATTGCTTAGATGAAAAAGGCAGTCACCAAAGTTAAAAATCAAATATACAGTATTTGACCACCCTGAGAAGTTACACTAAGGACCTTGACAGGCGTTCTCTACGGTTCGACTGTTTCATTATCCAGTGAGATGGGCTTTTAAATGACCTGCCTCCCAGTCATTTAGGAGGACAGTCGCTGAAGTGCTGAAGCAGGCCTCCCTCTCCTGCTGGAGCATGTCAGGCTTTCCTGTGCACTCTGCTCTCTGCGATGCAGGAGGCAGTCGGATGCTGTCAGGTGACGCCTGCATCAAATATTTACCGAGCACCTATTGTGTGTCAGGTAGTGTGATGTAATAATAAACAAAAGGATGTCATGGTAAACAAAATAGCCAGTCTTTCCTGAGACTTCCAGCTCAGTAGGAGTAAGAGGCATCAAAGAACGAAGTAAATATATGATGACACACTATAGCAGGTGTTATCAAAACAGCACAGTACTGTTCTGAGAATATAGTCAATCTAATTCAATACCGAATAGACATTCTCCTTTCCGCGTTCCCTCATCGGTACTCTTTCTCATTTATTTTCTTAATTACAGTTGTTCCATTTGAGGGGAGAAAGGATGTCAAATTAACTTTAATTTGCATTTTCTGATGGCTTAGGATGTTGAAACACATTATTATTTATTATATATGTCAGTGTGTGTGTGGGGGGGGTGTTCTAGGAGGCCAGAAGAAGGCTTAAGATCCTCTGGAGCAATAGTTACAGGCAGTTCTGAGCCACCCAATGTGGGTGCTGGGAACCAAACTCTGGTTTCTGAAAGAATGTTAAATGCTCATAACAATGAGCCGTCTCCCCAAACCCATGAGACATTAAAAACACTTAGTGGCCACTTTTACTTCTTGTTTTGAAAACTCTCTATTCAGTCCTTTGCATGAATTTTCATTGGGTGGTTTGTTTTCTTGATAGTTAGTTTCTTAAGTCCCTTTATATATGCCAGATATTAATCCTTTGTCAGACATATATGTGGCAAAGGTTTTCTATGTTGGGTGGTTCATCTTTTCACTTAACTAATTACCTCCTTCACTCCTTCACTCTACAGAGCCTTGGAAGCTTTTAGTTTCAGGATGCCCCATTTGTCAGTGATTGACACTATTTTTGGAGGAAGCAAAGTCCTGTTCAGAAAGTCCTGACCTGAGGCCTTATCAGGAAGTGATTTCTATAATATCCTTCTAACAGTTTAATAGCTTCAGGTCTTGTGTTGAGATCTCAATCCACTTGCAGTTATGTGTTAGTCACAGTGAGGAATATATGTCTAGCTTCATTCTTCTACACGTAGACATCCAGTGTCTCTAGTACCCTTTGTCATAGGTGCTGTCTTTTCCCTCCAGTATGCATTTTTGCCATTTTTGTAAAAGAAAAAAAAGATGGATATAGCTGCATAGGCTTTTACCTCAGCCCTTGAGTCTAGTTCACTGATCTACATGTTTGTCTTTATGCCAGTTCCATGCTGTTTTTATTACTATATCTCTGTAGTATAACTTGAAATCAGGCATAATGGTCCCTCCAGTATTACCATTTTGTTCAAGATGGCTTTAGCTACCTGGGAATCTCTCGTGTTTCCGTGAGTTTGGAGATTAGTTTTCCTTTTGTGAAGAATGACATTGGACTTTTAGTTGAGACAGCATTGAATCTGTAGAGAGCTTTTAGCAACATGCTAATTTTCACAATATTAACTAGTCTCGTGCATGAGCATTTTAAAGCCTTTTTGTATAAGTCTCTTACTTACTTTGTTGGGTTTAGTCCCAAGGTACCTTGTGAGGCTACTGTGAACAGAATTTGTTCCCCTGATTTCTTTCTTGGGGTGTTAGTCATGGAAATATATGACAGCTTCTGAATTATGTGTTAATTTTGCACCTTGCCACTGTGCTGAAATTGTTTATCAATTCCAAAAGTTGTCTGATGCGGTTGTTAGGACTGTTTACATACACAAGAATCCATCATGTGCAGGTAAACTTTTAACTTCTTCCTCTATCTGCAGTCCCTTTATTTTTCTCTTGTTACTCTAAGAATTCAAATGCTATATTAAACAGGAGTAGCAAGTATGAGTAGGTCTTACTGTTGTTGTTCTTGGTCTTTGTGGAAATGCTTTGAATTTTTCTCTATCATGATGTCTTCTGTAGGTTTATGGTAAATAGCCTTTATTATGTTAAGAAATGTTCATTCCATTCTTAGTCTCTTTGGTAATTTTATTATAAAGAGTTGCTGGATTTATCAAAAGCCTTTTCTGTATCTATTGAAACAATAATGTGATTTCTGTCCTGAAATCTGGTCATATGATTATTTCACTTATTGATTTATCTATATCAAATCATCATTTCAAATATCAGAAATGAAGCCAACACAACCGTGGAAAATAATCTTTTTGGTGTGTCTTAAATGTGCTTTGTAAGTATTTTATTGAGAATTTTTTTGTCTATGAGCATTAAAGTAATAAGTTTATCATTTTCTGTTTTGTTGTTTCTTTTTTCCCACTTTTTATTAAATTCTTTATTAATTACACTTTATTCACCTTATATACCCCTGTAGTCCCTCCCTTCTCCCGTCTCAATCCCTCCCTTCCTCCCCGCCTCTGCACCCAGGTCCCTCCCCAAGACCACCGATAGGGGAGGTCTTCCTTTCCTTCCCTCTGATCCCAGTCCAACAGGTCTCATCAGGAGTGGCTGCACTGTCTTCCTCTGTGGTCCGCTTGTTGTTTCTTTACTTGGTTTTGATGTCAGGGCAGCACTAGATTCACACACACACAAAAGATTTGGGGAGCATTCATTTCTTTTCTCTTTTATAGAATAATTTGAGGAAGACTTGGTGCTAATTCTACAAAGGTCTTGTAGAATTCTTCAGTGAATCTGTCTGGACCTGGACATTTTTTAGTTGGAAGATTTTACTGTGGGGAGCCAGAAAGCCCTGAGTGGATGAAGTCCTGAGGGGATGGGTATTGTTTGATATGTGTATGGCTGTGTAATGACCACAGCTCCAGTCCCACAGCAAAGTGTCAAAGCCTTCCCACTGGGGTGAGGCTCAGGGGGATGGCAAAGCCTCTGACGTGTGTGGAGACGCTCATGAGTGTGTGCAGAAAACTGACGAAAGCAAAAATGAATACTTACTTTTCCATTATCGCAGTATTCTCTGGGAAGACCAGCCAGCTGCCTGAGGGTCACTGTTCGTTCTTACGGGAACAAACATTTACGAATCTGCATACAAATTTTCTTTCCTACTTGAGTGATTTTACTGAAACCATCACCTGTCAAGTCACAGAATGCTTTATTCACGGTGTGATTATTCCACACAGATATTGTCATCAATGTCAGGGTGGGCTCATCTCCTCAGAGCTCACTTGGTTTGCCATATTTCCCATCATCCTTAAGCAGCCGCCTGGCTGTCAGCCTGAGTGGTCTTTTGACGACAAAAGGCTCACAGAAGACATCAGCATCAGGATGACACATGTTCTCTGAGTCATCAGTTAGTCTATTGTTATTGAGACATTAGTTCATCCATATACAGATGCATGAATTTAGCAATCCCACTGTGAAAACAAAATATCTTATCTCACTCTACACCTAAGAATCTTTTTTTTTTAATACTGGGAGACCCAACCTCTCCCAGCGAAGACACCCACAATAGACTATCAAATCCCAAGTGATCAGCCATAAACACATATACATATGAGCAATACTAAATGGACTTAGCAGGCTATACGTGTGTGTGTGTGTGCGCGTGCGTGTGAAGAATAAGAAGTCATGAATTTGAGAAGGAGTAGAGGACATGAGAGGAACTGGAGGGAAAAGGGGGATGGGGGGCTGAAAAGAGGTATATACAGTACTCATGTATGAAATTCTCAAAAATAAATACATTTTAAATTAAATTTTCATTTTCATTTTTTCCATATGAAGTTAAAAACTGTTCTTTCAAAGTCTATAAAGAACTGTGTTGGTATTTTGGTGGGGAATGCATTAACTCTGTAGATTGCTTTTGGTAGGATGGCAAGTTTTACTATGTTAATCCTACCGACTTACGAGTATGGGGCATCTTTTCATCTCTGATATCTTCTTCAATTTCTTTCTTCAGAGACTTGAAGTTCTTGTCATACAGGTCTTTCACTTTCCTGGTAATAGTTACACCAAGATACTCTCTACTATTTGTGGCTATTGTGAAGGGTATAGTTTTTCTAATTTCTTTCTCGGCTCATTTGTCGTTTGTGTACAGGAGGGCTACTGATTTTTTTTAGTTAATCTTGTATCCAGCTGCTTTGCTGAAGCTGTTTATCAGCTTTAGGAGTTCTCTGGTAGAATTCTGAGGGTTGCTTACATAAACTATCATATTATTTGTGAATAGTGATGCTTTGACTTCTTCCTTCCCAATTTGTATCCCCTGGATCTCCTTTAGTTGTCTTATTGCTCTAGCTAGAACTTCAAGTCCTAAATTGAAGAGGTAGAGAGAGAGTGAGCAGCCTTGTCCTGACCCCTATGTTAGTGAAATTGCTTTGAGTTTCTCTCCATTTAATGTGATGTTGGCTATGGGCTTGCTATTTATAGTCTTTATTACGTTTAGGTACTTGCCTTGTATCCTGGTCTCTCTAAGACTTTCATTATGAAAGGGTATTGGATTTTGTCAAAGGCTTTTTCTGCATCTAATGAGATGATGAGGGTTTTTTTTTCTTTGAGTTTATTTATATGGTGGATTACGTTGATGGATATTCATATGTCGAACCGCCCCTGCATCCTTGGTATGAAGCCTACTTGATCATGGTGGATGACGTATTTGATGTGTTCTTGCATTCAGTTTGAAAGTATTTTATTGAGTATTTTTGCATCAATGTTCATGAGTGAAATTGGTCTGAAATTCTCTTTCTTCATTGAGTCTTTGTGTGGTTTAGGTATCAAGGGGACTGGGGCTTCATAGAATGATACAACTTGATGAACTGAGGTGGATGGGGAAAGGGACTTCCCTTTTCTGAGGCATAGGGGAGGGGAAGTGGGGACAGAGAAAAGGTGGGGCTGGGAAGGGAGGAGGGATGGGACTACAGCCAGGATGTAAACTGAATAAAAAAAAAATTAAAAAAAAGAAAAAATTTAATTCTCACTCTTTGATTTTGGTTTACTGTATTTTGTTTGTTTGTTAGCTGGCTGGCTGGCTAGGTTTCTGGTTGGCTGACTCCCTGTCTTTCCTGCTTGGAACAGATCGTGCTGTGTTTGAGGGTGGCTTCAAAGTTTCGATCCTCCTGCCTCCAAGTATTGGGATTACACTTATGTTCCACCAAACTCCCTCATATTGGTGAATATATTATTATGAGTAATAATATTATTATGAAGCAAAGAACTGTGTTCTCATCTGACTACTGCAGGAAGCTCAGACCACCTGTGAGATAGAGATCCATCATGATTATAAAGGGAAAATAGTTTTCTACTGAAAAATGGAAGTTAAGGAGTTGGGACCAGAACTTCAAATATTCAATTGAACACCTTTTAATACCTCCATGAAGCACAAAATGATGAAGAACTCTTAAAAACATAACACAGACAGGACTGCTGATGACCAGGGTCCTACAGGTAGGATCTTTGGTAGGCAAAGAGCTCAGGCAACCGAACCACTTTCTGAGGACAAGAAAACCAAGGAAAATATAAGAAAGATAAAATTCTATAGCCAAATCATCAGGTGCCAAAATAATAATTGTATTCATTTTCTTTCTTATTTTGCTTTTTAATTCCCTCATTAATGGATTACTCTTTTCTTTTTCTTATCTTCAATCTCACATCATTTAATACATGATAATTATATGTCCCTCACATATTTGGTATTTGCATCAAAGGAGCTCAAAGGCATAAGTATAGCATAGCTAGAGAGGGATAGAAATTATCTAGACATCCTTAAGATAATGTATGAGACTTAGAATCTATTCCATGGGAAAGGGGGTATTTAAATTCTTTTGTTTTTAATGGTTGACAGCATTGTGTGAAAAAAAGTGATGTTATTTGGGGTTTTTTTTTTAAACTTTTTATTGATTCTTTGTGACTTTCACACCATGCACCCAAATCCCACTCATCTCCCCATCCCTTGATATCTACCCTCTGCCCTTGCAACTTTCCCTGTAAAAGAAAAAAAAAGAAATCTCTCCATGGAAGCTGCAGCGTGTCACACACTATATCTTTTTGCCCAACTAGCTTTACTTGAAAATTTGTCATTGCAATGAGTATTAGTCTGGTTCACGGCCTCTGGCTTCTGCTCCACTATTAGTACTGGATCCTCACCGATATCCTGTTGTTGCCCTGTGCTATAGACTTCCTGCAACTTTGAATCTGCAGGACCAGGACCAGGCCCTTCACACACTGCAACAGTTCATAGATGGAATAGATGTTGAGGTGGGCCAACTCAGAGCCCTGGATCTGGGCTTGGGTAAAAGCTGAGTTGCTCAACCCACCACCTCTCCTGCACCCACATTACCACGGCTAGCTCTCCCTCTTTGCACAAGCAAAAAGCAGGATCTCTCTTACCCACTCAACCAGGGTCCGTTCTGTTGTGCTGCCCAGGAGAGGTGCTGGGTGCTCTCCAGAGTATTTTGGTGAGGGCTGGGGCCAACTCTGCCACATCAATGCCACTCAAGGTGCTCTCCCATGCCGCCTAGGCAAGGAACAGGGCCAGCTCAGCACAGTGCTCAGACACCACCATGGCCTCAGGCAGTAGCTCAGACCAGGGACATGCAAACGGCCTTTGGTGGTAACATGGGCTTCAGACATGAACACAGATTCCAGCTGCCGCAGGGCCACGGACCCAGACATGCCCCTCAGCAGCATCTCAGGACAGCGCATCACCGTGGCCTCAGCCAGCAGTCCAAACCATTGACATCCAGATGACATTCAGTGGCAACATGGGTCACAGTCTGCAGCACAGACCCTGGGCTGTGGTAGGGTCGTGGACCCAGACATGGTCCTTGGTGGCAGCCCAGGCTCGGACATCACCATGACTCCACGTGGTTGGGCAGGCTCCTCACACCCGCCTGTTCCTCATTGCCATTGCATCTCCAGCTCCACCGCTGTCCATAACGCATGAACTGCTCAGCTTTGCTTTCTCTCTGGTCTCTCTACCGCATATTCATTGCTTTTTCACATATTCACTCGTTGTAGTGGCGACTACCCAGGGTGAACACTTGGGTGCCTCTCTTTGCTGGCCACCCCAGGACATGGGACCCTATTACTTTTTTTTAATTAAATGCAATCAAAAGAAATGGAGTAAATGTCAAAATTCCAAAGAGCACTTTTACAAGATTGCTCTTTATTTGACAGCAGCTTGATAATTCCCTTTTGGACCTGAAAAATGTGTTCTTAGAATCTCGTTCCCTATATGGCTCTGGGTAAGGGCTTTCCAATATAAGTTACTCAAATGAGATTTGGAAAATAGGAGTTAAATAAATGATTTGGAAATCCATTGATACCCCCTGAAACACACTGTCCCATACTATTGGTACAAGCTCTTACCTGGCAGCAACATTGGTTCAAAAACTTTCCCACAATGAACTATTCTTTCCTCACTGCAACTGTTTCCCAATTCTCCAATCCCAGCTACCCAGATTACTGTTCCCCAGCTCTCTGCATATTTTCATGCGCTCCATATTCTTTATAAAATCCTCAGCTCTCTCCATATCTGCATGTGCAAACATTTGCAAGACATACCCTCTAACGTATGTGGAAGTTCTGTTATCTTGAACCAATTCAGACTGATACTATGAGTGACCATCTGTGGCTGGTTTATTTCAGTAACCACAACCTTTATGGAAATTATATCCAGTGATATAAACCTATGCACAGAAGATGGAGGTGCTAAACTGTTTGGTAAAGCCAAATAAGTGTCTGAAAGGCAGGCCATAGGACGATATCAGCGAGACCACGAGGAGGGTGAAACTTCAGAATCCAGAGGCTGCCCCCCCCCCCGCCACATGCTGACTACAAGCTAAAACTTCCAGGCTTTATGTGCTGTTTGGAATGAACACAATTCTTAGCATTCTTTACAGCATTTCTCAAGCTCAAGCCACCATTGGCACAGCTGAGGTTACAGATGAAAGAGACCCAGGCAGTGGATTTAAATGGGGATATCAACACACTCCAAGCTATGATAGCTCAGAACCACAAGGAGGGCAAAACTAATCGTCAATACGAAATGAACACACTGAATTATAATCCGCAAATACTATAATTAAATTATCAGCCACTGCATTAGGTAACAAAAAGAAATACTCATCTCCATTCCCATGGCCAAGTTCAGTGTTTGCATCCAATTCAGATGCAAAGTTTCCCACTTACCAGGATTTATACCCTCATTACTATTTTTTGAGCAAGCTTGAAAGCAAAATGATTTCTTCAGCAAGACTCTTCTCACTCCAGCTTACAGATGTAGTAATTTGGCTTGTGTTATGTCTCTTTTATAGTAAATCACTTCATTCTTTTTGTGCATGAACCTTGAGCCCTCCCAAACCTTACCTTTCAGTGGCTAGGTTGCATGATTAGTACGATATCATGGGCGTATATTGATCCATTTCATTAGCAACTCTCAACAATGTGGTTGGCATTTTGAGGGTGGTGGGCTCTGCAGTGAGTTGGCCTGGATACCCAAGCCCTTCTCAACCACAACTGTACAGTTTCCAAGAAGCAGCTGCAGGGGTAATGATTTTGTACTGCTCTCTGGCAGGAAGGGCTGCTCCATCTCAGCTGATTGACACATCTGCATGTGTGCAGGTCACCCACACACTGTACTTGACCGTAGGCGTGCGCATGCCATTCTTGCTTACAGCACATGCTCTCAAGGCCCATCTCCCAGCAGGGTCCCCTCTAATGGGATCTGTCGACAAGGCCCCTTCTTGTCGCTTGCTGACAGGGACAAGGAGCTTATGGCTTTTAAATGGAAAGGATTTGCTAAATAAAGCTCCAACCTGAGCCTTCACCCCTCCTTTCCAGAGGTCAGAGCACTGAGGTCCATGGTAGCTATGGCAATCAGAAGGTGAACTGATGAAATATTGACACTCTAGATCTGACTACTTGACACTGATCCAGTTAAACCCAGTTAGAAAATTAAGCTTATGAAATTATGCTTTCAAACTGAAAATGCACAATGAGAATGTCTTTACTTTTTTTTTTAACAGCTAAGTAATTAGATACAGTGTGAGCTTCCTAGGCCTATCATCACAGATTGATTATCCCCTAACATAAACCCCAGCACATCATCCTGGTGACACTAAATAAATTTATCAAGAGCCACAGAGCTTTTCCTTCTGGGTTAGTTCTGTGCAACTTATGTTTGTTTCTTAGCTAACATCATTCATTGCATGTTCAGCTGTCTTTAATTGTACTTTTGAAATTTTTGTTTGGACCTAGAATGTAATTCAGGCTTTAATGGTCCTTATTTAAAAGGTAGTGAATACTTGAAGAAAACACTGTTGTAAGGTGGGATGGACCTTTCTCAGACCGGATTCCTAAAAGGAATGCTTTTGTCTGCTGAGATCTTAATTACTGTACGTCCACTTATCTATTTTTAAGGGAGTATTATTGTTTGCGGGTGTTTTGTGTTTGTTTTGTTTCTTGGTTTTTGCTTCTGCGTTGCTGATGAGCTAACTCCATGTCTTTTTAGACATGCTAAGCCTTGTCTACCACTGAGCCACTCCATCAACCCCCACCAGTGTCACTGAGCTAAACTGACCCTGGATTCTCAGTTTTGAAAGAGAGAGAGAACTTCGGGTTTGGAGCTCTTTCAGAATAAATGGTCTGGAATGGTTTCAGTCTCATTCTCACCCTCTGAGTCACCTCTGGTGCAGTATGACTCTCATCTTGGTTTTGTCTTTGTCTGAGGTTCTGTATTTCATTTTCTTCTTGAGTGTGTTTATAAGTCTCAATGTTACTGAGTTCTCAACTCCAGCACTTCCTGGGGTGGCCTGATTCATTTTATGTTTCTTTGCAAGTAAGGGGCGAACAGCCTACATTTGTTCGAGCAGCATGAGGGAACTCACTGTCCTCCTGTATTGTTTCACACCTGTATTGTATGTACACCTCCCCAAATCCATGTGTATACCTAATCTCTGGAGCACTACTATTAAGAAAGGGGTCTTTAAAGATTATGTCATAAAGGCTCCTCCCTCACACCTAGGGAGCCTTCATAAAAGCCTTCATACAGCATTTGAACCATTATTTGCTCTTCATTCTCTTCCATCCTATAATGGCCCCTTCTAGAGGAGGCAGAAACAAGCAGTCATCTTAGAAAGAGGACAGCCCTCAGCAGATACTGAGCTCACAGTCAGTCCTGCACTTCCCAGACTCCCGCTGTAAGAAATAGATTTCTGCTGTTAGAAACTGTGCCTGTGGCATTTCATCACAACAGCATGAGTGGACTACGTTCCTCTAACCAAGAGCAATAGAAAAAGCAGGCGCCTGTCAACAAAGCTGGAAGCTTCTCTCTCCATGGCAGCGTCAGTATCTCCTGCACACAGGCTTTTCCAAGCAGAGGATATTTAAGGAAGCATAAAGACTTCTTGTTTCATTTCCTCAGAAAGACTGGGGAAAATCCCAGTAGAGATATAATTCCACAAAATTACTTCTCTCATTGAGTCTCAAAAACCAGGCAGAAATGGGCAGGGTTGTTGCTGAGGAAAACAAGAACAAAATCCACATAGAGTTATGATAAACATTAAAAAAGAACATGTTTTATTGAATTTATGTAACAAAGTAAAGCAGAGCCTATTGTTTATAAAATAATTATTGAACACATAAATATATGTAATATCTAGCATTTTGTTGTTGGTGTAGGAAATAACCAAAAACTAGACTGTATGATCCTTTCTTATAGATTTTTTTCATTATACTCCTTCATGGAGAAATGGTTGCTGTCATGTAACTGGTACCCAGACCTTAGTGGGTCCCAGACACCCCACAACAGTCTTCCACCAGTGCTGGCTGCACCTGTTTAATCACAATGACTAGACAAGAGACAGTCTCCTGACACCTGGTTGTGTCAGTAATCCCTTGTATCCAACCTTGACCGGACCTGGCCAAAACAAAATTCTTCCCTGACAATCAAGAAATTCAAGTGGAGTATAAGGATTCTCTTCCTGTCAGGTACTCAAGAAAATAATGACTGATGGGCATGAAATAATTATGTAATAAGAGATGGCTTAGGGTGTGTAATGGTTAGTTTTCTGTGTCAGCTTAACTAGGTTCTAGGCATGTTGATGGTAGGAATGTTTCTAGAGAGTGCTGGCATTTGAATCAGAGTTAAAACAGACACATCTGCATACTGTGGGCAGTTGGCATTAAATGCCTTGAGGTCCTAATTACAATGGAAAGGCAGAAAAAGGTTGCGTTTTCCTCTTTACTCAAGTGGAACATCAACCTTCTGCTGCCATTGGACACTGACCTTCTTTGCCTTGGGCCTTGGAGCTCACATCAAAACTACAGCACCAGCTTTTGGGGTCTCCAGATCACATTGTAGATCATGGACTTCTCCATCTGCATAGTGCTGCCAGCCGATGGCTCACGTTCCATCTCTCTGTACAAATTTATGTATATCTATGTAACTCTATCTCAAGCCTATTTGGTTCTTTTCCTCTACATCACACTGACACAGGCTCTATATTTCAAAGCTGGTATCACTAGAGCAATAGGTACTATTGCTACCTTTTACTTTACTACATCCTTGTACAGATTCAGATTCTGTACAAAGACTTGGAGAGGTGACTATGGGGGAAAACCCATGACACACAAAGACAATGGCTTAAGATTCAAAATCTGTAGAAAAAGAATTCCAAAATACGTGCGGTCCCTGTGGACCAGAGAAGGGTTAGAACAATGTGTGGTGCCAAATGTTAAATGTAAACAAAGCTAAGGTTCAAAAGGAGTTTATGCCTTGGGTAACTAAGACACCGTAAGGTCAGTGGCACCAAGAAAGCCAAGGAGCTGTAAGTCAGGTGACTTGGTTACAGAAGAGATGTCTAAGTCATGGGTGAAAGAGGAGATGCAGCAATGAAGAGGACTGTGAGCTAGTTGCTGAGGTCACAGAGGATTAGTCTCACTGGAGGTGGTGAGAGGCAGGTGAAAAAATTAAAAAACAGCATCAGGAAAGCAGAAGGGCGGAGCCACTGGAGACGCTTTTGATTGGCAGCGAATGTATGGCACATGAGCTAAAGTGGGAGCTAAAAATGCCCTCTGCCCTTTTACTTGGCCAGCTGGGGTTGAAAAGGGGGCAGGGGTGGAGGTCAAAAAAGACAAGTGGCTCCCAGTAGGCTGGCTTGAGAGGAAAGGAGGAAAATCAGAGGAAAACCAGCATTGAGAATAGGCAAGTGTGTGGTGGTGAGTCTGCTTGAGGGGTTATGAAAGGAGAAGTTAAGACTGGAGAGGAAAGGGAGAATGAGAAAGAGAGCAGGGCTGAATAAGGAAAAGCCAAAAAGAGCTGAGCTCGGTGGGATGTTCCTGTAATCCCAGACTCTGGAGGCTGAGGCCGTGGGAGGGCTGTAAGCTGCAGGTCGATTTAGGCAACAGGGATCCTGGATCCTCCCCCCCAAAAATCTGTAAGAATATTTAGAGGATTTACATCCCTTGCACTAGAAAGCGCCAAGAACACTACTGTATGTTTCTCCTCCATCCACTGAGCTGCCTTATCCTGGAACATCTCTTGTCAGTCTGTCTTGCCTGTGTTACTTCTTCAGTTGCCTCCCAATGGTATAAGCTTCTTGAAAGCCTCATTTTTTTTCTCCACAGAACTTTATGCCACAGTTGACAGAGGTCATTCTGTTTGCTTTTATTATTACTGAAGTTTTCTTTCTCTCTTTTTGGTTTTGGTTCTTCAAGGGTTTCTCTGTGTAGCCCTGGCTGTCCCGGAACTTGCTTGGAAGACCAGGCTGGCTTTGAACTCAGAGTTCCGCCTGGCTCTGCCTCACAAGTGCTGGAATTAAAATAATGTGCCACCAGAGCCTGGCCACAGTTTTACTTCTCTACTATAGTTGCTAGCATTTTTCTCTTTTCTCCCTGTCTTTAATGTCTTTAAGCTAATTTTGCTTTTCTTGCAGTTTTCAGTGTCTACTCACTGTACAAAGCAATGACTTTCCTAATGACATACTTGTTCAAATGTGTCATGTACTTTGAAAATATTCGCCACCCAACACCCTTTCCTGACATATTTTTCCCACTCTCACATATGTGCACACACAATAATAATAATAATAATAATATTAATTTTAAAATAAATGGATACATTTTCCTTAACCAAATGTAGAGAGGCATTCCCATTCCTACACATTATAAGCATAAAATAGTGAGATATATTATATTCTTCTTTGCTTTGTGCTCCCTTCAAATGCAGAGTGTATTTTATATTTGCATCTCTT
The DNA here is from genome assembly GCA_028658305.1 of Pachyuromys duprasi. NCBI lineage: Eukaryota > Metazoa > Chordata > Mammalia > Rodentia > Muridae > Pachyuromys > Pachyuromys duprasi. The sequence continues at coordinate 29,382,512 of CM053754.1, read as the reverse complement.
TTCAGATTAGGTGCTTTTTGTGCAGCCAAACACCATGGTGTGCAGGGCACTTCTAGACTTGGTGTGAGCTTCATTCTTGCTTGTCAGCGGCTTCCTCACTTGAAGGCTCCACCATGTGTTACCTTTGTCTACCTCTGTTTAGAACATACATCGAGTAAATTCTTTGCAAAAGCATATGCTTGCAATAAAGAACTCATGAATGGGATTAGGCCCCCGATTAAAGAGGCTCCAGGGAATCTGAGTCCTTCCACAATGTGAAGACATGGGAGAAACAGCACAGTGTCTGAGTGAAACAAAACGTTCTCTCTAGACACACCCCAGTCACTTTGATTTTGAAGTTTCAGCCTTTAAAACCATAAGAAGTCTGTTTATAAACTGCTCAACTTGTGGTAGTTAGCAATTGCAAGGGCATGGGCTCGAACTCACAGAGATCTGCTTGTCTGCCTGACATACATACATGTAAACTTGATGGCTCAGTCACCTGTGGCAGTCACCGTGAATGCTTTGTTTGCTCATGTCTGTAGCCTAACGAAAACCAGACAGGTCTCTGTCCAAAGGTAAGAAAAGCTATGAGTTAACCTCCCTGTGATCAAGAACAGGTGTCCTTTGGAAGTCAGAGGAAAAGAGAGAGATGCTGTAGAATATTTGTAACATCTATGTCTGGAAAGTTCTGTTGACTGTATCCTAGTCCCATTTCTATATCCACAGGCAGATACAGCCTTCCTATGCACCCAGGCAGAGAAAACAGTCCGATGAGCAGATGCTGTCTTTGACAAAATTTTCTCTTTCCTCTCTGTTTTTGATGGCATCCATAGAATAGCATCAACTTTTAAATAATAATAAGAAAAGATGTTTAAGTCTTATTCTTGACTTCAGTTATTGATAATGAGAAATAAATTATTTTATATCCACTTAATAAGTTGTAAGATTTTTTTTTGGTGGAGATTGTATTCTATTATCCCCAGAAAGCTTTTAAATCTCATTCTTTTGCTAATAATTTAATATATTTAATAAGTACCACAATAAAATCTTAGGTACTATGTTTGCAAAATCTGTAGCAATAATGGCATATAACTTTCTTTTTGGTGGCATGATGATTAGTTTTAATTGTCAACTTGACACAACCTAGAATCCCATGGGAGGGAGTCTTACATTGATTTGGCCTCTGGGCATGTTTGTGGGGATGGTCTTGACTGATAATTGATGTAGCAAGACCCAACCCACTGTGGGCCATGATACTCTTAGGCTGTGTGTGTGTGTGTGTGTGTGTGTGCAAACAAGCAAGGATTCGTAAATTGTCTTGCTCTGCTCATGATGTTGAATGTGTGGCTCGAAGCTTTTGCCCTGACTGTCCTACAATAATGGGCCTTAACCTGAAATCAAAAAGCAAACAGGCCCTTTCTCCCCTACGTTGCTTTTTATAGGACTGGTTTATGTTTGACAGCAGCAGTCATGAAACCAGGACAAGGTTTAATATTATTGATTATACTGGTAGAAAACGACCAATTATTTTTATTACTCACAGAATAGAATCTACAGTGATGTATATTGTGTTGTGTTTCATGGGTGATGTTGGCTGATATTTTATTTAAAATTCTTGCACCAGTATCTACAAGCAAGAAAAGGAAAAGGTCTAATTTTATCAATTTTGTCATGATTCTTAATTTACAAAGTGAATTTTTTTGAGAGTCTTCTCTTGTCCAGTCTCTTGGACTGTTAAAGTCACACGTGAGCTCATCCTTGAGGGCAGTTGTGCTCCTGAGTGTGGTAGCAACCACACTGCTGTGGGCCTATGCTCTAAGCACGTTGACACTATACCCATAGGTCTTCAGACTTAGAGGTATGTGTCAAATCATTGATTTAGCTACAGGATTTAAGAGCATTTAATAAGCATGGTAGACAACTTAACATGAATTCTTCCTGGTTCTTGTTATTCTCTTCATCACAGCAGTCTGTCTACTTTTATTGTTTTTTTCCCACTTTTTTAAAATACATTTTTTTCCACACAATATTCTCTGATCACAGTTTCCCCTTCCTTAATCTTAGATTCTCCTCACCTCCCCACATTTCTACTTATCCAACTTTATGCCCTCCCCCTTTCTTGGACAGTCAGACAAAAACAAACAAATCACAACTTAAAAGTCACAAGACACACACACATAAAAACACAAAATCAGAAACCATAATATACAATCAAAATACCAGTAAGGTTAAAAAAAAAAACAAAGAAACAAACAAAATGCCCAAATGAAACAATATGAGGCAAATAAAAATAAATAAATAAAAAATCTGCCATCTACTGCCGGGCATGGGACCTACCCTTATGTGAGGTTTATTACTCAGTGAGGGTTCATTGAGAAAACTATTTTTTTCCTTTTCTTTTGCATGCAGTTTTCAATTGCAGATAGCTTTTTGTTTAGGGGTGAGAGCTCATGGCCACTTTGCCCTCTCAGAACTGGGACACCATCTGTCTTGGACCTAGGCAAGCCCTGTGCATGCTGCCGCAGTCTCTGTTAGTTCATATGTGCAATATGCATGTGTCTGTGTCTTTGGTAGTACCTTCCGGCTCTTCTTTCAGTCTCCTCTTCCACTTAGTTTTCTGAGCCCCAACGGGAGGGGTTCGATGAAGGAATTCCACTTAGGACTAAGTGTTCCAAAGTCTCTTACTCCCTGCACATTGCCCAATGATGGTTCTCTGTATTATTTCCCATCTACTGCGGGAGGAGGCTAAGGTGTTGATCTGTGGGTATAGCAGAACGTCATTTTATTGATACATTCCTTTAGCAGAACAGTAATACTTGGCTTGCCCCTAACACCATGGCCCATTTAATCTCAGGTTCTTGGTACCCTGGCAGTGTCATAGGGTGGCCCTATGTCCAGTTAGATAGTGGTTGTTTATTAATGCAACATTGTGCCTCTACTGTACCAGAATATAATACATTGCAGGGGTTGTAGCTATAGGTTGGTGGTGACCTTTCTCCCCTGCTAGAATACAGGGGACCTTCCAGAACCATGAAGACAAGTCAGTAGAAGTGAAGGCTCTAGCAAGACACCAGCTTCACTTTTCCGTGTTGAATGAGATACGCGAGTGTTATCTTCAGCAATAGGGCCCTGCCATCACTTAGCGGAAAGTAATCAATAGCCTTGGAAATAGCCTGAATTGTTTGGGGGTTTCTTTGGGGTCCCTTTGGCCAACAGCTCAATCAGATGCTAACCCATTCCTAACACTGGAAGTTTCACTAGGTAGTGAAAGATGTGTAGTTGAGGATTTGTCTCTCTTGTTATCTAGTCACTCCATTTATACGTCTTTCACGTGTGTGTGTGTCTTCTACTGTAGCAGGTTTTCACATGCCTCCTCAAATGCCATTTAGTGTTAGCTGTCCCTCGATGTATTTCCTCATTTATCTTCTCTTCCCTTCCTCTCCCCATTTAACCCTCCAATCCCAGTCTTCCCTCTGTGTGGCCGTAACCACACATTCTATTTCCTCTTCTTTTATGATCCTCCCTTCCTCCCTAGTCTCTTACTTTCCATCTAATGTCTGTAGTTATAAGGATTATATTGTGCCTATTGATGGCTTAAAAGGTAACATTCACATATAAGAGAATACACGCCATATTTGTCTTTTTTGGGTCTGGGTTACCTTACTCAGGGTGATTTTTGTTTCTGTCTCTACCTATTTACCTGCAAATCTCACGGTTTCTGTTTTAACAGCTTAATATTATTCCACTCTTCAAGCATACTACATTTTTCATTTTTATAACTTTTTTATTTTTATTAATTACAGTTTCTTCACTTTGTATCCCCCTGTAGCTTCCTTCCTCCTCTCCTTCCAATCCCACCCTCCTTCCTCCTTCTCCACCCATGTCCCTCCCCAAGTCCACTGATAGGGGAGGTCCTCCTCTCCTTCCATCTGACCCTAGTCTATCAGGTCTCATCAGGACTGGCTGCACTGTCTTCCTCTGTGGCCTGGTAAGATTGCTCCCCCCACCCCCAATCTGTTGATGGACATTTAAAGCTGTTTCCTGTTTGTGGCAGTTGCTGTATCCTTAGAACTGTATCAAAATTTTAAAAATGATTTTTAAGGATTATCTTTCCAGTTTCCTTTCCTGTCAGGTAATTTCCTCTGCTTTGGTGTTTAAATCGTAGTTCTTTACTTTCCTCTGTGGAAACCACTCAGGTGTTAGTGCCTGTCTTTTTTAATGTATGTCTTGACTAAGCCGTGCAAGTTGTTGGTATAAAATTTATTCAGCACTCACATAGTAAGTGGCTCTTTGGACAGGGGTGTTCCACTGAGCATGCCGTGTCTTTAGACTAAGTAGGAAGAGCAACTCCCATGGGAAAGTGTGGCTTGCCCTTTTCACGCAGCATGTGAGCATGAACAGTGTCTCAGTCTGCTTGTATGGGGTCAATGCGGCACTCTGAGTGACCTGATGACTGAAGCACTTTTGTACTTGACACATTGAGCAAATGCCTGTGTGATAGCTTACTTGTTACATAGTTTCTCACTCACATCTCTTCTGGAAATAATGCCCATCCTTCTTCCTACACCTTGTCTGCCGTTCCTGGAACATGAGGATTTCAGGTTGTTCAGGACTGTTTGCCAGTCAAACTTTCCTTGCTCCGCATCCCTGAGTTTAGTCTCAGTATTGGACACGTGAGTACGTTAAAGGCAGTGTTTGTCTTACATAAATTCACCGTGAGGCTTCATCAGTGTAACCCCATGGATTGGTGAACAGTGATCCAAGCCAAGTCAGTCAGAATCTTCCCTGGAGGGAGAAATTGGATAGTCATTAGCTAACAGCTAGACCCCTGATCACATGGAGAGAAAGTGCTGTGAAGAGAGTATGTACTAGAAAAGCAGAGAGAGAAAGACAGACAGATGGAGAGAAGGAGAGAGGGAAGAAAGCAGGGAAGGCGGGAGGGAGGCAGGGAAGGAGGGAGGGAGATCTAAGTAGTTCCCTTACTGTTTCTGTGTCCCTAAAACTACCAAAATGTTAAAAATAGATACTTAAAAAATACATTCAGTACTTGGTTCTGGTAGCAGTTTCATGGTGTGTTTTGGATCCAGCTTTCCCTCAGCTGTTCTGTTCTTCTTGCAGTTTGTGAGCTAGACAGATAAATTCCTTTTTGTCTATTTCATTAATATTTCAAGTTGTAATTGTTTTATTTTTAACCAGGAGCATTATATATACATACATGTATATATGAAATGCATACACACATAGAGGTATTTTATGCATTAATATATGGATATTTAAAAAAAAAGAACGGAGGGATCTGGGCAAAGTCTCATCTGCTTTCACCTCATGGCAGATATACGGACCTCTCACTAGCAGAACTCGGTTTCCTCCGTCTCTGGCTCAGTTCTCATTCTTTGTTTTCTCTGTTTTTGTTTTTGTTTTAATAGGAAGAGACAATCTCCTAAAATAAAAAATTTAAAAAGAAATTAAGAAGTTTTGTGAACACATTAGGTATCTGACTTTTCTTTTCTTTCTTTCTTTCTTTCTTTCTTTCTTTCTTCCTTTCTTTGTTTGTTTATATTTTAAGACAGGGTCTTACTGTGCAGCCTTGTCTGGCCTCAAACATGATACATAGACCAGGCTGGCCTTGAACTCACAGTTCCACCTTCCTCCAGAGTACTAAAAAAGACTTAGCCACTACACCCAGCTGGAATCTGACTCTAAATTACTGATAATTAATGAAGCATCACCACAATGTAAACCTAATTTCAGAAGCATAATCCAATGTCTAGTGATATAAGCACCTAGGTTGCTGGTCTTTGGCTGGCCAAAATCATGATCTGTGAGCCTAGTGTGACATGGGTCTGTCCCTATCATCCTGGACCAGGCTCCCACACAATACTTGCACTCTGATGTTAAGCAGCAATAGAACCCATCTTTTCCAAGCTTTTTTGGCTGCAATTTCAGGCTTGTAAGATTCCCATTATTTCAGCAACAAGAAATTCTTCTTTGGGGTTTGTCATCAAAGAAAGAGTTATCCCCAAAGTGAGGAAATTTGGTCATAATCTAAAACATCGCTTATGATCTTGAACAAACCACATTCCCCTAAAAAAAAATCTACGAGGAGATAACATCAAGATATTTGATCTTTTCTGACAACATATTTGAGTAGGTTTTTAATGTGAAATGGATAGTCCTATAATTGATAATAGCATCATCTTTTTAAAAGGCACAAAGCAAGTAGCTGATAAATGTGCAGAGATGTATCTGGCCTCAGGACTGACCTGACAACTTTTTGCTACACACCTCTTTGTTGGTCCTTCTACAGCAATCATAGCTACACATTTTGTTTTTCTTATAAACATAATAACTATTGACCAAATGTCCTGAATCAACAATTCTTAAAAGAAGATACATAAATAACCAGAAAATGTGTAAAAGATGCTTAATGACACTAATTACCAAGGAAATACCACCTAAAATTGTCTATTAACAAGAAGACAAAAACCATAACAGATACTGATGAAGTGCCGAGGAAGCAGAATGCTTACACACTGTAGAAAATGCAATTATACATACACATATATTTGTGTGTGTGTGTGTATAAACAATAGAAAGCTTGCTCAACTTGACAGAGGACTGCCACATGATCTGGCAGGTCTATCAACAAGTAAGCAGATAAGGAAACACACACACACAAACACACACACAGAGTGGATTATTCAGTGATCAAAATGTACTGCAGCTACTTACTGTAACGAGTGAACTTGCAGGACATTAGATTAGGTGACATGTCGGGCAAGTAGAGAAAGATGAATACACATATTCTAATTACAGGTTGAAGCTAACCATTTTGCTTGACTGAACTAGAGAATAGAGCAATGTTATTGGCAGCTGGTAACTATAAGGGAACGCGCTAAGGGAAGATATGAACCAGTGTGGGGGTGCAGCTGGGTAAGTGTAACTTCTAACAGTCAGAGATATAGCAGAGTCACTATGGTTGATTATAATGGTTTACTTTTAAATAGCCAGTAGGAAATATTTTAATGTCTCTGTCTCTGTGTGTGTGTCTCTCTCTTGCTCTCTCTCACACACAGATTTCTTGAGGTGGCAGATGTGTGTATTACCTTGATCTAATCACTATCCATGTCACCTGTGCAGTTATCTATCACATTGTGCCTCTTAAATATGTACAATGTTTCTATGTACATTGAAAACGACAAAAATATATTAAGAACAAGAACCTTTGAGTTCACTTTCTGTCCAGCTATTAGGCCTGTTGCAATGCTAAAACCAAACTGGTGTGAGCATGCAGTAAATACGATAGGTCTTCTCTGTTACACTAGAGTCAGAGATGGGAGCAGAGGCAGCAAACTCTCTCCTCCCTGTTATCTGCAGCCATCACCTGCATTTCCCACCCCCATTCACCTTCACATTTCACCCAATCCTCACCATTCAGGGTTCCTTACCCTTTTCATAACATTCGCCTTAAGTTCATCCCATTTTTGTTCTGAACTATCGTAAAATTCCATCACCCTAGCATTTTCCCAATTAATCTTGCTTGGTTCTACCTTTTCTTCAGCAGCCTTTCAGGTGTCTCCAGACAAGCTGGGCCCTCCGCCTCACCTAGTCTTTCCCCACTGTTCTCAGTGTGCCCTCCGCACCCTCAGTGTTCTGGCTGCAACCTTCTGGGTTGCATGTGCCAGCCCTTCTGTGTCGGTGACACTAATTCTGCAAAGCTAACACGGAGGGCCTAACAAAGCTCTACACACAGCACTAAGTAACTTCCGGCAGAGTATCATAACACGGTTCGGTAATACATTAAGGCTCGCTATTATTACTGTTTATTGCAGCTGTTCTCAACCTCCTAGTGTTGGGACCCTTTAAAATACAGTTCCTCGGTTTTTTGCTGTTCCTTCATAACTGCACTTTTGCTACTGTTGTGAATTGTAATGCAAGCATCTGTGTTTTCTGATGGTCTTAGGTGTCCCCTGTTGTTTGACTCACAAAAGGGTCATGATTCACTCAAAGGTTGAGAATCACTAGTTTATAGGCTTGTGAACTTGGTATTATTCAAATATTCATCTTATAGGTAAGAAACCAAAGCCCAGAGTATTGTATGACTGGCCTAGGGTCTCAGACCCCAACCAAGAAGAGACACAATTCCATCTCATTCTGTTTGACATCAGTATCCATCCATGTTTTTAATCTTCATTAAAACAATTTGCTAATCTCTCCTCTCTCTCTCTCTCTCTCTCTCTCTCTCTCTCTCTCTCTCTCTCTCTCTCTCTCTCACACACACACACACACATACACACGTCCTTTATGTGCTAATTCACAGAGTTAGATCAAGTTGTCTAGAGTAGATCAAGTTGTCTAGAGCAGATCAAGTTGTCCTTAGGACATGTTTTATGCTGAGTGTATTGGCATGCACCTGTGATCCCAGTACTGAGGGAGGCAGAGGCAGGCAGATCTCTGTGAGTTCAAGGCCAGCCTGATCTTCAAAGTGAGTCCAGGATAGCCAAAGCTACACAAAGAAACTCAGTCTCGAAAAACAAACAAACAAAAAACTCCACATGTTTACTTTGTAATCTCTTCCTTTTAAAACTCTACTGTCTTATAGACACAGGAAAAAAGCCACAAGCAAGTGTACCTTCCAAGAGACTTTAATTGTGATATGCGGAGGCCATTGAAATATGTATTCTTGAGGGAAAATAGTAAGTCGTTTTAATCAAAATATCATGTAAGTTGCTAAGGAATTGAGTTGCTTTCTGATTTTGACTAATCTGTCTCTTGGCTTGGCCGCTTTAGCTAGGCACTTTAGTATTTTCACTGCCATGGTACCTCATATTCCCTCTGGAAGAAAGGACGGGACTAAGTCGAGATCTGGGTAGTAGTAAGTGAGGGTGTCATAAATGACTAGCCCTGTTAGCGACTCTGACCTTCAATAGGGTATTTTCATAGCCCTGATTCTGCCGTTCTTCCTCATTTTAAAGAGACCTTTCTCGAGTCTCCCATCTGCCTTCATCATCTGCTCCCTTCCCTTTCCAAGGGCTCCCCTACTCCTATCTGTCTGTCTGTCTGTCTGTCTGTCTGTCTGTCTGTCTGTCTCATTTTTCCTTGGCTGTCCAGCCTGGTTAAACGCAGGATTGCAGTCCTTCCAAGAGATTCCCAGGTCTCTTGAGAGAGCAATCAGGTGACAGACCCTCAAACTCAACCAGAGCTCGTGCCTGAACCTGTACAGGGGCAAGCAGAACCCATCCCAGCAAGTTGCCCAGCCCTGGGCTCCGCCCATTTCTTCCCCGCAACTTGGACCAGTCGCCTCGCTCTGGATTTCCCTTGGGGTGAAAGACTGGGCTCCTAGGCACTCACGATCTCAGGCAAAACACGCCCTGTAGCAGGGGCTGCAGTTGATGGCTGTAGCCAAGGCTGCGAGCGAGGCTCCCCACCTAGAGCGGGCGGCAGCCCAGCTCTGTAGGAGGACGCGGTGACTGCGGGACCCGCAGGGTCGCGGCTGCCGGGCGGAGTGCGAGGGCGGGGAAGGCGCGCACACGCCTGCGGCGGCCAAGGCTTAAGCTCCTGCCTTCAGCCCCCTCTCCCGCCTCTCGCCCCAGAAATGAGCTGGAGCGTCTCCGGTTTGATTCCAGAGCCCGGGTCGGGTGGGTTCTTTTGTTTCTTTGTTTTAATGACAGTTCCCAGCCCTTGGGCATGTCATGCGCAATTAATTTCCTGCTTCCTTTCAAGGCAGCTGGGGTGATTTTTTTTTTTCCTGCATCATCCTTTGGGGGATGGTTGTTTATGATGTGACGTCAGCGAATTGATTTTTCTCTCGTGAATGAGAGAGATACACACCGAGAGACAGAGAAACATAGATGGGGAGAAGGGAGGGTATGGTGTGGAGGGGGAGACAGAGAGCGCGAGCCAGCCACAGATGACAGATGTGTGCAGAGGCCGGGCGCTGACATTTGAAATTCCTTTAGGTCAAAATGAGGTTGGAATGGGGACGTAAAAAAATATGTTGCCAAGACCTGGAGTTACTGAGAAGTTCTTCTTTTAAAAAACAAATAAATGAAAGAGAGAAAAACGAAAAAAAAAATCCCCTGGGCACGCAGCCTCTCGGGCTCCTTTTTCGCTGGCGTCCCCACTCGCGGTGGCAGCTCAGATCATTGGGCACCCCGGAGCCGCAATAGGCTTGCGAGGACCACGAGGAGGGGCGGGGGAAGTGCGTCACCAGGTGGGGAAGGGGCTGTGTGTTTGGAGAGGAGCGGGAGGCGGTGGGGGTGGCGAGCATGGGGACGGGAAATGGGTTCCGTGCGCTCTCCGGGGGTATTGTGTCAGGAGATGCAGGCTGGCTACCATGTGACGCGGTCCAGAGCTGAAGGGATTGGCCGAGGCAGCGCAGGCGGTGCAGCTCGCCGGCTTGCTGTTCCTCTGCCTTTCTCTCTCAGCATCTTCCTGGGAGCCTGTAGGTGAAGCAGCACTAGCAGCATCCATGGCCTGTCCTTCGGGTTAACACTTGTCTCCTTTGGCTTGGCAGCAAGCAGAGCAGACTTCGGAAGCGGCGTTGTGAGGACTTAGCTGGGACCTGGAAGCGTATCCTCCTGTGTTTTTTTTCTGACTCCTTGGAAATTAAGGAATGCAATTCTGCCACCATGATGGAAGGTAGGATTCCCTCTGCTGTGGTTGGCTGGCTCCAGGCAAGATTTGGGTAGACCAGTATGGAAGAATGCATACAGCCGGTGTCTGTGTCTAGAACCTGACTGCCAGGATTTTTGCAAGCAGATACCGCAGCTTGCTTGCAACCGGCCCGGGGCTTAGGCTAATGGAATCAAACCATAGATAGGGCTTCTGCCTAGCTCAGAACCTGCACAGCCCCCAGCCCCTTTGAAAGAGAAAAGCTTAAGTATTTGCAGGAAGCTGAGACAGCTAAGAAGAAGCCTGCAGACCAAACAAGTTGGGGGAAAAGGTTATTTTGTGGTAGGTTCATGAAAGCACTCTAGTTAAATCTTTGCAATGGAAAGTTATTTTCAGAAATTGACATAAGACGGGAGAGGTCATAGACAGAGTTATCCACACTGTCGTTTTCAGTGAACTGTTTACATATCTTAAAAGATATTCTGATCGCTGGGGTTTGAATTATAATATTGGAGGGAGGGGGTGCAGCAAATTTGGTTCATAAATTGGAGTTTTATGGGGGCCTGTCATTGCAGCAGAACGAGAGATGTAAGAAAAATACAGGGGCCTCTTGGCTCCTTAATCAGGATCATACCAGTTTAGAAAGGAAATGGCTCTGAGTTAACCATCAAATGATTAGTTGCGGATTATCTTGCCACATTTAATATTAAGTGTGAGGAGGAACTTCCCCCAGGAGATGCTATTTAAACTACAAATTATTCTACTAACTTGCCCTTTCCAGCCCAAGATAGTGACAACCAACATTGCCTCAGAAAAAGCAACAAATTGGTCAGAGAAGAAGCAGGCAGCTCCGTGTTGCCTCTGATTTTCTGTTTTCACATTACAGGATGGTGCAAAACTCCTGGCCTTTCCTAAGATGACAGGCAGAAATTTTGTATCCAGGTTAGATTTTTTTTTTATAATGCAGAATCCAGTGCATAGTGGGTCTCAAAATCAGTCATGGAAATGACATAGAGGCCACCCTTTAAGCTAAGGTCTGCCCTACCAGAGGACCTTAGAAATTTACCAAACTGGAATAAAAGGAAGATGGTTTCAACAAAACCTGCAGTGTAGCCTGTACTCATTTGGCAGAAATGAATCTCTCTCTCTCTCTCTCTCTCTCTCTCTCTCTCTCTCTCTCTCTCTCTCTCTCTCTCTCTCTCTCTCCTCTCTTTCTGCCACCATGTCAAATATCATTAATGTGATTTGAGGGAGAGAAGAATTCTGGGGTAGAAGCTCATAAATTTAGAGAGATAGACTTAAAATGAGGCAGGGTATCATTCTGTTTAGAGCCTGCTCTTATGTTCAGAGAGCTCAGAGAAATTGTTAAGACTCTAAGATTAAAGCAGTTTTGGTTAATTCCAAATGAATTTAATCTCTTGAATAACAAGGCAAGACAAACAGAAAGAGTATAATTTAATGTACTTTTGAATTCAAAGCCCATATCTTTATCAGAAAAAAAATTTTGTCTATAGACATGTACTGTATTTTTTTTTCGGCTAAATTTTACGCAGGATTCGTTAAAATGTATCTGCATCCATTCCCATTCATTTCTAACCTTCCGTGGGAAATTTGAGAAACTCTGTTTTACTTCTGGACTTGAAACTATCCCATGAGTTCTCTGGAGGTGGTAGCATTTTTTTTTTTGATGCTCATTAGTGGTTTCCCTGGTAATCAGGTCTGTTGTGCCATCTAGACCGTCAGCTCGAAGCCCTGAGATAAGCTTATCTGAGCTGCAGAAACTGAAATGGGAACTCTAACAAAGACTGGGGTTGAGCTGAAGCAGCGCGGTGGCCAGCTTGCCCAATTTATCTAATGGAGGATGTTATCTTCACAGTGGTGGGGCTCGGAGGTGACAGTGCGGTTACTGTTGCTTCTAAGGAACCTTTGCAGGAACAATTGCACAGGTGTGCCTCCTTGCTTTCAAAGTCCACATGAAACTAGGAAATGTTTTTTTTTAATCCATAATTCCTATTTAAATGGTCTCCTATTAATTGTTCAGTGACCTTGGAAAAACAGGTAGGAGCCTTAGCCAGAAATCTATTTGCCTATCAATAGTCCTCCAACTAAATTGCCAGCCTTTTTTTTTAAAGCAGTATCTGTGTCTATTTCTGATAGTGCACCCCAGAATTCCTTCCCTAAGTTGCTCTTACTCTGAAGATGAGATACAGCAGTTATGTCCATTGGACTCACCTCTAGAGAATGTCAGGCTGTTGCACATACCACGGTAACCTTGGGAAGATGAGGAACCCCCAAAAGATGGCCAAAATGCTGCCAAGGAAGCTCTCTGCTGCGATGCCAGCGTGTACCATGAAACCATACCAGCAAGCATCTGCAAAGCTAGTCTGTTCTCACCCAGTTCCTGTGTGACACACACACACACACACACAGTCACATGTGCAGTCATGCACATAGACACAGTTCTAGAGAGGTTGTAGCTCATGCTTCCATGTGCGCGTGCGTGCACACTGTTAGATGGCTGCAGCGGTTCTGTCTGCTGCTTTGAGAAAGGATGGCATGGCAACTTTTCAGTCGCTCCTCTACTTTGTGGGAGTAAAATATGTATTTAGCTGAATGGCTTATGGTTCAGATTCATGTCTCTGTTTGTTTGGAACAGGATATAAGCTTCATTCATCCAGTATCATTTGGAAGGCCTGGTCTTAAGTGACAGTCTTGTACTAATACTGTGAGGGGCAGCTTTATAATTCCAGAGCCCTTCAACAGATCACTGACAGTATGTGTGTGGTCCCAATTGCTCTATACCAGTTATTCTCATGAAAGCAATATCATATAAGAGACTTGATTTGTTGCTTCCTGGATTCTTCATTTTTTTTTTGATAGTGGGTTGGTACTGAGTTGTTTCTTTGCTGAGAAAAAAATGTGTATGAAGATGTTCAGATGTAGTATGGAGTAGCAAAGGGAACTATTGCTATGGGTCTGTGCATTGGTGATGCTAAGATGCAGTTAGTGTGATTAGGGCAGGGAGTCATGGGCTTTTCTTTGATATTATTATTATTATTATTAAAAATCTTAAATGGTATTCCCTAAGATAATTGAAAGTAAGGTAAGGTTTCTTAGAATCTTTTCATTTGTGAGGCTGGCGGGTAAGTATGTTTCTTGTCCCATGCAGAACTTCTTGGTGCTCTGTGTTTAGAGTCCCATCTTTGGCCTTTAGGTGCTGTATTCAAAATCTCAGTTTCCTGGTGCCAACGATCTAATTCTGTATAACAGTTTTTGAAAAGGAAAAGGCACATTTATAAGGATTGAATTGCAGCTCAAGGTGACTGATAAATTTTATTTTTATTTGCCCTCACATGAATGTCTGCATTAGTGCATTCTGGATATATTTTAATACTTTTTTCCAAATTTAAGAGTTAAAAATAGGGGCTGGAGAGATGGCTCAGAGGTTAAGAGTACTGACTGCTCTTCCCAAGGTCCTGAGTTCAATTCCCAGAAACCGCATGGTGGCTCACAACCATCTAAAATGAGATCTGGCACCTTCTTCTGGCCTGCAGGCACAACATTGTATACACAGTAAATAAATAAATCCTTTAAAAAAAAAGAGTTAAAAATAATACATTGTGGCAGAGAAAATAAAGCTGGAATGGAATTTGAGTTCAAATCCATTTAATGAAACTCATGATTTTCAAACTCTAAGAACTTTTTCTTTTTAACTTTGTATCAGAACAGGCATGTTAGGCACATGGAAAAACAGGCATTTGTTTCTAGAGTTGCATGGTCTGTTTCTCTCTACTTAAACTATGACTGTTGGAAAGAGCTCAGCCTTTTTCTTCATTATTAATGCTTTTTATGCCCCCAAACGATTGCTTAGATAGCTCTGTCCAATTTCAGATGAACTGAACATCTGTTGTTGCAATAAACCTGCAAACTCTAGAAATGGAATTTCCTATTTGGAAAATTCTTTGATGTGATTACAAAAAGAAGGAACAAAACATTTTGAGCAAGAGTGCTCATTTTATAGTTAGCTCAGAGGTTTTCAAGAGCGCTGAAAATGCCACTGGTTCCCTTCCCTTACATGGTGAAGTTACTTTAATAAATCTAAGCGTGCATCTGAGATGCTGATACGCACTCCATCATTTACATAATTTCCTCTTCTAGTGCAAGTTGGGAAGAGACTATTTGGATGATTTAGTTCTCATCCAATTCCAGCAGGCAACTTCAGATCTCTGGAAAGAGTGTGTAGTTATACTCTAGTCCATCAAAGGTGATTAACCCAATTTTAGAATGAATACTAAATACTTGCTATGAACACAGCAGCTGTACCAGTGATGCAACAGAAGAGAATGATGGCATCGAATGTGCTTTTAATTTCAAGTATTGCTTTTATATACTGTTGTTAGCCTTCCCACATGGCTTATCTAAGTCAATTATTAACAAAGAAAACTTAATTAGAAGAAAATGAGGAACTAGAGACAAAATTTGAAGACATCTCCAGAAATTATTTTACATAAGAAGCTTTAGAGACTTGTGATAACACCCTAGTTTTACTTTTCAGTTCCATCCTGTGGCATATTTTTTTTAATTCCATTTGGAGTTCCACTCTTGTGGCTCACCTTTTCCGAATTCCATTTTATCACAGAAACCATCATCCAGAGATAAGATTGCATAAACTCAAAGACTGAATGGAGAACGACAGACTTTTTACTGAAATGACTAGAAAGGAGTGAGAGAAAAGATTTAATGGGTCGTGGGTGCATTTTAGCCTGTGTGTCTTAGAAGCCTGAGAGGAAATTAGCTTTGTGAAGAGGTGGGCATAGATAGTAAGAAACAAGAATCATGGTGAGGGAAGGATCCCCTGGGGAGAAAACAGCTGTGGGCAAAGGAATTGGGGCTAGCCTGTCTGTTCACTGGCCATACATATGGCAGTGAGGTGCCTCATAGCTTGCTCACAAGTAGGACATCTTTGGGAGAAGAATGGATGCGGCTCCATTGTTGGGATGTGAACATCAGTTCATTGCCTCTAAAGGACATTAGAGAGAGATGGAGCATCTATATTTAATACCTTATATTGTGCTACTTTCTTGTTTGAATTTTCCACTCCTGCTATTTCTATTTCTGTTTAAATCTACATGAACCTGCATGCTCTGGCTTCCTGTCTTCTTCAGGTTCATCGGGTGTTCCCCTAACACTGATAATCATAGTACATGTCTTCTAGTATTTAAAATAGAGGTTTCCCTTCTTCCTAGCTCTTGCTTTGCAAAAATCATTCTTCATAGCTTGTAGAATCACCAGTTCTCTTGTGGCTCCTGCAAAACTGCCCCCAAATGGGTTTTTCATGTTGTTCTTGTTTTCCCAAAATTTCAAGGAGGCACCTTGGGCCACTGAGTCTTCAAAGGTGAAGGGCTTGAAGGTAAGCACTATAAAGACAGGTATTTGGTCGACCATGTTCGCCTCCATTGCCTTCCTACTTAATAAAGGCCTAAATACATTTATTCATTGAATATGTGAGCAAAACTAGATATAAATAAGTAGCTCAGATAACTACATACTGTACATGATACATGTAAAAAATTATTCAAATTTATATTCTCATTAGCGACTCAAAACTTATAAACATGACACAATTAGAAAATAAGTCTGTTATGAAGTACTAAGAAATAGTTCATCTGAGAATATGCACTTGATCTTGAATTATTTTATTGTTCTCTTCAAGAAAATGTGTTCATGATGGAAAGAGACACATTGTGTTACACCTATCCAAAGGAATTCTGAGTCAGCTTTATCAATATCCTGGATGCATCCATGATATTTCTGCCTTCTCGTCTGCATTTCCCCTGTTCTTTCACCCCACCATTTCCATCCTGTGTTCTTTTTCCTTTTTTAATTTTCTGCTTTAGAAAGCTCAAAGCTGACAGATTCTAAAGCTAGAGAGTTTAAATTAGAAACTAATTTAAAATAGACGAATATCAATGAGTATATAGTTGTGCCACGATAGCATCATAAAAAGTGAGGTTTTTCAGAGGCCAAATTATTTCTGACTGGAGAATGTGTCAATCTTAGGAGTTCAGTGTGTTCACTGAATTTCTGTGCTTTGGGCTTTTGTATATAAAGAGTATGGATCCAGAACCGAGTGTTAGTGTAAGTGCTGGGGCTCTTGGCTGGGTGCCTTGAGGAAGTCACTTGACATTCCAGGCTGCGTGTCCTCATGCTGAAATGAGTTAATTGATCTTTCCTATCTCTAGAATTCTCAGTTCTGAGAACCCATGGCTGTTGCTGAATGCTTGGATTCTTCCACAGGTTCTCCCATCAGAGCTAAACTCTGAGGCTAGCCTTCTTTCCCCAACCTCGGAATGTAGGGCCTGGCACACAATCAACTCAAATTAACTGCTATTCTCTTTTCTTGTTTAATACTTTCTGGGTTGTTCTGTATGCGTGTCAAGATTAGTTTTGTATCTTTGTTGAACTAGAAGACAGAAGCACCCCTGTCCCTGCCACTTATAGAGGCTACTATAGAACTATTTCTTCATCCATTAAAAATGATGTGTTGAACTATTAAAAGTATAGAGAATAAGCGTCTGGAGGATAAAGCTGTAAATGAGACATCTTCTACCTCACACCCCTTCCCTTAAAGATCAAGGAACATCGCAGAAGAGGAGGGGAAAATATTGTAAGCACCAGTGGTTAAGAGGTACCAGAAAAAAAACTGTGTCCTCTGGATATTACAAGACGAACGCATGGATGCCTCACAACAGCTGTGGTTGCCTGTTGTGGCGGTTTGGGAAAAGAATGATCTCTATAGGCTCATAAATTTGAATGCTTACTCACCAGGGAGTTTGAAAGGAATAGAAGGATTAGATCTGTCCTTGTTAGAGGAAGTATGGTCTTGGAGGAAGTGATCATTGGAAGTGGGCTTTAAGGTTTCCAAAGCCCATACCAGGCCCAGGCTTTCTCTCACTACCCGAGGATCAGGATGGAGCTCTTAGCTACTGTTCTAGCTCCTGGTGTGCTGCATTGTCCCCTGCCACAACCATAACACACTGAAACTATAAGCCCCCAACCCTAATTAAATGCTTCCTTTTATGCGAGTTGCAGTGGTTATGATGTCTCTTCAGAGCAATAGACACTGACTAAGACAGCTGTATAAGGCCCGCACAAGATCAACTCAGTCAACATTTCATATTTATGACAATTGGATCCTTAAGAGGCTGGGATTATCAGGCCAACACAAGGAAAGTCTAATGATGGTGCCTCTTTATCTTATTCTTCTAAGAAAATGGGTATCATGTTCTGGTCTCAGTTCATCATTCCAAGTCTACAGAGATGCACATTCAGCCTCGAGGTTAAGCTTGAACACATCCAACAAAGAGGGTTTATACCCACGATAAGGCTCATTGAGAACCGGGAATATTTGTCAAGTGATGAGCTTTCTGCTGTGCCTCAAAGGCTTTTACTGAAAGGAGGAGGGACAGAGAAGCCAGCCCCCCTATCTGAGGAGCTGTTGACAGTTGATAACTGCTAGAGAAGAGTCACCAGTTTTCTTTAGCGGTGTGCTCCCTGGTAGGTGGACCATGCTGCCAGAGATGGGCTCACATCTCTGTGTACATGGACAGCATGATTTGGACTCAATCATGAGTCCATGATTTATAAAATCATGAGTTATAAAACAACATCTTTGTTTTTGTTCAAGAGGATATGATGTTGTGAGGGGGTGGAGTGTTTGGGAATGGAGTTTAGGGGAGGAGAGTAAATATGATAAAAATACGTTGTTTGCATGTATAAAATTTTTGAGACTTAACAAAAATATTTTAAAGCGATTAGTAAAAATGAGCATATGGTTAAAAAATATGTATTGGTTGCATACAAGTTGCTGGGCAACTTGTTCAAAGTGCTACACATTCAATGGTGAATGATACAAACCAAAGTTTCTCCAGAGCCACTTGGAGCTTTTCCTTTCATCTCAGGTACTATAGTCACACCAAAAATGACAGGGAAAAGGAGCCAGCCGCAGTCACTGTCTTTAGAAACCTGGAGTCTGGCACGGTGCCTAGTGAGGTACTACCTTCTCACACACATTGCAATCCCACAGCCTCTCTGTGTGGGAGAAAGAATGAGTGTTGCCGTCCTGATTTGCAACAGGAAGAAACTGGGGATCTGTGATTTGAAGTGACTCGTTAAGCAGACCGACTAAGAGCATCACTAGCTATGTTTTACCCCACAAGTCAGAAGCTCTTCCTGTGTCCAATGGTGTGACTGGAAAGTCTGGGTCTCTGACATGCAAGCAGCAGGCTGTGTAGACTCAGCATAGTATTTCCTCACAACTACGAAAGTTGGTTTCATCATCTAGCTCTGGTCCTGGGATCTGCCATCAGCTTGAAGAAGGCCCCAATTTAGCGGTGTGATTTGCTCCATTCACTAGCACTCATTGTCTTCTCTGGATTTTATGGTGACAAAGGTCACACCATGGTGTCACTCTTCCCAGGGACTCTAAACTTTCACAGCTTACATTCTACAAAACATTTCATAGAAAACCTGCTTCTCCCATTGAACAAAAGCCCCTTTCTCCCTTAGAGGGACAGCTCAGTTTTCACTGGCATCTTGTGAAAGCTTGGGCCATTATCATGAACATATGATAGTGCACACCATCATTGGAAGGTTAAATAAACTGGTCCAGCCTTGTTTCATAGTTGAGGAAGCCAACGCCAAATGCAGCAACTTATCCGAGGGTCTTTATTCTCTCTGGAAGATAAATGAAAGTTCATTTTAGTCATGATTCCAAAAATGTGGACAGACAAAGACTGGGAGCCCAGGGTGTCTTTCACGTTCAAAGGTGCTGAGGGTGGTTGGGTGACTGCCAAAAGACACACAAATGAATGTGTCCCCAGGGTCATCGTTCTTCTGAGCACACACACAATGTGACCATTTATAGCTCCTTCCTCTGTGAGCTCATGCACCTGCTGTCAGTGAGTGTGAAGAGGACAGGCCTTGAACCCCCACCACCAGCTGTGTGACCTTGAGTGAGGGCTGGAAATGCCTGGCCTCAGCTTCCCCATGTGTGAGGAAGGAACAGAGCTGGTCTCCACCTTCCAGAGTCATTTTGAAAACACAGTGAGATAATGACTGTGACAGCATCTGGAAGAGGCCGGTACACACTCACTATTTTCTCAGGGATTCCTCTATCCCAGTGGTTATTCATTCATTTCCAGAGGCTTAACCTTGCTTCTCGCCATTGTTCCTATCACATGGAGGGTTGCTGCATCCCCTCTGTAGACAGGCCTTGCACACCCTTTCTTCTCCAAACCCACTTTTAATTTATTAGCATCTTCTGTCATCCTTTATTCTCCATGTCCACACAACAGGCTGCTCCTTTTTTGACCATAGCCAGCATCGTTAATCAATTCCAGTTGTCTTTCACTCTGGCTTCAGTGACTATCTTTGACATCATATTCCAGAGCACTTGTGTAAATTGGTTGGAGTGGGCACATAGCTTATCACTTTCTGGTCCCCTCCCTCCCCCACCACACTCCCTGCCATGGCCAGCTTCCCAGAATAAAAATAGAGTGAATGAAATCAGAATGCGGGTGGTCTAGCGGTGCAGTCCCACATCACAAATGCTCTCCTTGAGTTACTGAAAAGGAGATGAAAAAAATTGCCCATAGTATCTCACACAGCACTAAGGACAAGCAACAATGGCAAGAAACGGTCTAATCTTGGAGGAGGGAAAGCACATGCTTTTGTGTGCTGACTTTAACCTTCAAGCATCTCTTTGATTCTCATGGTCTTAGTGTGGATGATAGGGTACATACCAGGTAACTAAACTCATGCTAGTGTGTGAATTCATTCCTGATTTTTTTTTACACCAAGGTCTCTTTGCCAATGGGGTCTCAGAGCTGTCTATCACCCTTCCCAACATCCCGCCTTCCCACTAACGAATCTGATCAGACTTACCCTTGTCACGCCCGGTGTGTCCTGTCAGACCTCAGACTCTTCACCTGCCTTTATCTCTGTCCTTGCCTGTGAGATGTAAATGTGCTGTGCAAGAACACCCCATGCAGCTCTGTCTTTCCCCCCCTCACTGCTCTGTCTGAGCAATACAGAACCCACTGTTGCTTGCTTTCTTTTACATACTCTTTCTTCCCTTTATAGTAAAAAGTCCCAGTTGGTGCTGATCATTCAAGGTCACACAGAAGCGCCCTTTTTAAGTGCCAGAGTTCCCTTCGCCTTGCTTATGGAGAGACTCCTTTTCAGCTACCAAGGCCACATAGCATGCTGGGAACCGCTGACTTTAGTCAGACTGACCTCAGTTAAACCTCCAGTCTGTGACCTTGGGAAGAGATCAGATCTATTTCTTCATTAGAGAAAGGAAACTTGTGGTTGTGGTCATTTTTTTACATGAACTCTTGTAAGAATTCAGCCAAAAAGTATACCTAGAGGAGCGGTTCTCAACCTGTAGGCCATGACCCATGAAGGGTCACTTATCAGATATCCCACACGTCAGTTATTTACATTACAATCATAGCAGTGGTAAATTTACAGTTATGAAGTAGCAATGAAAATAAATTTATGGCTGAGGGTCACCACACATGAGGTATTAAAGAGTAGAAGCCTTCGGAAGGTTGAGAACCATTTACATAGAGAAACGAGACCAAACCAATGGAAAGAAGGAGGGAAGGGTGAAATGGAAGGAAAGAGGGTGGGGGATCAGTTTCAATAATTAGCTTGTATGGCCTATGGGGGCTGGCATGACAATTCTGGATCAGGCAAGGGTCAGTGTTTCTGCAGCTTTGGTGCCTGGTGTGGAAATCCAGCAAGTTTTAGATGCTGTTCTCTGTGGGCCTTTCTTTTCTATAAGTCCTTTTCCTCATATAAAAACTAAAGACTATGCCTTGCAGAGTGTAGGGAATCTTAGGAAAGAAGAGGGAGATAGAAAGACCTGGAGGGTACAGGAGCTCCACAAGGAGCTCAGAAGTTTTTTTCTGAGACCTCTGAAAAGCCCAAGGGTCTTTTCTGAGATTGATACTCCAACCAAGGAACATTCATGGTTATAAGCTAGAACCCCTGCGCAGATGTAGCCTTTGGCAGCTCAGTCTCCAAGTGGGTGCCCTAGTAAGGGGAACAGGGACTGTCTCTGACATGAACTCAGTGACTGGCTCTTTGATCACCTCCCCCTGAGGGGAGGGCAGCCTTACCAGGCCACAGAGGAAGACAATGCAGCCACTCCTGATGAGACCTGATCGGGTAGGGTCAGGACCTTCCCTATCAGTGGACTGGGGTGGGGGGAGGCATGGGAGGAGATGAGGGAAGAAGGGTGGGATTTGGAGGGCATGAGGGAGAGGGCTAAGGCTGGGATACAAAGTGAATAAATTGTAATAAATAAAAAATAAATAAAAGGAGAAAGAAACAAAAACAAACAAGCAAACAAACAAACAACACATGATCATAAACACTGGGCAAATGAGCAAGCTTTGAGAAAGTAGACATTTATGACCAGTGAGCTTTGAACTATTGTTCAGAGAGAGGTAGGATGTTTTCTAGTGAGTATTTAATGATGTATTAATGAAGCTCAGAATAAAATCACCATTTTGTAAAATCAAATCGAAAATACAACGGTATTTCTATAATTATGTAAGCATGGGCTTAGTTGCATCAAATTTACAATTTCTTCGAAGAGCTGTCTTGAGTTGTAAATGTATCTGACCCAGATATTATAGCTGTTTCACCTTTAATCCTCAGTGCAACTATGTGAAGAAGATATTGTTGATGTTGCTTTTTCATCGCAGGGACAAATAAACTGGTGGTGCAACCATTAAGGGAAAGAAAGACTATGCCTTGGCTGGAACCTGCCTCACTTATTTGATTGTCAGCACTCAGGCAGCACCCAGTGACTGCGAGAGCACAGAGAAGGGATTATGGACCTCAACAGAGGCAGCACCTAGCAAGCACTTACTTATTCTCAGACTCACAGGACTTGAACTGGGCAAAGCATTTGGAAAACGCCTGGGTCTATAGCAAAGGCTCAGTATATGTCTCTGCCAAGACTTGGGAGGCTCCTGTGTGATTTCAAGATGCCAAGCAGTGCCCTAGCTTGTGTCGGGGAGGATCCTTCTGGCTGAGAAGGGCAGACTGGTCCTAGCAGCACACCAGACTGTCTCTCCTCTGTCTGCCCAGTGCCTTGAATTGTTTTCCTCTGGTTTTAAGTAACAAAGTTTCACAGTTTGACAGTTTGAACAAAGACAACATTGAACTCACCAAAACCATAGCTGTTACGAAATACTAACTATTGCTACAACTAACTGAGTGTGGAATATGGTCTCTGCAGACAGACAACCTGAAAATTTTCAACTCCCATTGACTATATTAGGGAAACGGTAAAGAAATACCTACCACATAAAATTGTTAGGAAAATTAAAATGAGATGCTAAATGATCTGTACTCAGCACAGTAACTAATCCACTAAGTAAATGTTCAATAAAGTATAGCTCTTAATTGCTTTCTGGTGAAAACACGTTTTTATGCCAAATTCTAAATATGCATGTTTTTCCATACTCATGCATACATACATAGATGTGTGTATACATATGATTTTTTCTCTGTTGATTTGATTATAAGCACCATTCTAATCAGTGTCTACTTTGTTAAAAAATATGGATTCTAAGAATGACATTATCAAATTCAAATTCTCATATCTCCACATTTGTGTGAACTTTTTCAAGTTATTTGATCTCTCCATGTCATGATTTCTTCTGCACAAGATAGTCTCTACGTGGAAAAGTTATTATAAAGGATTAGATTAATTCAATATTCAACATGTATTATTATTTTATTATTATTATATATCCAATTTGATCTTGAGGTAGTTTCCAAAAGCATTGTTCTCATTCGTTGCATAATAACCCATTGATTGATAAGTTATGCCATTGTTCCCTTGTCATGAGATGTTTATTTATTTATTTTGGTGTTTAGTATTTTATTTATTTATTTATTCACTTTACATCCAAATCATCGATCCCTTTCTCCTCTCTTCCCAGTCCCACCTTCCCTTCCTCTTCCCTCAGTCTCCCTCCCCTACTTCTCAGATAAAGGGAGTCCCCCACTACCACTAACCCTCACCAGCATATCAAGTCACATCAGGGCTGAGCACAACTTTTCCATTGTGGCCTGGTGAAGCAACCCCGCCAGGGGAAAGTGATCAAAAAGTAGGCAACAGAGTCCATGTCAGAGACAGCCCCCACTCATCTTTCTGAGGGACCCAATAAAAACTAAGCTGCTTATCAACTATGTATGTGTAGGGATGCCTAGGTCCAGCTCATGGTCCTTGATGGGTGTATCACTCTCTGTAAGCCTCCCTGGGCCCATGTTGGGTGACTCTAGCTGAGACTCCTAGTAGCAGGAGACTGAAGAGGACACCGTCCAACTAGACAGGACTCCTAGTAGAAGGAGGGGAATACCAAACCACCTACAAAAACTTTGACCAAAAATTTACCCGGC
Organism: Pachyuromys duprasi; assembly: GCA_028658305.1. NCBI lineage: Eukaryota > Metazoa > Chordata > Mammalia > Rodentia > Muridae > Pachyuromys > Pachyuromys duprasi. The sequence goes on along the minus strand of CM053754.1, from coordinate 29,358,431 downwards.
CTACAAGCTGTACAGAGATAAAGATACAGCAGAGATTAAGGAAACGCCTAACCAATGCCTGGTCAACCTGAGATTCATGGGGACAGCCAACTCCTGACACTGTTAAGGATATTCTGCTATGCTTGCGCATACGGGAGCCTAGCACAGCTGTCCTCTGAGAGGCTCCACCCAGCAGTGGATCAAAACAGATGCTAAGACTCACAGCCAAACATTGGGCGGAGTTCAAGAGAGTCTTGTGGAAGAGTAGGAGAAGGAATAGAAGGACCCGGAGTGGACAGGAGCTCCATAAGAAAACCAACAGAACCATGAGACGTTTAGATGGTTATCAGGAGCTTAATTTGTGATTGAGCTAAAATTTCTCATGTCAATAAGTTGTGTATTACAGTATGAATTCTCCGGTCTTGTTCAGTGAGTTATCATGGGGGAAGGGACGAGAGTTCTGCATTTGTGTTCTCCTGGCTTTGCCAGTGGGTTAAGCAAAGGCATTTGCTATGGAAAGAGAAAGCAAAGAGACTTTCATTTAAATTTAAAAACTACTGTCTCCTTGCACTGCTGTTCATTTGTTATGGCATGAGACTCTGGGTACTGGGTGGGCCAGAGGTTTGCCGCTCCCCTCTGCTAGCTGTGCATTTTGGGTATGCCGCCACTTCTCTGTGTTCTCATCTGTACAGTGATGAGTATTTTGAGCATTCCTAACTTTACCACCTTGTCATACAGAGCAAAGTACAAAATATATGGAAAGCATTTTGGAACTTAGGAAATTTTATAGAGATAAAATATAGCCTTGGGGTGTTATTTTCTATCGTATCTTGGCAGCTTTGTCTTCTAATAAAGGGCTACATTTACTTTTAATTACCCTGAAGATCTAACTAATTTTAAGGTCTCTGATGAGCTCTTGCCACTGTCAACCTTTCCCTGCTTCCCCTGCCTCTAAGATCTGCAAACAATCTTCAGTTTTAGATACCAGGGGGTGTGCACATTCCTATTGTGTTGAATTATTTATTGTATCGAAGGCAGCTATACACAACTTTGTTAAGCAGGATAAAAATATTGTTACTAATAATGGCTGTTTGGCGAGACAGTTTCAAGCACAGCTGAGAGTATGCTCAAATAAAATGTACCTTGGCCTGGTTACAAAGCCATACAGTTTTGAATCCAACGTCAGATTACAGGTAGAGAGGATTCATCTCTAATCTACTCACATGAAATGCCAGATCCAATTATTCAAACTGGATTTTTCCCCCTCCTGACCCTTCTCTTGCCTTCTCCTTCATGGCAACACAATTCAACTCGGCTCACTGGAAAATGGAGCTCAATGGAGGTAGTTTAGTCAGGAAAATGCTTGCCACATAAACATGAGGAGCAGGGTTCCATCCCCAGGACCCAGGTAAAAGGCTGTTTATACTCCTAACGCTTCAGGGTTAACATGCAAATCAATGTGGCTCCAGCTTAACTGAAATGTTGAACACCAGAGCAGCAAGAGCACCTGTCCTCATAAAATGAAGTGAATTATACGCGAGGAATTATACCCAAGGTTGACCTCTGGCTTCCACACATACGCACACATAACGCAGCCACACACATGTGCACCTGTATACACAGGAACCCATGTATACACACACAAAATGGATATTTTCACACCCTTGATCAGCTTTTGGCTTAAGTACATTGGAAGTGTCTCGGTGACCATGGAATGTTGTACAGGTCTAGATGTGAGGTATCCAGGTCATACAGAGGAGCAGAAAATTAACAATAAGAAGAGAGTTTAGCAAAACAAGTAAATAGAAACTTAACTTTAGGTGATGTTAAAATCAGTAAAAACCCAATCAGAATCAAGTACGTGCTGGGCGGTAGGGGCCGTGGGGGTTGGATAGGACTCCTTAAAAGCAGATGTCCTCCAGCAGAGATGTCTCCATGCCATGACCCATAGAGATCCAGGAAGAGACTATTACAGGATTGAGGACAGCAGACACCAGGGACCTGGGACTCAGGAAAATCAATAAGCAGAAAGGAAGCCAGGCAGGACAGGGGGAGACAGGCTGGAAGATTGAGGTCAGATCAGGCTTGGCGAGCAGTGGGGAGGGATCTGGAATTTATTCTGAGGCAATGGAAAGCCACTGGCAGGGTTTAAGGAGAAGGTCATGGTCTCATTTGCATCTTTAAACAATTACTTTTGATGTAGGATGGACTTCAGATGGCATCCCTGGCTTTTCTCTCTCTCTCTTTCTTTTCTCTCTTCTTTCTTCCTTTCTTACTGCCTTGCTTTTCACTATTTGTTTGATAATAGATGCCTCCATTTTATTTTATTAAATTATATGATTATTTGGGGGAAAACTGAAGGAAATTGGAAAGGACTATGGAATCCCCTAGCCATCCATTGGCAACATCAATGACAAGATCTGAAGGGTGAAGTAAAAGATTTAGTTCAGCCCCTGAATAAATTCTTTTTTTCTAGCCCAAACGTTTCTGGCATTAGGCATTTTCAGACTCATGCTGACAGGTGAGAAAGAGATGAAAATAGCAGAGGTTTAATATGTCATGTACTTTTCTATGTGCTTATTTTTAAATGGCTTTGAAGTACTTCAATCCTTTGATGGTCATTTTGATGGTGAATCAGTTAGATCATGAGGCTGGCTTTCATTACTGAATCTCTCTCCCTTGACCAGGTCAGATGGAGAGAATCCCTTAACATTTCTTGTCATCAGCAAAGGCTGATTCCTCATATTCCACTTTTCTCTATCAACACCTCTTGTGTCCTCTCTGGATGGCATTGGCCAAGATCTCCGCTGTACCCTTATCTGCACAGCTCTATATACCTCCTGTCTCCCTAGCTGTGTGCTGACCCATGTTGTCAAATACATTTCTATCCCACAGGAAATTGTGCCAGACTATCTGTAGGCAGGAATTGCTCCTTTCCCAGCCTCTTCTGTACTAACTTCTCCATTTCTCTCTTCAGAATACTTACAGGGTATAGCAGCTAAGGGCACAGGATTGGGGATTAGGAAGTTCTGGTTCTGTGACTTGCTGCTTATATGCCTTCAGGCAAGTCGAAACCTGTTCATTGTCCATTCCACCCCACGCATGTGCACACACAGCTTCTTTACTTAGCTGTTTCTTCTTCTTTCTTTTTTTCTTTCTTTCTTCCTTCCTTCCTTCCTTCCTTCCTTCCTTCCTTCCTTCCTTCCTTCCTTTCTTTCTTTCTACTGTTTTCTATTCTTTTCTCACATATTACATCCGGACTGCAATTTCCCATCCCTCCCTGCGTCCCCTCTTTCCCAGATCCATCCCCACCCCTTCACCTCTCTTTAGAAAAGAGCAGACCTCCCAGGGACAATCAACCAAACACAGCCTAACAAGCTACAACAAGACCAGGCACATGCCATCACATCAAGGTTGGATGAGGCAGCCCAGTAGGATGAACAGGGTCCCAAAAGCAGGCAGAAGAGCCAGAGACAGCCTGCACTTCCACTGTTAGGAATCCCACAAGAACACCAAACTACTCCGCCATAACATATATGCAGGGGCCCTTTCGCTTAGCTTTTTAATCTGTCCCAAATTTACAACATTGCCAGCAAGGGTATACTAAGAGTCCAAACACAGTAAGGTATTGGGTGCACATGACAAATAAACATAGCAAAGCACACCTTGAGGAGTTTACAGCTTCATGACACACTAGATTAATGCAGGTAAGTCAGCGACTGTGGGGTGGAACAGGAAAGGAAGCAGGGAATAAGGTTCTTAAAGGGCTTCTGGAATCCAGGACCTTGCCTGGGATGTTGGGAGTGAGACAAGTTACTAAATGTCATTGCCTGGGTGGGGCTGAGCATACCTCCCGTCCTGTTACATTCAGTGGCTTGCAGCTACTGTGATCGTAGTTACTGTTGCCCACGCTGTACGGCTTTATTCCTATTCTAAGTCAGGAACTCTTATGGCGCTTGCTACAAGGTGCTGCCAGAACATTTGCTCAGTAAACCCTTCATTACTGGCTTAGCCCCACTCTTACACAAATAACTATAGTCCCTCCCCAAGCACCATCTCTCCCCAAGAAAGGGGGGAATAGTCAAGCCTCCTTAGATTTTCAATGTAAAAATAGTTAGCGTGCTTTGCTCTCTTACTATGTGCGAGAAACTGTGCTTCTGCTAGAATTCCTCTATTTTAGCATTCACTCTCCCAAGAGGCTATAATAAGCACCTGCTTATCCTGCGATACCCGGAAACATCTGTCGCAGCACACCTCTCCATTGCTGGCTGTGAATAAGATGAGCAGAGAGAGGACAGAGGAGTCAGGACACTGTCGCCCAGGCTGCCTCTGTTCTTTCGGTCAGATGGGCTCACGATCTCTCAGTTGTGTACCTTGTTAGGCTGCTGCAGCATTGGGTGTTAACCTAAGCGCTAACAAAGCATGGTGGGGGGAGGGTGCTTCAGAGAAACTTTGTGATGCCTTTCTCGGTATTTGCTGCAATTCTCCAGTCATAGATTTAACAATTACTGGGCAAGTCTTCTGGTTTTGGTTACAGTAGAAATTTTATTTAATGGCATTTCATCAAAAAGTTCAGTTACAAGTTGGCTTTTGTTTACCAAAAAACAAAGTTATTTTTATTATGTGTTTGAAAAGTGGTACAGCTCCTGGTTATATATCAGTGGTTTTATTGCAGTTAAGGCTTATTCCCACTTTTCTTTTAAGATTGATTTTTATTTTATGGGTATGCACGTTTTTCTCTGCATGTATGGGCACCATTAGCGTGTTCCCCAGGAACTGGAGTTGTGAGCCGCTATGTGGGTGGCGGGAAGTTCCCAGCTCCTCTGCAAGAGCAGCAAGTGCTCTAACCACTCAACCATCTCTCCAGCTCCTTGACCCCGCCCTTGATCTTAACATTCCAAACAGATGCTCTTTTCTCCACAGCTGTAATAAGATACACACTTTAGAAATGTGTGAAAACATGCAGCTCTCTCCATCTTTATTTATAAAAGCATTTATGCTATTTACTTAGCAGGAAATTAAAAACATGGCACCGGGCATTCCCTTTTACCTGCGTGCTGCTTCTGTTCTCCTCACAAGTTCATTAACTAAGCAAATAACCCCAAAACAAATAAACAAAACAAAACCAACCCAGAACAGTAGCATTGAACTCTACATATAAGGCCCACGACTTTGAAGTGGACCCAAATCAGAACCTCTGCAGCCTCTCTGAGAGTGAAATTACCACATACAGAGGTGGGTCGGTCTCACTCATGGCTGGTAGTAATAGCATTTGTCGGTACACCAGGCCCTTTGTGAACATCTGTGCCCATGTGTTTTACCCGTCTCTCATCATAACTCTGTGAGAGTTGTCTTGCATCTGTTTTTGTAAATAAGGAAACCTAAGCTTAAGGTCACTTGCCCAACTAGTGGCAAATCTGGGATGTAACTGAGTCCCAGCCTCTATGATCCTGACTTGTGTATCCTGCAAGACAGGCTGCCCTTGAGTGTCGGTCTGGCTGAGGCTGTTGTCTGTTGTCTTAAGCAAGGACTTCCGGTGGAGCTCTTTCTCACCACTCAGCACCTGCCTGAGCTCTTGAGCTTGCCGGCTTTGCTGGCTGGTGTTTAGAGAGCCTTTGAGATGACAGCGTTTGTTGGCATCACCTTTTCCTGGGCTGGGTGTGCCCCTTGCTGCCTCCTCCTCACCCCCTTCTTCTTCACTGTACTAAGCTCCTCCTCTTTTCTCTCTCCCCCCCTACTCTGTTATGGAAGGAAAACATAAGTCCTCCTTCAAAACGTAAGTCCTGCTTCTTTTTCTTATTCCTGTCTTCTCTTGGCCACATTGAAGCGAGTTGGCTGGCTACCACCGGGACCTCAGGGGTCAACACATCAGCCAAGCTTTGTTTAGCTCTTAGCTCTTGCAGTTCCCATCTCTGGCCCACATTCACAACATGGGGTGCCACCCACACACTTGGCTCCAGTTGGCCCAACTCTGTGATCCTAGGAATTGGTAGAGGCCGAGGAGGGTGTGCCTTCCACACAGACTTCTTCCCACTCTCCTCACAGATTTAGTTTCTTCACCTGTGAGATGATGGGCTATGGTATGATGGTTTTAAAGTTTGGAGCCCTAGGAACTGGCACCTGAGATCGGCAGTAATGTTGTTGCCAGTTAGCTCCTGCGCGTCCATCTTGTGCAAGGACAGGCTTCTTTTACTCACTTGGCTAATGGTGCAGCAGTCTGCCACTCCGGCACTGAGTCACACTGCAGCTTACACTATCATACTTCTTGTAGCAAGCAAGCATACTTTGTTCCATTACTGCAAAGCAAGTTCTCCAAGAAACCCCATGATACTCCAGGAATGTGCTTCCGGAAGTTGCTTAATGTGTGTGGCCTTGTCCTGCAAGTTAACAAATCTCCAGAAGGAAAGATGTTCCACAGAACGCAAATGAGGCATGTCTTGTCTTGGAGACAAAACCCAATAACCATTGAGCTCTGTGGAGTTAAACACCTTTGGCTCTGGGGGAGCCGATACACTGTCCACAGCTCGTAGTCACATCCCACGGTTTATGTGAAAAAGTCATGGCTGAATCCACTTGTATGTTTTCTGTTTTGCTGCTACTCATATTCAAGGTGGTATTTTGAAGAAGACCTCCTCTATCTTTGCTTATCTTAAAGCTGAGTGAGCTTAGAGAATCTATGTAATGCCAAGTTGTTGCTTTAATTATCTCAGCTAGCCAGGACACTGAAGCACATTTTTCTTTCTCTCCCCTTAAGTGATAAGTCACCAAGTACTGTCAGTTCTCTCTTGAAGATACATCTTACTATTTCTGTAGTTCCCATGGCAGAACTAGACTCAATGGCACTCTTGGGATCCTGAAATCAATTCTAAGCTGTCCACACTTCCAGGCTTGTGTGTGTGTGTGTGTGTGTGCGCGCGCGCGCACATGGATGCATGCACATGTATGCGTGCACTCAGGTACATGTGAGTGCATGTCCCTGTCCCCTCATGTTTATACCTATGATTTCTCACTCTTGTCTGAATCTTCAGTCTCTCTTTCCCTATGGCTGACATTACCAAACTCCAAAGCCATCTAAAGCAGTAGTTCTCAACCTGTGGATTTCAACTCCTTGGGGATCAAACAACCCTTACACAGTGGACATATATCAGATATCCTTCCGGTCAAATATTTATGTTACTATTCATAACAGTAGTAAAATTACAGTTACAAAGTAGCAATGCAAATGATTTTATGGTTGGGGATCAGCACAATATGAAGTATTAAAGGGTAGCAGCATTGAGAATCACTGATCCAGAGTCAACTTTCTGCCCCCTCATGGCTGCCATTATCACCTTATCTCTTTACCAAGATGTTTGCTTGTACAGTTGTCTTTCTAATTTTTTTCACACCCTTCATGGCTCAGCTTAACTACAAAAAAAAAATGCCTTGCCCTTCTTGTTTGCTGAGCACTAAGGCCCTAGCATAATGCCCAGCTCAGGGGAGTGCTTTGAAACTGTTTGACTAGCATGACTTCTTTCTTCCCAGGCCAGTTCAGAACAGGATTTTATTTTTTAATTAAATTTTTATTGTTTACATTAATTACATTTTATTCACTTTGTATCCCAGCTTTAGCCCCCTCCCTCACTCCCTCCCAATCCCACCCTTCCTCCTTCATCTCCTCCTATGCCCCTTTCCAAGTCCACGGATAGGGAGGAGGACCCCTTCCATCTGACCCTAGCTATAAGGTCTAATCAGGACTAGCTGCAATGTCCTCCTCTGTGGCCTGGCAAGGCTGCTCCTTCCTAAGGAGGGTGGTGGTCAAAGAGCCAGCCACTGAGTTCATGTCAGAGACAGTCCCTGCTCCCCTTACTAGGGAACCCACTTGAATACTGAGCTGCCATGGGCTACATCTGAGCAGGGGTTCTAGGTTATATCCATGAATGGACCTTGTTTGGAGTATCAGTCTCAGAAAAGACCCCTGTGCCCAGATATTTTGGTTCTGTTGCTCTCCTTGTGGAGTTCCTGTCCTCTCTAGGTCTTACTAACTCCCCTTTCTTTCATATGATTTCCTGCACTCTGCCCAAAGTTTGGTTATGAGCCTCAGCATCTGCTTTGATACACTGCAGGGTAGAGTCTTTCAGAGGCCCTCTGTGGTCCTATCCTGTTTCTTGTTTTCTCCTTCTTCCAAGGTCCATCCCATTTGTCTTCCTGAGTGAGGATTGATCATCTTACCCAGGGTCCTCCTTCTTGTTTAGCTTCTTTAGGTGGTACAGATTTTAGTAAGTTTATCCTATATGATAGGTTTAGTATCCACTTATAAGTGAGTATTTACCATGTGTGTCTTTCTGCTTCTGGGATACCTCCCTCTGGACGATCTTTTCTAGATCCCACTATTTTAAATGCCAGCATCGGCTCTGAAGTCTGAGTTGTGCCAGTGGGTGGCTTTGTTCATCCCCATAGAGAGCCCTGAAATCAATGACACAGAAGAGGTTTCCATAGCGGGAGAATGCTCGCTGCAGCTGCTTCCCTTAAAGACCAGGAAGAGGGCGCACTTCTGATGTGTCAGATCCTGGTGTGACTGTCTCAGCAATAATTTACTCATTGACCTACTAATTATGAGGTGGGTAATATGTTATCCCATTTTACTGATGGGAGGACTGAGGCCCAGAGAGATGAAGTTATTTCCTCAAAATATGAGCACGACTACATGACTGGAACCAGATCATAAACCCAGAGATGTTTGGCTATGGAGTAGGCAGCCACCACACTATGTCTTGCTGCCTTCTACAGCACTTTAAAGCATAGCAATTATCAAACATCTCCCCAAACACATTCTGAGCCCAACAAAGCTCCCAAGTCAGCCTCTATAGCCAATGACGTATAGTTTTACCTTGTTCAGAATTCACAGCGCTTTAGATTTATCCCGTTTATTCGGTTTCTGGTGTTCGCCTGGCTGTTTATAGAAGGGTCTGCTCTTGTGTTTTGGCACTAATTGTTAACAGTTCTGTCTTTCCTCGGAAGAAAATCATCCAGCCCTGAGAGGCCACATGGTTGGAAGCAGGATGAGCCTTCTTTAAGGAAGCTCTACTTCCGGGAGCTTCCCTGGCTTGCCACCCTAGGAAGCTCTTCATTTAGAGCCTCTGGTCAGCTGAATAAAAATGAAGTGGCCATTTTTGTTTCCCCGCCGATTGAGTTGGCTCAACCTCATGTAGGTTCAGACTCACAAAAGCCTAGACAGGCTTGCTTCCAGGCTTGCAGTAGAGCTAGGAGAGGCAGGCTGTGTGCCCAGCTTCTTGCAAAGCATGGCTTTGGATTTGTGTCACTGGCACCCTTTGAAACCAAGGTGTCAGAGCCTCCCACCCCCCATACCGAGTCACAGGGTGACTTGTGCAGATGCCCTGTTTCTGATGCCAACTGGATCCTGACCAAAGGAGTGTGTGGGTCAGAGTACCCTTTCCAGGGCCCGATTGAATACATCCTGGGTACAATGCTTTTTAAAACAAGGTATCTCAACTGTCCCCATCTTCGTTACTCAAGTTTAACCTTTTCGTCCCATGAAAGCACTTGCTCAGAAGCGCCTAGCATGTGAATATCATGCTTTTAAGGGAATGCCAGGTTAAAGTAAGTTTGAGCTCCACTGTTGTGTGGGAAACATTAACTACCCTCCGTTCTTGATATTGACCCCGTCACTGTGTGGGTTCCCAATGCTCCTATGGTGCATGCTAGGCTCACAGTAAGGGGTGATTTGCCAGTTTCCTAAGATATAAACATGCATCTCTCAACAACTCAAGGGTGCAAGTAGAGGCAGAGCATAGTAACACATTGTCTCCATCTCAACATGCTCTGCTCCCCTCTGGGGTAGTAATGATAACTCAGATTTCTCCTCTGAGTGCCAAGAGTAAAAACTACTTCTTCATCAGTTGCATAGATTTTAAATTTTTGTGCAAACGGTAGTGACACAAGGCTTTTGGAATTGTTGAATTTCACATTCAGGGCAGTCAGTTGCACTGACCAAATGTTTCACCAGAATCTTCTGTGAAGATAAATTGACTTGATGCCCTCGGATGTGACAACGGCTCACTGTGGCTGGATTTTGCAAGATTTAAAATGAGCCGCCTCTTTTTAAGTTGAGCCTGTTAGTGAATGCAGGTTAACCCATTCCCGCCTATATAATTTGGGTCTCTCAGACAGATCTTGGTATGCATTTCCTAAAAACATCAGGAAAATGGGTCACTGTATGTATTTTGTCTGCTCACCTTTGGTAATGGGACTGAAGTAGATATTTTGAGAAGATTAGATGAAGAAAAGGAAAGATAAAGGCCAAAGTTCATACAGGAGAAAATGGCCACAAGATAAACAAGTGTCCACATGGGTAAAATAATGTGCCAATTAGAAATTTAGCTGTTGGCACCCTAAGTCAGACTATATCTAGTCATCATATATAAATTAGTAAAATAAACATTAATTAGAAAAAATTGTTAATGACCTGTGGAAGGCAGATTTTTGTGGGTCTGCTATTCAATATCAAATAAAAAATTTGGATCTGCCTACGACAGCAATCTAAGACCTGCCTTACACGCCCACAGTGCTTGTTTGCCTACTACAGTGTGTTGGTCTGGGGAACCCCTTTTGGTTTTAATTTGCATCTACAAAACTGTCAATCAAATTCACCTGTGGTAAAATTTGAGTGAAGAAGTGAATAGTGTGATAGCTTCACCATGCATCAGTCCACAATGACTTCCTTTAATCATAACGCATTTTCTAAAACTAGAGGCAACTGTCTTTGTCTCCTTTCCACTCCTTTGGCTTTGAGAAATAAATTGACCCCAGGCTCACACAAGCCTGTAAAAGTTCCACAGATTACTATAGTTGGGGGAGCCCCATGCCTGGTTTAATGCTCTACAATCATCATCTTGAAAGTCTGAGTCAAGGCCGAGGAGATGGATCTGTGGATAAAACGATGCAAGCATGAAGACTGAAGTTTAGACTCCCAGAGCCCAAGTACAACCCGGACGTGGCTTGGCACAGCTTGTAACCCAAGTGTGCTTATGGCAAAATGGGAGATAGAGGGCAGATTACATCTCTAGATGTTTGCTGCCCAGAAACTCTGCTGAGCCACAAGATACCCTATCTAAAGGTGAAAAGTGAAGATAATGGAGGTGCCCCTTCTGACCTCTACAAATGCCAAGCAGTGCATCTGCACTGGGGCTTATTCAGGAACATTCATGGACATAAACACACGGACCATATACACAGACATACGAGACACATACATCACACGTACACGTTAGAGGCAAAATTCTAAATCATTTCTTATTTTGTGGTGTGTGTGAAGAGGGAGGTGCACTTGTATGTGTAAAGACTAGGGGACAACCTCTAGAGTTGTTCTTCAGGTGCTGTTCACATTGTTTTTAGAAGCAGAATCTCTCATTTGGCCTGGTGCTTACCAAGTAAGTTAGTCTGGCTGGCCAATGAGTCTAAGTTCCAGTCTCTGTCCCCCACCCCAAGCCCTGGGATTCCAAGCACTTAAAGATACACTTCCTTAAGCAAAGATCTACTTTTCGTTTCGCACCAAGCCCTACAAATTATAACCATCCCCGAGAGCCTATTGTATACACACTATGCTAAACTGGCAGCCGTGAGTCACCTCAACCCTCCAATCCAGCTTTTTTAACACATCTGAACTCACAAATAATGGCTATCTTTAGGACGTGGGGTTGCCTTTGCTTAACTAAAGCCCTTAACAGCCTCTGTCTCATCAGAGAGAGATAGATACACCCTTGCCACTTGGGCTGCAGGTGACTACTCTCAAATTCCCACATGGTTTTAGAGTCAAAAGGGACCCGTGTGTGAAAATGATGTGTAGGGCCCTTCCACAGGAATTGAAGATTGGGGGAAGGAGAAGAAATCTGAGCAAACTCTAAAGATCGTTAGCAGGTACCCGGGAATATGTATTGCTCAGCCACTTGTCCCCATTGCATGTCCAGGGTCTACTATACATGTTCTAGGGAAATGCTTTACCACTGTTGATGTGTGCAAGAAATGCATGCCAACCCTGTTAAAATGCAGTGTCTCATGCCTTCAGCCAGGGGAAGCTTCCAACCCTGCACTTCTAATAAGCTCACACACAAGGCTAACGCTGACACGTCTCGATTCGCGCGTGGTGTACTAAGGCGATGGCTTGTGAGTTGCCAGATGCTGCAGCAGAACCTGAGTTCCCACTTCTTTTTGCTTTACGGCAGCAGAACTAACTGCTTCCCTAGAAGCAGTTTGACCTTTCCTGCTTTCCCAGCACTTATACCGACAGATGGCTGCACACGAAACTTCAAATGTTCAGACCTTCATAGAAAACCTGGCTTCAATCTGCTTTGAAGAATGCTATCTATTTTCTAACACAACTGAAGAAGCAGAAGGAATCAGATAGAGGCCTCATGAGCTGTTGGTACATGGCTCTGCAGTGTCTTACTCCTTTCTTTTTTCCTTCTCTGCTGTCCTTGACAGTGTAGAAAGTCCAAGGTCATCCTAGCCAACACCATCATGTCAAACTCTGTCAGAGGCAGAAAGAGCTGCATCTCTGGTTTCTGGTTAGAATCTAGATGCTCATCTTCATAGTTCATTGTTTCCCAGAGCTCCACGCAAATGTCACAGGTCTGTTCCGGGCCATCACTTCATCAGGAGAATGGGATGGCCGCAATGATCTCAGTTTGAAGATAATCAGCGAGTGTTTTCTGGAGCCAGAGAGGAGGTCAGGATCCCCTGAGGCACACAGGGATCTTCAGAGGAGTGGTTATCAGAGAGAGAGAGAAAAAAATGCAGGTTTTATTGGAGAGAAGAAATCTGGCATCATGGAGGAAAGGAGAATGAACGCACGGTTGGAGCCAAGTATCTCCTCACTAATAATACCCAATGAAAAGCCCTGACTCCAGGAAAGGCAACAAGCCATCTTTCCCAGCCTTCTCTTTGCTTTGCCTGGACTTACCCTCTCCTAAAGCTGACCTCAAAAATGCTTGGCTTGACTCCCCAAATCTAGCCTTTGCTTCTGCTCTGTATGTCAGCCAGTCATCTGTGATTAATTATGGTGCAAGTGAAGAAGAGGGGATGAGACTGTCAAGTATCTGGTTGACACTGCTGTTGACGTTGCCTGGCTGGATTATTAAACAGTTCTATGGTCCACCCTCACAAAACATCAGCTCACCCTTATACTTCATACTTAAAAAAAAAACAAAAACTGAGAAGACTCTGAAGTCTGACAGTCCCTACCCTGTTGTTGAAATCCCCAGACGTCCACCAGAAGGCTGAGTGTAGACAATGGATGATTTTGTACTAAGCAGTTAAAACATAACCAGCTAGCTGGGCCTACTGTCCCATACCTGTATTACCAACACCCAGGGAGGCAGAGGCAGGGGGATCTCTGTGAGTTCAAGGCCAGCCTGGTCTACAACATGAGTGCAGGACAGCCAAGGCTACATATAGAAACCCTGTCTCATAAACAAATAAACAAAAAGCATAGCCCACTTAATAACAGCAGACTCACAACTGGTCAAAGTCCAGAGAAGTAAGTGGACTGCTTGGACCCAAACCAGACATCTTTATGACCCAGTACCACCAGCAGCAGCACGACCATCCCTCTCCAAGGCTCAGGGAACAGTCAGTGGGAGGGGCTGGGAAGAATGTAAGAGCCACAGGTAGGGGGAGGAACACAGTGAAGCTGTCTTCTGAACTTGGCATGGCTGTTGCATCCACGAGCTCACTGCAGCTGTTGTCATCTGCATAAGAGCAGCATATCGTGAGCTCATGAACAAGGAAAAAGTGATCATCATGGAAAAGGGAAGAGCTCATAGGCCCCACACCCTGAAGGACTATGGAGAGCTAACAGTGGAAGATGTCATTTTCTTCAGTGATGTAGCCACAGTTAGGTTGCCCAAGGTCCAGTAAATAACCTCTTATCCGTGCTCACATAAGCAATCCCAATGAAACTCAGTGGCATACACACACAGGAGTGCCATAAAAGTAGGAAAGAGGGGCTTTGACGGGAAAAAAGGTTTTACATGGAGTAATGGGGATGAAAAGGACTATATACATATATGGAATATAAAATAACTTTTAAAAGGCAACCTTCTTGATAATGTTCCCAGAAGACCCAATTATCCATCAACCCCCTAGTTTAAAAGTATGCTAAGAGACTGTGTTCCAACCTGGGTGGTGGTGGTGCACAATTTAATCCCAACACTCAAGAGGCAGAGGCAGGTGGATCTCTGAGTTCAAGGCCAGCCTCTGGAAACCACCATTCTACTCTCAACTGCCCAAGCCATTTACGTGGATACCGACGAATCAGGACCTCTAGCCCTTGTCTTTCTGTGTCCAGCTCATATTATTTAAAAGATGATCCCCATCTGGGTTGACACAGGTGATGGGATTTCATTCTTCTTTATGTTTTAGCCAAATAGTGTCCCATGGTATAAATGGAACATATTGTCCTTATCCGTTCACAGTTAATAGACACGAATTGTATTCACTTCCTGGCTACTGTGAATGTGTAGAAGTACAGATCTCATTTCCTGTGAAATATATATATATATATATATCCATCCAGTAAGAGGACTGCTGAATCATATGGTAGTTCCATTTTTTAGTTTTCTTTTTTTTTTTCTTTCGAGTAGCCTCCATATTGTTTCCTATAATGACTGTGTTACTTTTTATTACCTATCCACATGCAGGGGCTCTATTTTCTTCACAGCCTCTCAGCCCTTGTTACCTTTCATCATTTGATGATACCTACTTTAATGAGAGCTCTTTATTCTTTGGTTTCCTTATCTGTAAAATGAAGATAAGAAGAGCAATACTTCTGTTTGCTGTTGCGAATGTTGAATGATAGACAGGAGAGTGCCTAGTATATTAGTAAATGCTCTATGTTGACCAGTTTTTGCTTTATGTTTTTCACGATGCAGGAACAACAGTTACACAAATTTCCTGTAGCCCTCAAAATAATCCTGAAAGATTGCACGGTATTGTAAACCTAGCAGCTAATAATAGCTAAGAGTAATTGAGCACTATGTTCTAGCCATTGTTTTGACTGCCTACAGAGAGTATCTCATAGCAGCCATCCAATAAATCACTTCAATATGATTCTTCCACTTCTACAGGTGAGGAAAGGAAAGCACACAGAAGTCAATTAATTCACGATAATTGATCTCAAAGAAATTCAGACAGCAACAGTCAGCTGTCATCTCATGGAGTCATAGACTCAGCCTCATGCTGCCTTCAGTAGGAGAGTAGCTGGACTCCGCTGCTACTGAGAGTGGTTTGCACCTGTGTTCTCAGCCTCCAGGTTGGCCAAAAGCATCATATTAAAACTTTGTCAGCAGGGCCGGAGAGATGGCCCAGCAATTGAGAGCACTGGCTACTCTTCCAGAAGACCAAGTTTTGATTCCCAGCATTCATATGTTGGCTCACATTTGTAACTCCAGTTCTTGGAAATCTGACACTCTCTTCTCCTGCCATCAGATCAGGCATGGATGTGGTACATAGACATACGTGCAGGCAAAATACTCATATACATTTAATAAAAATTAATAAATCTCAAAGGAAATTTTAGTAAAAAAAACCATCTGCCAGAATAGACTTGGGAATGTAGGAATAAGTGACCACTAAAACACAGCAGAACCAAAGAAATAAGGAAATCTGTTTTAAAAGGTATTAATAATTGCAAGTAAGATTTAGAGTCTCTAAAGACTTTTATATTTAATTGAACAAAAAATGAGCCATTAGTTGTCCTACAAATTCATTCACTTTGTAGATGCTAGAAGAAAAACAACACCCCATGCAAATCAGTATCTAGTCTCACAATGGGAGTGGAGACACTCGCTCATACCAGTCACCTCATTTTGCCTCTCTGTCTTAGCTTTTGATATGTTAAAGCTTTGCACTGCAGAGCCCTTGTTCTCAAACGAAATATCCTGGGGAGCCCACTGAATGAAATAGATACATATCCTTTGATTACTCAGTTCTGCATTCAACTTTACAGTAAACCCATCATGAACAAGACTAGTTAAAAGTTTAGGGGGCTCAGCAGGTAGAGGTGCTATCACAGAGTCTGAGGGGTCTGAGATGATTCCCAAAACCCACATGGTGGAAGGAGAGAACTGACTCTCACAGGTTGTCCTTGGCCCTACACACAGCTGCTGTGGCATGCTAATTCTCTTTCTCTTTCTTCCTCTCTCTTTTCTGTGTCTCTCTCTTCTCTCTCTTCCTCCCATATACCCAGGTTCTGTGGCATGCATATTCCCTCTATCTGTCTCTTCATCTTTCTCTTTCTCTTTCTGTCTCTGTCTGTCTGTCTCTTTCGCACACACACACTCACAAACACACCACACATAGACACACTAACCAAAAAAAAATAATAATAATAATCAATCCAAAAAAAGAAAACGATGCCAAGCTTAAGATTTGCTTCCAGCTTTGCTTTTGGTTGTTTGCTCCAGATAGAACCTTGAGTTGCACAGAGCGGTAGCTACCACCCTAAACATCCTTCAACGTCAACTTAAGTAAGTGTGTGAGTTTCTTGTGACCTAAAAGGCTCAGTCCTTCACTGACACATGTTAGTGGCAGTCTGTCCATGCTAGGCACTCAGCAGCCCAGGTAGAAACAAGGGACAAGATAGGTTGGAATTTGCCTGCTCACAGCCTGAAGGCTACAATGAGGGCTCAAAGCAGGAAAGACACTTGGCAATGAGGAGACCTGGGTGGCTCCTGTCAGCTTGCCAACAGCAACCTCAGCTTGGCATTTGTTTTATTGTTTTTATTTTAATTAAAGATACTTGATGCCTTTTTAGATGTGGAAAGGCAGCTCTAAGTTATGATCCAGTATAATGGATGTGTGTGGCAGTGAGTAAAAAGAATAGATTAGCTTTAGAAGGTGAAGCTGTGAGCAATTTTCAGGACTTGCTAGCAAGAAAGGAGCTTTGAATAGGACTCAGGATCTGCAATCGGGCCAGAGACTTGAGGGTTGAAGGTTGGCCAGTGATATCTCTCCATGGTGATCTGCAGTTGTCTAATTCAATCTTAGTTCCAAATTCAATCTTAGATTTTCTGCAGTCATTCCTTCGCTGTGCTCTGTTTGCTGCTAAATGTTGTTTCCCTGAAATGAAGCTTTCTGTTTGTCATTTGTGGGAAATTGAAAGGGGGAGGAGCATCTTCCTGAGACATCAGCATAATGTGGAAAAAAGAAAAAAAATCGAGATTAATGTAAATAGACAGTTTAAACAAGAAATAATAATAACTGTATCTGGTCTTTGCTACTTTGTGGGCTCTTCTTTTTTCCACCCTTTATCCCCCCCTCCCTGTTTCACCCCATCACTTAATAGGAGATTAAAAAAAGGAGAGTGAGAGAGAGATCCTTGAATCCAATTTCTTTCTGTTTCTTCTTTGAGCAAAAAACCCTCATGATCGACCAACAACCCCACACCACCTTCACCCATGGAACTCTAGCATTTATAAATCTTCTGAAAAGTTCCCAGAATTCCAAAGATCACATAATCACAGAAACTGGCAAAACCACGCTTCTGCTAGAGCACAAGGCAAATCATAGTCAGCTACTGCAAAGCAACCCCTTATCCGCACACCTGAGATTAAAAGGAAAGCATATTATGCATTTAAAAAAAAATACCAGAGTTCTCACTACAGAAAACATACAGGAACAGAAGGGAGTGGAGTGTCAGGGAGTCAGTGGTGGGGGTTGGGGTGGTCCTCAATCAGGGCTGCACAGTTCTGTTTCAGCCCTTTATGCCCGGTAAGGCTCCAGAGCCTGCACTGTCTGGTGTCATTCATAGTCATCCCAATCCTTCTATGACATATTTGTTAAGTTGAAAGAGCACAATCAAGTCTGGGAGAACAAGTCCTAACAGGTTCTGCCTTCTACTCTCTCAGAGGCCCTGTCTTTGCTTGGCCTGCAGGGTGTTTGGGAAAATCCTAGTGATTTAGCAGTCTCCAGTGAGCCCACTGGCGAAGCAACTGGGAAACTGTGAATCACTTTGGATGGAATGCTCTGTTTACTTCCTCTCCCCAGAGCTAAAGGGGAGAAAGGTTCTTTCCCCTGCCTGGTCCAGTTAGTTGGGTGGAAATGGAAAATAATCCCCCAGGTTTCAGAGAAGGGACTGAATTTGAAATACTGGATTTCTATTCAGAAGAGGCAAGGAAAAGGGACCGTCTCTAACTCTAGGATTAATTAATGCTGGCTCTCACTATATTGCCACATGAGGTCCTCTCTGGAACAGCCAGAAAAGGAAGGACATGCAGAGACTGGGAACACTGTCAGGCAGCTAACTTACTGGGGCAGACGCCGTGATTTAAAAAAATTAAAGTCAAACCCAATAGATAAAAACTGATCAACCTGGAACTGCTCAGATTATATCAGGGGTTGATAACATCTTTATACTGTTTCTTGTGGTCATAGTCACAGAGTGGTCTTGAAACAGGCCTCTAAGGACATCTTCAGGGAACAGAAGCATTCACTGAAAGCTGGCTCTAACAGTGCTGACATTCAGGTTTCCTTGCTACATGCTAATGAGAGGCATGTCTGGGCTTGAACGTGGGTCCCTTGACCTTTCTGTAGCTCACTGCAGTAGTGAAAAGGTTCTGGGGACTTAAGCTCCACCTGGAACTAAGATCTGCTTAGAGGCAGAGAATTGCAGTATGAGCCTGAGCAAGCCATGGTCACTGTGTATGGTAAGTAGGAAGGTCATTGTGGCCGAATCAGGGGAAGCCTGGCCTGACTTGACTATCTAAAGAAATGTGCGCAACATTCAAGGCAGGTGCCTGGGACCCCCATCATTTACTAAAGTGAATACACCCTGGGAAATGCATGTGTGCTGATTCCACTGCGGTGTGTGATCGTGACCTACACGAGCCTGAATGGTATATCCCACTGCACATGAGGGCTGAATGGTGAGAGCACACCAAATGATCTGTTGGTGATGCCATGAGCAAAACAACACAAGATTAAAACAAGCACAGGGGAAGGAGGAAGTCAAGAGATTCAGTAAACACTAGATGTATGATGCTGCTGATGATTAGACACTATCCTCTTGGATAGTAAAACAAAACAAAACAACAGTGTCAGAAAGTATAATGTGGTGAACACAGAAGCCAGACATTCATGAAATATAACGTAGTCTACCTGTGTATGCTGTTTAAATACTACTGTCAACACAATGGGTTTGTTTATCGAAGCATATCACAAACATATGAGAGATGGGTTGCGTTATTATGATATATATTACAATGGTCTGAAGTCACCAGACAACAGGAATTTTCTTACCACCTGAGAGAATCATCCTCATATGCTGAGTATGGACTTGACCAAAGCCACATTATATGGCTAAAGATTATAATTCCTGAAAGACTTGATAGTGGTATGTCATCTGCTGTTATTTTTATATTGGATGTAGATATAGCCCTGGAATTAAAATCAAACAAACCAACAAACAAAGAACAGTGGAAGTGGGAAATCGTGCTGCACCCACAATTTCTTTTGTAAACACATTATGAAAGGGAATATTCACACAGCCACACTTAGTAAGGGAATTAGCTTTGATGGGATGCATGCTCAGCCCTCTGAATCTACTACCTGTGAGGCAGTGGCTCACTCACTTCGTCCTGCTTCAGACACCCCATCAGGTGAAAGTGAGAAGAGAATGAAGGGTTACTCATAGAAGCCCCTCAGCACAGTGCCTGAAGCAAGCTTTTCGTAATTTTTTTGTTGTGTTATTTATGTGTTTGTTTATGTGTGGGTGGGGGTGGGCACTCACCCACAGTGTGTATGTGTAGGCCAGAGGACAACTTGTGGGAGTAGGTTCTGTCCTTCCACCGTGCGGGTCTGTGCCTTGAGCTCATGCCATCAGGCTTGACATCAGGCTGAGCCATCTCAGCAGGCTATAAACTGTTCTTTTTATTGGTATGATATTACAATAACACTTTTTATAATTACCCACGGGACTTACAGTTATCAAAGTTTTCATTGCCAAAATGACCAAGCTGAGGTACGGAAAGTTTAAAGAGTCAAAGCCCTGGGTTTTTCAGAGGCAGAGGGTAGGTATAAAACCACAACTACCTGACAGTTGCAGTTTGCTGTTTATTACAATGACCCTCAACACATTTACGCTTTATTTTAATTTAGAGAAGAAATGTCTCCACCAGCACAGTCTCATCTGACATCTAACTGACTGTCTCTTTTTGGAACCAACTTTACTATAAGTATAATTATCTAATTAACTCTGTAGTGTGTCTCTTTTCTTCCATTTACATGGGCTTTTGTCTTCTCTGGCCTGGGTTTTCATTTATGTCTTAAACATATTACTGTATTATTCTTGTGTGTGTCCTTCTGAAAACTGCCCAGGTTATCAGAAACAGAAATTCAAGTTTAAGTATTTGAGACTTTTATAAGGTCATAGGGGATATAAAGAGATGAACTGATGTTTCTGTTTCTGTTTTTTAAAAAATTACATTGTTGTTTTGTTTTATTTTGTGTGCATGTGTGTGCATGCAGAGGCGAGAGGCTAACTTGCAGGGGCCAGTTCTCTCCTTCCACTGGTGAAAAGTGGCCCGGAACTGAACTCGGGACCTCAGACTTGGTGGCAGATGCTTTTTATGCAACCAGCCATATCGCTGGCCAGAACTGAGGCTTCTCATATCACAACATGTAAAGTTCCGCTGAGGACACCAAGAACTATGCAGGGAAAGGATGAGGCAGTAAACACATTCCAAATGAAAGGAAAGTATGAGACAGCTCTGAGAGATTATTTTGGGAAGAATGTGCTGAAATTTAGGCTTAGAATTCTGGGAAATAAAGTATGTCACAGTGAAACCCAAAAAGTTAGAGGACTCCCGCTCTTCTAAGATGAAGAGATCATTTGCTTACTCATGATCCAACACACTTCTGCCCACCCCCACTCTCCCTCACCTTCCACCTTACCCCAACCCTGTCTCAGCTCTGTATAGGTACCAGGAGGTGAATCTTGTATCAGCTTTGTCTTTACAGAATTTAAAGTCTAGTCTCCCAAGGAAAACAAGCTTAACAGTTCTGTCATGTTGAGCTGCTAGGAGAAAGCCAAGAGCAGGAAAATGCTGAGTGTAGCTAACCAGAAAGAGCAACCTTTTTACCAAGACAGGCTCATCTTAATGTCTCCATCATGAAAAGAAATTAATCGGCTAAAAACAAACAAAAACCTTGAAACAAAAGCCAACATGGCACCTCTTAAGAGGCCAGAGCAGGCCAGCCTGGGCTACATACCTGGACTATAGAGTGAGACTTCCGTCTTACCATCTCAACAAACTAAAACACAAAAAGGTGAGGCAGGGAAAGAGGGAGGGAAATATTGGAGCAACTGGAAACAATCTTATTTTTAGGATGGCCCAGAGTGAGTGCCCTGGTTGTCAGTGACACACCTCAGTACATGCTTGCCAGCTCGCTTGCTGTTTGAATCTTGGGATCTTTTCAAAAATCAATGTGAATAATGAGAAATCATTGTCCCTCAGGGGCCATCAGCTTTCTTGGAAGATGTTTCTCATTTTTATTTTTGAGACACCTGGGGTAGTGGGTTATACTTTCATATTTGCCTCCAAAATCATCTCTTTGTCCAGAAAAATATATTCGCTTTGAGAGAATAATTCTTTCCTTTTTAGGAGCAAGGAATGTCTGTGCTACTGTAGAGCACAATCTAGCTAAATGAAATAACACTATTTAGGAGAAGCAGTACTGTTTGGTCTGTTGGAGCTGTAACCACACCTGTTGCTGGCTTGGTTTCTCTCTATGGGATTGTAATAATAATGATGACATGATAGTTATAAAAGCGCTGTCCAAAACAGGGAGTGTCTCGTTGTTTTTGCCTTTCTAGGATGCATTTACTCCTTTTTAGAAATGGTATCCACAATTCCCCCATGGAAACTAGCTGATTTTGTGTATAGCATAGAGCATGTGTAACAAAATTGGTTAAGGAGAACAGTACAAGGTGTCTATAAAAATAAAACAGCCACAGCCATGGTCACAGAAAAGCATGCGTTACTCAAACTGGTCTAATAAGAATGAATTTTGGAAGTTGTTTGGGAGATATAGACATGAGACAACTGTCATTTTCATGAATTCACATCTGGAAGAGTGAAGGGTATGAACTTGAGGCTATAGTCCTACAGAAGGCTTGAAAATGAAGCCACACAAAAACAGGTGAATCAATTTTTTTCTGCAATATGTATGCCTTGTATTTTATTTTCTTGTCCTATTGCATTAGCAAATACTTCTAACACAAAGCCCAAAGGAAGGTGAGAATAGCCCTCCTTGCATTGTGTCTGATCTTAGTGGAAAACCTGGAGTATGTTGCCGTTCAGCATGATGGCTTGTTGGCAGTAGGGATTGTACGTGGCCTTCACCGAGTGAGGAGGTGTCTGTTTACCCCTAGTTTACTGAAGCTTGCTTTTCATGAATAAGCGTTGGATTTTGTTAAATGCTTTTTCAAATCTGTGAATGTGATCTTCTGAGTTTTCTGTAGGGTGTTAATACAGCAGGTTGCACTGCTTGAGTTTTTTTTACATACTTGGCTTAAATTTCACATGGAATTCTTTTTATACAAGGTCTGAGCCCATGTAATGAGGATTTTTTCAATCTATATTTGGGAGAAATACTGGCTTGCAGAGATTCTTTTTATATAATGTCCTTGTTTGGAGCATTTGGTTAATTGGCCTTTTAAATTAATTAAGATCATTCATCTACTTCTCTTTTGTGAAATAGATTGTACAGAATTGATATGATTTTTCTTAAATGTTCAGTATATTCAGTAGCCTTCACTAGTAAGTCTGTTTAGGCAATAATGCATTCTTTTTTGAAAGTTAGTATTGCTGGTTCAATTTCTTTAAAATATGTATACCTATCCAGAGTATCTTTATCTTCTTACATGAGTTTTGACAGTTCCCACCATTCCATGGATTGGTTCATTTCATTTTTGATACCAGCATTTGGAGCATAGTTATGCACAATGTTCCTTTACTATCCTTTAAATAACCAAGATACCTAAAATCATGTTTTGTCTTACACTCATGACTTTAACAATTTATATCATCACTCTTTTTTGTTATTTGTTTGTTTTTAGTTTTCTTTCTGTAGCCTTGGCTGTCCTGGGCTTGCTTTGTAGACCAGGCTGGTCTCAAACTCACAAAGATCCACTTGTCTTCCTAAGTGCTGGAATTACAGGCATGCACTACCATGCCTGGCTGCAAAATTGGTTCTTATACTCCTATAATAAGAATATGCATTCCAAGGAATTAAGTAAGATTTTTTTTCTAGACACTCTTAGGCTTTACTGTTTGGGAAATTTATTCCCCTATTAAGCATTCGCCTAAGGTATTCACCATTAATTATCATTAGAGACAAACCAAGTTTGAAGAAAGGTCTGTGTTGTCTTTGTAACTATTTGATCTCTAACATTAGTGTGGATGCCCAATTGGTTCTCTGCCTTAGAAGTTCCAGCCTTGTGTATCCAGCCACTCAATGAGACATTAATATTATACTTAACAAATATCTATTGAGTATGTACTCTATGCTAACCATTATAATAGGCACTGGGGACTCAGAACTGAGGGAAAAAAATCCACCTAATTATCTGCTGTTGTGGAGCCTGGAGCCTTTAGTGTAGTCTCATGTCCTCATCACCTGTTTACTCACTTTGATTCTTACCACTCATGAAAACTTCTGGTAAATTTCCAATCTCTCAATAACCCCATTCCATAATTATTTTTCTCCCTTTTGTCTTTTTCTATACTACATTAACATTT
Source organism: Pachyuromys duprasi (assembly GCA_028658305.1). Classification (NCBI taxonomy): domain Eukaryota; kingdom Metazoa; phylum Chordata; class Mammalia; order Rodentia; family Muridae; genus Pachyuromys; species Pachyuromys duprasi. The sequence continues at coordinate 29,334,657 of CM053754.1, read as the reverse complement.
GAAGTTTATATTCATTCATTACTTTTGCAGTGCTGGTGACCAAAGTCAGGCCCCACACCTCCTAGGCAAGCATTCTACCACTGATCAACAACCTTAGGCCCTCAGGATTATTTTTGGATCTGAATGCTCTGTTTCCCTACCTACTATCCTGCCTTCTCTCCCATCTACCCCATCCCTCTTGCAATTCAGCAATACCTCCTCCCAAGGCTACCTAGCATTGCTGCAGCTAATCTTCACAAGGCAGCAGTGAGTTATCTTCTTGGAAATAAGTCATGTCAGTCTTAGCATCACTGTGGAGGAGTCAACTAGATGACTAGAAATGGGCCAGCTAGACTAGTGAGTCAACTAGTCAATGTCTCTCAACAGAATACAACATAAAACACACAATGCTGTGCATGAAGTCTTACCTTAAAAACAACTAAATCTGAGGACTGGAGAAGATGGCCCAATTTAAGAACACTTGTTGCTCTTGCACAGGACTCAGGTTTGGTATACAAGACCCATGCTGGGTGGGTCATGGCCACCTGTCAAGCTCTAGGTTATCTTATGCTTTCTAGCCTCCTCAGACACTAGGAACATATGTGCACTAGGAACACCAAGTAGGCAAAACACTCAAAATGAATAATGTTTTAAAATATTTAACTGAATCTGTATTTGAGCTTTTCAGAATAAACTACTCATTTAAAGAAAATTTTAAAAAGAAGAAAAAAACAAATGACACCAACAAAGAAGTAAGCAAAGACAAATGAAGGATGTTACACAGTCCTTGGGAATTACATGAGGTTTTTATCAGTAAATCGGAAGATAAAAGAAGGTAAAGAAAGGATGTCCTAAAGTAAGATTTTTCAGGAATTATTACAACTTAGTGTAACATAGAATGTAATGAGATCCTCAGTTGGGCAAAGATGCTATAACCTACATGTTTGTGGAAATCAAGGCACTTGAAAGCAGGCTTGCCTGATTACCTGATGGCAATAAGGTAGTGTTAATTTTGCTCTGAAAACAGGTCATGTTATGGAAACATGCATCTGTATATAAAATAAAATCATGTAAAATGAGCTGATGGGTTCTCTGTGTGACACGTGCTTACATGAAATGTCACTTGAACCCTATTGTTTTGTACAATTATATACATTAGTATACACTAATGGAGAGTTTTGGAAAAATAAGACAACAAATCAAAGTGGGAACATCTAGACAGTTGTTGGACAGTTGATAGATACATGCTAGTTTTTCATTATTCCCTTTCATGGGAAGTGTTTTCATGGTTAAATTTTAAAAGTTGCCCAACTGGGTAGTATTGCTTAAATCTGTTTCTGGTTTATAAGTTTAAATGAAGTCATGGGCTCACCACTCTGGTTGCTTTGTAGGCTGAACTCAATTTTCATCCTCCTGCCTTCTCCAGGATTCTTCCTTGCAGAAAAAACTCTTCTCTAAATGTAGCCAATGGCCCTACCCACCGCATCCTTTGAGACTTCCAGTCTTGGAGGAATCCCATTTCCATCATGCAGGAACCCCTTCTCCTTTTCAACACGAAACTGTCCACTGGGATGGGGAAGCCTGCTGCAACATGCCATCCTCTCCAAGTTTCCCTTTGTCCCATTTCTCTTGGTCCTTTTACACTTGTTTGTAAGTACTAAGCCTAAGTACCCATCTCTTCACTCCTGGTCCCATTATAGTGCTGGGGGGAATTGAAGGTTGCTTAGTAACTTTCAAATGTATATATATTGAGTGGTCTCCTCATGCTCTAAAGGGAGACATTTAGAAACAACATGTTTCTACCTTTCAGGATTTCTCTCCCATGTCTAAATCTTCACAGAGATGTGAGTCTTCTAAAAGAGAAGAGGGCTCACAGTGCTAAGCCACCCCTCCCCCTGACACACATAGGCTAGAGAAGTGACAGCAAGTTGACTCTGTCATTAAGATTTAATAACTGTTGGGACAGCTGGCATTTCTTTTTAGAAAAATGTTGAGGGGTGACTCCTTTAATGAACTTTTTCCCCTGACCCAGCAATACTTAATTTGTAGTTAATTTCTTTGTGTTTATATGTTTATATTAGATTTAATTCCTTGACTTCCTCCCCAAATGTGTTTTTATGGAGGTTCCTCTCAGGCTATTTGGTTACAGTGAATTAGTTTTTCCTTAACTCATGAATTAAAGATTTGAAACCATGTGTGGGATTTCCTTCCCTATGCCCCACTCTTAGGGACTTTGTATAGATTACTTTGACATGGTTTCGAGTTTTTGCAGTGTTTTCAGTGGCGTTATCCATGTTTTTTAAGATTTGAATAGCTGGAATCTCCAAACCTCGAGTGTGTGTTTACCAGTTAAGTGAGTCTCCACTTCACTGTGGGTATTTTAAAATATAAAACATTTTACAGAGACTGAAGCAGAGGTGATGAAGGTTGTACTTGAGTAATTAACTAATTGCTAAACCAGTACAATGTAATGGTTTCACAAGATAAAATCTCATTTCAACCCAGAAGAATGAACAGCACGCTCTGCCTTGAAAATGTGTCAAGCGAAAAAAGCTACTCACAAAAGACCACATACTACATCATTTAATTTACAGAAAATGTCCAGATCAGGTGATCTGTAAGAACAGAAAATAAGTTAGTGGTTGCTGGAAGGATCATGGAGAGAGAGAGAGACTGTTACTGGTTTTCTTTGAGGAGTGATAAAAATATTCTAGATTTACTTATGTAGAACCAACGGTAGCACAGCTCAGTTAATCTACTGGGAACCCTTAATCTGTAAACACTTAATCTACAAACACTGACAATGTTTTTCAATAAAACTATTTTTAAGCTTAGGCATGTGAACGGATATGGCATATTTTAGAATAATGCTAGCTGATGTAAAAACAATACCTTTTTAATGACTGTCCCTTTGTTTTGGTTTTTTTTTCCTTCACATAAGAGACAGTGAAGGTGTAGCTAGAGTGAGGAGCCCCTCAGAGAGCCATCTGGAGTCTCAAGACTTCTCAGCTTACCTGTAAAATCTCAGAGTGCTCTATGGTTACAGTACCCATGATGCTTCTGCCTTCTTTTGGCAAGTAGAGAGAGTCCAATGAGATACCTCCATTTCTCTGCCCTGCCCAGCTTGGAAGCAACCTATGACTTCTGCTCAAGTGCCACTGTGCTGCATAGCATATTTAGTTAAAAGACACTTGGAAATGGGACGGGGTTGTGTCCAGGGAAAAGAGACTTGTTTAGATGGTAGCTAGCCAGTTCCTGCCATTGTGCCCACTCCCACCCTCCACCTACCCCTGCCACAACCCTGTGCCCTTCTCCCTTCCTCTTTCAAAGGTGCTTGTCTATAGTGGCTATTTCACTCACCATCCAGTAGAATTACATATTTTGCGTGTTCTAAATATATATGTGTATATATATATATATATACACATATACACACATGTATGTGAGTGTTTGTATATATTATACACATGAATCTATGCATACATAGATTCATGTACATACACAATGTGTATTTGTGGTGTTTTTCAATGCCTTTGCTCAAGAAATTTATTTACTGATTGTATTTTTCTGCTTTTTAATGATGTGAAATTTTCTTTTCTTGTGTAAGCCATGGCTGTAGTCGTTTAGTGTTGAATTTCCATTCACTACAAAATAAATCTACCTCTATACTCCCAAGCAAGTGCATGGAAAGGCAGAGAAGATATTTTTAAAATATGTCTTTGAGAGAAGAGTATATAGAGTTACCACTCATAGAATATTTGGAAAGCACGTCGTCTCCATAGCCCTGATCATACAGTACATACTTTGTGTTTCATCTTTAGGAGAGTTAGACATGCATGCAGTTGGTGGAAATGAAAGAGAAGGATTTCCCGGGGATTCAGAAAGCATTACAAAGATGATGACAAACCTCACCCTGAGTCCATGTGAACTCCCCATAAGACTGCTACTTAGAAATAACAACTTTTGATCCTCATTAGAATCCAGAGTGCATTTTCAGAGCTGTATTTCATTTGGCCACGGTTTTTACTTTTATAATTACTTGATTTTACATTTACATCAAAATTGGATCTTGCATTCACTTTTATATGCACGCCAGGTCCAATTTGGCCTACTATTGAGTTGTGTATGAGCCTCCAGAGTCTATTTGCTGTTTGTGTTTAGAAATGAACCATTTGTGACAAATGGTTACAGGGGAAGAAGGGGTAGCCAATGATAAGTCTCCTGTGCTCCTGTGAGTGACCCTAGTAAAACTCATCCAGAAAAACAGCGAGCCATTTAAAATTAACAGTCAGAGCCCGGTGCGATAACACATACCTGTGACAACCCTACTCATGCTGAGGCAGGAGGATTGTAGACTTCTGGACCTCCTGCACTCTGTGGCCTACCTGTCTCAAAACAAACTGAAACCACCACAACAATAAGAAGAATGACAAATATCTCAAAACTTTAAAATTGGACCCAAGTATACCCAACATAACTAACTGTAATAATGTAAATACTGTCAAGTCCACATGTACTGACATCCTGAATGTGACTCAGTGTGTGTTCTCCTGAAAGTCAGGCAAGCCAAGGGGTTCGGTTTTCACAGTTCAGTAAGAAAGGTCAGGTCTGATGTCTAATGCCTCTTCATTTTTCACTCTGTGTATGGGGGGATTGCCAGTGTCTGATGCCTATGTACTGTATGGTAATACCACATCATGGACATTATTCTCTACCCATGGCTAGAATCTGACAGACTTCAAAGTAAATAAAAATATACATATATGTACATATATAAAGCTCAGTCAGAAACCTTTAGTTATTGGAGTGTCTCGGAAAGACAAATGAAGCCATTTTGCCTTCCTCCTCAGTGACTCATGCCACCAGACACAGGCTTCAGGGACAGTTCTATCACTGCATAGGAGCAGTGTGTATCTTGTTTAGTCTGCATGGGCTTTCTTCCTAAGATCACGTGGAAAGTGGAGCTGGGAATGAAGGTGTAAAGAGCATAGGGGACCTATATTTGCTTACATTTTCTATCAAAGTGACAGAATATAAAGCAATGCACAGTGACAATAAGGAGATGGCTCTCAGGACAGTCTTTCCAGAGCCATGAAGAGGACACTGTTAACAAAGAAAGGATGTAGTGTGTTAGCAATTACAGGTCTCTACTTATAAAGCCGATGCTAACACAATAATCATCGAGTTAGAATCGGTGACGCTGAGGAAGAATGGGAAAACGTTTCTCTGTTGGGTGAGATGAAATGATAACTCAGGCATTTCCCAGTACCAAGCCCAGTCAATTATGATCCCTATATAATCAGGGTCTTCTGGTGTCGGCAATCCAGGTTTAAAATCGACTCTCCACTTAAAAGCTTTATGAAACTATTTTGTCATATACTGGTGAAGCCTTGGTGTCCTTGTCTATAAAAGAGAAATGATAGTGAAGATTGAAAGAGAGAGTGAGCCCAATGGACACGGTAAACAACCCAATATATAAGCAATCCAGGAGTTGGTTGCTATTTCTTCTCACTAACCTGTAATGCATAATCCTAGATCTCCTGGCCCAATCTCTTCTACCTTTACAATTTTGCTCTTAATATCCCACTGTTAATTTTTTTAATGATTTCCTGTTTTGTTTCCTCCTGTCTGGTTTCCCGACTCTCTCCGCTCGCAGTAGGTAAGGTCGCAGGATGACCACAGGGCAAGCTGTTCTAGGAGGGTGGTGCCTTCAGATTAACTGCCTGGCACGTGAGGCTGGAGATGTGCAGATTATCCCCCAGTGACTGCAGAATAGACAAAGAAGTGATTGTCTTGCTCTGCTTCCAACCCCGCACCCCGGCCTCTTGCAGAGCTGCTGCCTGCAGATGGCTGCAGTGTTGGCTGTGTTGTGCCTGGTGCTTGAGAGTGCAGCCCTCAAGGTGAGCAGAACAGTGCTGCTCGGGGTTTGCTGTGTGAGGAGAGCAGCTGCCAGCGAGCCAGGGCATACTCTGGTATCCTGAATATGAGCTACCTGCTACTGGCTGGGGGTAGGTTTTCCCCAGATAAAGCTCAAGTTGCTACTGAGATAATAGCTTCCTCCCATCCCTGCTGATTAAAAGCTTTTCTCCTTCTTCAAGGTCCATTTCAACTCTCAGTTGAAATGCATGCAGGCTTTCTTAGTCCCTCTTGGTCTTCCTCCCCCTCTCAGCTTATTGGCATGTGCTACCAGCCAGAACTTGAATCTGTGAGTCTCCTTGACTAATCTGGTGAAGGATCCAGGGCCCTCCTCCCACATCAAAGAGAATCTTGAAAATGCTGGTGGCCGAAAGTCTGAACTCAGCTCATGTCCTCTGGTCTTCTTGTTTCTTGAGGTGATGACCAGTCTCTGGTTTTAATCCAGTATAAGTTGATGCTCTGAACTGACCATTACTTTTATCCATCCTGGCTTCTGACTCTGACCATGTAGATCATATGTAAGGAAAGTACACTGAGGAAAGAGGCCTCAGTGGGGCTATTTTAACTGATGGTTATCACTCTCATTCCTTTGTACTATTGTGAAAACTCCTATTTCTTCACCCTAAGTGAGAGTTCAGGGGCTTGTTTGTGCAGGTGCTCAAAAGATTAATAACTTGAATTTGATGAGCTAATTCACTTAGCAGTGTGGAGAAGTGATACCAGTGTAGATGAGTGTGTGTGTGTGTGTGTGTGTGTGAGCACACACACTCTGCATGTTCACCCTTAAAAAAAGGATGAAAGATGTAGTGAAAACTGGCTCATTCGTAGACATTTTCCTTTCTTCAGCTTTTTTCTACTTTTCCTTGATGAAATCAGTACTCCAGACCAGCAGTTCATTTTAGCTTTGAGATTGGATTCTGTGACTCATCACCCTTCTTGGACCTACTCTAACTTGGGCATGATGGCTTACACCTGCAATCCCAGCACTCAGTAGACCAAAGCAGGAGGATTGTCATGAGTCCAAAGCCATCCTGGGCTTCAGAATGAGACTGTCTCAAAAAGAAAAGTACGTTAGAAAACCTATTCTAAACAAAGTACCATGTTATCATTTGTAAATTAGTGTACCTTCCATCAAGGTGCCAGGTCTTGGGGAAGCATCTGTTGTTTTACATTGTTCCGTTATCACTCATCAATTCCTACTGCCAGTAGGTACCGAGATAGGGGGAATCCAGTGTGTGTGACCTGACTGATCGCCCCGGTCACTCAGGAGAGCCTTTCCTGAGCCCACCCTTAGAGATTCTGAGTCAGGATACCCAGGATGTGTTTAAGAAGCTTCTCCAATGAGGCTAATGAACAACTGATGTGGAAAGCCCTGGGATAAAGAGCTTAGGTCCTTCGTGGTAGGAGTCAATTAACTGCTCGGAAAATCAGACGGAGAAACAGGTAATCCTCAAGCTTTAGACTCTGAGATACCTGAATTCAGTTCTGTACCATTTTTTAATCATCTCATAAAGTTCTCATATGCAGATTCCTCCCACAGGGGATGCACTCCTCTTCCTCCTCCTCCTCTTCTTCTCCTTAAATTGGTATTGGTGCAAAAGGCATAAACTGACTTGCTTAGAAGCCTCATAGTCCTGAATGAGCCCAGCTGCAAATACTGAGCTCCTTGCGGTTAACTGCAAAATGGCTGAGTGCCCCCAGTTATCTGTTGGTAGTGGCGGGTACCTTGAGCAGAGAGAACCTGAGGGGATGGGGATTTCTTTAGAGAAGTTGAAACTGACAATTGTGATACATCTGAAATAGGTGCTTTGTCTGGAGGAAAATCAAATGAGTGAAAACTACAGGAAGCATGGTTTCATTCATTTATTTGTAGGTTTAAAGTGGTATGTTTGCTTCTGACAGGATTAACCAAGTGTTTGCTGTTGATGTTGTTTAAAAGAAGCAACTGTCCTGTGCTCCCTCCATCTCAGACCCCACGGTGCTCCTCTCCAAGAAGCATGGTGCTCAGCACCTCCCACTTCTCCCTAGTGCGGCCTGGGGATGGGCACTAGATACACCAAGGCAGGCATTAGATGGTGAACAAGAGGGTGCTTAGTACCGGGAGTTTTGCAGAGACACACACGATGAGAGAAACAAGCATTTCACAGGATAGAAAATGGCATTCATATAAGACTATAAAAGGAGTCCGTACTTCCGGAAGCCTGTGTTTGTGGCCAAGGTCTTGTAAAGTCCACATTCTGTCGTGCACATGAAAAGGCTCTTCATAAACACGACTCTGCTGAAGTCCAAAGCCACACTTGCTCTTACCCAGCAGGCTGCTTATATTTCTCATGTAACTCTTTATAATCTGCCACTGGCTCACAGTGCCCGGTCAGATGGAAACAGTCCTTGTTCATGCTTCCTATACAGCTCCCCTAAATAAAGTTTTATTGACTCCTGTGAATCTTTATTTTTTTTCCTATACTCTTCCCAAATATAGCTGGCCATTCTGTCCTCATCCTCTTTATGAGGATGTTGTTCCTATAGGTTTTTTTGTTTTGTTTTGTTTATTTGTTTGCTTGAAGCATCTCCGATTTCTCCAGGTATCCTGTTCCGCACCCAGCCAGCTGCCCTATGACCTCTTGTGTGGAAGCATAGCCCAAATATAGTCATGCAGGCGAACATGTGACTTTTGTTAGGCTGATCGTTTAGAAATACAGGGCAGCCCAAGTCCAGCTTGCAAAGAGGTTTCTCTGAAGAGAATTTTGTTTACTGGTTTGTCCTCCATGGCTGGCTCAATCTGTCTTATGACACCTAGGACCACCAGTCCTGGGATGGCATCACTGACAGTGTGTTGCCCTTCCCCCTCTGCCAGTCATCAAGGAAGAAAATGGCCCCACGGGCTTTTCCACAGGCCAATATGGTGGGGGCATTTTCTCAGTGGAGGATTTCCCAATAAATCCGGCTTGTGTGAAACTGCCATAAAACTGGCAATAGTGGATTGGCAGAAAAGTGTGTAGCACAAAATGTTGGAATCTCTGCTCTAGTAAATTATGTATCTTTATGCAGCGAGGATACAATCACAGTGACAAACATATCTATAAAAATGAGTTAATATAACCAATGGTTGGCTATTTCTAAGATTTGTTTTAAAATGTGGCTGTTTCTTCATTTGTGGGGTTTGGTAAGTTCTGATCTTTTTAAAAAAATAGCCAACTTAAATACAAAAAGCTTAAGAAAATGTATGGGAAATTTAAAGAAATTTGATTTCCAATTAAAATAAACCTCACACACAGAGGGGCTGTATTTTCTCTGAAGTTTAAAATGCTTTACCTGACCTATTCTCAGTGTTGCCCAACAAATTATCATGTATTTCTCATTAAAATGTCTAAAATTGTTTTAAAAAATTAAAAAGATTTTTAAAATAAATAAAAATTTTAAAAATGTCCAAACTATAGGGGTTTTATTTTCTATTTCTTGCTGATGAATAGGTATTTCAGTCATGAATAATGTTAAATTAAGTTTAGTATCAACTTAATTATCACTTCAGCTTGAAAAAATACTGGAGACTTTACAAACATTTCTCCACCAGATGCATTGATTGGATTCTCACTTAGGATTTGACTCCCAAAGAATGAGTGTAACCCAATCTGGAGCTGGCAAATAAGTACCCAGAAAGGACATGCAGCCTTGAAGCATTGCCTACCTCAGGGATAATAGAAACAGCCAGGTGACTCACTACTCTGCTACTGGGAGATTTATGACTCCAAATGGAGGAACATTGAACTGCGTCCCAGAGAATATCATGGCAGAGTCTAAAGCTCTTACATACAGAGAGAAGAAATAGCCGCCAGGTTAGTGATGGCAACAGGGTCAGAATCCAGGTCTCCCAACGTCCATTGAATGCTCTTTCCACTCTGTGGCTCTCACAGCTGGTAAAGAGGTTGTGAGTTATGTGGAAACCTGGGAAAAGGTCATCTTGATTTTAGGAGAGTTCGTAAATGCTTAATGAGGATAAGCAGACTAGAAGGGAAATATGAAACAGTTACTGTGCAGTGTTGCCTTTGGAAATGAACAGCTTTGCTGAAAGGCACTTCTGCTTGGGAGAAAATGACCAGATGAGCAAGTGAATGAAAATAAGACTGTACTGTTCAGCCCCTTCCCAGGACACTTCCTATGAAAGAGGGTCAGGTCCCAGGCTGCCATGTAAATGGAGTGCCATTGTTCTCTGGTGATCTGACCAAAGGTAATAAAGCTCCAAGTTTTTGATTAAGTGAGGGGAATCACACTTCACAGGCCAGAGATGTAAAGGGCTTTGACAATTCATCTCTCTGTAAGGGCTATTAACCCTTTCCAGTCAAAGACAGGAAGGAGTCGGAGGCATCAGTTCATGGGTTTAGCTTAAAATAACCACCGCTCTTCAATAATCTAAGGTTATGTTAATATCGCTTTAGCCACAAAATGTGGTTCTTAATCTTTTGATCATTGTTATCTGTAAAAGTGCCAGCAGTTGCACTGTGCTAGAAAGATCAATATAACATATGTAACATATACATCTGTCTTGCATACATGTCCAACCTGCATCTCCCAGGCCACATGCAACCACATGTAGCAGAGGACGGCTACAGATGTGGCACATGACAAATGATAAACTTACTTTAAATGTTACGAATTTTTTTTTGAAGTTTTGTGTATGTGTGCGCAGGTCATGTGTGTACACATGACGTGAGACCATAGGGCAACCCTGGGTGCCATTCCTCCTAGTGGCGATGTGCTCTGTTTTTTGAGACCGTCTGGGGCTAACCTGATTAGACTGGGCTAGCTGCCCCACAAGCAATGTCTTCCTCCCCAATGCTGCAGTTACAACTGCACACTACTAAGTCTGGCTTTTTAATACTGATCCTGGGCGTTGAACTTGCGCCCTCATGCTTGTGCAGAGAGCATTTTGCCAAGTGAGTCATCACCCCCCTCTTGCATCATGTTTTGGGTAACTTGAGTGCACGTTTCTCAACCATAAATTCATAGATGATTTGACATGCCTACAAGAAGCTCCAATATAGATTTTTATTTATTAAAATACAAATTAAATAATAACAATAACTGACTCAGCCTTGGCTCACCTGAAAAAAAAAAAAAAGAAAAAGGAGTCTTAATTGACTTACAGTCTCTTTTAGGATGGTCCATGGACAGTCTATGATGAACTGTCTTGATTGCCCTAATTGGTGTAGGGAGAGCCCAGTCCACTGTGGGTAACACCATTCCTAGGCAGGTGGTCCCGAGCTATATAAGAAAGCTAGCTAAGCATGAGTTTGTGTGTGACCTACAGAGCGAGGCAGGCAGCAGGCAGCATAGTCTATGGTTCCTGCTACACTTCTTCAGCTTTAATGAGTTCCCTTGACAGAGATAATGCTCCATGGAACAGTAAATAGCCCTGCCTTTAGGCTCCTGCTTGAGTTCCTACTGTGACTTCCTCAATGATGGCCCAGTGACCTGGAAGTGTGAGATGAAATGAACCATTAACTTTTCCTCTTGCTGCTCTGGTGGGAGTGTTTTATGGCAGCATCTGCAAGGAAACCAGAGCAACATAGTAACTTTATATCATGCATCCTTGCAAATACATTTGATATACCAAGTGTCCGATGCATTTGACTCACAAACACGTGGATTACATGTGCCCGTTTAGCCCCTGCCTAAAAGTTGTCAAAGAGACAAGACTTCAGGATACATAAGTAATGTTGCCAGCTGTGATCACATGCTAGAAAAGTCCAAGTGGCCTCGATAAAACCAGAAGGTGAATTCGCAAGTGATGGGGCATAAGCTCTTTTTATAGTACAGAAAAGAAAGGCAGATGCAGCCAGAGTAGTCAGTCACAGATTGTGACCCATTAACCATTTGCACCAGGATTCATAATATATTCAGATTAAGTCCACGTTTGCTGACTCCTTGGGAAATAGATATCAGCAATCACACTACAGTCAGTTCCTTGGTTGGTGTCTGTGCTCCTTCCGGGTTCTCACACTGGGGTTAACGATTTGCTTTACAGCTGGCCTTTACTGTGAAGAAATTGGCAGCCCTGCTGTTTATTTTTATCAATGAAGATCAAAGTTCCTCAGCTAATAATTATATTTGAACGTAATTCTCTGAGCTCAAATAGACAAGCTAATGAAACCCCCTTGTGCTATGGCAGCTGTGTTTGGTGCTGTGTCTTGTGTCTAGGCCTTTTCCTTCCTGCCCTATGTTGTTGCCTACTAAATGTGCAGTGTCTGCTAAATACGTCTCTAAACATGTACTTACATTTGTTTATATGGCTAGTTTATGTTGGGATACTGTCAATAAGAAGAGCTGCCCTTTACTCCTACACCCCCTCATATACTAGTCAATAGATTTCTATTGCATACTTGGTCTCTAGTTAGTAATCATAACATTTTGAAACAAAACAAAACGTTGACTTAAAAGCCTTCCTTGGGCTTCACGGAGCCCCTCTGTGTAAGAAAGAGGAGTCCAGTCCTTAGAGGGGTCCCAAGAACTACATTTGACACAAGCCAGTAAGTAGAGTAGGGTCTAGTTTAGTTGCTGGGTAAGGGTTTTCGGATTAAAGCAAACCTGTTGATTTGGCATCTGCTTTTACTTAGACTGTAAGATTTCTGAATATATGAATTAGATGTGGTTTGGATCACCCACTGACCAGACAAATCATCTTAAGTTCCTTAGAGAGATGCACATCTCTGCATATTTGAGGTAGAAAATATTTCATCTCTAAGCATGCAACAATTTCTTCTGCAGCCTCTGTTAAGAATTCTCTTAGACCCTGTTATCCACTCAGATCCTATTAAATTCCTTTAGTCTTAGGCAGCTTATTGGCCTGAAAGGCAAAACAAGCATATTTTAACTGCTCTACTGCCCACAGATACTTTTCCATGAGACAGAACCACTCAAGCCAATGCATTGCCATGAGCCTTCCTCAATCACGTTGTTCTACAGGGTTTCCATATTGGTACATGCCTAGCAATATCTGAAATGTTACAGTAAATTTTCAACAAAGTATATGAATAAACGGAGCATAAAATAGCATCAGGACGGTGGAAGGGGATTGGTGATTGATTGTGTGACTTTCTAAGAAGATGTGAAGAAACATCTATTCACCCCCAGTACAGCACAGATGGACAGTACCAAAGGAAAGGTTATGTGTAAGTCTAGCTTGATGAACCAGTAAATTTATTTGGGGTTAGTTATAGGGGCAGAGGATAGAGCTCATTTCCAGAGATGCAGGTGACTCAAAAGCAGGTGTATCACCAGAGCCCACCAGCACGGGTAATGACCCAGGGAAGCTGCACACGTGAACTTTCCAGCCAGCTACAGCTCCATTACATGGGCTTTCCTGGAGCCATTGCACACTGCTGAACTGTGGGGAGGGGCCTCCTGAGTCTTGTGGGTTTGAACTGCCTGAGTCTTATGAGATTCTTCCCTTTGAGACAGAATGTTTTGATTTGGAGAAAACAGTGATACAATGAGGGTGTAGTTCAGTGGTACCAGCACTCACCTACCATGTGTTTAGGTAGACGGATTCTATCTCTAGCACACACACACACACACACACACACACAAGTCATGAAGGTAGGAAGGGACTAGTTGGAAAGAAGTTTATCAGGAGGTGGGGGGAGATAAAGCAATAAAAGTGACATTGTAGAAAACATGTATACACATATGAAACAGTAAAAATGACAACAATAGCAAACAATAGCAGAAGGTAAAAAGTCTTTCTTGCTTGAAGCCCAGTTTCCATGCTCATGGATATACGGGCCAGTCTGACAGGTGACCCTATACATATGTGGAGTCCTTTTTTGTTGTTGTTTTTCCCTGGAGGAGGCTGAGTTTGCCTTACTCTTCTCAAATGTTTCACATCACTGTCCAGGCTTATTACTCCCCAGCTCATCAAACACTCATTCTCCAGGAAACATCTCTACCAGGAAGCCCTCCCTGAACTACTTTCCGACCACACCGGTGCTTTCTTCTACCCCCACAATTATTCATGCCCACTGGGCCCTGATCTTGGCTCTGTGCCCTTAACTCTGATCACAGGATGAGTTTATATTTTTGCCTTCCGGCCTTTTCTCATCATTCACTTCATGCATGCCCTTTCCTCTGTTGCTTCTTGAATTCTTGGGATTTTGTTTGTTTTCTTCTGCTTTGTTTCCCTTGACTGTCTACTGTAACCGTCCACTAATTTCCAGGAAAATTCTGCGTCCGTGAGACTCTGATCACCTCTCTCACTGCCTCCGGGACAGCATCTTTTAGACCTTCCCTCGCAGAGCCTGAGGCTTCATATTTGTGATATGATCTATCATAACACTTCTTTTGTGTAGAATGGATCTAGAAAGTAACATTATGTTAATTTGGACCTTTGGCCAAAATGTCCGTCTGCTTCTACTTAGACTATAAGATTTTTGAATCTGTGGATTAGATGTTAGAATCTCTGTTTCTTCAATATTTAGCATTTAGTGCTGATAGTAAAAAGAAGTAACTATCCTTGTGTGATAATGCTGTTTCCAGAAGAGTTGGAAGGATCTTGAAGTTTTCCATAAGTAACCAGGGAGTAAAGAATGTACACTGAAGAGCCCTCTAGGCTGGCAATGTCTCCCAGAGTCCTACTAAGAAATATTGCTAATTGCCTACTTGTCCTATCAATTGTTGAGAGAGAAGGGCCGGTCCCTCACTCTTGCCCTGTTGTCAGTTTCATCAATATTTGCTTCAAGTACTTTGCAGCTCTCCTACTGTATATGCATTTCCGGTTGCCATTGTCACTTTTATGATTACTGCTTTCTCTGTACCCATAGTAATGACTTGTCCAGATGCCAACTTTATCGCACAGCTAACAGTCACTCCTGCTGTCCTTCGCTTCCCATTTGCATAATACATTTCCCGTCTTTTCATTTTCAACCTACACAATTATATTTGAAGTCAGTTTTTTTTTATATACAGCATGCAAATTGGTCATATTTTTAACCACCTGGCCAGTTTCTGTTTTCACTACACCTATCTAGTGCACTTACCGTTAATAAAAAGTGTTGATGTGTTACAGTATAAGCATGCCAGTTTTGGTTGGTTTCTCTTTTCGTTTTCCCACCTTCGTGGGCGCTGTTGCTTGAACATTTTTTTAGAATTCTATATCATTAAAGTGGATCTCTTTATATAGTTTTTCTAGTGGTTTCTTTTGCTACTATAGTTTATATGTATAACTTACCATCATGTACTGGTGCTATCATTTTGACACTTTGGGAGAAGTATGGAAACTTTATATTCTGATAACAGAATATGTACTTTTACCCTCTCCAGTTTAGAATAGGATTGTTTTAAATATTTTTTTAGATATAAGACAGAGGTATATGTTTACCTTTTACAAGCTATGTTGTGTTACTATATTATAGTATTTATTATAAACTATATTGCTATATTATAAGAAGTAATTTATAAAACTTGAGAGAAGGTGGAAAGCCTCATGTGTGTTAACATTGTCATAATTTTTATTCTCTCCTGAAGTTCCACATCTTCTCTTTTACCATTCTTGGGAAACTGTTTTTCTTTAGGGAGTAAAAGTATTATTTTCTTTCATCAGGCAATGACTTAGTTTTCCTTTATTTCTGCCTGACAGTTTCCCTGAGTGCTGAATTCTGGGCTGACAGAGGGCTTTGTTAATGGTTATTTGGTTTTAACACTTGAATATATTTTTGCCACTTTCCTCTGGTTTCTGTGAGGTCTGATGAGAAGTGTGCGGTAATTAGAACCGTTTTCCCACATAAGCAAGATGTCATACAGATAGTTGTTTTGAGGATTTATTTTTCAATGTTCCTTAGAGTTAGCTTTTAGAAGTTCAGTTATGATGTGTGGGATCATAGTGGATCGGGATGGGGTGTTCTCTTTATAATTCACTTAGTCTCTTGAATTGGTAGTTTATTTCTCATCAGCTTCGGGAAACTGTAACTATTTCTCTGAGTACCTTTTCAACCAGACCTTCTGTCTCTGTTCTTCTGAGGCCACAGTGGCATGTAGGAGAGCTCTTTGGTACAGGCTCATATATCTTTTCTGGTTGTGTTCAGGTTTCTCCTCCATCTTTTGGGTCTGGGGTTGTTGTTGTTGTTGTTGTTTTCATATTTGGCCGTTTGTTTTCTTCCATTGTCTGGTTCACTGGTTCTTTGCTGCCTTTGAGCCTTCACTAAGTTTTTTTTTTTTTATTGAAGTTATTTTATTTTTAGGTGAGATCGGTCATATTCTAGCCTATTCCCTGTCTTGTCTTAATTACTTCCTCTGCAGCTCTAGATAAGTTGAAAACCTCCATCCATAACAGATTAAAATTAACTTGAGTACTCCATTTTTGAATAGCTGTGTTCCTAAATTCCTGGTGCATATATATGTATATATGTGTATATGTTCCAGAATGCTCCGAATTCCAGTAGGATTTTATCTTTTCAAGTCCAGGGAGCCTCACTTCTATAGTGAGACAACCATCCTGCATAAAGAACTACTTTATATCAGCCCAAAGCAAGCTGCTTTCCTGTTCTGTCCTGTGTTAATTCTCTTCAAAAAAGTAAGGGTAGCTGGGATACCTCGGAGAGGGGAGAGAGGGAAAAAAAGGGGGCCTTGGGAAACTTTATAATATTTTTCCCTGAACTTTCTCCCACTAAAGGCAAAGAATACTTAACGTTTGCCAAGAAGTCCTAAAACTCACACTTTTAATTTTGTATGTTTTGTAATACAATAATAATAACAAAACATTGGGGCACCACCTCATCTGAATTACATATTAGCCTTGAACTCACAAATTAAATCCGCAAAAGTATTTGTGACAATGTCATTCTCTATTTGTTATTTAGATCCTCTTCACTCTAAGGTTGCTTCCAAAAACACTCATTGATTTATTTATTTTTATTAGAAAGACTGTTAGTCTGAGGATAAGCCCTCTAAGGCAGAGATGTGTGCAGTCTCACACTACATTGTGATTTGGTTTTTACAGTGAAAGAACTAGCCAAAGAGAGACAATTTTCACATTTTTAAGTTAACACACTTGTAGTTCAGGTCCATGAGTCTAACGCCTCCAAGTGCCATTTACTTCCACAAGTTTTCATGGTTTCTTTACTTTTACTGTCATAGAAATTTTTATTATACATTCTTACATGAATATGGTGATTTTCGATTATATTCCCCTCCCATTTCCATTCTCGCTCCAATTGCCCTAGAGGTCCCCACACACCTTCCTCCCAGTTTTCTCCTTTATTTAATTTCTTATAAACCACTGAGTAATTAGTGCTGCCTGTTTGCACATGGGTATGG
Organism: Pachyuromys duprasi; assembly: GCA_028658305.1. NCBI lineage: Eukaryota > Metazoa > Chordata > Mammalia > Rodentia > Muridae > Pachyuromys > Pachyuromys duprasi. The sequence goes on along the minus strand of CM053754.1, from coordinate 29,317,458 downwards.
GGACAGTCACTGGAACATATGCAGCTGACTCTATACCATGCAACTGAAGAAAACTGACCCATTTCCTTCGGCAGCCATAACCTACTAAAAGTCCCATGGTTAGAGGTGGGACCTCATGAGCGTCTCTTTTACCCACATTGGGGTGTGGACAGGCTTGACTTTGTGTAGGTTTTCTATAAGCAAACACAGTTGTTATGAGTTCATGGGTGCAATGACCCTTTCATTGTCCAGGAGACATTATATTACAGTGGTCTTCCCCAGCCTCAGGCATTTACTCCTTCTTTGCTTTCATCTCTGGTTTGTACCTGATTCTTTGCACACTGCTGTGTTAGATTCTTAGTTGAATAGTTTCGCAGATTGGAAAAAAAAAACCTTATTATAAATATAGGGGACATAATGTCTTTTTAGTTATAGAACTTTATAAGTAAAATTTGGTAGAAAGGTGATATTTGAAAAAAGAAGAAGGGGATGAAGAGATGGCTCAGAGGTTAATAGCCCTGGCTGCTCCTCCAAAGGTCCTGAGTTCAATTCCTAGCAACCTTATAGTGGTTCACAACCATCTATAATAAGATCTGGTACTCCCTTCTGGAGAGCAGACATATGTGCCATCCGAACACTGCATAATAAATAACCTTAAAAAAAAACAATCTCATATAAAAACAAAAAAAAGCAGAAGCAGACCTATCTCCCACAGTGAAACATAGACTTGCTTGAGTGAACATGGACTTGTCTTCATGTTCTCTATTACACCAAAGCACACTGACATCCATTTTCCTCAGAGTCCTCATAACCAAATGAGAACTTTTTTTTTCAGCATTTGGGGCTCAGAGGATGTGAAGGGTTCAGGGATTTCTCATGACTGGAGGGAAGTGGAATGAATTAACTTGAATGTTTGCTGCAGAGGTTAGGACCCGCCTATTTTAGACTTTTTTTCTTCTTAAACCATTTGGGCACAGATATCTCCTCTGTCCTTAACCCCAGTTTCTCTTCTTTTTCTAAAACCAAGTAAAACAAATTCTTTAAGCACTGGACAAGAAGAGACAAGAGTCCTTAAATCAAATCCAACCTTTTCAACCTTTCTAAGTCATGAATTCCCTAAGGTTGGGGACTCCTGTATGGTGGGGACTCTATGTTTCCTCAGTATCTAACTTCCAGTGCATGCCTACATGGCAACCCAAAGCCCATGGCAAACACTCCCCCAGTGAATGCTGCATCCTGTGTGCTGAGCAGAACTTAACTCCCTGGGGCTCCATAAAAAACATCTGATAACATTCCTCAGAATATGTAAACCAAGAGGTTTGGGTTTTATTTATGTCTATATGTCTGTGTCTGCGTGAGTGTATACAATGTGTATGCCAATGGCTAAGGGGGCCAAAAAAGGGTTTCTGAACCCCTGGAGCTGAATTTACAAGATGCCTAAGTGGACGCTGGAAACGGAGCTAAGGTTCTCTGGAAAAGCAAAAGCAAGTGCTCTTAATTGCTGAGCCATATCTCCAGCCCAGCAAAGACTTCCTAAACAAATTGTCTTTAGATGTCAAGGAGCCCAGCTCAATTATAAGATTCCCGCTTTCTCCTCTGTATATCTATGTCACATTCAGTCCTTCAGGCTTGGCTTGAGTCTCATAAACTGGAATAAACTCCCAACCAATATCTTATACAATTTCTGTGGTATTTATGCACCACGCTGCGCTGTTTACCACATGATGATACAGTGCTGTGCATTCCATCTTGGCTTCATTGGTCACCTCCTCACCAAGATTATAAGTTCCTTCTGTGCATGGCTAGATTAGAACTTCTGGGACCCTAAGTGCCAAAAAGGTTTTTTCTGTCCCGTGCCCCTGTGGCATCTAATTTAAAACTGAATAATGTTATTGAGCCCAATAAGGATAAGAAATTCCAGCAAGATGTAAAAATTCACATATTTGTTTGTGAAACATCATTCTGTTGTCTTTTTTTTTTAATCCAATTTTAGGTACAGCAAGCAAATGCTAAGATGGTCTACCAGTAAACTGATTTTTTTAAATGAAAGTAAAAATGGATATCCCTATAGTTCCAAGGAATAGTTAGAATGTGCTCTCTATCTGTCTGATTCGTTAAAGGAATTCTATAGCCAACCTCTGTAAGAGTCAAGGACACATTAGAAATGACTCTCATCTGAATTACTGGCTTTATACTTTGGGTTCTGTATATCAGAACTCCTCGCACTGTGAGACATATTCTGTATCTAGTCCAAATGGCAGTAATCCAATTGTCTTGTTTTGCCAAATGCTACTTGACAATGCTTCTAAATTAGGGAGAGGGGAAAAAAAGCTAAATGTTTCAGAGGAAAATTTATATGCAGTCATAGTAAAATCAAAATCTAATGTGCCTAATGACTTTTCTCTAAAGCTGTGCTCTGATTCCATGATTCCAGGAGAGAGAAGAGATTCCTTTCCTCCGTCCCTGCACCCTGCTATGTTCTGGTACTAAAGTCCTGAGGCACCTTAGCAAGATGCCTGCCCAACGATGTTACCTTTTTCTTTATGACAAATATTGATTCAGCTTGCTAACAAAATTTTCTCAGATAATTATACATCATTTATGCTAAAAAAATATGTAAGATTCTTTGGGTCCAGGTAAGCCTGCTAAAATGGTAAACAATAGGCACAGATTATCTTCCATCTCATTCACCTCCTCTTGCTGTCTCTGTCCAGCTTTTTTCTTTTTAATAGATTTTATTTTTTAGAGTTTTGTTTTAGGGCAAAGTTGATTTAAAAAAAAAAAGAGCATGTCTCTTGCCTCCTCTCCCTTTGCATTTGAAACATCGTCCCGAACCAGAGAAGGTTTGCTGTCCCTCACTAGCCTATCTGACTTGTCATCAGCTCTGGGAGTCTATAATTTTCATTATAGTTTACTGGTAACATGTATTTGTGGGTTTTGACAAGTGTCCACATTATAGACTCATAAAGAAGTGATTTACTATCTGAATAATACAGCTTACGCCCACCCCTACCTCCTCATTCCTGGCAGCCATGATCTTTATGCCTTCCCCGTGGTTTTGTCTTTCCCACAATGTCCTAAAGCTGTAATTGTATGTCATCCAGCCTTTTCAGCCTGGCTTCTTTCCGTGCACTGACATTTTCTTTATCTTCTCACGGCTTGATATCTCATTTGTTTTTAACATTGTCTTGATGTCCGTGGTCTTGATATATTTTGGCTGTATTATGAAAATAGTTAGGGACAGTATGAAGAAAGCTGCTGTAACTGTCCATGTGCACAAAAAAAGTTGACATAACTTTCAACTTATGTGTGACATTGTAATATTAATGTAGTGCATAAAATGATATCTTGTATTAAAGATTTGTAAATCTGTAAAGATTTGGTTTGTATCACGTGACTCTTTACTGCAGCACTCTATATGCCATGAAATAAAAGCATCTTATTTATGATTTTCTGATCAGAGAAACGTGCCTTTCTTTCCTCAAAGTGAAAAGTGAGTTCTTAAATGTGAAATTCTTATATAATCATTAGAGCTAGAAGTGAGAGCAAAGATCATTCATGGGGTAATTTAATGATTTAACAAAGATCCATGTGGAAAAAAAATGAAATTATACCCATCTAAAGCTCCTAAATCTTTTTGTTATTGTTTTGTTTGTTTTTTAATTTCAATTTATTTTTTATAATTTGTTCACTTTATATCCCAATTGTAGCCCCCCTCCTTCGTCTCTTCATGACCTTGCCCTCCTTCCCTCTTAACCCCCTCTCCCTCCCCTATTTCTCAGAAAGGGGGAGCCCTTCTCCCCTACCATCTGACCCCAGACTATCAAGTCTTATTAGGACTGCCTGCATCCTCTTCCTCTGCGGCCTGGCAAGCCTCCCTTCCCCCGCACACAACAGGGGGAAGTGATCAAAGAGCAGGCAACCGAGTCCATGTCAAACACAGCCCTTGCCCCCTCACTAGGGAACCCACATGGAAACAGAGCCGCCTATTGGCTACATCTGAGCAGGGGTTCTAGGTCCTCTCCATGCATAGATCTTGGTTGGTGCGTCAGTCTCTGCAGGTCCCCCTGGGCCCAGACTTGTTGGCTCTGCTGGTCTTCTTATGGAGCTCCTGTTCCCTCCAGGTCCTCCTATTCCCCCACTCTTCCCTGTGACTCCTGTGCTCTGTCCAAAGTTTGCCTGTCAGTCTTAGCATCTGCTTCAATCCCCTGCTGGGTGTAGTATTTCAGAAGACATCTATGGTAGGCTCCCATCTTGTTCCCTCTCATCAACCACTTCTGGTGTCTATTCTATTTGCCCTTCTGAATAATAATTAAGCATCCTCCCTAGGGTCCTCCTTGTAATTTAGCTTCTTTATGTCTATTAGTTGTAGTATGGTTATCCTGTATTATATGGTTAATAGCCACTTAAAAGTGAGTATATACCATGTGAGTCTTTCCGGTTCTGGGTTACCTCACTCAGGATGATCTTTTCTAGTTCCATCCATTTACCTGCAAATTTCATGATTTTTCTTGTTATTAATAGCTGAGTAGTATTCCATTGTGTAAATGTACCACAATATCTGTACCCATTCCTCCGTTGAGGGACATCTAGGTTGTTTCCAGATTCTGGCTATTACGAATAAAGCTGCTATGAACATAGTTGAGCAAATGTCCTTGTTGTATGGTAGAGGATCTTTTGGGTATATACTCAGCAGTAGTATATCTGGTTCTTGAGGCAGTGCTATTCCCAGCTGTCTGAAAAAGTGCCAGATTGATTTCCAAAGTGGCTGAACAAGTTTACACTCCCACCAGCAAAGGAGAAGGCTCCCCTTTCTCCACATCCTCTCCAGCATGTGCTGTCACTTGAATTTTTGATCTTAGCTGTTCTCTTAGGTATGAGATGGAATCTCAGAGTCATTTTGATTTGCTTTTCTCTGCTGACTAAGGATGTTGAGCATTTCTTTAAGTGTTTATCCACCATTTGAGAGTCCTCTGTTGAGAATTCTCTTTTTAATTCTGTACCCCATTTTTAATTGGATTATTTGGTTTGTTTGGGTTTAATTTCTTGAGTTCTTTATATACTTTGGATATTAGCCCTCTGTCAGCTGTAGGGTTGCTGAAAATCTTTTCCCAGTCTGTAGGCCATCATTTTGTTCTGTTGACAGTGTCCTTTGCTTTACAGAAGCTTTTCAGTTTCATGAGGTCCCACTTATTAATTGTTGATCTTAGAGCCTGAGCTGTCAGTGTTCTGTTCAGGAACTTGCCTCCTGTGCCAATGAGGTCAAAGCTCTTCCCCACTTTTTCTTCTAATAGATTTAGTGTGTCTGGTTTTATGTTGAGGTCTTTGGTCCACTTAGACTTTAGTTTAGTGGAGGGTGATAAATATGGATCTATTTGCATTTTTCTATGTGTAGACCTCCAGTTAGACCAGCACCATTTGTTGAAGATGCTGTCTTTTTTCCACTGTATGGTTTTTGGCTCCTTTGTCAAAAATCAAATATCTGTAGGTGTGTGGGTTTATTTCTGGGTCTTCAATTTGATTCTATTGATCCACCATTCTGTTTCTATGCCAGTACCATGCAGTTTTTATTACTGTTGCTCTACAGTACACCTTGAGATGAGGGATGGAGATACTTCCAGAAGATCTTTTGTCATACAGGATTGTTTAAAGCTCTGAAATATTTTTTAATGTGATTTATTTATTTTTATATCAATCACAGGCTAGGTACTTTGCATCCCAGGTGTAACCCTCTCCCTCATTCCCTCCCACTCTCTGCATCCCTCCCTCATCTCCTCCCCACCCCCTCCAAGTCCACAGACGGGGGAGACCTCCTCCCCTTCCATCCAACCCCAGATCATCTTGTCTCCTCAGGGCTGGCTGCAATGTCCTGCCCTGGGATCTAGCCAGGCTGTTACTCCCTGGCGTGTATGGGGGAGGGTCAAAGAGCCAGCCATCGAGTTCATGACTGAAACAGTCCCTGTTCCCCTTACTAGGGTCTTCAGTTGGACACCGAGCTACTATGGGCCACATCTGAGCGGGGGCTCTAGGCCATATCCATACATGGCCCTTGGTTGGAGAAACTGTCTCGTATAAGACCCCTGTGCCCTGCTCAGTTTGGTCTTTGTGGAGCTCTTGTTCTCCCCAAGTCTTACTAACTTCCCCTATTTTTATTATTACTTTCTGCCCTCTGCCAAAGGCTTGGTTGTGAGTCTTGATATCTGCTTTGATACATTGCTATATTGATTCTTTCAGAGGCCCTCTTTGGTATGCTCCTGTCCTATTGCTTGTTTTATCCTCCATTCAATGAAAGCTCTGAAATCTTAATCCCCAGAATTATTTCCTTTGACTCTTCATGGGGCCCATGGGGAAATTTGTTCCTGTTGTGAAAGTGGCTGTTTCCTCACCTGTGGAGAAACAGTACTGTGCTTCTTTCTCAGTAATTTTGATTGGTAGTGAGCCTTAGCTGTGTTTTCTCTGTATAGAAGAAGCATTGGGTCACAGCTTAGAGGTGGGTGAAGCTCAGAAGATTCAGACTAGGAGTTTCCTGGCAAGGGTCCTACGGTCCCACTACACAGATAACTTGAGCCAGTGCTTTTCTGTTCATTTACTGGAAGTTTCTTGCCTGACCAGAGCTCAGATACATCAGTCAGTCTTGTCTCTATAAACCTTGCTCTATTTTTTGTTTGGCTTTTTTCATTCCATGCTAATCCTTAACTCTGCCCATCCATGTGGACTTTCTTTAGCTTTGTCAACCCCACTAGTGGCAGACAATACATGGCAAAGATACCTTGAGGGATCATCTAGTTTCTGATGCTGCTGATCCTGAACTCACCCTCTGAATTTTCTCCATTACTGCCCTTGGGGCAGCCACTGCCAGTCACTCCTAATCTGTCCTGGAAGCAAGATGTATTTGCCATCCTGGGCCTGGGCCAGGATGACATCATCACCCCCTACTTTTAGCTAAAAGCACATTATTTCTCATCATGGTGTGCTGCTTCACTACCCTAAGGTATTTTAAGGACAACGTTCAAACCCTCCCGAGCATCACAGAAAAGGCTAATGATGAAAAAAGTATCAGCGACTTCCTGAATTCTGCATTCCGGGTCTCTGTGTACAGAGTTTGTGCTTTGGACGTTTCCATTTACTGACTTCCTTAATATCCTCAGATAGTTTACAGTAAGCATGACTGGTTGAATAAGCACTGTGTGGGAGAGGGCGGCGATGGGGAGGCGGCTACTGGTGCAGCTACCCTGCACAGATTTCAAGGGAATTATACTGTTTTTTTAAAAGCCAATCTTGGGGTTAGAGAGATGACTCAGTAAGAGCACTTGCTCTGTCAACACGAAGACCTCAGCTCAAATTCCAGTACCACGGATTGAAACTGTGCTCACCTGTGTGACCTCAGCATTAGGGAGTAGAGACTCACAAATTCCCCAGGACCAAACCTAACCAAACAGCGAGAGATCCTGTCTCAAGGCAATAAGGTCAAGTTCAGTAGAGGAAGGCCCTTGAATTCTGCTCTGCCTCAAAGGCCAGTCCGAAAAGGCTAATGCTGAGTAATCCTATTTGTCTGTTTCTGAAATGGCAACCCTTAGAGATGGCAGGAAGATTAGTGGCTCCCCAGGCTTTGGCATAAGGGAAGTGCAAAGGTATATGCACTCATTTAAGGGTGCCCCAGAGGTTTTACAAGAGAACTACTCTATGACTTGACTCTGGTTCATAAACATGCTGCAGTAAAGCTGCATTTTAAACAGACAGACGGGCTAGAGAGATGGCTAAGCCGTCAAGAGCAATTGCTGCTTTCAAAGAGGACCCAAGTTCAGTTCACAACTGTCTATAACTCCAGTTCTGGGAAACCGTGCGTCCTCTTTTGGCTTCTGAGAGCACCATACATATCCATGGCACACACGTACAATTCAGAAACACACTACATAGAAAGTTTAAAATTTCTGTATTTTTTTTAAAATCAAGTAAAAAAAAAAACACAAACGTACATTAAAAGAGACAAAATCTGAACTAGATGGGTAGATTGCAATGCCAAGGTCTTGCTTATGACCCTGCATAGTTCAGCCCTGATAGTCTCTCTTTCCTCCCCTCCCCCTCCCTCTGGAGCCATCCTCAACAAGTCTCCCCCGCTCCTTCCATGCCTTCTCTTTGTGTGTGGCTACTGTGTTTCTTCCCTGGTGTGGATCAGTGGTTATTTGTTGGAGTACTGGCAACTTTTGAGTGACTACACCACTTTAGAATATGAACTCCCCTCCCCTGAACATCAGCCACAGGAAGTAGACCCTCAAGGAGAGATAGAGCCTCATGGCCTCTTCTGCCATCCGTGATGAAATATACACAGGCCCAGTCATGTGGTGATGTGCAGACAACCACAGCGAACTGATGAGCATAGCGGTGATGTCATGTCCAGGGGATGTCTTTTCGTCTCACAGCTCAGATTCTTCAGGTCTTCCATTCTTTCCACTCCGTCTTCCAAGACGATCCCTGAGTCCTGGAGAGTGTGGTACAGATGTCCCATTTAAGGCTGAGTACTCAACCATCGTTAATTCTTGGTACATTGGTCAGTTTATAGGTTATGGGCTTCTGTGTTGACTGTGACCCGAGGAAATGAGTAGTTCCTGTGAAGACAGGCAGGCCTATATCTGTGGGTATGAATCCAGGTATTTAAAAGGCAATTTGGCAAGGTCTCTGCTATTTTTAAAGATCATCAATGAGCACTGGGAACTGTAGCCATATTTTACAAAAGTTCTGTCTCAGAGAGGATTGCTGTATTAGAATAGTTGGAAGTGCACTTGTGTCTTTTCAAATTTTAAATGGCCGTGTCCTTAAAATTTACCTGTATTTTCCCCAAAGATGTATTCACCCCCTCAACTGGCCCAAATCATCTATACTGTAGCAAAATACTGTTTTCCCAACATTCCATCGGCCCAAAACCTTATTTAACACACGAAAGAAAACTGGTTTCTAGCTTTTTGTTTTCTTTTCTATTTTTAATATGAAACTAAAATAAGTCAGTAGAAACATGAGCTGTAGCTCTATATTTTCCCCTTGGAAATAAGAAAGGAGGATGTTTCATAGATGTAGCAAATACAGGACAACTGTGATGCCCACCGGAGTCCAGCCCATGCAGAGGCCAGATGTCAGGTGCAGATCATGACTTTCTGGACAGCCTGGATGCTCCTTCAGAATCCTCCTTACCACTCTGCATGTCTGCAAGGTTCCCATTAACAATAAGTTCCCATTGAGGCAAAAGGGAGCCCTGAGCTCGGCATCTGTGTAGTAACTCGGCAACCCTGAGTATGGGGTTTTCTAGCATACTCTGTCAGCTGCCCGTGACACATAGAAGTCTACACGTTCACATTTTGTCTCCTCCTACTTTTCTTCTTCTGAACATAAACTCCAAGCTTGTTGAAATGCTTCCATCTTTCATGAACAAATATTTTTTGGTATGGGATGATAATTCATTTAAATATATCATTCCTTAAAAAAGAAAACGGAGTTCTAGATGTAGCTGCTGGCAAGCTGTGACCGATTTTAGGCTATTTATGGCTCAAGAAGACAGAAATGACTAGAGCTGTAGCTCAGCAATAGAGCATATACCTTGTGTAGATAAGGCTTCCATTCTATGTCCAGTATAAAGGGAGAGACAGACAGAGAGGAGAGAGAGGAAGCAGAAGGATAAGAGGAGGAGGAGAAAAGAAGAAAGTAAGAAAGGGAGGGAGGAAGGGAGGAACAAAGGAAGGATAGGAAGGAAGGAAGAAAAGAAGGAAAGAAAGAAAGGGGAAAAGTGATAGAGAAAAAAAAAGCACCAATAGCCTATGTAGAGGAACACAAGCCCTTAGGCAAGCTTACGTTTAAAGCTTTTCATTATTTTTACAGAGCCAGTAGGTATTGTCACCTAAGCACAGGGGCTCATCAGTTTCTTGTGTTGCTGGTTCTGGGGGCTTTCAACACGGAAAAAGAATTGGGTGTTTCATACAGTATTTCTATGTGTAGCTGGACCCAAACTCATAGAGATCCTTCTGCCTCTGCCTCCTGAGTGCTGGCCAAGAGTTGGGTTTTTTTTTTAATTGTTTTTCTTTGGTTGTACATCCCAAGAACTGTAAAAGAAAATGCAATAAGAACTAGAAAAAAAATTGGAAAAATGTATTTACCTGAAAATAAGCACCTAGCTCCTATCCTAACTGTGGTTTGATGGAAAGCCAGACTTGCCAAGCTGTGAACAAGTTTAACTGAATGCGCTTGACCATAGACCATGCCACGTTCCCTTAAATTATTTCATATGCTAGCAACTTGGGCTCTGAGTGGTAAACATACACAGGAATCATCTTGGAAGGGAAAATACAAGAGGCAGGGTTCTAGGCAGAGTTCAGCCAGCAAACTCGCCCTTCATTCATTCAGTGTACTTAGTCACACATATAAAAGGTTTGTGGTTTTTTGTTTTTGGTTTTTTTGTTTGTTTGTTTGCTTGTTTTGTTTTGTTTTGTTTTAGCTCATCTTGTTAGGGACCTATACATTTCATCAGGTCACTTGGATCTCGGTGCTCCTAGGTTAGGCTCAGCGGGCAGGCAGGCGGGTCAGGGATCCTCTGGTCTCCCTTTCCCCAGCACAGGCACAGGCTGCCATGCCTGGCTTTTCTGTGGGTGCGGAGGACTGAATTCTTAGGCTCATGCTTGCAGGCAAAGATGCTCCCCACTGAGTCATCTCCCACCCCAGTCGGCCTAATTTCACCCTCTCAGAAACACTAGCCGGGGAGGGGCGGGAGTGACTAATCCAGGTCCTCACCTGGGGTTGTGGGCTGCAGGGGCAGCCAGTTGCGGAAGAACTCTCAACATGCACACCAGGAGGCAGAAGTACGAAGTAAGAGCCTCTTGACGTCCCTCACAACGCTCTCTTCCTGTGAAGCCATGCTTTCTTCCCTCAGTCTGAGTTGATCACATGAAGAGGCAGGCTTCGCTCTGCATTTTACAACGGGGATGTGTGGCTGGCTTCTGAGGGCCCTCCAGATTCTGAGTATGTGAGGAGAATGCACGGGGTAACATGGTGACAGTGCGTGTTAGGTCTGAATAGACACTAAACCAAGGCCTCACAGACAACCGCTCCTCTGGTTTCCTGCAGCTAATTGGCTAAGCCTGCCTCCCAGGGAATTGGACACTTGGGATCTATTTTCAACCTAGAGCAAGCTCCAATTCAACACTGCAGAGAGTCTGGATTTCCTCTTCAGAGAAAAATGATCCTTGAACCATCCTTCTAACCCTTCTGGGAAACGGGTGCTATTAAAACCTAAAGTCCAAGAAAACACCCGATAGAAGCTTTACAAGACTTCTTGGCCTCCATGTGAAGGAGTGTTAAATACACAGCTTCCCCCAGGTTTGCTGGGGTTTCCTCTGTGTTTTTTCAGTGACGTTTAACATGGGCCCTCACAAGCAGCACAGTAAATAGTCTCTGTGCCTTTAGGCTCATCTGAATAAAGTTCTAGAACTTTAATTTTAAAAAAGATTCATTATGAAAATGTCCCTGTGGCTAGCATTTGGACTAAACTGTATCTGATTGACACTTCCTGTGATTTTATCCAGTTCCTCCAATATTTATGGAATCTGCATTGTCAGTCATTCTGCTTGACTGAGAGCCAGAGAGTAAGCAAAGAGACCCACTCCTCCATTTACGTGGATGAAGCTGCCCTCCTGTGTGGTCTCAATGATCAGGCGTTTGCACCTGCCTGGTGGCTCAGCAGGAAGGGATGATGATTCAGCTTTCCCCTGAACATTGAGCAGGGTTTTTTTTTTCCAGGTGAAATCGTTCGGGGTGAAATGGGAAGCAGAAGAAGGCAGAGACAGGAAAGGCGTGCTTGGCGGGATGGGGGAATGAGGGTGGGTCCACATGGCCCCGGGAGAGAAGCAGAAGCTACGGTGGGAGATGGCTTCCAGACCAGAAAAGGTGACACACCTTGCAGAGGCAGAACTTGTCAGTCTTAGGCAGAGCCATGGCATGGTCAGGTTTGCATAATAAATTTAAAAGAAATATTTTGTGACCTGGAACAGGCACAAAACCTAAACCAGTGGGAGATGCCAGTGATGGACACCTTGTCGCTGTGGATGATTGAAATCCTGAGCTAGATGGGTAATAGATTCTTACTGGAAATTGCATAGCAGTACAAATAATTTAAATGTCATTTGACAGCACTCTTTAAAGTACAGTCTGGACCAGCCCCACCAGCTTTCTAATGGCTGGTTTAATTGCTGCCCCTTTTGATGTTGTGCGTGTTTGAGGAAAATGCCCAAGATAATAGGGTGTAAGGAGCTGTTTGATCTGAATGAACACTAAGACAGCAGTAAAGCACCTTGGGCTCATCCCTCCACAGATGTCTCACCCTGAGGGCTGCACGAGCATTAGATTTGGAGTCTGGAAGCACACAGACCATTCCTTTTTTTTTTTTCCAACCTTCCGGTGAGCTATGAAAATCTCTAACCTTTTGTTGCCTCATCTTTAAAATGTCAGGAAAATCACATTTCATAGACTGGTGAGAGTCAGTACCTGATACTATTTCACCTTAACTTGGTATATAGCTGTTTTAAATGTTAGTCACAAGAATGGCTTCTCGGTACAGTTAGTTCTCTTCCAGTGCTTGCTAGGAAAGGTAGGAGCATGTCTACATGTGCAGTCTTTGCCATATTCTCATCTGTAGGCCCTGCAGGAGGATGAGTCTCCCAGTGTGACCAATCAAATGGCTCTCCTTCTTATGCTTCCCCTGAAAATACTGTCATCCTCCAGACTTGGTCTTTCCTTGACTCTCAAGAGGAGCATGGTGTAGAGGAAAGTCCTGTTTCAGTTCTTCCTGTTGAAACTTGGGCATATTATCTAGCCTCTCGGAGGGGCCTTGGCTTCTACAATTCTTAACTGAGGGATATGTGGCTTGTCTCATATGGTTACAGTCAATCAATCAATCAATAAAGCAAGCAGCTATTCTAAATTAGTACATGGATCAATTTCCCTGGAAATGCCACCTTTCTGATACGACACGCTCAGGACATCTGGGAAATTTCTTCATATGTTGACCAACAAGCTCTAGGCGCCCTGTGAACCTAGGACTACCCCCTACCCCTGTTGAGACTCGGTAGTGTGCAGAAACAAACCATAAATTTGCTTTTGAGCTTTCATGCCTACAGGCTCTCTGGCAGCAGCAATAGTCTCTGGAGGGACTTAGCAGTCCTAAGAGATCTCAAAGAGCCAAAGCTTGGATGCTAAAAGAAAGCTGGCTCTAGACTTGATTCAGGAGACCTCAGCTTACAAGAGAATGTGTTATGGGTCAAGTGTGAAATGTGCCGCACAGGCTGTGTATTTGAACACCAGGTTCCCAGCTAATGGTGCGGTTTGGGTAGTTGTGGAACTTCTGAGACATAGTGTCTGACTGGCGGGGGCGAGTCCACCAAGACAAGTTTTTGAGAGTACAGGCTAGCCATGATTCTGGTTGAACTTTCTCTACTTCTTGGTCAGCCAAGATGTGCACATTTCATTTTATTTCATTTGCACATACCTGCCAACTCAGACTGAGCTGCTCCTTCTGCCAAATCTTCTCCATCTTGATGGGCTGATTAAAGTCCCCCGAAACTGTGAGCCAAAGTGAATACCTCCTACTTATGATTGCTTCTGTCAGGTAATTTCCATGGCGATGACCAGAGTAACTGATACACTGAGCCAAGGAACAACTCCATCAGAATCATTTGGGAAACTTTCTGATATAAAAAGCAGACCTTAAGAGCTATGAACACTTAGAGATGAAACCTTGGAACACAGAAACTTCAAAAGTTCTATGCATGAACTTAGAACAAAGAGTAGCTCCCATTTGGCATCCTCTCCTTGTTAACCTGGAATATTGATAATAATAATAGTAATAACAATAGAATATATGTAAATACAGATGACAGTACTGGGAATTTTCTAGAGTCCAGGTGTAAAAAGGTTCATATGGAGTTTTAGAAGCATGACCAAATAAAGCCGGCATGAGCTACTGATCTCTCTGAAGTAACATTCTAGGTTCTAGTTGTTACTTGTAAGAAATAGTGGCCTTGTGTTGTATTGACATCTCCCCTTTTGTAAATCTGCATCTGAAAGAGACATGAGTAAGTTCACCTCACAGTTTGGAAGTAGGTGAAGGCTAAATGGATCAGCCTTCTTAGATGAGAAGTGAGAAGCTAATGCATTTGGACAAGGGTTCATCTAAGAAGGACCGATGTAAACAGAATGTTTACATGTCTCTCAAGAGGACATACCACAGAATTTTACAGCTTGGGTTATAAGATAAAAACATTCTGTTCACCTGTATTACTAGCCAAGATTTTTATTCAATAATGTATGGTATAGACTATGTTTTAATATAATTCACAATTTTTATATCAAATTGCATGCTTTGTTGGAGAGTGAGTTTGGACACTGTGGTTAAGTGCTATACAAGAGTTGCGTTTCTATCTTAAGAATAAGCAAGACTATTGCTAAATGGCTTAAGATGCTCCAAGGAAACTTTAAAATTGACACTAGAGGACTGAAATGAAAATATTCCTTTACATGGTTTGTACTTGAACCTTTGGAGTATATATCCATGAACAATACAGAAGAACTAGTCATCTGGACGAAAGTGTGCTGGAGCTGGGGGGGCCTGCTGAAAAGAACCTTCATCAAAAGCTTACTCTCAGAATAACCAGGCAGCTAGCATGTTTGAGGCTGTGGTTCAATCCCCAGCACAAGGGCATAAGGAAAAAGGAAAAGAGCCTGATACAATTTTTTAGAGCAGAAAAGCCTAATCTTTGGGGGCAAAATATATCTGTGGAAATGTCTAGAAATGAAGACCAGGTTAAATAGTAAATAGAGCAGCAAGTATCATTGTGGTTATCTTCCATAGACCTGTATATAAATAGCCCACATCAGTTTTAGGATATGATATGGGAGATGGAAGGAGACTGGAGGGCATTTGTAGTTTTTCGTCACCGTTCATTCAACACTGGGCCATAGAGTAACAGCTCCCTAACTTGATGAGATACACTGTATATGAATCCCCTTCACATGAGCAGACTTATTGGACCTACTCAGTGCCCTGGTAAGGTAGGCAGACTCTGTTTCTTGAAAATAACTCTAAGCTAAATATGAGCTGTTGGAAAAGACACAGTGCGGAGAAAAAAAGTTATAAGACCATCAACCTCATTCTTTGGGTCTATTTCCAGCATTGTGACCTGTATCTCATATTATTCAATGTAAGAAACCACGAGGCTCCAGAAGCCTACTGAGTCTGAAATAATTAATGAAGGAGTGGCCTACGTTTTCCATCCTGAGCATCCTAGACAATGAGACTCCTCTACTGGAGAAAAATGTAGACAGCCAGCGTTGGTTAAAGCATTTGAACTTCCCAAAATAGCCAAAGTGAACTACTTTATATGATTTACTGTGAAAAGAAAAATTCCCTGTTTTAGGTAGGTTAACATGAATCTGAGCCCTCACTCTATTACATGACCTTGATCAAGGCCATGAACTAAAATCCTTGTCCATGAAACAAACAAAATTAATGCTCTTTCCCAAAAAAGATTGAAAGGACAGCATACGTGATGAGATATGCAGCCAGTACATATATCTTTATCACTCAGTAGCCATGCAACCTACTTTATGGCCAGTGGTGGATACACTCTTTGTATGACTTACAACAGCTCTGTCTTGTCGGGCAAGCCTATCCCTTTACTTCTCACTGTGCATGGTTCTGAGTTCCCCTCACTCCCTCAACTTGATATGGAGTTACCTTTCTGCTAATATTCCTGCATGCTTATTAAACCTCCTCGTATTCTATCAATTTTTAAAAATTTTTTATTAGTTACAGTTTATTCACTTTGTATCCCAGCTGTAGCCCCCTCCCCCATTCCCTCCAAAACCCACTCTCCCTCCCTCTTCTTCTCCTATGCCCCTCCTCAGTCCAATGATAGGGAAGGTCCTCCTCGCCTTCCATCTGACCCTAGCTTATCAGGTTTCATCAGGAGTGGCTGCAATGTCCTCCTCTGTGGACTGATAAGGCTGCTCCCCCCTCAGGTGGAGGTGATCAAAGAGACATCCCATGAGTTCATGTCAGAGACTGTCCCTGTTCCTATTACTGGGGAACCCTCTTGGACACTGAGCTGCCATGGGCTACATCTGAGCAGGGGTTCTAGGTTATCTCCATGCATGGTCCTTGTTTGGAGTATCAGTCTCACAAAAGACCTCTGTGCTCAGATTTTTTGGTTCTGTTGCTCTCCTTGTGGAGCTCCTGTCCTCTCCAGGTCTTTCTATCTCCCCTGTCTTTCATAAGATTCCCTGCAGTCTGCCCAAAGTTTAGCTATGAGTCTCAGCATATGTTTTGATACCCTGCTGTGGGTAGTCTTTCAGAGACCCTCTGTGGTAGGCCATTGTCCTGTTCCCTGTTTTCTCCCTCTTCTGATGTCCATCCCGTTTGCCTTTCTGAGTGAGGATTGATCATCTTACCCAGGGTCCTCCTTCTTGCTAGCTTCTTTAGGTGTACAGATTTTAGTATGATTATCCCAATTTTTATAGCACTGTCTTATTTCAGGGCATCCATAAGAATTCTTGACCTAATCCTCATCCTTTAGCACATTTTCCCTGCTAATCAGGAATCTAACTGGGTAGATGTTGCTCTAAAAGTTTGTATTTGCTTCCCAATAACCTACAGGCTGAAGTCCACATCACTACGATAGCATAGAGAGTCCCTTGACTTCTAATCTTTACCTTCTGTCACTGTCTCCTTGTTGTATTTTAATAAATAGCAAATCGCTTTTTCCACATACATGGTCCGATTCATAGTGTGTGTGACTTTGGAAGAAATCACTTTCCTCTAACTACCTATAGCTCTGGATCAGAGGTTCCCAGCAGGAGCCCCGTGTGCAGCATTCCAAAGGGCCTTGAACCTGACAGTTGCCTTGCCCACAGGGAAAAGAAGAGATTAGACATGCGGAGCTGTCTGGAAAAAAAAAATCAGAGATACCACATTCCCCAGGCATCTCCATAAAGAACTGTAATGTTTTTGGCTTTGTTTCCGACTTGAGTACTTGGATTAAAGAAGGATGGACCACAGCTGTTACACAAGGCTGCATCTAAAAGGGGAGGGCTGTGAAGGGAGGTAATTAGTGCATGTATAGGTGGCAAGAAGGTACTGTGTGATGTGGCATAGTTTATAGCAGTTACTATTTTCATCAAAAGGAAACACAGAGGCTCATCTGATGATGAGAGTGAACAGAAAAAAGGAGGAAAAGCTTCAGGGCCTGACAGCACTTCCTGGCTCTGTGGTTCAGCTAGCTGTGTTTTTAGCAGAGGGCAGCGTGGGTCAGAGTGTGTCTGGATATCAATTGCTTTGTGCCTCACACCTATGTGACTCCAGTGTTGGAACCCACCTGACTATTCTAGATGGCTTACATCACTCTCCCTTCCATCTTCCCATCCCCAATCCACTCCCCATGCAAATCCCTTCACCTGGACAAGCTTTTTCAGACCTCTCAGATGTAATTAACTTCAAGACACAGGAACTAAGGAGTTAGATGCCAGCCTCTTTTCAAACTTCAGAGGCTGACATGGTGGCACACACCTATAATCCCCAGCCCTTGGAAGGCTTTGAGGTAAGATCACCTGAGCTCCAGGGCAGCGTGGGCTATAGAGTGAGATCTCAGCCACCATCCCCGATAAACACAAGTCAGTATACAGTAGGAAAAATACTACACTGGAACCAGACATACTCGAGTTAAATCTTGCTGTCACTTTAAACCCCTGGTTTTATGTGAATTACGTGTGCTCTCTAATCCTCTAGCTTACCACCTGTAAAATGCAGATGGATATTTCTCTGCAGCGGGGCTGACTCAGGTTGAAAAGATAAGTCTGTGAGACAGCCTAGAACGGCACCCTGTAGGAACTGTGATTTTTTTTTCATCATCATCATCATTACTAATGGCCAAGCTCTTTATCTCTGTTACTGTAATAATTGAATTTTTATCTTTTTTTTTCTCCTCCTACTCCAGTTTGAAAGCTTCATGCCCAGCAAGATCACTGTAGCTATTTGTAATAGAGAAATTTAAAAGGCTAGACCAGCCAGGGGGAAATTAGGAAGGTTCCCTAGGGAGAGATGGCAGGGGGGCTTGGATGATTGACTCTAATTTAGACCATCCATCATCGTGGGACCAGGGACAGATACTGTGCTTTAGGCCTGACTCGGACTCTGATTCCTTCAACAGATGAAGTCACTGGTTGACTACCTGATGAGTCAGCAGATGTTTGATGCAAATGAGCCATCCCTGCCAAGGCAGTTTGTGTGCTGTTACATAGTAATGCAAATAATGCATCTCCATAGAATAAGGGACACCCATAGTAATGCAAATAATGCATCTCCATAGAAAGGCAGGACACCCATAGATCCATTTAGGAAGCCTGTAAACTCCCTAGACTTACTATGCAAACATCCATTCATGCCTGTGTTTCCTGAGGACAGCACTTAGAGTCGTTATCAAATCTTCAAGGGTGTGTGACCAAACAGCGAATGAGAGTCACTGGTCCACCTTGATTGCAGCAGTGTAAAAAGACCATTTTCATGAGCATCTCCTTTCTGCAATCTCAAGACCGGCACCATCAAGAAGACGGGACTGGAGTCCCGAATTGTATCTCTCTGAACTATAATATGTCACACTAGGACTCTGACTGTATCTGTTTCTGAACAGAGTTCCCAGACATTCCACAATTCCTCTTAAAAGCCAGTAAAAACTCATTTGAGTTAAGAACACGCTCCTCACCATAAACTCACCTTACTAGTCTCTAACATTTCAGAACAGGCACTATCTTTTCTGCAAAAGACTAGCGCCGTGAAACTGAGGTACCATGGCATGGGGTTTCCTCCTGCGTTCTACAGTACATTATGTTTGTTATTAATGAATAAAACTTGACTACTGGAGAGTGCCCTTAGGCAGGTGGAAAGCGATCAACTATTTCAAACATAGCCCACACTGCAATTGGGTGTTTGGTGAGCGGCTTGGGCACAACCACTGTGCTAAGCGGTTTGTGCTGGACATTGATGACAAGTGGGGTCGAAATAAGGAAGCCAAAGTCACTGTCTCTGTTGCTAAAATAAAAACTGAAAATTCAGTATGGAAACAGGACATACTCTTACCCTAGCCCAGACTGCAAGGTTGAGTCCCATACCCTCCTAAAAGACCTGCAGTGATACGCTCTCCCTACTAGGGAACCCTTTTGCATAGATGCCTTTCGGCCTCTTCAGCGCTTTGAGAGGAAAAGCCAGCTTGAAAAGTTAGCATTTGGTAAAAAGAATGATTTCTTTCAGCCATTCCAACCACTGACAGTTCTTCCTATACTTTTGTTTGCTTATAACCTTAAATTGTCTTCTCTATACTAATTATAAAAAAAAAAAAAACCAACAACACAGAGCAGATGGGGCCAGGACTACTGGAAGGGGAGAATAAGTCTGAGGGTCTCCACAGGGAACAGGAAGCCAGTTCAGCTACTGCATGGTTGGGGTGTTGTGTACTTCATCTCTCTCTCTCTTCAGCCACTTGGCAAAAAGAGCATAGGTACTTAGCACACAGGCTCACAGACCTTGAAGACTTTCCCATTCTTCCACAAATTGGATGCTGTGATTTTCGATGTGACAATTCTTGGAAAGAGTGTGGCATGTTTACATTAGCTTAAGGCTATGGGTTGTTTTTATAGTAACTCATTTTATTGTTCTCTAAGTGTTTGTTGGGCATATGAATTATACATGGTATTATGATACATGAGGACATTCTCACTCAAGCATACATTGTATGGTGAGCATTCTTATTTCACAGAAGTGAGTCTTGGCAAACTAAGGTCTTTTTAGAGTTCACTAACCATAAAAGTATTTCAAAAAGGTAATGTGTGTACCATTAACCTCTCATAACGACGGTTCTATATTCAAGAGGCTCAATCAACCAAATATGTGTGAAATATAGCAATACAACCACAAAATAATATAAATTAAAACAATGTAATGACTACACAAATTGTACTTACATTATATTGAGTCCTATAACTAATCCAGAGATGACTTAAGAGTATGCAGAAAGATGTAAGTTAAAGCTAATATGCTATTTTATATAAAACACTTGCGCATCTGTGAATTTTGATATCTGAAGGGGATCCAGAACCCAATCCCCACAGACACTAAGAAATTATTGTAAAATTATATGTATATATACATGTAAAGTATGTGCATACATAATCTTATATTAATATAAAGTTATCAAACTGTATGCATTATTTTTGTGTCATTGACTCAAAATTGAAAGGTGAGAAATTGAAAGGTGAGGATGTTTATTTTGGCTCACAGTTTCAGAGGAGTTCAGTCTGTTATGGTTGGGGCTGCGTGGCAAAACAACTTCATCAGTAAAAGCAATAGCATGTTCACATAGCAGCTGACCGTAAACAGAAAGCAAGCCAGAAATGAAAGTAGACAAATCCTGCAAAGGAATGCCTAATGACTTACTTCTGCCTTTCAAAGACACCACAACCTTCAAAATAGCACCACAGGATGGGGGACCACCAAGGATCCAGAAGAGAATGGGAGGCGCTCCAGACTCAAATGGTAGCAACAACCTGATCTTTCTTTTGTTGTTCTTCAGTTTTGTCTTTTGAGACAGGGTCTCCCTCTGTAGCCTTGGCTAGCCTGGGACTAACTCTCTCCACTAGGCTAGCCTAGAACTGGTGGAGATCTGCCATCTCTGCTTCCTAGGTGTTAGAAAAGAGTGTTGGTGAGCACCGCCATGGCCAGCTTTTATCTTCTATGGTGAAGAGTGCTATTTTTGTAACATTGTAAAACAATTTAAAAGGGCCTTTTATATTTGTCATTGTTTACAACAGTAGTTCTCAACCTGTGGGTCACAATCTCTTTCTGGGGTCAAATGACTCTTTCACAGGGGTTGCACATCAGATCTCCTGCCTACCAAATGTTTATATTATGATTCATAACAGTAGCAAAATCACAATTAAGAAGTAGCAATAAAATAAGGTTCTGGTTGGGGGTTACCACAACATGAAGAATTGTATTAAAGGGTCACTGCATTAGGAAAGTTGAAAACTACTGGTTTAGAATATCAGTGAAAAAAAAAAGAATATCAATGAATGCACTATAAGGTAATTCAGAGAGACCGGGGACACCCCTGCTACTCTCTGGGCTGGTACAGGGGGCATTAAAGCCTTTTGTTGTCTAAGGCATGAAATGTGCCACTTCCTCTCTGACAACTGCCACTCCTAGAGATGCTTAACTTTGTCCCTTTGAAACATACTAATTTGGGGGTGCATTTCTAGTCAGAAAGGGGAGATTTACAAGGACAGAAGAGCCAAGGGCAAGTTATCTGTCCTTAAAGAGAGGGCCTGGCATGAGTCTGATTTAGAAAATTTAATCAAAATAATAAGGCAAAGTTCATCTATAAAGGTATTGGTGTCACTAGAATTATGATTCACATTGTTGGGATAATGCTATTTTGCTAAATTGGGGTTCAGCATGCTCTTCCAGACATCTCAAAAGTAATGAGATATATTTAGCTTAGAAACAGAAAGAAAAACTATATTAAAACCAAACAAAACTACTTGGTATAGAAGAGTTCTACAGAAGACAAATACGTTGTGTTCTTTCTTGCCATCCAACCAGAGAGGGTGTTTAATATTACTATGCTTATTCATCACATGCCCATTTAATGATGGAGCATGGTAGGACACAATGGATCCTTACAATGGGGTGGGTGAGTGTAGACTCCTCATGTTTCTCTAGGTGTGGGCCTACTGCTATAGTCTTCCCGGACTTTGGCTTTGCTCATCCATCACCAAGCCACACCTTGACCTCTATGCTGATGCTCTGTACACTGACTACCTGTAGGTTGTGCCACACTGTTTCCCATTTCTAGTGTTTTCTTGGAAGCTGATGAAAAGTCCATTTCCAACAAGAATTTTTTTTTCTTAAACTGTCATTGGGGCAGGGACAAGAATTTCTAAAGCATTCCTCTTCGTTTTCCAGGAGAACAATTCAGTAACCTATCCTATAGATGTGTGATATTTTTGATTCCAGAAAGGATTTATCCTGCTGACCATTTTTATAGTCAGACTCGTTTTCTAGAAAATATCGATTATGAGCTATTTACGTTGCTAAGCTTGCTACATGCAAGAAATGATTTGCTCTTTGTTGCCAACCCATGAGAGGAGATCCATTTTTATGGATTTTACCTGGAGAGAACCAGGCACAGGATCTGCATGATAGGAAGTGAGGAACGCTGCTTGGGGTTTTCCATGTGACCACTTATGATCATAGCGACATTTATCAGGATCCGTAGAACCTCAGAGCTCATGTTTCTAACAGTAGCCACTGGATGGGCCACCACCACATGGTTTGGGAGGGGGAACGGAACTCTCTCCACTCTGCAGTTCACTGGAGAAAGAGGCTTTGCTGTTGGAACTGAATACCTCACTTTTACATGATATGCACCCCTGTGGTTTACTACTTTCTCACCCTCAGTTAAAATGATAATACAGATTATAGAAACAAATGGTGGCTTGTACTCGGGCAGTTCTCTCTATATAGAAATAGACCTCACTTACTACTGCACTCATTTGATATATATATTTTACAGCTATAGAAACTGGATTCTTGAGAAGTGATTTTTTTTTAAATACCACCCAGCCAGTCTGTAGCAAACCTAGAATCAGATTTCAGATCTGGTTGCAAAAGTGTAACACAACTGAGTGATGAGGGGGGTTCATAAGAAGGATCACATGGACTGACATGGATTACAACATTACATATTGTCACAACTAAAAAGTGCTTATGAGCGAGGAAATGCTCTAGTATTCAACTTTTCTAGAAAACTATTTTGTGTTTCTTCATGAAATCAAATAACTCAAATGTTTGTGCTCAGATAATTGTATATCATAGTACTCTGCCTTTTGATAAACTAGGAAACACTAGTTTCTTGCTTCATCATGGCCACGCTACAAATGAATTCCTGTTATCCTGGAGCTTTTTGGGAATAGACACTGCGGGGGGGGGGAGTGAAAGGGGATAAGCAGATTTTTTATACATTCCCACTCTAATGCTTTCAAAGACTTCCCTTTACATTTAAATTCACAGTATCTTAAACTCCACCCTCAAGAATCTGCATCACAACCCCATCTCACGGTACTCTCAAACACAGTGCAGTTGTGTGCAGCGGGTGCTGAAAAGTAGATAATGAAGTGCTAAGGAGTGTGGCAGCTACCTATTGAGAAGGGGTATTGAGGGCTTACGAAATCGACCTCTGATCTCATATGAGTCACAGGTAATAGAAGACCAAGCCTCTGGCACATGATAGATGCTCTTCAGGTCCCTTTTTCAAAACCGCTAAGCAAGAAGCAAGAGATCTTCAGAGATCGCCATTCTCTACAGTTTGTATGACCAGCACTAAATGAAGCACTCATCCCTGGCCAGGACTAGAATACTGACCAGCAATGGGAAATTTCCATTCTGAGATGTCCCTGTATATGAGTGAGTGAGTGAGTGAGTGAGTGTGTGTGTGTGTGTGTGTGTGTGTATGCGTGTGTGTGCGCGCGTGCAGGTGCACTGGAGGGCAGATCGCCACCTAAGTGTCATTCATAAGAACGATCTACCTTGGTTTTCATTGTTGTTGTTTGCTTCTTTGTTTTATACAAGCACTGGAGATTGAACCCAGATTTTCACACCTGCATAGCAAGCACTCAGCCATCTCTCTTTCTAGCCCTGTTTAATTCCTTTTTAAATAATAATTTTGTTTGTTTTGTTGGGTTTGTTTTGTTGTTCTTCTTTCACTTCTATATATATTTGTCTGGCCGTTGTTCTTCTTGAAGAATTATTCCATGTTCTTAGGCTCCTAACTTGTAAGATAGTCCCATTTCTTTCAGAAGTCAGCTTCAATGTTGCACATAGCTCTGGCCAGTGGCCTGTGATGTTTGGAATGTGGAAGTATCTCAGACCTTTCCTTTCGCTATCAGCTTCTTTCTGGGCAAGGGAGACTAAACCGCTTTTAATTGACCTCTAAGAAACGTATGCCCAAGGTGATAAATGTGGTAACAGATCTTAGATCTGCCAAAGAGCCCCTTCCATGCTGAATGAAACACCAAAGGGTTAGCACTTACCAAAAGCATTTCCATTATTGTCCAGTTTGCTTTATCCTGGATTAACTTTTTACTTCTATAAGGTATGTTTTTTTTCTTTTTCAAAAGGAGATACTTGATTTTTATAATTCAAGTTTTTCTGCTTATGTCTCAAAACCAGAATTTATCTGCACAAAGCCATAGAGATCAGTGCTGTCCATACATCACAGATAGGTTGGGGAGGCCTTGCAGGTGCCAAAAAGAACAAGTAAATGTGAAGAGATCGGGACAGAAAAAAGAAACTGTTTTACACATCAATATTCTAATGGGATGGGTCATATAAATTTGAGTATCTGAAGTGTTGCTCTCTAAGCAAGAGCCTGTGTCTGACGAGAAACTAGAAGCAGGACATGCCATACTCCATGCACAGGACCTTTTGCTCAGGTGGGAGTAATACTGGATTGGTTTGGGGTCACAATGGAAAGACTGATGAATGCAAGCTGTAATCAGCACTAGAGACTTCATCCACGCTATGTTTTCTAGCTCTTCCAGAAACATGCATTCCTTACCCTGAGTCTTTTCTCACGGTGATCCCTGCCTTGTTTTAAAACTATCAATGTGTCACAATAGGGTCAGTTCACTGTGGGTTCTATGCAGTTTACTTATAGCATTAAAAACTTACAAAGCCCTTCCTAACTATCAGCTGAGGAATTGGAGACAGGGAGAGATTAAGCACAGTAAGTGCTCAATCCGAGTCTGGGCTCAAAGCTCCCAGCTTTCTTAGCAGCGAAGCGTGCTGCTGAGGGTCCCTGTACTGTGCTGACAGCGTATTAGAAGTCGGCCACCCGCTTCAGACTCTGACCACCCCATGCCCAGTTTCATGAACACGGGCACAGCAAACCTGTCCTTTAGAATCAAATGTATTTCCTGACTATCTTTTTTAACACTCCCTTCTATGTCACCAAAAGATCAAACATTTCTCTCTTAAAAAAAAAAAAAAAAAAAAAAAAAAAAGCCATGCTTAGCTCTTCGCTGCCTTTAGGATTCGCCATTTTTGTGTCTCAACGTGAATTTCCAGATGCTGAACTTGGATTTGCTGTTTGTTCATGTCAGACTTTTGCAATCTGTCACTGGGATTCTTCCCAAGGGGCTTAGCTCAGAATGTCGTGTAAACAGTCCTTGCACTTACCAAGTACAAAGGTCCCTTGGACTTCCTTTGATCACCGAAATGTCAAACTACAGCACTCAGACCAAAGAGAACATGCATACTAACTCTGAATAATTCTTTTGGTTAAAATTACAAACATACAGGTAGTAAACATGTAAGTGACTGTCACAAGCCAGTATACTCCTAAACACTGGCCTCAACGATTCCTGATTTCTGACATTCACTTTTAATAAACATCTCCAACATTCTAGGCAGCAGTGTAAGCCCTGGAAATCAGAAATATCAAACAAATCATGGTAGGGACTGGCCTCTGTCTTAAAAGACCTGGAGAACTGGGTTAAGATTTTTTGTTTGTTTGTTTGTTTTGGAAGAGTCTGAACTGAAATCCATGCTGTGCTTAAAACAGACGGGTGGGGGCTGGGAATTCAGCTCAGTGGAAGAATACTGCCCTAGTCTGCCTGAGGACCTAAGTGCAATTCCCCATCTTGGAGGAGATGCTGATGTGCAAAGCCCCTGCATCCTTGCTGAGGGACAGCAGCCATCATAAGGAATACCCATTGCTACACTGGAGTTGCCATCTGCATGAGGCATCATGCCCAGGGCAATTAAATTTGCCTGTTCTTTATTACAGAGACTAAATGCTTGGCCTGAGTTCAGGCAGAAAATAAGTAATTCCATTACATGTGATTCACCTTTAAGTAACCCTCAACATTGATGAAGACTCCAGCTGAAAAATTCACATTCGTTACAGAAATAATCCACTTAGCTAGCCTTTATTAGCTTCCCTTCTGTTTACCGGGAAATACACAACAATTTCCACATTCAAAATATAGTCTTTATGTTTAATTAATGTGCAGCTCAATTTGCCTAGGAGTGTCTTTCCATTTTTAAAAGGATCACATTGGCAGAGACATTACTTTTAGTTAGAAGGCAAAAAATAGTTGTAAAGACTAGGAGAAAGACAGTCCAAGGAAAAGAGGAACCAGGACTCTGGCAGAGGGCTAGAGCGTAGTCTATCTGATGCTATTTTCAACCTGTCTCCAGTTACTTCTCATGACCCACAGTCTGTGACAGGCATGACTGTAACTGCTGCCTTCTAGCATTTGGTCCAAGGCAAAGAAGTTCCTTCCTGTTGGCTTTTTCTCTATGCCTCACATCCAGGTGTGGATAGGAAAGCGAGCAACGCATTTCTTAGATTCTTCACCTCCTCAACTAAGATCCCAAGTATATACCTGGCTAGTGTGTTGTGTTTTGTTTTCCTTGTTATTATGTTTCTGTTTTTAATCATGGGTTCTGGTGATTGAACTCAGGTCCTCATGTTTGCAAGGCAAGCACTTTACCAACTCCGCTAATGCATGTAGACTTGTATAGCCTGAAGGTTCTGGTATGTTTTGTGTGGTTCAGGTTTTTTCTTTGTTTGCTTGTTTGTTTTAATTAGTTAGCAGGCGCTTTGGAGAAAACACCCATCAGTACAATAATTTGTGTTTCAAGTTCAATTTTTACAAAAGGACTGATTTGCTTTTAATTCATTACCTATCAAGAAATGTGGGAGTCAAACAAGTTATTAAGATTGCAGCAAGCTTTTTTACCCTCTAGGCCTTCTTGCTGGCCCGGTGTTTCTTGAGCTTATTACGTATGACACAAAATATCTTTACTTTGATATTCCAATAATATCCTTGAGAATCACTTCTCCTTTCTAGGATTGTGCGGGACAGGGCAGGGGTAGAGAGTGTTGTGTCATCGGTTCACTTCTGCCTTAACATGGGCTCTGGGTACAGAACTTAGAGTGCCAGGCAAACACCCCTACCCACTAAGTCATCTCACAGACTTATTTCTCCTAGAAGACTTCTTTTTTATTTGTCCATAAGTGATTTATTGATAAATTATTTTGCCTTGGAAAGACCAAAGCATATATTTATAATATATATATATAAACCATAACCCCAACTTTAAAACTTAAGAAATGAATGACATATTGAGAAGCAATATTACATTCAATCTATGACCTTGTGTAGACAAATTATTGTCTTGTTGGCCATGCTCATACACAGTGAAGTACCATATTTGTTGTTGTTGTTATTATTATTATTTATTACAATTTATTCACTTTGTATCCCAGCTGTAGGCCCCTCCCTTATCTCCTCCCCATCCTACCTTCACTCCTTCACACACACACACACCCAAAAACTTTTTTTAAATATTTTTTGGTAAGTTCTCAAAAGGCATGACTGACTGTACCTAACGGTTAGCAGGAGTGGTATGCTTGTTTCTGCTTGGATCTTCAAAAGAGCCATTAAAACACAGGTAACTTACCCTTTATATTTTTGTTGCTTTAATCCAAGTTTTCTTTGCACACGCCTCATCATCTCAAGTCTTTCTGCTTGCCTGTTTCATTCATAATTTGACCCCTTTCTAATGCCACATAGTTGTGTGCCCCTTTTTATATGCCATGTGTATACATGTATTCTCTGTGTTAGAAACGTGACTTCAGGGGCTCTAAAGCTACGAGGTGGCATAGGATTTTAAGAGTGTGCAGTTTCTTTGACTCCGATTGTTTTTATTTGGTGTGAACTGAGAGCTGAAACCCAAAGAGAACAGAGGCAGCAGCACAATGTACATCCGGAAGGGATGCTGGGACATGCTCTGTGTCCCCTGACTCTGGGCCCCGTGCACTCTTTTCTGGAAAATACACAACTCAGGACATTCACAAGCTAGCTCACATTGGCTGCTGTCCAAGCGTTGCTGGTCTAAGGTGTGACAGTTTTGTTGCCAATACAGGATTACCTGGAATCTGAGACCTGTGGTACTTCTTGGTCTGTTTTTGGAGAACATGCTGTTTCTTCGAGGTAGCATTACCAGTTAGTAATGGGTTGTTATGTGGCCCTAAAGTCATCAGTAGTGATTCATGAGTACAGCAATCATCATGAACCCGAAGCTAAGTTGGGAAGCAGCAAGTAGCTGAAACCCGGGGTAAACGGTAAGAAGAAAATGATGATTATGTAACCATGGTATTTGTCCCTGTGGGGGGATAAGACAGAATAGAGAAGGAAGAGAGAGCTTAACAAAAAGAATCGCAAGTGGAATAGGGTGGGGGCAAGCATTCCTAAATATTATGAATAGTTTGAAATGTCAGTCAATTCCCCTATAAACTCATTATGTGACGAGTAATGGAGAATAGTTTTGTGTGGGAAATGGTTTTTTAAAAAGAGCATTGACATTTTAAAGATCTAAACATCTTAAATAGAATGACTATTAAATGCAAAATCGGGCTGCAAAGGGACATTTTGGAAACTATATTTGAGTAGTATCTTTAGAGACAGCTAATGAGTGACTCAGATACTCTTGGTGACTCACAGGCCTTGAGAAAGATAGCAAATGCCTGATTCTGTCTATTTTTCTGGTTGTGCTTCCTACCAAACAAATCCTGCAGCAAAAATGACCATATTTTTTTTGAGAGACAGAGAAAGAAAGAGAGAGGACTCTGTAGTCCAGGCTGGCTTCAAATTCTTAGCAATCCCTCTGTCTCTGCCTCCCAGATGCTGAGATTATAGGGCTAAGCCACCATGCCCAGCAATATCAGCTTAGTTTTCGTTCCTGTCTCTCAATACAGCTTTCTCTAGGGTTCTGTTCACACAAGCATTTGCTATGGTAAAATAGCACTTGCTAATATAAGAGAGGCCAAGCCAAGCACGTGTGCACCATGGAGCATGCAGGAGATGAGAAGTCTCATCAGGTCAATGATGAAGTAAGAATGGAACCCCCCTATCCCCACTCCCCCAGCTCGGTTCTCAGGGATGGAAGAAAGGAGCCTCCTTACGCCACTTCTGACTGAATGGTGCTTTCTTGGAGCATAACTTTAATCAGTAAATATTGTCTGATACCTCTACAAGTTGGGCAGTCAGACTGGGGGAGATGGGTATACGTACAAACGGGGCGGCCGTGGCCTCTACACTAGGAAGGCTCATGGTCATCAGAGAATCTGAAATAGCACCACTGACGTATTAATACACACAAGAGCATAAGCAAGGTTGATATAGGCCCTATCAGCATGTGGCGTGGCAATGGGGCCCGAACTTCAAGGATGAATTGCAATTCTAAGTGTTGACAAACTAAGCAGTGACTGTCAACCAGACATGAGGACGCTGTGGAAGAGATACTGGAGTAGCAGTGTGGGGTGTGTTCAGAGAACAGTTAGCATTCCAGCCTAGCCATGTGAGAGATGAGGCGAGAGATGAGAAGGGTGTGCATAGATCTGCTAGTATGGCTCATTGTCTCTTCATTTTAGTCTCAAGTACAGATCCACCCTGGAAATGGCTATTCTAAATCTGTGATTCAGTTCCTTGGCAAAGTGTTGATCTTCCTGATGAATAACAGTAATCTAAGAAAAGCCTGTGATCTTTCCCAGTTACAGCAGCCTTATGCCGCTTCTGAGTCTAAGAACTTGCCCTGCCCAGGCCCCCATAAACACCTGTTGAAACTTCAATAATGAGTCACATTCGCATATTCACATGAACATGCTGATGCTGCTTTCTGACTATGCCAATTTAACAGCTATGTAGCAACTTCCCTTTCGCTCTTTGGTTTCCTTTTGCCCGGTTTGTGCCAGGCACTGAGCCATATTCCTAATATCCCTAGTCTTTTTTCTTTTCTTTTTGTCTACCTTTTTTATTTTTAACCTTTGAGACAGGATCTCACAAAACTGTCCAAACTAATCTTGAAATCACCCTGTAGTGAAGAAGGGACACTGAATTTGGAATCCCCCGGCCTCCGTCTTTGGAGTCATGTGCTCTGTAGAGCTCTCCAATTCTAGCTGTACCTTCCGGGATACATTCACCAGTACTGCTGTTTTCTGACCCTTTGCTGTTTCTCCACAGGACTGAAAAAACGTACAAGGAAGGCCTTTGGAATACGGAAGAAAGAAAAAGACACTGACTCTACGTATGTACCTTGGGGCAAGCTTTGGTCCAAGACCCTGATGTAGTTGATGCTTAAAGAGTGCCACAGAGTGTATTTTGATAGCATATGTTTATTTGTGTTTTTTTATTGTTTGTGTGTGTGTTTTCCCTATTTCTGGGTCAACTACCACTGTTCATCATAAAATACCTCTGTAGTTGTGCTTTTTAATGGTAGAGATTTTTTCATCACCCGTTCAGTCTTGTTAACATGTACTTTTTTAAAATGCCTCATATCTAATCTGTTCCAAGCAGAAAGGTAGAGAATGTGGCTATTATGTTTGCAGAGGTTAAAAACACCCAGTCATACTTCTATAATTGTCTATATAATCTGACCCAAGAGAATAACATAATACCTATGTAAGCAAATTTGCCCTAGCCCAACCCCTAGATGTCACCCCAAAGCTCTTACCTGAGACAGACAGACAGAACTGTAAAACAGATAGAATGATATCAGTTTATATCAGTGTATATGTTCAGTATATTTCCCTGCCAACAAGAAACCCATGCCAAAAACAACTATGGGGTTGCTTTGATATAGTTAAGTGATCATACTCAAGAAAATGGATTCTCTACACACCCCAGGAGACCCTGAAGAATGTTAGTAGCAGAACATGTTCATTCCACTTTGTTCTCATTTAACCATATGGGGCGTTCGTGGCCCTGACATGAGATCTCATATGCATTTTCAAGCTGAACAAGTCACATCATACATGAAGTCCACTGGACAGGAACATGGATCTTGGGTCTAGCTCAGCAAGAGCTGAGAACACCAGCAAGCAGATACAGCTGGCTTTGAAGAGGTGAAAGTGCAGGTGTAGGATGGCCTGCCCTGGGATTCCATCAGAAAGGAATCCAGTAGGATCCTTCTTTGACCCAGCATGCCTGAAAGAGAAAAAACAAGAAAATCACAGCTGTGGGTGAAGAGGTGAACATAATTCATTACTTTCATCTCCAAGCTTCTCATTTTCATTTTAACTGAATATAAATCTTATGGTAGGGGATGCTTAGCATTTTCTTGTATCCTTCTATCCAAGAATATACATATAATTCGATCAACAAAATAGCACACAAATTAAAAAGTCGTTCCTACAACTAAATGAAGCAACATGTAAAGCGCCCAGCGGGCTCCTTCACGCTTAACAAGTATCAGCTGTCACTGTTCTTCCGACTGGTATCAATGAAGTTCCTCATGAGCAATTAAGGTGGAATTTCAGAGAAAGATGAAGGTAAGAAAGTCCACATTTGACTGGATGCTTCAAGGCAGGAGGGCCTTGAGTCCAGCCTTCTGAAGGATGAGGGAATGTCTTTCACTTGAAAGGAATAATAAAAGCAAAAGCAGAGATGTGGGAAGTCTAGGAGACATTCAGGACAGGGCAAATGGGCAAAGCATGTACCTGTGAGCTATTTGTAAAAAGCGGTGATGAGAGCTGGAGAGATGGCTCAGAGGTTAAGAGCACTGGCTGCTCTTCCAGAGGTCATGAGTTCAATTCCCAGCAACCACATGGTGGCTCACAACCATCTAAAATGAAATTTGGTCCCCTCTTCGTGCAGGTGTACATACAAAACACACATTGTATACATAATAAATAAATCTTTAAAAAGCGGTGATGAGGGACAAGGATGGAAAGTGGATGAGGTGAGACAGGAAAGGCCTTAAATTGTAAGCTAAGAGGGTTCTATCCTTGGTAGTGGGTTACTTTGAACCCCTTGAACCCCAGAAATTATATGGTCCCCTACTTGGCCTCAGTTTTCCTCAACCTGTGATGATGAGCTTTCTACTAGGTGAAATCCATGTTCCCAAGAAGGCCAGACACTAAAGTGGGGAGGCTGTCAGCCACACCTGCCATGGGCCATGAGCTACGTGGAGCTCTGTTGGAAGCATCTCAGAACATCACAGCAGGAAGCCAAATGTGTTGCTGTGAAGGCTCTATGTAACTATACCAGGGGTTTGGGGTGTCTGAAAAAGGCTAAAAAAAAAAAAACTTTTAAAAAATTATGTCCACAACGAGGGGGGAGGGGGGAAAAGGCTAAATGAGCCCTTAGGCAGGCTAGGCTAATTTGCATGTGGCCAAAGCACTTGTTTTCCATTGTTGAGTCTATGAAATTAAGTTATTCCTCCTGGCTTTGCCTCATACTCCCAGTGTCTCTCTGAGGACTTCATAGAATCCCAAGCACCTTTTTTGAACCCCTCATGAGTGTTGAATTACTCAAAGGAGAGCAAATTAATAAACTGGTTCCCCCAACAGTGATGGCTAAAGGGTGCACTGTCTGGGGAAAGCATTTGTTTTTCATGAACCCCTGTTGTCTAATTGGATCACGTATCATTCCTGGAAAAGGAATCTTCACCACAAAAGGGTTAGTAGAATGCTCTGGCCGTGTGCTGTCCCTTCAGCTTTAGCTAATGCTTATGAGACCTTGTTGATGCCAACCTTTTTCAGAATTGTTGCAACTGGCCGAGGGTTGCTAAGCAACTTGCTAGGGTAGCAGCCAGCACCAACTTCAGCTGATTGAACTTCCTCAGAGAGAGGGGGGGCGGGGGTTAAGAACCAGAGCTTCCTGATTTGATCATCATTTAGAGTGGCTGACAGAAAGAGGAAGGGAGAGAGCCTGTGCTAAGTGGCAGAATATTTGACCATACTGGTATCCTTCTTCATTTTCACATAATTCAATAAGCTTAGTAACAATATCTCACTTCTAGAGGATGAGAAAACAGTGCCAGGCGGGGTTAACAACTTGCTAAAGGCCATGAAAACAATAAAGCTGACGACGGGACACTGGGAGAGACTGTCACCCAGACAGAGCGCTACAGAGAAATGGCTTTGGTTACAAGAAACCAACGTTTAAAACTAGAAGCCACACAACCATGATGAGTGACAAGGTTTAAAAGAGAACTCATCCAATATAAAGTGTCTGTCACTAAAAATAGGAAAAACGTATTAAAATGAAATACAAGTCCAAGGCTTGCTTGGTTCTCTTATGGACTGCTATATAAATTTGGCATTACGCAAAAAAAATGGCAAGTTAAAAGCTGCCCCTGGGTGACCTGGTGAAGACAGAGAGTCTGTCTGCTCCTGAGAGGAAGAATAGGGGAACATCAGAACCACACAAAGGGAATGGTAGGACAGCTGAAGTGTGTGAAGATACGAAGAGAAGAGAAAAGCAGTGCATAGAAAGAAGCAAGAGACCATGAGATCCTCTAATGGAAAGCAGCCTGGAGCAGCCACCAGCCTGCACCCAGATATCCAGAACCACCTGGGGCAAGGTCCAATAATAGTCACCAAAAGGTGTGGCTCCCTGCTGGGCACAGCCACCTACGAACAGCACGCTGGGAAGCAAAGTCAAAGTCACGGCTGAAAACTATATCACTGTGGCGGCAGTGCCGACTACGGAAACTCCATCAGAAATGTGGAACGGGAGCCTGGAGCTGAAATCTTCCACAGCACCGCAGGCGACTGTCCTGAAGGATGCGCAGCAGCTTTGCCTGGATGAACAACAGCACGAGAACACAAGAAACGCGCTGAACCGGGCCCAGCCGTGCCCACCTGATGCGTGTATTCCCAGGCATTATGGGTCATTGATCAGGGAAAAGGTTAAGATGCTCAAGCGAAGAGAGTCGCCAGCAGCAGAGGTAAACACAGGCTGCGCATACCCTCCCTGCTCGTTCCTAAATGCTTAAATGCCCTGAATGGAGTAGGCTTCCCAGCACACCAGAAAGAGGCGTGATGAGATGGTTAGAGTTTCCCATTGGGAAAAGCCGACAAATCTGTGATCATTTAAAACAGCAGCCCACTCCCCACCTATAGAGACAGCTACACGAAAAATCTATCAAAGTAATGGGGGCAGCCATGTTATCCCACCTAAAAGGAAGAGCTAGTTGTACAATATCTCCTATTTCCTCATATTTTCTTTGTTATTTTATTTTAATCCACACTTTGCCTCTGTAATAGTTAGTTCCTTTTAGTCTGAATCTTCCAGAACAGGCTTTTCTGTCTATTTTCTTTTTCCAAGCTCTTCTTTAATATTTTCTCTATTATTCCTGACATTTCTAACCTACATACTGTTTTTTGTTTTCTTTTGGTTTTTCAAGACAGGGATTGTCTGTGTAATTTGGCTATATTAGAACTTGCTCAGTAGATCAAACTGGCCTCAAACTCACAGAGATCTGGTTACCTCTACCTCCCAAGTGCTGGGGTTAAAGGCGTGCATCACCACGACCCAGCCCCTTTTACTTCATAACTATTCATTCTTGCAGTTCTAAAACACTATAAACTGCATTTTTGAACCTTATTGGGGACACAAGTATTTTGGTTTTTTGTTTTGTTTAGTCTGTATGTATAACAAGATTCCCATAAATCATCATTTCTGTATATGCAGTTTGCTTGCCCCCAAAATTGTAATGAGGGAGAATCTAAGAAGAAACAGTTAGATCACAAGACTCCCACAAAGCGTAACAAACAAAAAAGTGAAAAAGGACAAATTAAAACC
The DNA here is from genome assembly GCA_028658305.1 of Pachyuromys duprasi. Lineage (NCBI taxonomy): Eukaryota > Metazoa > Chordata > Mammalia > Rodentia > Muridae > Pachyuromys > Pachyuromys duprasi. The sequence continues at coordinate 29,282,745 of CM053754.1, read as the reverse complement.
CCAACAAGTGTACAAAACAAATAATAAGAAACAGAAATTACATGGGCAATCAAGCCTCTCTAATATCTGCAAGCTCAGAACTCAGAAACAGAAAACAAGGTCTCGGTAGTTGGAACGCTAGAAGACTTCAGACTCTTGCTGTTAAACGTAGAGACCTCAAAAAGCAGATAAGTGAAGAAAGAAAATCAGCCTAGGACCTACACGAGACAATCAGCCAAGTTCATGATGGTCGGTGATGTGGAGGAAATTTTCTGTAACACAAAAGAATTCAGGTTCTTTCAAGGTCTGTGAAGAATTGTGTTGGTATTTTGATGGGAATTACATTGAATTTGTAGATTGCTTTTGGCAGTATGGCCATTTTCACTATGTTAATCCTACCAATCCATGAGCACAGGAGGTCTTCAATCTTCTGATATCTTCTTCAATTTCTTCAGAGATTTGAAGTTTGTTTCAAACAGATCTTTCACTTCTTGGTTAGAGTCACCCCAAGGTACTTTATGTTATTAGTGGCTATTGTGAAGGGTGTTGTTTCCCTAATTTCTTTCTCGGCCCTTTTGTCTTTGGTGTACAGGAGGGCTTCTGATTTTTTTGAGTTGATTTTGTATCCAGCCACTTTGCTGAAGGTGTTTATCAGTTGAAGGAGTTCTCTGGTTGAATTTTTGGGGTCACTCATGTATATTATCATATTGTCTGCAAATAGTGATACTTTGACTTCTTCCTTTCCAATTTGTATCCCTTTGATCTCCTTTAGTTGTCTTATTGCTCTAGCTAGGACTTCAAGTACTATGTTGAAGACATATGGAGACAATGGACAGCCTTGCCTTGTCCCTGATTTCAGTGGGATTGATTTAAGTTTCTCTCCATTGAGTTTGATGTTGGGAATAGGCTTGCTGTATATTGCCTTTACTATGTTTAGGTATGTGCCTTTTATCCCTGATCTCTCCAAGACTTTAAACATGAATGGATGTTGTATTTTGTCGAAGGCTTTTTTAGCATGTAGGGAGATGACCATGTGGTTTTTCTCCTTCAGTCTGTTTATATGGTGGATCACATAGATGGACTTCCATATATTGAACCACCTTGCATGCCTGGGATGAAGCCTACTTGGTCATGGTGAATGTTATCTTTTATGTGTTCTTGGATTAGGTTTGCAAGTATTTTATTGAGTATTTTGTTCATAAGAGAGATAGGTCTGAAGTTCTCTTTTTTTGTTGGATCTTTGTGTGGTTTAGGTATTAAGGTGACTGTGGCTTCATAGAATGAGTTCGGTAATTTTTCTTCTATTTCTATTTTGTGGAATAGTTTAGAGAGAATTGGTGTTAGGACTTCTCTGAAGGTCTGGTAGAATTCTGCACTAAAACCATCTGGCCCAGGGCTTTTTTTCGTAGGGAGGCTGTTGATGACTGCTTCTATTTCCTTGGGGCATATAGGTCTAATCAATCTTTCTACCTGATCTTGACTTAATTTACGTAGATGGAATCTATCAAGAAAATTGTCCATTTCATTTAGATTTTCAAATTTTGTGGCCTATAGGCTTTGTTAGTAAGACCTAATGATTGTTGGGATTTCCTCAGTGTCTGTAGTTATGTCCCCCTTTTCATTTCTGATTTTGCTGATTTGGATAGTTTCTTTCTGCCTTTTTGTTAGTTTAGAAAGAAAAATTCTCAACTTCATATGGAGAAACAAAATACCCAGAATTTCCAAAACGATCCTGTACAACAACAGATCATCTGGAGGTATCTCCATCCCTGACCTCAAGCTGTTCTACAGAGCAATAGTAATAAAAACTGCATGGTATTGTCTTAGAAACAGAAGAGTGGATCAATGGAACCAAATAGAAGACCCAGAAATAAACCCACACACCTATGGAAACTTGATTTTTAACAAAGAAGC
>CM053754.1:29104027-29280352 GCA_028658305.1 Pachyuromys duprasi | reverse complement strand
GCATATATCCAAAAGATGCCCAAGTACACAAGGACATTTGCTCAACCATATTCATAGCAGCTTTATTCATAATAGCCAGAACCTGGAAAAAAACCCAGATGTCCCTCAGTTGAGGAATGGATACAGAAATTGTGGTACTTTTACATAATGGAATACTACTCAGCAATTAAAAATGAGGAAATCATGAAATTCGCATGCAAATGGTGGGATCTGGAAATGATCATCCTAAGTGAGGTATCCCCAAAGCAGAAAGAAACACATGGTATATACTCACATATATAGACCTATAGAATAGGATGGACATGCTGAAATCTATACACCTAGGGAAGATAAGCAAGAAGGAGGACCCAGGGTGGGATGATCAATCCTCGCTTAGATGGACAAACGGGATAGACATTGAATGTAAGAGAAAACAAGCAACAGGACAGGAGCCTACCACTGAGGGCCTCTGAAAGTCTTTAACTAGCTATGTATCAAAGCAGATATTAAGACTCACAATCAAGCCTTCCGCAGAGTGCAGAGAATCATATGAAAAAAGGGGGAATTAGTAAGACTTGGTGAGGACAAGAGCTCCACAAAGACCAAATAGATCAGGGCACAGGAGTCTTCTATGAGACGGTTTCTCCAACCAAGGACCATGTATGGATACAAACTATAACCCTGGCTCGAATGTGGCCCATGGTAGCTCAGTACCCAACTGGGTACCCTAGTAAGGGGAACAGGGACTATTTCTGTCATGAACTCAATGGCTGGCTTGTCGACCACCCCTTCTTCCCCCACCAAGGGAGGAGCAGCCTAGCTAGACCCCAGAAGAGGACATTGCAGCCAACCCTGAAGAGACATGATAAGCTAGGGTCAGATGGAAGTGGGGGAGGTCCTTCCCTATCAGTGGAAAGGGGCAGGGAGGAGATGAGGGAGGAATGGGGAGAGTGGGAGGGAATGAGGGAGGGGGCTACAGCTGGGATACACAGTACATAACCTGTGATTAATATAAAAATAAATAAATTACTTTTAAAAAAGAATTCAGGTTCAAAAAATAAAAAGAAAAGAAAAAAAAGAGATGTTGAAAATAAAAGAGTCATCAACAAACAAGGATGAACAGCAGAAAGATTACCAAGCCTAAAGGATGAGGTCAGACGTACATGAAGAAAAGTAAATGAATAAATATGACCAAAACTTTCAAGAACTCTGGTTCATGTTCAAGAAACTCCATAAAGTTAAAAAAAAAGACATAGACAATCTAGTCAATGAGTTTATAGCAGAAAATTTCACAAGTCTAGAGAAATGGACATCTAAGCATGAGGAATGTAGAATATCAAAAAGATGTGAACAGAGAAGGAACTGTGCAGAAAGTATCTTATCAAGACATCCAAAACACAGAGAAAAGGAGAGTAAAAGTTGTAAAGAAAAGAACTCACTATCCCACAAACATACCAACACCAGATCTCTCATCATTTAAAAAGGAGGAAAGCATGGAATATGTTTTAAGACCCCAAAGTAACTGCCAATTAGATGGCTACATTTAGCAAAGTGTTCTTTTAAAACTGATGGAGAACTAAGGGCATTCCAGAACAAGCACCACTAAGGCAATTCATGACAACCAAACCAGCACTGAAGAAAAAGCTCAAAGGACTGTAACACAAAAAGTGAGGAAAAAAATAGTCCCAACCACAGGAGCACAGGAAAGAATAAAAGGTATAAGAGAAACAGAGGAAACCCATCATGACCACACAGTGAAGCAGAAAACTCCTCATCCTGATAGGGAAGAAAGAAAAGAACACTTAGTAATCCAACCAACCAGAAAATAACCAACAACGTGACAGAATTTTTCTAGACATTGCTCAGTAATGACTTCAATGTAAATGCCATCAACTTAGCTGACCAGAGCCAGAGAGGTGGCTCAGCAGTTAAGAGCACAAGCTGTTTTTCCAAAGGACCTGGAAAACACCCACATGGAAGCTACATTCACAACCATCTGTAACTCCAGCGCCAGGGAATTCAACCTCATCTGGCTTTCACAGACACCAGGCACGCACATGCTCTACCGGAATGCATGCCGCCCAAACGCCCACACTAATAAGATAAAAATAAAGAATATTTATCAAAACAAACATGGTCCAACATTCTAGTCCTTGCTAATCGTGTAACACTTGTAAGTTCCTCACAGTGATTTAAAACCATGTTCCCATGTAACAGTGGCTACCCTCTCTTGCTTCTCTCTCTGTGTTAGTGACATTGCAGAAACTGCTGTCACCAAGACAACTTAGAGAAGACTTTACTCGAACTTACGGTTCCAAAGAGTTAGTGGGCGTGACGGCAGAGCAAAGGTGGCAGGAGCAGATCTGTGGACGCACGTCTTCAGCAAAAGCAGGAAATCCTGAGAGGACGCTGGGAATGGTGTAAACCTCAAAGCCCCGCCTTTGGTGATGTACTTTCTACAGCAAGACCATGCCTCCTGAGCCTGCCCCAACTGCTCTACAAAGCGTTCAAACCCCTAGACTGTGGGGAGACAACTCATTCAAACCGCTACACCTACCCTCACTTAGCCAGTCCAGTTTCCCACTGTAACAAGAAGAGTGACTTGCTTACACTGTTCTGCCGCACAATGTGGCTGCAAGAGGGTACTTTGTGCCTCCAGTGAAGAAAGGTCAGTGGGCGAGGAAAGACATTAAAAATCGACACCTTTGAATGCTTAGCAGCTGGCAGGAACTAGTATTTGTTCATTCTTTGTGCTACCGGGTTAGATAATGAGTTCAAGGTGACAGAACTTAAAAATGGCGACATCTGAACCCCCAGATTCATCTTACTCTGAACCTTTGGCTTGCAAGGCATCACAGCACCGCGCCGCCACAGAACCGCTGCCCTGGGATTCAGCAGCAGAGGGCGCCACTTAGCACAATGCAACCTTCATCTCCTGTTGCATCTTTGAAAGAGTTTTAAATACGGAAGAAGGTACAGATTCTCAGACTGGCTGAAAACTGCCACAAAAGCTCTACTCCTTAAAAGACAGTTCCGGATCACTCACAGGGAAAGGTTAAAGGAGTACACATCTGTGTATACGCGTTTTATGCTAGATCTAAGTGAAGCCAGCAAGAATGGGCAAAGGGGACAGAAGAGCTGTCTCAGCAGCTAAGAGCTAATTCCGCTCTTCCAGAGGAGGCAAATTCGGTTCCCAGCACTATCAGGTAGCCCACAACTCCAGCCCCAGGGGATCTGGCACACTCTCTGGCACCTGTGAGTACATGTGCACATGCGCACACATAGTTATGTACATATACACATAAAATAAAATAAATCATTAAAAAAAGAACGGGCCAGACTCTTACGGACTATGTAGCCAGCTTGTGCCTTTGGACTTCAGTTCTTGATGAGACTATCCGTGCCTGACACACATGAGCCCAGAACCACACTCAGATGTTGCTGAGCTTGATAGTTTCTATTTCCTTTGTGAGGTTTACGGAGGATGAAGATGATGGCTAATGGTTCCTTAGTAACTGCCACAAGAATTATTCCTTTTCATAATTGCTATCAATTTCCTTTCTGTTACAGAGGCTCACCAGATCGAGATGGAATGGTAAGTATTTAAATGACCATGTTTAGTGGGCTTGCACCTCTAAATGTCAAATTTCCCAAAGGCCAGTTTCCCTCTCCCCCACCCCTGCTTCTCTCTCTTTTCTTCTTTCCTCCCACCTCCCCTTTCCCCTGCAGGACTTTTCAAAAGCCCAACTATTCTAATTCTCTCAAGTAAATGTGCATGAGATATAAGTGTAGTCTCCATCAAGTTAGGCTTTATATATTGCATTCACCTAAAACTCATCCCCAGAGCACATAAGCAAATAAGCCGTGGAGATGGCGGGCCAAAAGCCAGACAGTCCCTACAGAAGACGCTGCCATCTCCAGTTCAGTGACACAGAGCTCATTATGTGAGGATGTTCTTCTCAAGCAGCACCACAGTCATAAAGGAACTGCTTGCCAATAAAACTGAAAGAAACTATCCTCATGAGTAGCTGGGCTGCAAATACATTCTCTATATTAAATTCAAAAATAGGAAATGGTCTTAAAACTACTTATGTCCAAATGTACAGCCAGAAGGAGAAAAAAAATGCATCCACTAGGTCTCAGTTTAGCAGAAAGTGACTCTTAGTTGGCTGTCAGATTTCTTGCTTTTTAAGGAGGTCTAAGGTATGCCAGCTTAGAGCCATCCATGTTGAACTTATGGGAGTCTGCCCTGGCTTTTAAATTGACTTCCTTCCCATCTAATCAGGAGCCTATTGAGAGAGGGTTCAAAAAAAAACAGCTGTTACTCAGGGGAAATGGACACACATCAAACTCTCTGGACCAGAGCGAGAACTAAAATAAACCTGGTGGTTAAAAATATATAGTTTGAAGACCTACTCTATAATATTCTATCTAATGGGGTGCTAATTGCAGCCATAGCAGGAGTTTTCTCCTGCATTTGATTTAAGAGTTTTCAGCTTTGGGGTGTCTTTTGCATTCATGTGATTCTTGCTATGAAATGTTTTTTTAATTAAAAATAGAATGAAATTGATCAGACTTTGGGTACCTCTATAATCAAGGCTCTATTCAGCAGGGGAAAAAAAAGGCCCAGAAGACTCAGCTTCTCCTCACCTCTTGCTTCTGGCTCAGAGCCCTCTCCTTAACTCTGTCTCAGGTACTCTCTGCTTCCATGTCTTCTCTTTGCTTCTGGCTTGGTCCTCTCCCTGGGTCCTTCTGTCCTTCCATCCATGCCTTTGCCAGGCTCTGTCACCTCCTCTGCCCTCATTGGATTGCTACTCCTAGCTTCTCTCACTCTCCTACTCTCTCAGTCTTGTCTGGTTTTTTTTTCTTTTCTCCAACCCTTCACCCCTGCTCATTGTCTCTCATAGTCTCTGCTCTTCTGAGGAGTCCCCATTTAAATATCTGCTGGGATATAAACCATGATACCCAGTGTTGAAGATGACCATGAGCGTGAGCTCCAGGCATGGGCCCCAAACCATCCAGGTCTCCCTAAGCCCTCCTTACTCCATCCCACATCCTGTAAAATCACTAACAGTTGTGTTCTCTCCGGTATTAGTTAGAAAGGCCATGAATATAAATGCTCATAAGAAAGAGGAATTATTTCATTTCACTTTTTTTTTTCAGAAATAAAACAGACCTATTCTTTTAAAAAAAGCCACATTCAAAACAAGTGCATTTTCACGGATAATTTGAAAATTTTATGTCAGCTATAAATTCTATTGGGAAATTTTCACATTTCTCACAAACACTTGGCCACCAAATTCTGAGGCCCAATGCTGTGGGCTAGAGTGAATATGTCTGTTACTGGTCTATCGAAATCTCAGCCTGAATTTCGTCTAAACTCAAAATGTTTTTTTTTTTTTGGAGACCTTTGAATCTGTGGACTGAAACCACTTTGATGTGGCCGAGATGGCATCCAATTTTGCGGATGGCCTTTCCAAGGCCTAAAACTGATGTTTGTACTTTCGCTCCTGTAATTATACAAGCTACAGGGGTACTCCGGTAGCAACTGTAAACAAGTCTGGAACCAAAGAATTTGTGCCAAATTAAGTAGCAATACTTAATTCCGGCTTCCCAGACCCTCATGGAGCCCATCACGGATGAGGCTGCATGGCAGGGCTGCATGGTGTGAAGGTGGGTGTGTCTTGCTGCTCACTGGCTGAGTGTAAACCCATCCATCATTGGCAGAGCTGTTTGTCACAATGTCTTGACCTCAGGTAGCTGCGTGTGACAACACACTCTAACCCAGAGACAAACTCTAATTGGTGCGGAGTAGCGAGAACTTCCACTAAGCACTTGTAATTCTCCAAAATACGCTGGGGTACCAGGGTCAGAGTCCCTGGCTGTGAGATCTGTTCTGCTTATCTCTAAACATGTGGGCAGGAAAGGGCACAGGTATGGAACTGTCCTCCATGTGCCCTATAGCTCTGTGTTTAGCCTTTCAAAAGGCTGTGTTCTGGAGAAAAAAGGAGCTAGGCCTTTCATTCGTAGATTAGAAGTGCAATCAGAAATTGCCCAGTTACTTTCTGTATCGTCTTGGTGTCTGCTCTTTGTTCGTAAACTAAGTGCTGTCACAATGAGGATCCAAATGGCCCCTGGTGCCCCAGCCAATCTCCTTCCTTCCCACTTCCTCTCTTGGCTTAGCCAAACTGGCCTGCTGAATAGAGCCTCATTATGGGTCCCAAAGTCCGCTCTTTGCTTACAGAATCCTGCCACGATTGGCAGACTGCACAATTTGGTCTAGAGGTTGTCTCTACTGTGATATGTTTGCTGACTCCATGTGATTCTTTATATGTGTCTTGAAGAACAAACAGATCCTTTAACAACTTTTTTCTACATGAAAACAATCAATTCCAGCAACCCAGCCCACACGAGCTACCCTACCATAGCAAAGCAGAGTGTGCGCGTGAAGGAGGGAAGAAAGCTTCGGTAAGGACACAGATTTTAGTTTAAGATTTTCGAGGGGTTATAGAAACAGTGAGTAAAATCCCCGCTTAAAATCTGGAAAGCACAGAAGCCCTAATTATTTATCAAGGTAACTCCAAAGTACCAGGTCCAGATTTTAAATCAACCATATGAACTTCTTTGTGCTGTTATTTGACTATTTTAAAGAATGATCAAGCCTAAAGACCAACGTTTGCATTGTCTCTTGTCTTGGACAAAGGACAAGGATTCAAATTTTTCATGTTTTTTAAAGAATAAGAATCTGCTATCTGTAAAGATAACTCTGACTATAATATAAATATCAACATGCAATGAGTTAGATTGCACTTGGTAAAATAAACACCATCTATACCAATTAAACTATGAGTTTGGCAGGACCCTGCCCTGTGGAAACCAGTGATCTTGGCCAAGAAACCTAGAGTCAAGAATGCTAGACTGTGTATTAGCTACAGCTTTGTAGCTGTAGGAAGCTATTTAATTAAAATCTAGTCCCTTGGTCACATTCACCACATTTCAGATCCTGTTAAGCCACTACTATCCAGTGGCTACATAAAGAACGTAGAAGGCATTTTCATCTTTATAGGGAGTTCCATCAGACAGCGCTGCCTTGTAAGATTGTTTACAAAGCGATTTAAGTTTATTTAGGAGGAGAGAAGATAAAATTTTGCAACCTCATCACATGTTTTTAAGATCTTTGTGTAGCGGTGGGCTGACCTCACGAAAAAGAGGAGCATCCACAGTGAAAACATAACTTTGTTGAATGTGCGATTGAGAGAAATCATTACTGTAGTTACTGATCTAGCACAGTGGTTCTCAACCTCCCTACAGCTGCAACTTTAGGGAGGTTCCTCATGGTGTGACCCCAATCATAACATTATCTTCATTGCTATCTTCAAAACTATAATGTTGCTACTGTGATCAATCATAATGTAAATATCTGATGTGCATGATATCTGTTATGCAACCCTTATGAAAAGAACATTTGACCTCCTCCCAAAGGAGTCATGACCCAAAGGTAATGTTCACTTGTGAAACAAAAGTATTTGTTAAAACAAGCATGTGTCACAACAAATTGCCAATGCCTGTAATAAAGCGAAGTGTGTGTATGTGTGTTTGTGTGTGTATATGTGTGTTTGTGTGTATATGTGTGAGTAATGCTGAATATCTGAAAAATATACTGTTACAATGTGGTGCTTGAATGTAGTATTTTTTGTAATATTCTTGTTATAATAGAAAAAAATTCCCTTAGGCTTTTTTTTTCCTTTGTCTCAGTCTTCCATTGGTTTCCGCAAAAACAAAGAAATGCTTACTAGGCCCAAATCTAGAAATTTAATAAAGTCTTTATGGAAGTGTTAAATATATGTTGTCAATAAAAAAGTCTATACTAACACACACATATATACATATGCTTATTTATTTATCTGAACATGCAGAGTATCTTGAATTTGGAGAGCTTTGTACACAGAGAGAATATAAGCAGAGAAGAAAGCTTTGGAACTAGGCAAACTTTGGTTTCATTAATTTACCTAATTACTTTGAGTTTCTAATCGCATTACTTTGTATGAAAGAATCATTTAAAAACCAGAAGGCAGATTTATGGCAGTCACAGTGAGGCCAATATCCACAGGTTTGTGTCTGTGGAGTCAATTTAGCTTATTTGACTTCCTATTGTTAGCTAGCTCAGAGTTTGTGTTGAAGTTGGTTGTGATATATGCTTTCTAAGGTCTTGAGGTACTTGTAGTAAAACATATAAAGACAATCGGTAAAGCAGGAACTGTACATATAAAAATAGGAGGTAGGCCTGTTTCCAGGAGAAATTATTGACACATTAAGTTGACCGGGTTCTCAACAGTAACATCATAACACACACACACACATGCAGAGCTAATGTGACAGGTTTTTAAAAGCCTTTGACAAACTGGGCAAACTGCCACTGAAGCTCAAACCTCACGAACGCAGTTCTGTGGGAAAACTGAAGTGATGTCTGCTCACAAGTAATCTTTGTAAATAATGGGGGAAAGAGAGCCATCAGCCCAGGCCCCATGGACCTGGGTGCAACACTTGGTGAACTCTCACGCAGTGGTAGTCTGTAGTGAGGGAGGAGCATGTTACTTACACACTGTGCACCCTGTCCCCTGCAGAGCCACGGCCTGTTCTTAGAATGCCCAGTCAACTTCAGTAAGCATCAATGGGTGATGATGGCTCTCCTGGGTTTTCTAGAAATCCTCTATGCATATGTGAAAAACTTCCTCCTATTTGTCAGCTTGGATAGTTACCAGCTACATGGTAATGCAGAAGGCCTTACTTGTGACTACAAAATGAAAGGCCCTGTCCTCAAACCCCACACATCACCATAATGTTGTCCTGAAGTCTACTGTTGCTCACTGAACTAGCATCGCTTTGTGTGCTAAATGCAAGAACGTCATTGAATAGACCTTTCATCACTAACTTTATTTGTGCTTCTGTCCCAAAGAACAGAGAAGCTTATTAATTTCCTCTTGAGGGTGCCACATCCTTGGTCAAGTACTTGTGTTCTTATGTCACAATTCTACTGTGAGGCAAAATAAAACTTAGATAAGCAAGAGACAGAACAATGCTGGCTTCCCCCATCATCTTGTGATCGCTCGCAGAGGCACAGAACACATGAAGGGAGAAACTCACCGTTAACCTTCAAATTCTATTTTAGTAATTTGATAAGAAGACCCATTTGGAAAGAATAGCAACACGATTTTTAGTGACTGGGAGCTGAGTAAACCAATCCAAAGCTGATTCCATTTATATTTTATCAATTGAGTCACGGTAAAAAAAAAAAAAAAAAAGAACACACACACACACGCAATCAAGCAAACAGTGACTCAGCTGAATGCTCTGAGTCTACCAGACTTATTTGTGTGTCAGCAGCACAGAAGCCAAAGGTTTCCATTTTAAATCCATATGCATTATCCTCAAGATAAAGAGAGTTAAACCATAATGTAAATCCTGCAAGTTCATCAGTAACTGAATAAGCTTCGAACAGCTAGCTGCGAATACCCCTATGCCCAATTTGCAGTCTCATGCAATATGTCCTTAGGCTTCTCATTCCAGTGCCATGGTGGCAACATTTATCACCCAGTCACACCGATGTCATGTCATTCTTTACCATAAGATGCTCTAATATGTCTTTCCAGTGCTGAATTGTGATAGCTCATGCAAAGTACAGTTAAGAGTTAAGTGTCTTTTGTTCCATTGTGGAATTTTTTTTTCCATTTAAGTGTTTATCTCCTAAATTTATTTTCAAATTTATTACAGAAGAAAAGCAATGGGGCACCAAATGGATTTTATGCAGAAATTGATTGGGAAAGATACGTAAGTATAAGAGCATTTTTCTTTACATACAAGTTTAAAATGAATCTGATGAAATGAATTAGACACATAACAGGACATAGAACTAAGTGGAAGAACGTTTCATCAGGAAATGTCTGCCATGTTTAGGACATAGTGAGGTTTCACAGCACTAGAGTCTACATACCTGGCTTCAAGACCTGACCCCTCCAAGCACCAGCTGGGTGGGACCCAGAATGGTCAGGCCCTGCAGCATTTCCCTGGTACCACTGTTGCAAGGACCCTGGGATAATGAATTGCTTTGCACAATCCAGCAATATATCAAGCCCACAACTGTATTCAAAACTACTTTTTCATATTTAAACTAGGGGTTTCTGCTGTGGTTCTGTTCCTGAGCAGCTTTGAATGTGGAGGCAAATAAATTAACTACTGAGCCTGGATTATGAAGTGATAACTGGTATAAATTTTTCTCTGGTCAAGTGGCAGTTGATTCTGAGGAAGTAAAGATAGATTCCCAGCTGAGATTGAACCCCCTTCCCCCCAAAATTCATAGCACCTTTGCCATCCACTTCACTAACCACAGCAGAGCATCCAACCTGTTCATCCAACCTGGACCACCCTCAGATTTCTAATCATCTAGGACACGTAAATCTGTTTCGTGCCAGAGAGCTCTCTCTCTCTGCTGCCCCTGCAATCCTAACGTTAGCCGGGCAATCCGCGTAATGGCCATTCCCTCATCTTAGCTGAGGATTCAGTCTAAAAACACAGGGAGTCAAGGACCAAGTCAGATTCCTGCTGCCATGCCATCTGATTATACTTTGTTGCCTTTTTAGTTAGTGAGCTCATTCTTGCCAAATGAGGTTGCCATGTCTTTCAAGGAGGCAGTGAAATATGAACCCGAACATGCACACTATCTTTTTTTTATCTTCCCCATCTTTTCCCTAAAAGTGTAAGCTCTCTGCCGTCAGATTCATCTGTCAGTCATTCTCCCAGGACCAGAGGGTAGAAGCCTTGAAATCGTCTAGAAACTTCCCTCCTCTTTCTTCCTCCTATTACCAAAAACTGGCAAGCATCCCTCCAAACGTTCTTGATTCATCTCATCCCAACACCAAAACTTGAGCTGCGGTCTTAGCAGTGGTGTCTGAGGTGACCCTCATTTTAAATGAGTCATCCTTTCTCGGGCCTCCGATCTCCTCACCATTCTGTCTCCAACATGCTCCACTGTAACTAAGGAACTTTAGCAGCCCTAGCAAGACAAAATCCCCACCCTAGCATGCAGTCACCTGTGGTCTGCTGCCTAATCCCCCGCCCCACCCCCACCTACTATACAGCTTGTTTTCCAGTCCTGTCCTTGATACTTTGACATTCACCACCTGAGTCACACAGTATCCATTTCTGCCACAGTACCTCAACCCAGGCTCTTCCCACCACTGTGGAGAGCTCCGCCCCACAACACGGCCTCTTTGTCTGCATTGAACCCCTCATTTTTACGTTCCTTATTCTTACACCCATCATTTTTAATACCTGACATTGCTATTTTGTGCTATTTTCTTTATGAATTTTTTCTTTTTCCTTTTTTTTCTCTTTTTTTTTTGCCTCAGAGAAGATGTTTTCATTTTCCCGAGGGCAAACAGTTGGCATTTCAATCCCCTGTATTGTTCAGCACAGTCTGTGGCTTGTAGGCAAGCCCGATAAGTTTTCTTTCTTTTATGGGCACTACTTTGGGGTCCTTCCAATATCCTTGAATAAAGATTTAAACATACACTGCTTAGCATTCACTTCCAAAAGCAAAGGCTTCAGCCCTTTAAAATAAGAGGCTTGTCTATATTCTTACGTAGAAGATTCTAGAAGAAAAACAATTCCTCGGTCATTTTCAGATAATAACCACTTAACATGCATTTATACCCCCTCAGCTCCTCCCCTTTTTTTGAGAATTTGAAACAGGAGTGCTGTCTTTAGATTATTTCCACTCTTCCCTCTCTAGCCTCCAGCTCTTTGTGTGCTTCCAACTTCCTCTCAACTATTCTTTAATTATTACCGTTACATATATGTATGCGTGCATATGTATATGCATGTAATATGTATACGTATGTGCATTTGTGTCTTACAGAACTCACCTGAGCTGGATGAAGAAGGTTACAGCATCAGACCTGAGGAACCAGGCTATATCCTTTCTCTTTAAATGTTCTAAATGTATACTGTGTCAGGAACCAGTAAGCTACATTCAGGTCTCACAAAGGTGGTGAACTATCCAAAGCTACTATTCTTAGTCTCAGAGATGAATAACTATTACAGAGTACAGCCTGATGGTTGACAAGCATGCACGCGCCTTGATCTAATCGAGGGACAGAGAGAAAGTGAGGAGGTAGAGGAAATGTTCTGTAAAACAGCCTTCACACTGTGACCCCGGATTGCCTGCTGAACCCCAATATGGCAGTGTCATTAACAGTGAGTGCAAAGAGCTCTACTTTCCTCTCCCTCTGACTCTTCTCTAAAGACTCAAGCAGCCTTGCCTTACTCTGGCCAACTCCAAAGCCCAAAGACTCTTCATAAATGCCCCTTAAAGTAGCCTTCCAGGGTCTGGAGAAGAGTAAGCTCATGGGTTCTTGTCCATGAGCTGCTGTGATACAGCAAAAATCAATGCCACAAAACAAGGTAGATTCTGGCTGGTCCTCCCCAGAGTTCACGGTCCCCAATAAGTTTCTGAGAGAGTGAATGACTCTAACCTTTTCCTCACTCAATTTTGTTGGTTTTGCTTTGGTTTCCTCCACATGTTACTTTTGCTATGTCTGCGCATAGTCATTCTTGTCCTCACCCATACCCCACCCCTCCCCCCCCAGCAAAAAAAAGAGCTAAATGTCTTTAACTGTGTTCTACCTACCAAAGGAAAGCACTTTTATTCTTCAAGTGAATCTGAAGAGGAAGAAGAATCGCACAAGAAGTTCAATATCAAGATTAAACCCTTGCAGTCTAAGGACGTTCTTAAGAATGCTGCAACGGTAGACGAGCTGAAGGCTTCCATAGGCAACATCGCACTTTCCCCGTCGCCTGTGGTGAGTGGAGGCTTTATGTTCAGCTCTGGTGAGGTTGGGTGGAGAGCCATGTTCTGCCACATGTGCTGGGAGAGACATGTGTCCAATCTGATGATCTCTGCAACCCCTGAGTAATTCGCTCTTTTCCTCTCGTAGTCCAGTTTCTGCGCCTTTCAAAGTAGCAAAGGCACAGGAGATTGCATTTTCTTTTATTCTCTAACAAGCATCACACAAAGAAAAAGATAACTTAAGGATCTTCCAAACCTACTTCCAATGGAGCCTTATTTAAAAAAAAATTAATTTCACTAGCTGTGTCTTAAAAACACATATTAGTTTCTGTCTTCATGAAAATACATGAATTCCAAGAAAATGGCTTAAAAAATACTTCTGTGATGCTCTAAAATCATAGCAAGTGAATAAAATCTCACTAGATTTCTAAAGCTCATACTCTTCATTATATGTTATCCTCGGATCATTTTAAATGTTCTTGGCCTGGAGCTGCCTCACACACACTATTGATGCCTTATTTACATTGTTCTAACTGTTCTTCTTCCTCAATCTGTGCTTCCATTCCCCATTCCTAACCACCGAATGTCTTTGGTTGCTGAGTTCTGAGTGCTAATATTTCAAGCATTTTCTCCCTGGGGTTTGAAAAATGCTGTTGTTGTTTTCTAAAAATAGCTGTGAGCACAGATGCAAACTGTTGGCTTCTCTCGGATTCTGGGGGGTGGGGAGCATCTGCTCAACAGCATAGTTAGTAAATGTCGCTGTCTAGGGGCTTCTAGAACTATCTCAACTAACCTTTTAAAAACAATTATAATTGTTTATCCTTTGGGAATAAACTCTTGACTTAAATCTTCGTGCTTACAATGGCCTTTATTCAATCTGTTGGTGAAAATTAAAATGATTGCTGATACTAATGCACCCATTGCATATGGGCTTTCCAGTAATTTTTCATCATATATTCACCTGCTACCTTAACAAACACATGAAGTACAGTTTCTTTCTCTGCTGCAATGGAAGGTACCAATTTTAAACTCACATACTGACATATGATTCATAGTCATGAGAGCATTATAGTTTAACCTTTTATTTCATTTTTACTTTTCAGCCAACATCTTTCCCATCGCATATCACTTACTGAGTCATTGTTTGTTTTTTTAATTGTAAGAAAATCTATCTAAATGGCAGAAACAACTTTATCTCTACTTCTCTGTAGGGCATAATAAATTGAGTGGGTGTTTGGAAACTGCATGGGGAAGTAGAGGAAGACTAGCCCACCTGATTAAAAGGATGACTGTAAATGAAAGTGGGCTTTCCTATAAAAACATAGCTATAAAACTCACTGAATCTAGGCAAGGGAGGATCCACTGTATCAAAATGAAAGTGTGCCCAAAAAAATCATTTGGTGCGTTTTCCTCCAACCTAATATGCTGCTGAGGCTCAGCAAGTGAGAAAAGTGTCTGGAAGCTGGAAGCTTCCTCAGAAGCTATGTGTAAGGTAAGCGGTTGCCATCAGGTGGTTATGGCTGATGAGATGAGAAAGAGTTCTTGGAAACAGAGCAAATGGTATGAAGAACACACTCAGACTAGTTTAGAGCTAAGGTCAGCAGGTCAGAAGGCTGCTCTCCTGGTCCCATTCCACAGCTTGACCTGTTTCCCCTACAACGAAGCTTTCTTTCACTGGAGTCACTCCCACATATTTGTAATTTTGATATTGAGAAGAGGAATGAGCTCTTGCCCCTCTTTTAGTGACAGGAGAGAACAGACAAACTCTGAATGTGCGTACAGATGAAGAGGGACGTGGCTGAACGTATGTGGTTTTAGGATCTCTGCCCTCTTCCAGACACAATATACAGATATAGATAATATGTTGGATCTTATCAGCAGCAGATGGATAAAAATAAAGTCCAGGCAGGGTCGTGATGGAACAACCAATGAGCCTGGCACAGCTTTAGATGTTTTTATTCAGGCAGTCAGACATTTATACTCAGATACTTTCAGTGTTAGAGAGGACGGACTACCTAAATCCGTGAGTATTCCGCTAGAATCTTCCACTAAGGCTGTTTCTCTTATGCTACAAAAGCATCACACCAACATTAAAAGAAAGAGATGGGATTCCAAATGGGTCAGAGCAAGGGTTTCATTGTAAGTTCTTACTTCTATTCATTTTAAGATTTTTATATACTTTATCTATTTATCTAGCTATTTATTTGTGTGTATGAGTGTTTTGCCTGCATGTGTGTTTCTGCATGTAGTACATGCAGTACCCTCAAGCTCCAAAAGACCATATCACACCTTGGGACTGGAGTTACAGATGGTTGTGAGCCACCATGTGGTTGCTGGGAATTGAAGTTAGGTCCTCTGTAAGAGCAGCTGGTGCTCTTAACCACTGAGCCATCTCTTCAGCTCCGATTTTGAGATTCTTTTTTATTATTATTATTTTGAGATTCTTAATTAAAAGTTGTATTTCACTTGTTCTTTTCACTCATTTCTGAATTTGTGTTCCTTAATTGTAACTCACTTGGCCTCCTCTTTTCTTGTGAATTGGTTTTATTCTTCTTAATTCCCCCTCTATAAACTATTCAAATAATTCAGTGAATAAGTAAAATAAATAACATCACCATGTGCAGACATATTACACACTTCTCTGGAAGTGATTCTCCTCAAAACAAAGCTTCAGCAACAAAGAAAGTTGAAGATTTTTTTTTCTTTTTCCTCTTTAATTATCAAGTAAAGTGACAGGTTTTATTATACATTTTCAGGCACACATGTCCAATTACTTATTTATCCTCCCTCATCCCTCTGTTCCTCTCTTGGTGATCTCATTTCTCTCCCAAACAGTCTTCTCCCCAAATAGTCCTCTCCACTATACCCATCTCCTCATTCTCTCTCTCTTTCTCTCTCCCTCTTCCTCTCTCTCTGTCTCTGTCTCTCTCTGTCTTTCACACACACACACACACACACACATTATCTGCATATGAGAAAAAGCATGCAGCACTTGCCTTTCTTAGTCTTGGTTTATTTTACTTATAATGATCTTTTAGCTCCTTTAGTTTTCCTGTAAAGGCCATGATAGCATTTACTTCTATTCCTGAATGAAGCTCTAGTTGTGTATATGTACCACATTGTCTTTGTGCAGTGATGTGTTGTCAGGCATCTATGCTGGTTTCTCTTTTTTAGCTCATGTGAACAATGCGGCAATAAACAGAGATGTGCAAATGCCTCATGGTATGCTCACTATAGACTTTCATGTCTTTTTTTTAATTTTTGTGTGTGATGCACTGTATCTAATGAGTAGCCTGCATGAGCATGGGTGAGAAGTTACTTGCTTGAGTGGTAGGATTACTGGCTATGGGACCGGAGACTATGGCTTCCACTTCCGTGTATAACAGTTAACTGTACATAACTCCTTTGGGAGCACAGGACCTTATGAGCTCTTTTGCCCACCCAAGGCAGATGCTTGATGAACTAAGTCTTGTGTAACTCAAGTGACCCAGCCATGTCATGTCCAGAGGACAGCAACTTACAGCACTACCTCCCATCCTCTAGCTCCTACTGTCTCTCTACCCTTCTTCTATGAAGCGTTTTGAGCTTTTGAGAACTGATATAGACATCTCATTTAGGGCTGAACACTCAGAAGTCAAGTGTTCCCTGCACCAATCCTTGCTCATCATGAACAGAAGTCTCTGACAAAGCCAAGAGTAGTGCTGACATATGGGTATAAATGTAATATGTGGAGAACATTGTGACGCCATGTCCATTTAGCAAAACTGTGCTTATCCCAGGACTAAGTTTTGAACATGTTTACAGTACAAAGTATAAAGTCCTCTTGTAGAATAGACCTATAGTCCAATCAGAAACCAACCTGTAGGGTAAGATGTGCCCACCAGAGCAACAGTGTCATGACTATTATGAGTGTAACCAACCACTGGCTTCTAATTGGAACTGTTAGGTTCTCTGTTATTCCCTTGCCTGAGGTGTAGTTGGCATAGATTTCATCCCATTCTGTAGTCTGCCTCTCCAGTCTGATAATTTCCGTTTGCTTGCTGGATTGATTTTCATCCTCTCAACTCTCATGGATGCCCTTGTTAGTGAGAGGTGTGCCTCTTGGAGACAACAGAAAAGTAGATAACTTATACATTTTAATGCAGTCAGCTAGTCTGCAGCTCTGTACTGGATAAGTTGAAGTCATAAATATCTAAGGTTAATTTGGGGAGGGCCTTATTAATGTCTATGATTTCACTGGCTGTTTTATTGTTATATTAATTATAATTCATTCTTTCCTTTCTTCCACATTAGCATGGGAGTTTGCTGGTTTACTGTAATGGTAATGATAGATTCCCTTCAACTGCTCTTTTATTCAAATTTTCCTCTCATCAAAACTATTCTTTCTTATGCTCTCGTAAATGAAACTTTTTTTTTCCTCTGTGTAATAGGGTGCATGTTTTTCCTCCTGGCCCCAAGCTCTCAGAATAATCACATGAGACTCAACATATACTTACAAATAGCTAGGCTCTTCTCTGAATAGCTCATAACTTAAAATAACCTACTTATACTAATCTACATTCTGCCATGTAGCTGATTACCTCTGCTCAGGTACCATGTGCCTGTCTTCCTCACAGCTTCCTCCCCAGGTGACTCTCTCCTCCCTGGCTCTATCCCAGAATCCTTTCTGCCTGCTGGATATCCCACCTTTTATTCTACCCTTTCCTATAGGCTCTAGGTTTTTAAATTGTCAGGCAATCCATCCATATAATACACAAGATATTCTCTCTATATGTCTCTGTATAGCTTTCCTTTGAGTATTTTTTTCAGTGCTGACTTGCTGATTATGAACTGCCTTGTTTTGTGTTCTTCTTTATTTCTCTACCAATCTTTTTTTTTAAGCAAAGAACATACTTTATTATTAGCTCCTGGGCACTCCTGTACAATTTGGTTCCACATAGTCACCCAGTCTGGCAGGCAACAATGAGACTCACTTGCATCCAGCAGGGTCATCTCTTCGGATAGTAGAGGGTTTGCCAATGTGCTGGTGGTTACCACCTCCCAAGGGATGTTCCACAGGATTCATGGCCACACCCCTTACATGTGGCCAGCAGTTTCTCTTTGCTTTGTACTTGTGGTAGGCTCAGCCAGCCTTTAAGATAGGTCTGTCATTCTGTTGTCCACAATGCTGACAACAACTCTGTTGGCAGAGGAAATGACTTTCTTGGACCCAGAAAGCAGCTTCAGTTGGGTCTTCTTGGTTTCTGGATGGTGGGAGATGACTGTGGCATAGTTCCCGGAGGCTCGTGCTAGCTTGCCCCTGTCCCCAGGCTTCCTCCAAACAACACACGATATTACTCAGGCATGGTGCCCTCCGGCATTCAGCTGGGCCTTCTTGCCACAGTACATGAAAGGTCCAGTGTGGATTCCCTCTGTGGCGAGGAACAGCTCCATCCACTTTTTTAAAAAAGTTCTTTATTAATTACACTTTATTCACTTTGTATCCCCCCTGTAGTTCCCTCCCTCCTCCCCTCCCAATCTCTCCCTCCCCTTCTACATACATCCCCCTCCCCAAGTCCACTGATAAGGGAGGTCTTCTTTTCCTTCCTTCTGATCCAAGTCTATTAGGTCTCATCAGGAGTGGCTCGATCCGCTTCTTAAACCGGTAGGGATCACGAAAGATCACTTCCGCGAGGGAAGCACTTTGGCCAGGGTCATGAATAATGTCCTTTACAATGCCCTTAATATAGCTATGTCGCTCAGTCCACCGGATGCAGCTGTGCGGCACCCTTACGGTGTTTCACGTGCACGTGGAACACTGAACTGGGGCCTTTCCTCTGCCTTTGGATCACAAGGGCCCTGGCTGCAAGTCTGCTGGCTGCTGGCGAGCAAGGCTGAAAGAGCTTCTCTACCAATCTTAAAAGGCTACATTGCTGCATATAGCAGCCTTGGTTGATAGTTACTTCTGAGACATGAAATGTATCATATCCTTTCCTTGGACTCAGGGTTGTTGATGAGAGAACGGATATTATTTTGATGTTTGCCTTTGTAGGTATGTGGGTATTTTTTTCTCACAATTTTCTTTGCTGGTTTGACAATTTGACTATAATATTTTTGTAGTTTTGATACTTTTACTATAATATGTTCTAGAGAGTTTCCTCCCTAAATGCTTCTTGTGTTTGGATATCCATCTCATTCTCTAATTTGAGAATTTTTTTTTTACTATAATTTCATTGAATATATTTTAGTGTCTTCAGTTTTTATCTCAGCTTTGTCTACACCATGGAATGCTAAGTTATTGGGTGATATTATCATGATTTTTTCTTATTGATATTTTAATGTATTTCTTTGACTTAGAAGAGTCTATTTTTCCCCCAAATCTCATTTTTCTTACAAATTTTCTTCCAGCTTGCTGATTTTAATCTCTTTTGCTGATTTTTCTCCTCTATTTTGCTGGCCTTTCCTCTAAGTTGCTGACTTTACTCTCCTATCTTGAATTTGTCTCCTTGCTTCTATCTTCTTTGTGATCATTGGTCACTTTTACTAATAAACTTCCAAAACTGTCTGTCATCCAGCATTTTACCCAAATCAGTATCTTCAACTTTTATAGTTGAAGAAACAAGATCTTAAAAAAAAAAAAAAAACATGTCGCATTGCCTTTTCCTGTTTCTTGTTCTGTACTTCAGCTTGTGTGTCTCTTGACTTAGATCTCTTCATTTTATCTATGGATATTTGCTTTTGAAGGTGCAATCCTTGGTACCACTCAGAGGGGGAAAGAAACTGCAGCAATATCAAACTATCCAAGATATAGAAATACACTTAAATCAATTAAATAACACTATTATATCAATAACCATAATACAAAAAATGATAACACTATGGCAAACATGCTCTAAAGTTAAATACTATTTAGGATAAATATGGAAATACTAAATAAATTAAAGAAGGAACAAGGAAAAATGAAAATAAAGCAGTGAGCTTAAATAAAGGAAGAGTGAAGAGAAAAAGAGCAAGGGATTAGAAAAACTAAAAGAAAAATGAAGATATTTTTCAATAATAAAGAAATGTATAAGCAAAATTCATCAAATATAAAAAGGGAAATAAGAAACATAGAAGTATGAAGCCGGACATAGTGGCATTCACCTTTTATCTCAGCACTCAGGAAGCAGAGGCAGGGGGATCTCTGTAAGTTCAAAGCCAGCCTGGTCTACATAGTGAGTTCCAGGACAGGCAGGCCTTCATAGTGAGACTCTTTTTTTTTTTTTTTTTTTGCTCAAAAAAGCAAAAGCAAAAATAAAAGAAAAACCTACTTTTCACCTATATAAAAGTGAAAGAAATTAATTGACTCCACACTGACCTCCATTGTATGCCACAGCATGTTTGTGCACACACACACACACACACACACACACGCAAGTGCGCGCACACGCACATGTAACAAAACAAATACTAAAAGTGAAAGTTTACTTTAACAGACAGGTCAATGAGTACAAAACAGAGAGGAATGAAGTACAGAGTCCTCAGAACTTAGAAACTATTATTTGCTCAGAGATACTAGGATCATTTGAACTCATGGATTTGTGATTTCCCATACTTCACACATAGTAAGCCTGTCTGATGTCCACAGAGCAGTTTTTCATTTTTACACACCTGGGTCCTTTGCTGGACCAACTTAGCTTTGCAGTCTGTTTAGCTGGACAGGTTCTGTCATCATTCAGAGTGGCCCGGGTTAAACACAGGCTCCCTGAATGTAATGGTTCCCTTTTCTTGGACTCCCAGGGTAATTTACTTTTAAGCAATCGGATCCCTCTCTAGATGGTACCTGGCCACCTCTGAGTCATTTACAGTCACAATGGGGCTTCCTCTCCACTGCTGACCCATCTTTTGGAATCACTACCCCACTGAAACCTGAATGATTTGAGGCTTGTCCTGAGGGCAGGACTGCCTGCCTCTTTTCCACGGGGCCATCAGGGTTACCTTGTAGATGACGTTTCTGCTTCCTCTCCTCCTCTGAGGAGCACAGCCACTGTGGCTTTCCTCAGCTTGGGCTCTGTTCAGTGTGTACTGCCTTTGAGCAATCTTCTTTTCTTCCTGCTCCCTTCTCAAATAGGTTACTGGGGAGCAGCTTCTAACCTGCCACCATCTTGCCTCAAAATCTGTCGAAAACTAGAGTTTTTATGAGTAGCAAAATCCTAGTGTATCATTGAACAAACATTGTATTATTAGTTCACATCCCTTGTTGGCCCTTGGTTTTTATGTGAAATAGAATATGTGATGCAGGACAAGACAGAAGAAGGGATGGTACAGGGATTAGCTCCTAGGTGAGAGGTATTAATTCCTGTTCTTTTCCTGTTATAGTCCCCTAATAATATAGGAACAGACTCAGGCAGACAATGAAAATCAACCATGCTTTTTTTCCGATCTCACATTTGTATATGGTAGAGAACTGGGTTTGAGCTGCTTCACCAGAGATAAAAGTAATAAGGCTTTAACAATATAAAGGTTTATCTCTTTCCCACATTAAGGTCAAGACTGCTCGATAGCCAAGAGTCCTACTCCCCGGGATCACTTAAAAGCCCAGGAAATTTCTACATTCTTGCCCTGCCTTCTGGGAAATGTAGCCTTATCCTGGAAAGACATATGGATGACTAAAATCCTGGTTCTGTTACTAAAAGACAGAGAAACAAATGACAATCAGAAGGACATTGGCACTTTCTGCCACTGTATCATAAATGATTCCAGATTATTTGGGGGGAGCCATTAGGAACCAAGTGAAAAGTATAAGAAGTTCTCTTTCAAAAATGTCTATCAATTTTTAAGGTGATTCTGTGCTACATATTAGCCCCCATCAGGTTGAATAGAAACAAACTGCAATTCAGGCATCTTGTGTGGTTGGTATGCACCCCTTCAGCAGCAGGAGTAACTCCTCTGCCTTCGCTGCTTTTTGCCTTGCTTTATTTGAGACAAGGTCTTGCCGTGTATCATTGGCTGGCCTAGCACTTACTATGGAGATCAGGCTGGCCTCAAACTCACTAAGTCCTGCCTGCTTCTGCCTCCTGAATTCTGGCATTTAAAGTCAGTCTGTTCTCTGGGAGCCGTGATGAAACAAGACGTGACCTTGAGTAACTGAGCTCTCTGCAGCTGAGGCAGAGGTTGAGGTATGCACAGTTGAAGACTGACTGCCTCCAGGTTGGTGCAAGCAACCCTTCTTCAGGGGGAATGTGCACAACACATTTTTGTATCTACCTCAAAACTGCATTTGACATGGACCTTTATGAGTCATCGCCATTCAATGAATGCTTGTGAGTCAACAAAAGTTAACGAAACCAGGCCAAGGAGAGAGCAGTGTGGGATGTTGCTCCCCTGCACTTCTATACTCATCTTCCACACTCATCGTTGGCTATATTGTTTAACCAATGATGATTCACCCAATTATGCCCTCATGCTGGCCACATGCTTCCTTTAATTCCTTCATATTCATACTAGTTAGAGTTCTAGAAGTCATAAAACACAGAGCTGTATTTGGGAGACAGTGAGTATCCAAAAGCTGTGTGAGCAGATAGGTGGCGGTAGTTAGCGTGGCTCCTAAGACTTCCGCTTCCACATGCCTTTTGGAAATACTTCTGTTTAAGTACTTGACTTGAAAAGGTAGGTCACTAGCGGGCAGCTGACATGTAACAAAAAGAAGACATGAATTTGAGCTGGCCTGGCTACGTGTTCTTTCTATGTCTCTTTAGATGAACCCTGGGGCTGTGATGCAGGTCATATCTCCTCAGCTGTAAAGTCATGGATGCTGATTTTTTTATAGGGCTCTGTCAGGGACAAATCTCCTTTGGCATTCCATCCTCCACGCTTAATGGGATGAGGATCACACAGATACCTGCTGGTACCCACAGAATCCTGGTAGCGGTACCTGATAGTCACTGGTGCTTTGTGGCATGTTGTTACTATTATGGAGGATGAGGGGGTTAGTTCAGTGGTGGTGATTTTGGTTTTGATGTGCCCTGAGAGCACACTGTGTCTTCATGCCCTGACGTGTGTAAGGCATTTACAGCTCAAGGTCTGAGTGAGAAGCTCAGCATCTCCTGCCCATACCTTGGACTTTCCTTCCTCAACAAATCTGATTTGTCGTCAAAAGGAAATTTTAAGTCCAATGTCTCTATTCTGGACCTATGAGATTGATTTTTATTTCAATAGACACAGAATCCCCACTTGCCATGAGGGAACTGAAGTGTAGTGAGAAAGGCGCCCCGCCTGAGCTCAGCTTGCTAGCCCTGCTGTTCAGGCAAGGTGTTTAAACCTGTCGGAGACTCCAGTCCTTGGGCTCTGGAATGGGTGTAACAAATGCCTTGTGGGGCAGCACCTGCAGTGTCATTTCCATCTTTCCCAGAAACAGACTTGTGAGACACACCCTTTGCAAACTCAGAGCCAATGAACAGCCCCACTACATCCATCAAGAGACAACTTTGTTCTAAAGAAGTAACGCTGAACTTTAAGAGCAAAATTCAATATACAATTGATTTTTTACCGAATGTAGTTTTCTTCAAAGTAACTGGAAGAAATGAACCAAATTGCCATAATATCACAGTTGCTCAAACGAGTCACCTCTCAGCTGGTAACCTTGGCAGGTTTCAAAATCTGTCCTTGTTTTTTCTTCATCTGAAAGCACTGACAATTCTCATACTACTGCATGGGGCTGCCCAGAGGGATCGAAGACTTAATGGCCAATGAAGACTCAGACTGTACACAACATTCAGAAACCATCTCAATGTTGTTAGAATTATCTACAGAGCCTAGAACACATTTTTAAGAATATCATTAATACTGATACTTAGGTAACCCAAATACTCAAAAGTCATTTAGACCCAAGATCAATAATTAATTAACCTAAGCATCAAACTGAGGAAACGTGTTCATAATGCTCTCTGACAGTAATTCTAGAAGCCTTACTAAATCACTGCAACTGTAGTCCTTCTTCAGGAAGCTGCACTGAAGGTTGGCACCTACCTAGAAAATAAACTTTCTCACTCTTCTCCCACAGTTGGTCAGTACCATGTAGCATGTAGCACACACCAAGCTTATGTCAAAAATACTGATCAGACATGCCTCACCAACCTTCTTGACAACACTCAGCCTAAAGCATTTATCAGAAAGCAGCATGCAACCAGTATTGCTTGCAGTAGACACACACTGACATTCTTCTGTGGCCCAAACCCATCTTTCTTCTTTTTGATTTTCTGAAGCTGAAATCAGTCTCCCTTCCTTCTTCCAGGGTGTCTGGTGTGGGCATCTCTTTCCATCTGGAACATACAGGGACACGCTATAGCCATGCTCAGTAGACACCGGGAGACCTATGGCTTCCATAGCTTCCATGAAACACCTGACATTTTCCTTTTTCATATGTTGCTACTCTGGTCTGCAGTAAGCCAAGACCCATTGCAGCCTTGCTTTGAGAAGGTTTGTTTTCAACACACATTTAGTTCTGCAGAAGTTTGGGGATTTTTTTCCCTCTGGATTGAGTCAAAGCTGAGTTCACATTCTGACTCATCCATGCCCCTCTCACCCATGTGACCATGGACAAGTCACTTAACTCTTTAGCTTTAACTATCTATTAACTGGGGCTAAAGTTGGGTTAGAAATACTTCAGACTTCATAAGAGTCTTGCAAGAATTTTTTTAATGAAAAAATTAAGGCTTATAAAGTGCTTAGGGCCTCTGAAGTAAGGTCCCATCATGGCCCATAGTAAACAAAAACTATTATTAACCACAATACAGTGTCTTATGGCAGCAACTATAAGTCCTCCTTTAAGGCTATGGACCAGTTTAGGAATGTGCAATGGTGGCAGTAGCAGCTGAGACCTTTTAAATACTGTGTCAGATGCTTCATGCACGTTGTCTTATCAATTCTCACGACAGCCATGTGGAGACTGCACTGTAACTAGCCCCGCTTGCAGATGAAAGCCTGAGGCACCAAGGGAGTGACTCACTCAGTATGTCGCAAATGATGAGGATGGTGGGACTTAAACCTAGAAAGACTGATTGAACTTAGCTCTGACATTATGCTGTTTTGATGAAAGCCACTTTATCTTTTCCCAGGAGGAAATATATATATATACATATTTATATATATATATACATATTTATATACATATATATATTAGTTCACCCAAGACATGTTGTACACAGTTTTGAGGTGCTCATAAATGCTTTGAAGGCTACTGATAGGAATCACAAGAGCCCACAATCCCAGGCTTTCTGCCCAGAGAATCCCTCTACAGAACTCCGTTTCTAGAAGGCCTCATGCGTCTTCCATGGGGACAAAAGAGTGGAACTGAGCCGCCATCTTGCCAGGCCTTGCTTCAATGCTGCAGTGTCATAAGTGATTTCCAACTTACTAAAATCTCTGGTTTTATATTCAGGCTTCACACATTTTTTGTTTTCAGTGGTAAAAGAATGGCACCTCATGTTTCAGCTCCCTCAGTCAGTTCATTGGCGACAAGTACTTTTTGTGTTGTTGGCACATTGGCATCAAGCCTTCTGTTTTATGAATGCCCAGTCATGATAAGATGAGCTAAGAGATAAAATGAGCTTCAATAGTATTGGGCAAATTCAAGGAAACTAAAACAGGAAAACCAAGAGACTACTAGAGGTCTGAGGACCAAGACTCAAGCGCTAGTGTTTGTCCCATTGTTGCTGGGTTCAAGCCAATGTTTTCTTGCCTACAGAGCCAGCTCTCTTTAAGGTTCCTCTCAGCTTGGTGCTGTACTGTGCTGGCTTCATCATCATTATGGGAAACACTTTGCTACAGGAGCAGACTGGATGTACAGCTCTACTCTCAGATTTACAACCCCAGCTCATCCTTTGAAGACCAAGAGCAAGCGGGAAGAGCACAGGCCACGAGTCTGTGTGTCCTGGCCAGGTTCCTTAATTCTGAGCCTCTGTTTTCCAGCATGTAAGATGGGAACAGTAGTCCTGGCCTCCTCAGAGCTGAGATCAGAGTTACAGGAGGTGAGGAGAAATGTTTAGGTGCATCTGAGCAGCCAGCAGCAACGCCTTGATAATCAGTTCCCTTCAACAGCACTTTCCTTTTCCTTTAGTTGAGAGACTTGTGGGAGGCAGAAGGATATAAAAATAGCAAGAAAGGATTTGTGTGAAGTCAAGAAGAGGTCTGTAGAATAGACGAGGATAGGAGGCGGTTAAGAGTAAAACGTTCCTCCTCACCCGAACCTGAAAAGTTCAGAGACAGGAGGAGTCAGTGCAGTACTGAGTATAATGAAATAATTTAATGATGTGTTTGATCTTGTTCTTGGACACTCGCAATCCATAACGGAATTACTTATCCAAAATCTATGAGTTGGGGGAGATATCTTTAAACTGTTGTAGACAGTCTGGTGCTGATTGTCGATTCCAGGTGGCCCACCCACCTTCCGCCCCCAAAATTACCCTGCCAGAGAGCAAACTCAACAAATCCGCTGCTGCTTGGTAACACCGCCCCCTTTCCTGTCCTCACTCTGGCAGAAGGTTCAACACCCCATTGAGTTCAGTTCAGAAGAAAACAAGTGTCATCAGTTGGGGGAGGAGAGCTCCAGGCTCCTGCACACCAGGAGACACTAAATACCACAAGGTTCTAAGCGCG
The DNA here is from genome assembly GCA_028658305.1 of Pachyuromys duprasi. Lineage (NCBI taxonomy): Eukaryota > Metazoa > Chordata > Mammalia > Rodentia > Muridae > Pachyuromys > Pachyuromys duprasi. The sequence continues at coordinate 29,253,915 of CM053754.1, read as the reverse complement.
CTGCAGACCTCCTGCACTCACGGAGCTGGAAGCGAATGCTCAGCATGTATTGCTCACCAACTCAGCTTTAGACAAACTCGATTTGGATTGGTTTAGACTGGGGATACCGAGTATGGGGCATTGAAGCTTTCCACTCCTCTCTGTCAGATCTCTGCAGACATTGCGATAGATCCAAGAGTAGGTTGAGAATCTCGCTCTGGAAGGGACTGCAACAGCCATCTGGTCTACCAGTCCAGGTTGTAGCTAAGACAGTAGTGTTTTTGTTGGTTTGTCTGTCTGTCTATCTGTCTGTCTGTTTTGGAGACCCTAACGAGAAGGATAGAGAAAATTAATAGAAACTTTACTTCCAAATTATTTGTCATTCCCTTCTCCAGGACATTTTATGTCTAAACTGTGTTGGTTCTTTCCTTCATCACTAATTTTTTTTTCCTTCTGTTGCTTGCATTTCCTGACCTCCATCACAGTGTCATTTTCCAATCCATCCATGTCTACCTTGTTCTTTTAAGGAGAAGTCTTCGCACTGTTTTATGTTTTGGTAATTGGCGCCAACCTAACACCCTTAGCCGTCACGTCCCCAGAGAATACTGATTGTCCTGGGTACACAGTCTTGTTTCCCCACGTGCGCTCTCACAGGTTTTCCTTGTATAACTCCAGATCTCTACATTTTGTCCCACTGACTTGGGCCAGCTGACCTACTGTAGGGGTTTGATCATGGTGGAGGTGACCACAGACACATGTTGACATATAAACATCTTAGACTAACTTCACCAGAATTAGCAAATTCTTGAACTATATGCTTTTAATGATGTGCATTCCACATTTTTTAAAAGGCTGATTTTTTTTTCCTTTCAAATTCTCTACGGTTGTATCAGTCCTCCCTCTGGGGGTCTGGAGTCTGAGTTCTTCTTAGTAATTCGTAAGCATAGTCACAGTACAATGAACTCTGAAGAAGCAATCAATTTGGTAAATAATCTCTAGACTGGGGCGTCATCTGTGAACAGTTCTGGCTATTGTCCCTGCACTCAGAGGAGGTAGGTTCAAGTCTTCCCCCAAAGAAGGCATTTCCTCCACAGCATGCAGCTTTTACTGACACAGTACATGTGCTGCGGTCTCTGGAAGAACAGAAGTGATAGAATGGCTATATATCCTCTTTAGATGCTTAACTCTCATTCAGAATGGCAAACAGGATAGATACCAGAAGCAGTGGAAGAGGGAACAGGATGGGAGCCTATTATAGAGGGTCCTCTGAAAGACTCCACCCAACAGGGAATCGAAATAGATGTTGAGACTCAGGGCCAAACTTTGGGCAGAGTGCAAGGAGTCTTATAGAAGAAGTGGGGTGAGAAGGACACAGTGGGGACAGGAGCCCCACAAGGAGACTAACAAAGCTGAAAACCTGAGCCCAGTGGGTCCTGCAGCTACACATGCATCAACCAAGGTCTATGCATGGAGAGGACTTAGACCCCGCTTCTCAGATGTAGCTGATAAGCAGCTCAGTCTCCATGTGGGTTCCTGAGTAAGAGGAGCAGGGGCTGCCTTCATCGTGAACTCAGTTGCCTACTTTTTGATAGCTTGCCCCTGGCATTGCCAGGCCACAGAGGAAGAGGATCTGGGCAGTCCTGATGAGATTCGATAAACTCTGGGCAGACGGCAGTGGAGAATTCCCCCTTTCAGTGGACTAGGGTTAGGGGATGGGGGAAGAGGGAGGGGTGGTGGGACTGGGAAGACTTGAGGGAGGGGGCTACAATCAGGATATACAGTGAATAAATTGTAAAAAAATTTTTTAATACAAAAAAATGGGTATATATTATACTTGTTATATTAGCTTACATTATGATGGGGGGGGAGGGTTGGGGGATCCAGCAATAGCTCTTTGATTGCTGGAGAGGGCAAGAACTCAGATGCCACCTCAGGCCCACTGGAGAGCCACTGGTCGGTCACAGACCAAAGAGGCTGGGGTTCTGTGTCAGAGAGTGAAGGCAGCCGCAGTTGCAACCACCAGGTAGATGTACCCTGTGCACTCACCAGCATGGCCTCCTCTGCTTTGCCCTCAGACCTCTTACATCTCAGCTGCCCATTCTAAAGGATGGTTATCCTTAGGCCATAAGCTGTTAACCCTGCCTACAAATTGCCTCACAGACCCACTCAGGGGCATGTTTCTTTGTTGGTTCCAGATCTAATCCAGTTGGCCATATTAACCATCCCAGATGGGATTTAGGAAATCCTCATTGATGGCATGGGTAGATGGACAGTTCCACTATGAGAAATTATGTAGAACTCTGCATCTAGCTATAATATAATGTGGCTTATGTTGTGCCTTATTTTAAAAAAAATGTATTGTTCTTGGTTTCATGGGTCTTTTCCAGTTCATGTCATCCATGCTTCCTTCTCCACTGACAGAATGATGGCTTTGTGCCATCATGTCTCCTGATGGGCTCTAGCTTCTTTCATCAAAGCTTATCCCTGATCTACTTTCTTGAGCCTTCCTTTTAGGACTTTCCTGCTCCAATCCTTCACACTCCAGTAGGAAGTCTGTTTTCTCTTCTTTTCTGTTTGTGATTCTTGACACTGGGGATTCAAGCATTTGGAATTATCTTTCTTAAACCATGACACTTAGTTTTGTTCATTAAAAGTTTCTATAGCATATGAAAAGGTGTAAGATTCAAATAATTTTGTGTTAGTGCCAGAAATCCACAGCATCAAGTACAATGTGATGGGTTGTTTTTGAGACAGGGTTTTGCTATGTAGCCAAGACTGAGCTAGAGCTGTATAGCCCAAGATGGCCTCAAATCTGCAATCCAGCCTTTGCTTACTGAGGGCTAGGAGTAATAGACCTGCTCTGCCACATCCAGCAGGAAATGTAATTTTTAATTGTTTTAGAAAAAACTGAGTGTGACTCACTCAAATTGTATCAAAAATGGGACTGTGTATGTCAGCCCAAGCTCCATGTCCCACTGTAAACAGCATAGGCTGAAAGCAAGATGCGCTCACCTCATTTTGTTTTGTCTGTTTGAAGTTTCTCACGGACTTTTTACCATACTTGGAGCTTGCTTTTGTATTTTCTAACATAAGAAACAAGCTTCCAAAGAGCAATACCAAGTAGTAGCACGCGTTACATCCGTGAGTTTTCTGGCATCGTTTCCTGTGTTAGTCTCTGTCTCTTGTAAGCCAATAGCAATCATTACTAAATGCCCATACTGGAGAGTCCATTAAGTGACAGCTATAAGTCACACTAGAAAATAGTAAATAGTCTTAACAACACCTTGTGACCCTAGGAGCCAGAATACCCCTCCACCCACACTAATTAGCAGCTGGCACTTTCCCCCTCATTCTACTCCTTCCAATTTCCCTGGGACCTCTCCCCCAGAGAGCTGTACTGTGTCTTTAATTTCCTGTTTCACCCTAAAGAGAATGACCATAACTTATTTAGTTTTCTTTTTAACATACTTAAGAAGCTCTAACATTAAGGCACCATCAGTGTTTATAGTTCCTAACATAGCAAACCAACATGTTGACAGAGGGGATTTAACCCATCATATAACCTGGGATGGAGAGGTGTAAGAAGGACAGAGGAACTCAATGTCATCTGTGTTTTCAGGTTTATTCTTCTAATTTTAATTAAATGAAATGCATTTGATTCTAGGAAAAGCTAAGAACTATGCCTTACAGAGTTTAATCCCCAGCTCAAAGATGATTAGCAAAAGTTCACACTGTGACACATTTAACCCTGTTAGGGCAGGTAGCACAATTTACTTCATCCTTTCCTTTGGACATGAGCTATGTGTTCTCGATCTTAGTGCTGATCAGGCCCTAAAAAAATTGTTCCATCTAATTAGGGGTCTTGGGTCTACTTAAGCTTTTGGAGTTAGATAATCTGAAACCCAGCCCCAGATCTCTTGTAGCCACATGGCTTTAGACCTCAAAAGACCTAGCTTTTCACCTTATAGCTACATTAGAGTGTAATGGCACCAATCCCATAAGGCAAAGCTGTGGAAAGTGTGGATTCTGTTGGATGTTAGTTGCCAGTATCACCCTTGTCTTTCAAATCCACACAACAGCCTTATAGGAGAGCAATTACCTGTGCCCTGTCACAGGACAGAGGCCCAGAGTGATTTGCCAAAAGGTGTCAAGCAAAGAAAAGGTTGGGGTAATTGTAGTATGTTGTGCCTCTATGCTAACCTCTCTATGGCTAAAGCTAATTTTAACCCTAAAGCTGTGTTTGTCTGTAGCCTGAGAAACCACACTCCTCATTGTCATCTCTGTACTTCTCATCACCTTTCTACATCTGAAAATGGCACCAGTGACAGCCTCCCCCACTGGTTCTCGGCCCTCAGCTTATTAGGAAGCTTTTGTGTTTGCTATAAGAGAAAAATCCCACCCAGGATATGCAGTCCTTTAATTCTCCTCTAATGTGTGTTAAGACATGCCACTTCCATAGAGTCTGTAACCTGTGTTAGACCCAATGTCACTAATGGCAGAGAAATGAACAGTCAGGGAGAAGCTAAGGGAAGGTGAAGGAACATTTCAAGTAAGGCCACATATCTTGGCTATTCACAATTCTGCCTTAGAGAACAATTCAGATTTCCGTATTTCAGAAGACATTGTGCTTCAAACATTTGCTTAATATTTTAATGGACTCAAAAAGGGAATTCATAAACATGAGGTCAAACCAAACACAGCACCATTTTAGGGGCTAGAGGAGATTCACTTGTGGCCACTGCTGTGGAGTTAATTGAGGGATGATGGCAGATGATACAGAACAAAACAAGAACTGCAAAGCATACTATTAGGTTAGTCTTTTGTTTTTCCCCGAGGCTAATAAATTCAAAGCAAATAGAAAAAGAACAAGATAAGGGAACATTTTTTTTTGTCTGACTGTGTAACTTGGGAAAGGTCTCATGGGGAAAAAAAAAAAAACTTCTGGCCTTGAAGAATGCAGAAAGGTTTTAACTAGCTGAGAGGGAGAAGCTATTGAAGCTAATGACAGTGGAGAGAGGGCAGAAAAGCTTTCAGTGTGTGCCACACTTGAGAGGCGTCAGAAAGAGTGTGCCAGAAAAACAGGGACTGGGCAGGCACGACCGATGGCAGGGATGGAGGTTGCGGGTGCTGAAGGCAGCAGCTGCAGCCCATCAGGGGGGCATTAAGCCAGGGTGAAGCTCACGTTCCATCCTCTGAACAGACAGTAGGGATGCTTCTGAAGGACTTTATTCTTGGAAAGGTGAAAAGGAGAGCTGAAGACACACAGCTGGACACAGAACCACAAACCAGAACATGCAGACGGCTCATGGAGTGCTATGTCTGTGAGAGGTGCCAGGTCCTTGCTAAGATACTGCTGAGGAAACAGGAGTGCGCTCAGGGCCAGGCATCACTCAGCAGGGAAGGAAGATGTAACTGTCCACAGAGAGCAGAAGGAAATGGAAGACGGGATGAGACACAAGCTGGGTGTAGCCAGAATTTGTCAGTAAAATCTGACAAAAGCACTGTCAGATTTTATAGTGACATTAGTTTCCAGAAAATTCTAATGTTGTCATGTAATGGCCATGCTTAGCCATAATGAACTAATGCCATCTCCCAGTTACTTCAGACATCCTGTTCTCAAGACATTAATGTTTGGGCATTGTGAGCCATTGAAAAGAAAGCCTGAAATGTGTTTAGACGGAGCCATGGAACCATGTGTCTGTCCCCATAATCTTGAACTAGAGGCAGTAACCCAGGAGGGACCATGTCGGTCATGAACAGAAAGGGTTTGCAGAAACAATGCCTTAGCAGGCTGCTTTCAGTGAGGTCATTCTGGAGTCTTGAAGATGCATGTCGCCTCTCTCATTTTCTCTTTATTTTTCTTCTCCATGCCTTCGCTTTTAGAGGAAAAGTCCGGTAAGAGAAAACATGCCTTTTTCATGTTTTGGACAAATTATATGTATTCCATTAATTTTTACCATCTGTCTATCTAATGACTGTTTAACATCAAAACAAGAGTTTGAATATCAAAACCAAACTTTGTGAGCCAGGTCAAAGACAAATTACATCATTAGGGACAAGGAAGTCAGTTGCTAAGAGATACCATGTCCGTTATTTGGGGCTACAAAGCAGTTTTAACAGAAGGTTACCCCTGTGTCATCACAGCCATAGAGCCCAATATTTTTCATCCAAAGTTTCATTCCTTACAGCTTACACTTTAATTGGTCAAGCTACCTCTGCAAACCATGAACACTGAATATTTTAGTGGCAACTTGCCGGAATCCTGAATATCAGCGGAGCTGGCCTGTGCGGAGGGAGCAGTAGAGGATTTAGGATTATTTTGTTTTTATTCATTCCTATTTGTTTCAGTAAATCAAAATACCCCCTCCTGGGATTGCTGGAGGTGGGGAAGAGAGCTCTTTATGAAGTGGGAAACGGCTCACTCAGTGGGTGACCAGTGCTTGCCCCCAGCCTAATGACCTGAGTCAATCCTGGAAACCACGTGGTGGAAGGAAAAACACCTGACTCCCACACAAACCAGGGCATCCATGCACCTGCAGACACACAATTTAAGTATAATAAACTGTAAGTCACCTCTTGAGTACTGCTTGCTAGTGCCAGTGGGTGATTTTTTTAGTGATAGCACAAATGTGATAGAATAGAATTACCTCTTTATCTTAGACCAACGTAGATCTCAAATGAACATTTAAAAAAAAGAAGAAGAAGAAATGAAGAAATAAAGAGGAGTTTGTTCTCTTGGTTGCATGGTTACGTGGAATTTGAAAACTTGTCCCTAGCATGCCCGTCCAAGGCTGATGTGGGTAATGGTTGGCGTAAAATACAAGCATGTTTGTTCACATCAGCACACAGTAAGAGGTGGTTGGTCTATTCCACTGAGCTCCACTAGGAGGAGGATTCTGGAACCATGTGCTAACCTTGTGCCTTGGGAGGAAACTGACTCGAAGTCCACATATTAGGAGGAAGGAGAAATGGAGACACAAAACACAAACATGAGTCCACATAGTAACATTTACCAAAATGTGTCCCAAGATTTTATGTTTCCAAACTTAAGATTAACCAAATGTAACTGTGCCCACTTTCTGTTATTTCTGAGCTGGGCCTCTGGGAGTGTGCACGAACCGAGGACCACGCAGTGTGCAGTGCACATCACATTGCTGATGGCCTCAGCAGCCTTTCCTTATGTGGAGCCAGTTTCCTAGCTCTCCTTGACCCCGGATTGTCCTCAGAGTTAAGCAAAGTTGGCCAGTTCTCACTAGTATTTGCCAGTGACAACTTGTCAAACTCTTCGATCCTCCTTGGTTTTCCTCCTAAGAGGAAATGTTGCTGTCCTTACGCCAACGTTAACCATATTTTCACTGTTCACTTTCATCCTTCAGGACATGGCGTAACTCTCTTATTTTTTGAAATGTCCACCATGCTGATTCTGTAGACAGCTTCCCTGTGAATGAAATGTTGATTACTAGCAGGATCTTTGTCTCATCTCCCCAGTGGGGTTTCAGAAGATCGTCTGAGTCTATATCACTGGAAATAATAGACAGCTGACATAACTGACCATATAATTCACAAGAACAAACATAAATGTTGACACATATGATAGCGAGAAGAAAAAACAACAGGATAGAGCCCTGCCAAATACTTTATCCTGACCCTAAAGCATTTAAAAGCAAGTCAGTATGCTGGCCATGATCATAGTAATAACATACTGTTAACACATTCTAATTCTTTCCTAGAAAAATCTGCAACACCTAAGGACTGGACAGAGAACTCAGTAAAATGCTTGCTTACAAACCTAAGGACCTGCGTTAGATCACCAGGACTCACATAAAAAAATTTTTTTTTAAAAATCCAGGAATGGTTGAATCACCAGATGGTCATTGTGCTGATGGTGTAGAAACAGGAGGGTCACAAATATCAGTGCTCACCTCAAAAATATCCTCAAAATACAAAATAAGAATCGTCTCAAAGAGAAACAAAATTCATCTTCAGAGCCTTCTCCAAGGTGCACCAGATGACCAATGGATTTAAATAATTAGTGATTAATTATGAATGGAGGAATGTGTCCAGAACAGAAGCAGATAGGTCACAAGGTCTCTCTCTCTCTGAACAATCAGAAATGATCAATATTATGAGGACACAGTCTGTGTGATACAAATTCCTGCAATCAGAAGTACACTAGCCACCTGCAGGCTCTGTACTACTGGATGTTTGTTTTATTTGGTTATGCAGTTAAAAATAATTTGGCAGTTAAAAATAATCTGGGCTCACATTTAAAAACTAAACGAACTCGGGGTTTTTTTTTGTCTTATTTAAATTTATTTTTTATAATGTATTCACTTTACATCCTGATTGTAACTCCCTCATCTCCCAGTCCCACCCTCTGTCCCTCTTCCCCTTATCTCTCTCCCCTATTCTTCAGAAGGGGGAGCCCCCATCTCCTACTATTTGACCCTGGCCTCTCAAGACTCAATTTTATTTATTTTTTAATGCTGGTTATTCATTTCTCTATAAAGAGAGGGCAGCAGTGAACCCATCTCCTCACACTGGGGGTCCAGTGGCCAACAGAGAAGAGCTTGGTGATGTAGTTTCCTGACTACCCTTTGAGCATCTAGATGGATCTCCCTGCTTCTAAAGAAGGCCAACAGCAGATCCAAAATTCATTTTCATCTACCTTGGATGCTAATTCCATAATTCATAGAACACAAATAGAATGCTAAGTGTTTTGAACTTTGAGGAAAATGACAGAGGGGTAAAATAATTTCCCAATGCCAGTGCATGGATGGAAGCCAGGGCCCCACAAATAAAACTGAGTAGCAGGCAAAGACTGCCCCCAACCCCAGGTGATGCTTTGCTGATCTTTCTGTCCTGTAGAGATATTTAATGGTCATGATGTGTATAAATCCTCTCCACCTGACTTCTAGGAATCTTTTCCTTCTGAAGACTTCAGAAGCTCTTAATCACAGACCTTGAAGCCGTCTGCATCTGTTCTTGGCACAGCTTTGGGTCTTTTGGATTCTTGCTAATCAGCCTGCAACTGCACAGATTTGAACAGCTAGTCCTTGATTGAAAAAAAATTGTAAATGAAGTCTCTAAAATGTTATCACAGGAGCTTGCTTTTTACTAGAAAAATATAAGAATGAACTGATTACTAAAATCTATTTTTATCTCAGAAAATTAAGATATGACTTAATTTGAGATTACTATATTTGATAAGATTTTAAAAGTGTTTAGCTTAATTTTGAATGGAGAGAGTATGCCTCTCTTTGGCTGCAGTCTGCATTTTATTTTCCACGATTTATCATAATCATTATGACATACTCCCTCAATTTATTATATTAGGGGATAAATAGCACCTTACTTACAATACTTTTAATTTTTGTCATATAACAATAATGTATCCCAAATAGTCATATAAAAGTGATTTTTCCTCAAAACAGTATTGTAATCTCAGCCCAAGGATACTTACAGACTCCAGTCCTTTTATTCTAATACTCCTTAAGTTGCAACCACACAGAGAGACGGGTTTTTAATAAAGGTGGGGTGAAAAACGCAGTGGTACTTAACGCGCTAACAAAGTCTAAACTACCAGGCATCATGTTGCCTACCATATGTCTAGAGGCCTTTTTTACAAGCCTAGCTCAGAAATGACCATGCCTGGATGATACCCCGTGCCTTAGTGTCACGATGGTTCAGGAGTCCTCTCATAATGCCACACTTGAAATCGGGTCTTCCGACTCACTGGGTCTCAGACCTCACTTTGAACCTAGCATCCATGGCAGCCTCCCAAGTATGAAGGCACAAGCTTTTGTTCCCGAGATGCAGCTGTCTGTCCCTGTGTTTGAGCAGCTGGCCTCTACGGAGGAAGCATCTACCTTCTAATGGATCTTAAAAGCAAAGCTTTGCCTAACTCCTTCAACTCCCACATCTGTATCCCTCCTGGTGCAGCAGAAAGACCCCCCAAAAGGAGAGTGTTGGTCACACTGATGGCAGCTGTCACCAAGGTTGGAGGAGTAAAGAGGAATGTGTCCATGTGGTGTGTTCTCCAGATGTCCACGAGTGTGTTTCTTGTTGCCAGACAGTTTTCACAGCTCCCATATGTGTTTATCAGCAGTTATCCATAAGAAGGTTGCCCAAAGCACTGACCCAAGGCTGCATGAAAGCAACTACTACTGCCCCCCTGAAATGAACATTCTAAGAACAATAGAGAAAATCCAAAGAGTGGGCCCTCTATTTCCTGTCACATCTTTGGAGGCTCTCTCATTGTCTACTTATGGGAATATACGGCATATGGGAAACAGACTTGTCTAGACTATTGAGATATCTTAAATATGTCTCCTTCCTAAACATTCTGGAGAAAAACTACTTTTGATGAGAAGTTATAATAAATCACCAATGAGGATTCTGTATGTTCCTGCCTTGTTTTTATGGACAGATACATAAAGCTCTGCTACAACAGCAAAGTTGTATACAGTAGTCTCTCTTTGGAGTTCTCCAAAGCTTCCTGTGGCTTGATCCCTAACCACAGCCTGCCTGTCTTGCTCTCACCTGGTGATTCAGAGTGTATGGTTGGTAACTGTTTTTAAAGTCTTCTGTTACCCACGCCTGTTGACTGATCCATCATTCTCTGACTAGGTGTCTGTTCTCTCTTCCTTTTTGCTGATCACAGAGGCGCAGCCCGGTAAGAACTCTCAACGTTTTAAACCTTAAAACATGTGTAGAGAAAGTTGCTGCTCAAAGGGAGGTGGCCAGGTTGGTTTCTCGTTACCTTTATGATCACCCACGGCATGAGAAGCAAATGAACTAGGTTCACTGGTCGGAAGCTTCCATGGCTATCTTAAGTTTGAAGGCATGGTTCAGAATCATCAGAGCATTTTTCCCTGTAACAAATGGAATTGGTGCTGATAAGTGTATGTATATCTGGTGTGTGATATAGGGGGGTTGTATGTATGTGATGATGATGGTGATGATGATGGCAGCAGATGATGAACGGGAGAAGAAATTTCTTCTTCAGAAATAATAATAATTATTATGTTTTTGATGATGATGATGTAGGCCTAGAGAGAGAGCTCAATGGTTAAGAGCTTGTTGTGAACTTGAATTGGGTTCCCAGAACACACACTGAGCAGCTCTTAGCTGCCTTTCACTTCAACCACATAAGTCTGCACTTTTCTTGACTCTGCATGTGCCTGCACTTACACTCACATGCCCACACAGGCACACATACACATATATAATTTTTAAATAATAATTTTTAAAAAAATATTAATGAAACTGAAGAAAAGACTTTTCAAACAACATAACTTTTAAGCCCAAATTCAAAATATGTCCCTGGACCATAACTTGCATTACACACTAATACATACCATTATTCACCCTAAGAAAGGGAGGCATACACTAGGTTGTCACGTCATTCTGCACCCCACCACTTTAGACAAATCTGCCAATATATTCATCATGTTAGTCCTCATTTTTCAAAGGGAAATCAGCCATTTACCTCAGGTGAAAGAATCAGAAGAATTTAAAGCAATATGGAAGACTCTTTGCTGCTTGAAGTAACCCGTCTACCGAGTCAGTCCGTTAAGAGTCGGGTGTGGCGGGTATGGTGATGCACACCTGTAGCCCCAGCCTTGGCAGGCTGAGGCAGGAAAGTAACTACAAGTTCAGAGCCATCTTGGGCTTCAGAGTGAGGGCAAGTTCACTTGGGAATACTTAGCAAAATCCTATCTCAAAGAGGGGGGGAGGGGAAGAGAGGAAGGGAGAAAGAGGAACAGAGACAGAGTGAGGGAGGGTGAGAGAGCGCAAAGCTCTCTAAGTGTGTGCCAATCAACAATCAATTAGTACGTGAGGCAAATATCACCCTTTACAGGTGGAAAGCTGCTGGTTTTCAATTTAAGCTCTGGGATGGCATCTCGAGAGACATTCCAAATCAGCCATTAGGTGCTTTCCCAGATGGTGAGAAGTAACTCACAAGGAATGAATGTATTAATTCAAACTGACAAATCACTGCTTTATATACATGCATGTAAATGTATATATATATATATATATATATATATATATATATATATATATATATATACACACACACACATTTGTATAGGCAGCCATAATCATTGAAATGAAAACATGGTCGCTTGAGGAGGCTTCAGCCAATGGGCTTCCTTCCTGGGTGTGGCCTCTGTGGTGACAGCACCTCAGCCTCATTCTCGCTTGTTACTCTGCAGCTTCAGGTCCTCAAAGGGCTGTGCGACACACCCAGCTGACAAGGAAACTCTTTCCTGTTGGGCCACTTGAGTCTATTCCCTTACAATCGCTTTATTCCCTCCTATTTCAAAACATCCGAGCTTTTCTGTATGTTTCTTCCATGTCTGGCTCGCATTTAACTCACCCGTTTCATGAGGTGTGCATGATACTGTTGCAGCAGCTCCCTTGCTGACTTTCAGGGATAAATATCTATGGAAGGAACGCACACACATGGTACTTGGTGAATGCTGAAGAGTTGCCTTTCTTGCTTCCTTGGGTATTGCAATTTTAATAACGTGAGCAGTGTAGATAGACCTAAAGGCTTCAGTTCAGGCGCTGCTATCTCCTCTCTGCTGGATTGCAGTTCTTACAGTACAGAGTGAGGCCCTGTTCCCTCAATCAGCTCATTGATATTAGAATATTCAGTATTTGAATCCTTATGCCTCTTCCTTTAGACCTTAAGGCAGATCTCATATCTGAGGGTCCGTAACCCAGGAAAACATTTCAGTTCTGCTTGAATTCATGCTTCGGTCATCTGCATATATCTGAGCTCCCATAATGAGCAAGGCAGGTTGAAATCAGCATATTTAGTTCACTACTAATAATGTGATCATTCTCTCTCAGGCACACAGGATAAGAGCAAACAAATTGCCTTTTTCAGGCAAAACAAGCTAGAAAATGTAGTCTGTAAGATTAAGCCACCCACCAAGAAACATCTAATGGGTTTGTCCTGACTCAAACTGTTCCTCTGTCATAAATGAATTTGAATTGGGACAGAAAAGTTCTGATTTGCCAGGCCTAGGAACGATAAAGTGCAGCTCATGGGTACACTGTCCAGCGCTAAATCACTCCCTGCAAGGCTGACATTATAATCCAAGAGAACACAGAACAGCAGTTCCACTCCCCACGGTTGAGGGGCGGGGATGAGTGCTGCTTGGACCACTTCCTTGTTCCCCTACTTTTTCTGCCTTTCTCCAAAGGCAAACCATGCTCTGCCTCGAGAAGCTTCCCTCCCAGAGTCTTATTTTTCTAGAAGTGACCATGTTAAGAACCTTTCACAGCGTCTGACTTTCAGTCAGAACTTTTCAATGAGTTGCTTTTCCTGTCATCTGAAAAAAAAGTTTATGCCAAGACTCTAGCCCCAGAGGTGACCTGCATGGATTATCCCTGCCAGAGCTGTTCACATTCTGACAGAGGCTTTGCAAGAAGCGATGGCTCCTGGTTGGCCAACTGGGAGCAGCAGGTGGGGGAAGGGGAGGAAGCCAAAGGGGGAAGGTGGGTAGGGAGGGTGGGGGCTTCTGGGCTCCCATTGTAAACCACTCAAGTCACCTGAGTAGACTTTAACAACCACTACTTTAACCCTTTAAGTCCTGTCAGTTCTGATGAATGTTTACTAACTGCTTCAGGGTCCCATCTGACCAGGAACAGACAGTACCCACACACTCCAGAATTTTCAATTACTAAGCATTTAATAAGTTTGGATTCTTATGTGCTAGAGTTCAAGAGGAACCTGGTTGTAAGAGACTAACTTGTGTCCTTACTAAATCCACCCAGGTAAGGGGCTTGCTTATTCTGGTGACTTACAGATTACTCTCCCTCTTCTCCGTCACTGTACAGTAGCATGAAAAGCTGGTGTGTGTGTGTGGTGTGTGTGCAGGTTCTAACTTCAATGTGGTTTTGAGGCAAATTTCCTTTTCCCAATCTGGGGTATCTTTGAGTTCAGTTTAATTGAAATGACGGAAATAATACATATTGTACATAATATATCTGTGGTCCTAAGCCTTATAGTGTTTATTTCTAATTCTAGGGTGCAATTAAAAGGAACTTATCCAGTAAGTATATTTTAGCTCCCAGAAATAGAGTATGATTTGGCAGAAGAAATAGTTCCTTGGATCTTGGAGCATATTTGCATTCGAATTGCAGTTTGGGGACTGACTTTTAAGGCTTAAAAACACACACACACATTTACAACAAAGACTTCTTTTTTTTGATGGAGAGTATCTGTGTTCTGAATAATGCTTTAAATTCTCAAAACGAGTATGTTTTTTTTGGAAAACATTGATGCTTTCTTCCTGTATTTGTCAGCTAATTTAATCAAATGTGTTTGATCATTGGTGCTAAGGGTGAGGAGAGAAGGGAGGTGAACAGAGGACAAAAGGCAGATACCACTTACCCATTCTTACATTACTGGATATGAAATGTTCAGCCCACCAAAGTGATATGATACAAGATAGCATATATCGGGTCTGATGTCCCTCCTGCCACATTCAATGTATCCCAGGACATTTTAAATTCATTATTAAAGGTGCAACATTTTCTTGCCATTTATAGAAAAATCAGGCTGACAACTGGATCTGTGCACTATGGGCATGTGGCCTGGATTATTATTCCCTCATGGTAACTGAGAATCAGAACCCAGCCAGGCAGTAGGCATTTGAAGAATGGTAGGCTGTTTCTCTGGGCTCTACAGTATACAAATCTGCAGTTGTTTGGCTTGTTTATGGTTGTTCTTTGGCTTATGAGGTTTTTACAAATGCCAGAGAAATCCTACTACATATGGCAAATATATGGTTGAGGCATTGCCAGGAGAGAGGGTTTGTTTTTCAGTTTTCATGTTAAGTTGCTTATTGATGAGACTTAAATCTCTAAGTGTTTCCGAACATAACTCATATGACATACCAGAAGGGACTGCTAAAGATATACCTAAAAAAGGTCCTTTGTCCTGTGTGTCAGGTGAAGAAGTCGCAAGACCCAGGCGTTCCACCCCAACTCCAGAGCTTACAAGGTGAGCATGGATGATACCAGTCTTGTTTTAGCATGGACTTTTAACTGTTCAGCAAATATCCTCCAGGCATCTATCAATGAAGGGCCTAATGTGTGTGAGTTCATATGTCCACAGCGTGGGCTAAATATGCTGTCATTTCTAACACATGCAGCCCAAAGGGGAACCTTTGGTTAAGTGTCTGCAATTGTCTATAGCAGAATATGGTCTGCTCACTGATGAGAAACATGCTTTATAAAGAGGTCTTTTAACTTCTGGAATGTTCATCTGAGATACATTATATTGTCCCCAAAAATAGAGAAGTCTGATAGTTGGATATACTTTCATCATACATTCCAACTTCTAAACCAAAAGAACCTTCCACTTTGTTGCCCAACCTCTACCGCAAACTACTGTATTTCACCATGGATTCTTTGAATGAAGTGTTATGTTTTCCAAAGTGAGTTAGTTGTATCTTTTAAAATTTGGCTGTGCTTTGTCTTCTCATCCTCCACTGGTCTCCCCACTTTCCTCTCCAACCTTCACCTGCATGCTACTCACAGATGGTAAAAATTAGGTTCACAGATGGTAAAAATCAAGTCTGGAGAAGGGATGGAGATACTTATGCAGCATCTGCTTAATCGTCAGCCTATATTAGTGGTTAGGAGGAAAGACGAGATATCTCAATGCTCTCTCTAAGATGTACTGATTTGGGACATCACTTGTTTATTAGGCAGGAGGGGGCAAAACAAAATTAGAAGCTGGCTATCTCAGTTTCTTTATTCCAACACAAACTTCCTGGGCACAATTTAAATAGCCTCATGCTTGACTTTCACTGAACTGCATTAACTACAAGAAATCGGGTCATATCTTGGTTGGGGTTTCTATTCCTTTGATAAAATAGCATAACTAAACCCAACTCAAAGAAGAAAAGGTTTTTAAGTCTCAAGTCACAGTCCATCATCAAGTCAAGGCAGGAACTCGGAGGCAGGAATTGAAGCAGAGGCCATGGAGGGTGCTGCTTACTGGCTTGCTCCTCACGGATTTGCTCAGCCTGCTTTCTAAAGAACCCAGAACCACCAGCCCAGAGATGGAACCACCCACAGTGGGCTAGGCCCTCACATCAAGAAATGACCCCATAGACCAATCCTATAGCGACATTTTCTCAATTAAGATTCTTTCTTTCCAGATAACCCTAGCTTATGTCAAGTTGCAATAAAAACTAGGCAGCACAGGTATAGATTTTTTAGGTCAAGCATATTGGCACATATCTGCAGCCCTAGTGCACAGGAAGCAAAGGCATGTGGATCATAAGTTTTAAGAAAGCCTGGGCTTTATAAGAAACTGTGACAGAAAGGTGCCTTGTAATAAATTGGCATCTGTAATCTGCCACTTCTATGTGCAAAGACTTACCCTGCTTTGAAAGTGTTTTCTCCTTCACTGTGTTTCTGTTGGAACTGCACTTAAGCCTCTATTAGGAGCACAGGATCTTACCTCCTACCATGACCCTTTCTTGCATGACATCCTTGTGTGATACTTTCTAAGCCCAACAGAAGCTTTGCATACACGTGTACATGCCTGCACATGCAAATGCATGTGCTTGTTGAAACAAGAAAAGTGTTTGAGAGTTTGTGGTTCTGAGCATTAATTTTTGATCTTTCTCTTTATATATTACACACAAATGTGATGTAGCAAGAAGCCTCTGGATGATACTCTAGCCCTTGCTCCTCTCTTTGGTCCACCGTTAGAATCAGCTTTTGATGAACAGAAGACGGAAGGTAGGGAACTGCATGTCTGTGGCACTGCTCTGACGTCACTTCTCCAAGGCCAAGGCGCCTAACTGAGGTGTGCTGTGAATGTGCCGTCGGCCTCCCATGGTGGAAACTAAAGCTCCAAGTGACGTGAACGCGTGCTCGCTTTAGTCGAAAACCATCTATTCCTCTAGGACTTGGAATTTTACTCCCAGAATAACTAATGGATAAAAAGTTTGCTCCTGAAAGTAGGCCAGTAAAAATGAATGTGGATCTACACAAATCCACTCGGAGAGCTGCTGTGAGAAGTGTAAACGGAAGTATGCATGGAGTGTGCTGGTCTCTCCCTCAGCAGCGAGGCCTCTCTGATGGCATTCACTCTTTCCAGCTCATTAGGGCAGTGTCAGTGGGCTGGTGCACAGGTGTGCTGACTCTAGGCCCAAGAAGCATTGCTAAGAGAGAAACGCTATGAAAGAAATACCTTCATTTCTGCTTTGAGCTTTGGGTTGCCTACTAAATACTTATACTACAGTTAAATATTTAAGGATTTAAAATTAACCATGTTTTTGAAGGAATGTAAATAATGTGTGTCTTGGTGATACAAACCACCCCTTTAAAAGCTGGAGCCATTCTGTATTCGAATTGTATTTATGTCCAATACATATATTTCCAATAAGTGGAGTTGATATTATTAACTGTCGTGATAAAACTTGTTTGACTTAAAAACCGTATAAAGTGGGACTGGAGATACGGCCCCACACTTGTGGAAACGTGGTTCAGAGCGCTGCTCTTGCAGAGGACCCAAGTTCAATCTGAAGTCCCCACATTGAACAAGTGCCTGCAACTGTGGCCCCAGGGGGTTCAACCCTCTCCTCTGAACTCCACAGGCACCTGCACTCACATGCATAGACAGACACATTTATGCACACAATTAAAAATACTATCCTTTTAAAAAGAGCTCTAAGGTATATATGTGATAAGATGGTAACTTTCTAGAAATAGCCTTAAGACTCACAGAATATGCCAGGCATAGCGGTGCACACCTTTAATCCCAGCACTTAGAAGGTGGAGGCAGGCAGATCCCTGTGAATTCAAGGCCAGCCTGGTCTACAGAGTGAGTTCCAGGACAGCCAAAGCTACATAATGACACCCTGTCTCAAAAGCAAAAGGACTTATATAATAAGTAGACAGGCAGACGAGGCTAAAGCAACAAAAAGATTTCAAAGTACAGCAATCGAGACAGAGTTTTATTTCTTGCTAAGAAGATAGAGCCCTCTGAGGGCTAGTCTTTAGTCCTCAATAGTTACCTTCATCTCTGAGTCCAAGGACTTGCTCCAGCTTTTACCCCTTCAAGAAGAAAAGCAGTGGATGAGGCCAGAGAATTCGCTGACACCTACTGCAAAAGCAAACTCCAAAACAGACACACTTCAAAGCACACTGTAGACAATTGGTGTAACATGGCCAACAAAAACCTCATCTGTGGAGAATGGATCAGTAGCAGCCAGCTACACCTGGATGCTTTCAATGATTTAGTTAGACAAATTTATTTATAAAAAAAGCGTTCCGAAGTACCCCCTTCCACTTGTAACCTAGAACTATACAAAATGTAGCCTTGGGGGGAGACAGTCCTTTGTATTCTGAAAGTCATCAGTGATCAGTCTCTGTTTCATGACATAACTGTAAGGTGACTGGTGTGGTCGCAGCTGAATCTGCCCTTTCGGGGCATTTCACACACATACAAAAGTTATCTCCGCTGAAAACGGAAGCAGTTTTTTAAAAACATAGGTTGTCCCCTACATTGAACCCAGAGAAGCAATGCTGCTCCCAGCACAGAACTTAAGCAGGCACGGAGGCCTGAGACAGAGGAAGGCATACATCTGGACTCACTGACGAGTCTTGCTTGACTGTCCTTCTGGCTGTAGCCACTAAAGTTCGGCAAAGTTCTGACATTTGCACCAACCATGCCAGCCCTTCTCTTTGCCAAGCCTCTCTTATCTGCTCATTTACTTCTTCAGAATGATTTTCCTACGGTTGGTTTCTTAGAAGGCCCGGGAGGGGGAAGCCTGCAGTTTGGAAAAAGCTGTGCCTGGCCAAGTCTCACCTCCTCTACTTTTTTTTTTTTTTTTTTTTTTTTTTTTTTTTTTTTTTACAGACAGGTGTTTAAGAACACTATAGGTTTTTCTCTCCGCCCCCCCCTCCAAAAAAAAAAAAAAAGGCATTGACTTTTACCACATGGTGGTGCTGTGAGAATGAAATACAGGATAACAGCTGCTTGAAGGCTTAATGTACCTTCTCCATGTACACATGTATTTCTACCTCACTACCATCTTCATCCCTCCTAGATTGAATACTGTCTTCTTGAGGTTGTTATTGTCTCCCCTTTCCATTACAGAAGGAAAGCTCAGAGGCGCTTAAAGGAGTTGCCCAAGACTCTGCGCTAATCTTGACACTGCAATGAAACCCACATCCAACTCCCTGAACTGTACAGTGCATAGCAGCGCACTTACTGAAAAGAGTCTAGTTATTTGCATGTGAGCAATAGCCATCAAAACAAGAGGAAAAATAATGTTACACACAGTGCTCTCAGACCAATACCCAGTTGCTCTGATTTGCTTCATACATCTAAACAACTATTCATTTTTCTGGTTGTTGGGCTCAAGAGATGGCTAAGAGCACTAGCTGCTTTTCCAGGAATCCTTAGTTCAATTCTCAACACCCACACAGTAGCTCACAGCCAACTGGCACCTCCCGTTCCAAGAGATTCAACTTCTGGCTTCTTCAGGCACCGAGCACACACAGGTGCGCAGACATACATGAAGACAAAGCACCCATACACATAAAATAAAATAGGGTTTTAATTTTTTTTTAAAGTTCTGGCTCTCTCAAAAATGTCCAACAAACATCTTTAGAGTAGTTATTCCTCCTTATGGTGTTGTAAAGGGTTAAAAGCCTGCGCAATCTTTAAAAATAGGAACCACTGCACAGAATCCAGACATTTTCAACATCAAAGCATATTCATGGAAGTCTTTAAATAAACCAGCTAACAACAAAAATAAATGTTCATGAAGTAATTTCTAAACTTTTGGAATGGTACAGGAATGGGGACAGTAAGTATAGCGGTATCTGGGACGTCCTTAGGTGACTATAACCAGGTAGAAAGTATAGGTTCTAGTTGAATTTTCCCTTACCATAGCTCCATTCACACACACAGAGATGCCCCTTACTCCCCTTATACTGCGCTCTGGTCCTGTTCTCTGCCTGAAGAGCACATGGATCAGCACACTTCTAAATTAAACTTCCAGGATGAGGCAAGACGTGGAGATCATGTTGCAAAGCTCAACTTTAACTTAAGTTCTACATTCTTGTTCTTGTTTGAACTTACTGTGAGAAATTCTGTTTTTATGTTTCCAGTTCTTTTAGATCAGCCTGAGATATGGGGTTCAGGCCAACCAGTTAACCCAAGCATGGAGTCGCCAAAGCTAGCAAGACCTTTTCCCACTGGAAGTAAGTCATCTCGCTTTCTGTCTTCATAGTAAGACCTTAGGCAACTCCTGGAAGGCCTGGGCAGATAAAATGTGAATTTAAAAAGAGACACCACTATCTAACAGCCTATGTCATATTATCTAAGCTGGGATGAAATAACAAAAGGAACTGGCATTGCTAGCCTTGAAGCAGCCTGTCTTCTAGCATGGTACAGGAACCCTTGTTCATCCACCCTTCCCATAAGTCTATGTACAAATAAGAAGTTGAGCTGAAGGCACTGGACAGTCACACCACATGAGCACCAAAGAAGTCCGACTGGGTCTCTGCTAGTCCCAAATGGACAGCTGAGACTGCACAGGACTCTTATATACCATAAGGACGAATACTAAAGAGAAGAATTTACACTGCAACCACAGAGCAAGCAGAACTGCAAGATGCCCATGAGTGAAATAGCATTTTTGTGTGTGTATACACACACACACTCACACACACATACAGTGCTGGGGGTGGAGAGGGGAGGAATGTCAGGAAGACACTCTTTCTGGGGTGTGGGGGTAGACAGGACTAGTCAAGGCTCTCTACCTTTTGGAACCACCTGGTCCATTCTGATCTCAGGATATGAAAGATGAGGCCACACTTAAAGTTCACAGCTGAAGCTAGGGAAGGCTTATGACAACCATGTGAACTCTTGAATCTACCACACACTGCAGATGAAAAAAAAAACCATACATTTAAAGAAAAAAGAAAGTTTACCAGTTGGATGAAGAACTCCAAATTTCATCTAGCAAATAGGAAGAAATGTTATTCAGAAAGGTGGACTTTTTGGTAGGGGCCAAAGTGCTGTCCTTTTATTTTATTTTTTTTATCTTAGGATTTTATTTCTTAAATGTCT
This sequence comes from Pachyuromys duprasi, assembly GCA_028658305.1. NCBI lineage: Eukaryota > Metazoa > Chordata > Mammalia > Rodentia > Muridae > Pachyuromys > Pachyuromys duprasi. The sequence continues at coordinate 29,232,809 of CM053754.1, read as the reverse complement.
GTGATTGTAAAAGCATAGTACTGCAAAATATGTCTGGACACAATGAAGGCAACATTTTCCAGGCTGGATTTAAAAGCCTTCCCTGGAGCCCCCTCAGGACCATTGCTGTCTCCAGGAGCACACAGTGGGCAGGGACTGTGTGTTACCAGGATTCATGATCAGCCACAATCCCTCCAGAAAAGCTAGTGTTTGCTCAGCGCAGTTCCCCTGGCTCCTAGTCAAGGAACGGAACTTAACCATGGCTTGGCATGTGTTGAATGAATACAATGTTGATATTGTTGTTTTCTGGCCTTTTGAAAAACTCCTGTGGATGTAAGATGAAGGAATCTGAGTATGTCTGTCTCTTGGGGTCCTGGTCAGGGTTATCACTGCTGTGAAGAAACACAGCAGTGATCAGAGCTACTTGGGAGGAAAGAATTTATTTGGCTTACACATCCTAAATTATAGTCTGCTGATAGAACACCAAGGCAGGAACTCAAACAGGGCAGGAGCCTGGAGGCAGGAGCTGATGCAGAGGCCATGGAGGAGTGCAGCTCACTGTCTTGCTCCCCATGGCTTGCTCAGCCTGCTTTCTTGTAGCACCCGGGACCACTATCTTCCAGGTGGTCCCACCCACAGGAGACTGGGCCTTCTGCAGGCCTACCCTCAACCCTATCTTCTGGTGCCATTTTTTCAGCTGAGGCTCCCTCTTCTCCAGTGATTCTAGCTTGTACCAGGTTGACCTAAAACTAGCCAGCACATTTGCAATTTTTTAAAATTTAGACCAAGGCTAGCTCACTTCCAAGACCAGATGTATGAATAAAATCCCAAGTCATGCTTCTTTTTACTTTTGTTGCATACTTCTGGAAGAATGTGATCACTCTTTCCTTTACTTCCCTCTCTGTAGCTCCTCCACCTTTGCCTCCAAAAACTGTACCAGCCACCCCGCCTCGGACAGGCTCCCCCTTAACAGTGGCAACAGGTAAACTGGGTTTTTTACAGTTCTGAGACGGTGGGGCTAACAGAGCCATGGCGTTGGACTACAACATGCCCTTGATGCCGCGGGAAAGCATAGGCTGTGCTGATACCCACAGTGCTGGTGTTGAATTTTGATTTGACTGCAACTTACTGTGCTGACTTACTGTGAGGTACATGCAAATCTCCGTGTGTACTCACACACTCAGTTTTTCTTCCGCATTTTTTCTATGATGAGGGCTGCACTGATTCAACGGTAGAGTGAACTAGCGGTAAGATGAAAAAGTCAACTATTTACTCGTCCTCTCGCTTTGTTGCCTCTCATTTGAATGACTTGAAGACGAATAATCTTGGAGTAAAAGTTTGCATCTTTCAGAGCCATTAGGCCTTTGGTTAGAACCAAGACTGTGACTGCCTAGTGTATAAGAGCATTAGTGGGTCCTAGGGTGAGCAGTATACTGTTGGAGGGATTATTTTTCCCCGTGGTCATTCAAATAGTTAATCATTTCACTGCAAAGGCTGTGGTAATCATTGTAAAATATGGCAAGGAATTGCTGTAAACTGCTTTATACATATTGTTTTTGAAGCACAGCTTCCCATTCTATCCAAATCAATACTATGCGTTCATGCAATTTATAATCTGCCAGGTCTTATTGGACGAGCAATTCAAAAGTGGCAAGAGTGATTTTATTTACCTGGGCCCCAGAATGTGGCTCTTTATCTTTGGAACGCTGTAGCGGCTTTACAGTTGGATGTCCCTGCAGCCTGGTGAGTTCCATAGAGACGGAACCAGGATATTTATCAGAAAAACAGAGAGTTAGGCACAGTCATTTATGAAATTTATACCGACTCAAGCCCAACAGAGAGTCATCAACAGCGTCATACATAAGGTATTTGCCAGTTCAGCTGTTTGGAGACCCTGTGTTTCCAAAATTGTGACAGCTACAAATAAATCTACAAGCAACAAAATCACAACTTCTTGCCAGCTGTGTAAAACACTGCCCCATTTATCTGTGGCTGTGGAGCCTTGGAAATTAACTCCTCTCCAATCAAAAACATGGAAATATCAAGCCAGTTCTCATAGCTCACAAGTCATTTACAAGTTAATAGCCTTCCGGCTATTTAGGCAGCAGTTTCTAAATTGAAAAGCCTTGTTGCTTTAAAAGAAAGGAAGAAAGGGAAAAAAAAAAGGGGGGGCTTTTCTTCACATTGTAATTATCAAATATTTTCTATTTCACTGAAGAAGCCAGTTTTTAATTCTTCCTCTTATTGATATGTATTAAAAAAGAGTGCATGGCTAATATTTAAGCAAAATGGAATTTTCTGTATCATACATATCATATCACATGCATCGCAGTCACTCCTAGTTTGTTAGCAAGCTTTGCTTTGCAAGAAAACAACTTCTAAAGATGTTTTATTTTTTTCCTCCCCTGCTAAGCAGGTATACATAGAACATTTCTGATCAATAGTAAATGCCTTGCTGTGGCCCCCCATGTGTGTTTTGTATGGAGTGTGTCGTGTGTGTTTGTACATATTTATGTGGGGTTAATCTTAAATAACCTTTTTGTGTTTCTAGCATATTTAAAGCATATCTATAGCTGAATGTGATGTCCTGTTTTTGTTTTGTTTTGTTTTCAGTTAGCAGAGATTATCATTAGTTTCACCAAATATTCTGTTTAGCATTCTAGCCTGGAGACACTTTGTTAAAAAAAAGAGGAGGGCCCTTTCCAGGGCCCAAATCTTTGTGAACCCTGTTATGTGTGCTCAGCAAGCCAGGCTTTCTGAAACACCCTCCCTTTGGGTAGCTGCACTTTCAGAGCCTGAGGGTCTCTGTGACCCTGATAGGATCTTTTCAAAATGGTCAACTGCTGTTCTGTTCCACTTGAGAGCAGTATTGTGCTCAGCATTTTAAGTAATGGTGAAGTGGTCAACCGCAGTCACCATACGGAGGAGTGAACCCTAGCATAGAAATGCGATGGTCACATCCTGAAGCGAGCACCTACACCCTCCTTTCAGTGCTTCATTCAATAAAGGTATTTTGACATCATGAAGGATGCCCACTGAGGGCCCTTACTGGTGCAGCACACCTGCTCTGCCTCCTCCCTCCTTCTAGCCCCTATACAAATAAGAGTAAGGGTTAATAAAAATTTAAAATCAACTACTTTAACCACAGGAAATGACCAGGCAGCCACAGAGGCCAAAATTGAGAAACTACCATCCATCAGTGACCTGGACAGCATTTTTGGCCCCGTGTTGTCCCCCAAGTCTGTTGCTGTTAATACTGAGGAGACGTGGGTCCATTTCTCTGATGCATCCCCGGAACATGTTACTCCAGAGTTGACTCCAAGGGAAAAGGTGGTGACCCCACCAGCTGCATCAGACATCCCAGCTGACTCCCCAACTCCAGGCCCGCCTGGCCCCCCAGGCTCTGCAGGTCCCCCAGGGCCTCCTGGTCCTCGCAATGTACCATCTCCGCTCAATTTAGAAGAAGTCCAGAAGAAAGTCGCTGAGCAGACCTTCATTAAAGATGATTACTTAGAAACACTCTCATCTCCTAAAGAGTGTGGGTTGGGACAGAGAGCAACTCCACCTCCCCCGCCACCACCCACCTACAGGACTGTGGTTTCATCCCCCGGACCTGGCTCTGGCAGTGGTACGGGGACCGCCAGTGGTATGTCTTACTGTTGGAGTGTGCTTCGTGTGCTGGGGAATGGCCGTGGCTGCTGCGATGTGAGAGCAATCCCCTCCTCCTGCCTGGCAAATGGCTGTAGGGCTTCCGCCATTCCTCCTTTGGTCTGGTGTCCTGTGGCCCTGTGGCATGTTGTAGTCCGTTGAATGCTCCAGTCATAGTCCAAGTCTGTGAATGTGTCCTGCCCTGCCCTGCCCTCCCAGCGCTGGGAATGCCCTGACTTGTCCCCTACAGTTAGGAGGTATGGGGGGGGGGGAGTTGTTTGGGGTTTTTGTTTTGTTTTGTTTTTTGATGTTGGTGATGATGGTGGTAGTTTTATTTTACATGTAAAGGAAGCTATGGTACCATTGTTTAGAATTCCAGAAAGTTCTGGAAAGATAGATGTCACAGCAAGCATATTACAGGTTAAATGTCTTTTTTTTTTTCCTCCCATTTTTTTTTCTTTTGGTCAGATGCCTCACAAGGGCTGTACAGTTAATAGCTCAAATTCTGGGGGAGGATCACGAGGTTCAAAAAGGAGATTCTTGAGAACAACCGTTGGATGAGTTATCATGCTTCCCTTGCACCTGAGCCACCTGCTCAGTCTTGGTCTCAGACATCAGTAGTTGACATTCATCAGGCCACCATGCCATCTCTGGGTACGGCGGTAGGCAGTGGGATTCAGGATGCAAACTCTCAAGTTGAATTTCTTTTCCTTTCTTTTTTTTTCATTTTTATTTGAAGCTGTATTTTGTGATATATATATAACATATATATATATATATATATATATATATGTTAAAAAGTTAGGAACGCTTGCTATGCACATCGAGGAAATACCAGGATTTTTTCCATACCATTTACCCCACTGTTCAGTCAGCTGGTGAGAGCTTCAGTTACCCTTTCCCCTGCAGGAAAGTTCAGTCTCAGCATGTTCCAGGAGGTCCTGAGTGCCACTTTGATATTTGCCTGCAAAGAGGCCACCAAGGGTGAGGGACTTAGATCTAGAAAGACACAGAGGGAAATGGGCCCTTGTCTCTCTCCTAATCCCACCACTGCTGCCGCTTTCCACAGAACGTCTTCCAGGCCTTGCTCTGTGTCCACAAATACACCTGTGCCTGGTAAAGTGAACGATTCTGTGGGCACCAGGGTGGATCGGATTAACTGTGAACTCAGCCCAGCACCCCCAGCAAAACAATCAATATTTCAGTTTGGGGAGCAGAGCAGTAAACAAAACCAGCCAGCATCTTTGCCATAAGAACCTTGAGAGCTTTTCTTTTCCAATAATAACAACTACAGTCCCCAGCCCTAAGTACGTTACTTCAGCCTCACACAACCACCTGTCTTCAGTACTAAAATGCCCCCCTTTTACATAGGCAAAAACTGTTTATAGAGGTAGCTGTATCAGAGTCTGGATTTAGATGCTTGGGGTTGTCTAAATCCAGCCCTGAGCTGTGCTCCTAACTGCTGTGTTCCCCAGGGACTACCAAAAAGTTTGGTCACGAGACAGGCTGAAGGCATACACTACTGATGCCCACCTGCACCCCACAGTGCTATGAGCTCTCTAGAATGTTCTCCAAAGACTCTTTTCTCTCATTCATTGCTTCTCTCTCCCATCATAGAAGGCTAGAGCAGACAGACCGTCCATGCAGATGTTTCCTTGTAAGGGCTTGTCTGGGATATAAAGCTATGTGCTTACCGGTAAAGAGGGTAAACAACCTCTTGAACAGAAACCCTGAAGAAGGTAGCTGTCAATTTTTAAAAGGGCTTGTGTCTTCATCATTTCCTGAGTTGCTCTTGTCCCTGGGCCAAGGGGTCTTAGGGTTATGAAAGGCTATTTCAAGAAATAGTCACCAATAGTCAATTGTGGGCCATCATGCACTCCTCAAAGCAAACACCTACAGTCAGAGGAGTTGGTTATTCACCTGTGTCTTCCCTTGCCTATCACTTGGCATATTTAAGTTAATTGGCCACTGACCTGGTTTCTATTCTAGAACCTTTGAGAATCTAGTTACTATATCAGTGTTTAACTTCCATTCCCTTATTTTAACTTATTTTTAAAATGTTAGCAATAGAGACTATTAATTCTTACTAACTGAGCTAGAAAATGCTACATTGTATTAAGAGGTTAGATTTATAAAGTGGAAAACTGAACTAGTGAAACCCATGAATACATAAGACTTTATACCTTTATCTCCTTAATTAAGTCCCACTTGATTTGTGACTTCATCTTGTAATTGATGGAATACAGACAAACTGCTCAAAAATGAAAACATAGGCTCTCAACAGTAGGACATTTGAATTCTGTTCCTTGTGACACTTAGCCTGGTATGACCTGCTTTTCCTTAGAAAATCTCAAAATGTGATTAAACACACCCAGTATGCACCCCGTACAGGTGTCTGTTGCTAACCTGTGTGGACTCCACCCACAACATGGCTCAGAAGAGTTAGCTGCTGCTGAAACCGTTGGCACCTAATAGTTTGCTCCAGTGTCTTTAACTGCTTCCAAGCACAAAGTTCCTCAGCCTCAGATAGAGCTTCACTGCCATGCAGACACTTATTCTTGGCCACTATGTGGAGGGAGTGCTAGGGTCCAGAAGAAGTGTTCTGTGCTGACCTGCAGCAAGTGTGGAAGCCAGGGGAAGATGAGAGTTAGGTTCAGAGTGACATGTTCCAGCTCAGGAAAGTAACACACTGCTAAATAAACACACACACACACACACTCCCTGGGGTTTTCTCTTAGTTAGGGTCATTGTGGCTGTAATGTAACACCATGACTGAAAGCAACTTGATAAGGAAAGGGTTTATTAAGTTTACATGTCCTATGGGAAGCCAACACAGGAACTCAAACAGGACATGAATCTGGAGACAGGAGCTGATATAGAGGCCATGGTGGGGTAGGGGGTGCTGCTGCTTACTGGCCTGCTCAGCCTGCTTTCTTGCAGAACCCAGGACCACCTGCCGAGGGATGGCATCACCCACAGTGGAGTAGGGTCTCCCCTATCAGTCACCAATTAAGAAAATGCTCTATAGGCCTGCCCACCGCCTTGTAGGGAGGCATTTTCTCATTTGAGGTTCCCTCTTCTCAGACTATATGATACATGGTGCCATCTTGACATAAAACTTGCCAGAAGAGGTTGAGTTGACCAAACTAGTTGCTGAACTTAAGGAAAGGGTGATGAGCTTCATCTAGCAGACCAAAAACCAAAGCTCAAAGAAGGAACTCAGCCCTGATCACAAACCTTATGAGTAGCAGAGCCTGGATGTGCTGGATTCCATGACCTGCGACTCTACCACTGAGTAGTTCCATTGAGCTACCTACACTGCTTCCAAACCCATCGACAAGCACATAGGAAGAGACATAACACATACATGTGTGGCCTTAAGAAACTGAAAAAACTGCAGCTTGGGAGCAGCAAAGAGCATGTCAAGGCTGTCAACGCCTGTAGCTCACAAGTTGTCTTAAGCCATGGATTGCCCGATGTATTTCCCATCATCCTTCTTGAGAGTACACATTACTTGAGGGTAAAAATGAAAGGATTATTGAAAATCAGAGAGGATAGAAATATCCAAATGTGATCCTGCACTGTAACACCTGAAACCAGTGAGCAAGGTCCCAAAAGCATGTGGAGCACTGGTTGTTAGACACTCAAGCAGGCCCTGCACACCCTCGGCCAGAGCTTGTGGTTCCGCCCAGGAGGGATTAATCAGTCTGTCCTTTAGCTTCCATACATCCCTGTACTGTTTACCTGTGTATCTGTCAACCCTATCACTTCAATAAGAATAGTGTGACTTAAGTAAGCAGTCTATAAGGGAAAAGGAAAATAATTAACTTTTCAACTAATAAGAGTTTTCTTTTCCTTTTAGCTATATCTGCACCAAAAGACTGTCCTTAGCGTCCTCTTCAGTATCAATTGCCTTGTGTTATATAGCACCTAAGAGTAAAGCAAACTCAGAAATGCTTTCAGTTTGGGTTGTTATAAGCACCTTGGAAGGTAAAACATTTCTAACTTTTTGAGACACAAAAGATGAGTCTCAGAGAGGTGAAGATCCCACTTACAGCTGAGAAAAAGGCATCTGGGCCAGTCCTCAGCCTTTTCACCCAATCATATTGCCCTGGTGACAGTCCTCAGCCCAAGCATTACTAAAGGGGGTCTTGAATTTCTCTTCTGAAACTGGTGTTTGCCTCAGCTCAGTGCAGACTATAGACCCATGAACAAACATTTTGGACCACTCCTATAGCAAAAGAAAGTCCTAAAACTGAATGGAACACCCTGCCCCCAAGCCTCCCCCCCCCCAAATCTTCGTGAAATCTTCCTACAAAAGCTCTGCCATTTAATAATATGTTTCTAATTTCTACACTGTCACATCTGTCTTCTAAAAATATGTTGGGTAGAACATGTACTAAATTAGTACTCAAAAGAAACTTGGTAGTGGGCCTGTCAAGCATACTTCATTTTTAAAGAGAATATTAGCCAGATACTAAGGATGTTTAGACTCAGAAAAATGCATGCAAGCCTGTCAAGGTTGGAACAACAACAATAAATAAACAAACAAAAAATACCAGACTGAATGCAAGTCATGGCAGTCCACAGTCTATCTGAAGCCTCAGGGGATGAATGTGCTTTGGAGTTACACACACCATTTGTGCTTGATGATCGTGGACATGCCCCTAAGAGAACTTTAGTCTTCTCTGAGATGCTAACAGTATCTATTCTCAAAGCTAGGTGTGAGGATAATGCCATGTGTGTAAATTAGTACCATAGATCCTGGACCACTGAAACAAAGAGTAAGAATGGAATGAGAGGCAGAGGCAGTGAGGGTATCAAGAGGGGCCAGTGACAGCGGCTCCACACTGAGGAGGGATGAGCAGTGCAGAGACTCTCCTGAGATTTCTCTCTTTAAACAAGAGAAGCAAGGCTTGCCCTCAGAAACACTCTTAGAATGAAAAATGACTCTGAGATGGATTTTGCTTCTCAGGGTCAAAGTTCTTTGAGGATCTCAAAATCGGGATTGACATGTTGGTCTTGGTTTGGGTTTTTGGTGTGTAAAGGAAGTAGCTGGAGGGTGTGGAGGACATGAGGGTAGGGGTGGTCGGTGTGGAGTAAGATATGGAGGTAGCAGGGTGTGGAGGCAGGGGAGATGTAGATATGGCTGGTGGGGGCGGGCATGTCCGTGGGGGAATGTGGAAGAAGGGGAGTAGTTTCCAGAATCAAGATTTCCTGGAATTTCCTTGGCCTGATTTTACAACCCTGCTGTTTCTAACCAAGTGACAAGGTTTCTAAACAAGAACTGTCTCAACATCGATTTCACCTCCTAAGGTTTGGGGCCAGGTAGTTCTCCATGCATCCTGGACTTATGACTGAAGACAGACAGGTCCCTGAGCGCCGAGCTCAGTGTGCATGCCAGCCTCTGTGTGTCACCTGTGTTTCATATGCTTGTCATGGACAGCCAGAAAAGTAAATCCAAGAGGCTTTTCAAAAACCACAGTAGAGACCATCAGTAACAAACCCTGCTCTAGCAGGCTTCCAGGGACATTCCTTTACAAGCCTGTGCTTTGTTTCTGTGGTAAAGATTCAACACACAAAGGACTTGGGACATGTCATGCTGTGTCCTTTACTCACACCATTATTCGGGATAGTGAAGTTAGCACTTGTGGGCTGACGTACAGTCACCAATTCTCTTACCTGACTTTAAAAAAGAAAACTCTAATGTGGAAAAAAAAAAAAAAAGCACTCACCTTCTTTTAAGTTTAAACTTCCATTTTCACCTTGGACATAAATTCTGAACATAAATCAAAAAACAAGAGAATGTGTCGTGTGTACACGTCCTGCCTGTACATGAGCAGAACAAATCACCCCTACTGCCCCAGCCAAGAGTCCTCCGAATTCACCTTCCATCAAGGATTTACCTTTCATTGGATGTCACATGACAACAAGGTAATGAGCTTCAGCTTCTGCCATCAACCATAGTTCAACTGAGTAACCTTTTCTTTATTGAAAAAGAAAAGAAAAAGAAGCGTGCTGTGCAGAAGGTCTAGTGTAGAACCTGCAAAGGAAAAGGAAACCCCGCATCCGTGCCAGGCACTGCTCTGCGCTGACGCATTCTGGCTGCCTGTGTTTGCTGCTGTTTCTAACACCAACCTGTTTTCCAGGTGCATCGTCTCCTGCTCGGCCAGCTACCCCCTTAGTTCCTTGCAGCATTTCCACTCCGCCTCCACCTCCTCCCCGGCCTCCATCCCGGCCAAAGCTACCTCCAGGAAAGCCTGGAGTTGGAGATGTGGTATGTTCCTTCCTGCTCTAGCTTGCTCAGAATGACATCCCCGAGTCCTCTAACACGGGACATCTCGACTTCAGGTCTAAGTCCTACAGTACTTGTACCAATGACCATCACGGGCTAGCTGCTCCCCAGCTTTCAAGCCAAGCTCTAAGACGGTAGGATCGAGACTTAGGCTGTCAGTTCTGCGGCAGCAGCTGGAGGCAGATGCTGATAGTGACGGTCAGTTGTGTGAATCTTCAGAGAGGCGGGGTATTCTGTCACAACATTTGTCTTAATAACTGCAAAACTCTAGCGAAAAGAAAAAAAATCTGGCCTCTAACCCTAGAAGCTAGATAGATGAGCAGCAGAGATTCGTTGGTGTAGAGTGTCCACCTGTAAGTGTGCTACTAACGCATCTTTGAAGCTTGTGGCAGAAGTAAATGCCATTGACCTCTGTACAACAGTCACAGATTGAATGGCATCATAATCCTCCAATTCTGTCTCGAAACCTCTTTATGTAAGAGCGCACCAATTTAGGTCCTGGGGTACCTGTGAACGCACGTGAACTCAAAATAAATGAAATACAATAAAAGTTTTAAGAGACTGAAACGAAGTATTATGTCTGTGTCTAACTTTCATCTCTTTTCTTCTCCCTGCAGTCCAGACCTTTTAGCCCACCCATACACTCCTCCAGCCCACCTCCGATAGCACCCTTAGCCCGGGCTGAAAGCACTTCTTCAATATCGTCAACCAATTCCCTGAGCGCAGCCACCACTCCCACAGTTGGTAAAATGATCTCTCTCTCTCTCGCTCTCTCTTCATGTGTTTGTGGTTGTTGACCGGCTACCCTTTGAGGCCTGAGCTCCCCAAGGCCCTGTCTCTAACTGTAATTGTTCTGCTGTGTGTTTGCTACTATCACCTGGTTCTTCTCTCGAAAGCACTTTCTCAGCTAAGGAAGCCAGCGCTTTTAGCCATGCAAGTTAATAATCTAGAGTGCGAGAATGCATGTGTTTGTAGGAGTTCTTTTATGTTGTCCCGTGCAGATTGACTCACAAAAGAAGTCACCAAAGAAGGCGCTAATATTTGGATATTTCTTGTAACCAGAAGTATTCTCTCCTTTGAGAGAAAATGTTTAGATCAGAAGTAATTAACAAAAAATCTTGGAAAGTTCGCTTTCTTAAAACTTTTCGATTCTTCATCACTTTTTGGTTTTCTTGGGTTGATAAATATAGGCATTGGAATACTCGCGAAATTTTTTTTTAAACATTGCTCTTCAGTAATATGTGGTCAGTTTTCCCTTGGGGGGGGAGGGCTAGAAAGGAAACTACCATTTTCAACAAATGCTCCAATACCTGTGTACACTGTGAAGAAAGTGAGGGGTTGAGAATGGCCCCCTACCATCACCACCTCCTGTCTTCTCCTGGACCTCTCTCCTTTACTGCATGCTATCTTACCTGGGGATCTCCTACCCCACTTTCCCTGTGTGACCTTATTCCCACATTCTCTGAGCTGCTCTCCAGTTCTTGCTGGCTGTAAAGCAGCTTGCCCCATCCTGCACTGCTTGGGAGAATCATTCCCTCCGCTCAGGAAATCCCTGCCACTGCTTGTGGAAGAGCACATCATGGAATCACCCATTTGAGAAGTAGCTAGATAAAGCCAGAAGCTCTTCCAGAGAACAACTGCCCATTTATTCCAGAAAAACAAGTGAAGGTGTACCTCTGAGAACCACAAAGGCAATTTCAGCTCTATCGGATATTCTATACTTGAGCCAGACCATCCTCACCCATCACACCACCACACACACACACACACATAAACCTTCAAGTTTAAGTTAAATTAATAGATTGAGGTATAGCCATTTCCCCAATTTCATGTGATTTTTTTTCTTTTTGTTCTTTTTTAAAGGCAGCCATACGTATCCTAGCTCATGTAATTTCTTAACAGATCAGTTTTTAAAATTATTTACATAGCAATGTCTGTTTCTTTTCTGTATCAATTGGGACAATTTGGGACTTCCTGATTTTCAGTGTATTAGTCGTATTAGCTCATTTCTCCCTGATTCTTTGTTTTTGTTAGTAAAAACGGACCCTCCCCCATTTCTTTAATCTCGTTGATTTCAGCAGACATTTCTCCAAATCATATCCTAATATTAGGCTTTCTCAAGTTCATTCATCCCATACACTCCATTTGATTTGCTTTTGGACAAAGAAGAAATTAAGGCGAGCTGTGACTCGGAAAGTGACCACACTCTACCTCAGATGGGCCAGCCAGCATGTGCTTTCAGCTCACAGTAAATCATAGAGAAAACTGAGCACACGGGGAAGCTGAACTGTGTCCAAGCTTTTGGACAATGTTTTTCTATACTCCCTGCTACAGAAATCCCCAATTACAGCCAGCAACATTGGTCCTCATCATACCAAGTGTGTGTTCTTTCAAAATGAACCACAAAGGGCTTAAAAAATGGAGACAAGTAGAATGCTGGTCAAGATGCCCTCATCTGCTCCTTAGGTTCTGTTGTTTGATTTGGTTTCATCTGCCCACTAAAGTCCTCACCCACCTGGTCCTTAGCCCTGCCTGCTTTGGGTCACATGACAGCCATTTATCTCTGAAGTAACTCCTTTGCTGAGTGACAAGCTCACTGTAAACAATGCATTAGGGGAGGCTGAAACTTCACAGCAGGTTCCCTAAATGGGTGGATGGATAGACAGCCCCCTCCTACCTCCACAACCCTTTCTTGCCATTTCCTGTGCCCTTTGTGTTGTTCTTGGAGCAATTACATGGGCACTGATGAGCCGATCTCAAAGTCATACATGAACTCAAATTTTTGGAGCAAGCCTGTGCCACATTTGGTAGTGTACTTCATGAGGTCGAGGCAGGGCGAATCATAAACTCCTGGGCTACAGAGTAAGGCCCTGTCTCCAGAAATAAAATGGCAGCAAATCTGAACTCTCCACACAATAATTCATAAAAGAAAATGTCCATAAAGAACTTTAAGTGTGACAGTTTTTGCAAGAGTTATGATTACAGAGTACTGAACCCAATACAGCATAAGAAGATAGACATTTACCCTAAAATAATGGAGAGTTTCTACATAACTGCATAATTTTTCATTTAAGAACTCCTCAATTTTTAAGATACCGTTATTGTTTTATATGATAAAAAAAAATTCAGAAAGCAAATGTGTCAGGGTACAACGTTTCTTACCATACACCCCAATTCTAGATGTCTGAAAGTGTGAAAAGTGACAACCTAGGTGCTAGGAAGTGCCCATAGAACCTGCACTATTTGATCTAAGAGAGGGATAAGTTCTATTGATGTTAACGGAATAAGGAAAGTGTCTTAAGTTATAAGAATCAGATGAGAGCTAGCAGAAGAGATGAGACAGCCTTATCTCTCCTTGCAAATACCCACTTTATGACATGCTCCCTATTTCAGCAAGACGTTTCATGTTTCTTTGTTTGTCTGCTTAGATGTCGGTAAACTGTTTCTTAGAATGCCACTGTAAAATGGTGATGAGACAGGCAATTTTGCTTCCCTGATACTTATAATCCTTCCCTGGCAATTACGGAGTTTTGATTTGCATCTTCAATGTGACAGGAATCTGTAACAAGTGAAAAGTAACCATCTATGGGTAACGAAATAAGTGTCAGATGGACTTTGATGGTTCCTTTGGTCCATAACTTGAGTAAAAGTGACTTATTCTAAGTAAAGCAACATCAAATATGTCCTCCAATGGGGTAGCAATTCTAAGTTTTATAAACTTCCTGCGGGGGGGGGGGAGAATAATATTCATGCCAAGTTAGTCTGCATAGAAACAAAAGATGCTGTATCTTATGAAGCATCTGTGTCTGTATGTCACAGAAATTTGATGGAACAGAAATTTTCCTGAATCATTCCACCACCAAGGAAGCTGCGAATACAGATAAATAGTGACAATTAACATCCTGGAACCTCACCATGGACAAATGTCTCAGCGATTGAAACTCTAGTTCCAAAGAATCCAATGCCCTCTTCTGGCCCCTGAGGACACTGGCATTTATGTGGTGCACAGAGAAAATACAAACAAAAGACCCATTCACAGAAAAATATATTAATTTTAACTCGTTAATTTATTTAAAAAATGCTTTCTGTTCTGGAGGAACAGAAGAGGCCAAGATTAGTTCTAAACTAACTTAGTTCATCACATGGTACACAACTCCGGTATCGGCTCCAGAGAATCCGGTGCACACATGCACCTGCCCCACCACCCCACGTACACACACTGACACACTCATTTATACATTCATATACATACTCACACTCACATATACACAGACACAAACACACACTGATACACAAACACACACTCACAAACACACATATACACACTCATACTTACTCACATACTCACATTGTTTTCAATCTTAGAACCTGCCTAGGCAACAGGGTTAGTAGAATGACTTCCAGAAGCAACACTGTTTATGAAGTATTTGCTGGATCCTAATTTCTCTTAAACTTCTCTGCCATGAGGATAGGTTTCTCCATTGCTAGTTTTATTTGATTATCTATTAAGGTTGTAATACCTTTAAGACCTGTAGCATTGTTTTTAATATCAGAGAGTAAAAAAAATACATACATTCCCTGTGTTTGTAGTTTGGTAAGAAGAGAGACTGGGTAAAGAGCCAAAATAATTGAGATTCAGTGTCTCAGCTCATAAAGCTGTGACCAATTTCCAAAGATATTTAGCCACAGTTGGAACAATGTTCAAAATATCAGTGTAATAATACCATTGTTAAAAATCAATAATCTTTAACTATCAAAGGCAGGTACAAGTAAATTAAAATGACCCAGCTCATAAAGGACCCCTGGATTTGCAGTGCTCTTTGGTGGTCAGGTTAAAAGCTAACTCCTTTCTTCCTGGAGCAATGACTATGCCAGGTGATCTGGTTGAGTTGTCAGGGCTCTGTGGGTGGGCTGGGGAGGGGGTCGTGTTGACGGACACATGGCTGGCCCCTTGAGAACTGCATTGAAGGAAAGCAGGGGTTTTTTGTTTTGTTTTGTTTTGTTTTGTTTTTTTGCAGAAATCAGTTATTAGTAATAGTCCCCAAGAAGATGGGGCAAAACTCCGTCCCTGAAACTGACTTCCACCACATTGGCAGATGCTAAACCCTGACTTTTTTTTTAATTCAATTTCTCCTCATAGAGTCATCTCAAATAAGCTCATCACTTTCCATCTTCATCTTAATCCCAATGTCTTGAGTTATTTCCTTTTGCCATGAAACTCATCCCTGCCTTGATCGGTAAACTGTGCTTCTTGGTTTCATTTGGAATTTGTATTTGTGTTTTTGTTTTCCATTCGTTTATGTTTCTTTGGTTTGTAGTGTCAGAAGATGATGTTTTTTATGACAAACTGCCCTCGTTTGAAAGGCGCTGTGACATGCCTGCAGGTATGGTGCTAGCCGAGTGATCTCTAGATACTTAGATTTTTTTATTTTATTTTCAAATCCAAGCCATTTTCCATCTGAATGCTAGAAGCTTCATGGACATGCTCCTCACCTCATGAGACCCAGTGGCTCTCAGATATGTACCTTGTACATGTCCTGTCCATCGCAGAACTCATGCCACTGAACCTGTTTTTAAGTGGACATATTATAAAGCAGCAGGTTGCATGACAGTTCTTCAGAGAAAAGGCTCAAACCAGGTGAGATGTCACTGCTGTGTGAATTTTCAGAGGAAGAAGTGGTTTGAGCACCCAGAATCGGTTGACTGCTTTCTAATCTAACACATAGCTAAGCACCATTGGAAGTCTCTCTTCTCTTTGGTACAGAACTAACGGGTGTGTTGTGACTGGACGCCTAAGGTGATTCCCACAGAGAGATGGGAGATCTCTGACATCATCCGTGAACTTTAAATTGATAGGCAATGCTGGTATCATTGAAATGCTAAGCAAATGTTGCCTATAAACAGCAACCCCAAGTTTATCAATGTGCCGACAAGCAAGGGGATGGCGTTGAAGATGAAAAGGATGCAGCAATTTGCTGAATGAAAGTTTGCCCAAATTAATACAGTTAAAATGTGCTGATAGCCGTGCATGGCCAGGAAGACATCTGCTCCATGCATACAAGTGCCTAGCCTCAAGCTACCTACATGCGTGTCCATCCCTTCAGTCTCCATAGCTTGGATTTTGCCTTGTTTGCTCAATTAAAAAAACAAAAAACAAAAAACAAAAAACCCTCTAGACTGTCAGCCTTCCCTTTTTCCTGCACGCTAACGGCATGCAGCGCCTCCTCCCTCCCTGTAGTGAGATTAATTACCTGCTCTGTAACTCACATCGTGTCCTTCTCTCTCCCTTTCCCTAACCTTCCCCATCCCGCTTCAACTCCTGGCCAAACAGAGAATGAACAGCCTTCCCTCGTTTGGTTTGACAGAGGAAAGTTTTATTTGACTTTTGAAGGTAAGTAGTGCATAGCATACCAGATTCTAATTTATAGTCTCCTTTTGTTGTTTTTTATTCTCCTTTAAAAATCTCCAAGTTTTCCTTAAATTTTCTGATCTTGCTTTCTCCAATTTAAAAAGAAAAAAAAATGCTATGGCTACTTGGAAAGTATAAGTACTAAAGAAAGCATTTCATGAATTTGGTTTGTATGCGTTCTTCAATTTTTCATATTGAACAAAATTAAAGTGGACTTGCAGTTAACGTTGGTTACTTCAGTAATGATAGCCAATTAAAAGCAGAACAAAACGGAACCTTCTTTGGCTGAGGAACTTGACTCTGTCAACCAGGCCCTTGCCTAATCCTTTTGCAACTGTGTGTGGCAAACTTGAGCATGTTTAGGGTCAGTATTACATTTTGCCTAGTTTAGAAAACTGACATTCCAGATACAAAATCCAGTCCTGTAAACTGTCAGTGTGTGTGTGTGTGTGTGTGTGTATGTGTGCGTGTCTTCCACAGGGGTCAGAGAAACAGAAGGGACAAGGAGTGTTAGCGGAAGGTTTGGTCTGCATCTCCCAAAACTGCAACTGCAATGACAGCAGTAAAGCGGGCAACTTGATGCCATTCTAGAAGGTTAAGAGAATACATAAAAATAATATCAAAATTCTAAGTTCGATGTCTGACCATATGTCATGCCCTCCATCAAGGGTTAGCACTCTTCTGTGTTTGACTTCTAACTCATCTTCACAGTGAGTGAAATTTATGCCATGGTCAAAAGATGGTTAAAAAAAATTACAATGATATATGCCTGTAATTTTCTTCTCCCTAGAATGGAATGTCAATACTGAGCTAGTCTTTGTGCTTTGTGACAATGGGAACTTGAATGTGTGTTTTAATGCAGTTTTAAAAATTAGAATGGCTTGCATGAACAGTATGAAATGTAGGCTCCTACAAACAAATTTTGCCCAACAGAGAATTTTCTTTACAAGCTGGGAGCCCTTTAGAGCAGAGTACCTTGCACGGCTGCAGGAAACATGGTCAGATCTCAAACCTTTCTGAAGTCTTTTCCCAGCATGAGCCAAGAACAAGGGCTAAGTGATTTCTCCGAGCAGATGCCTTTTTCCCACAAACTTGGGACCACCTAAATTTTCTATTTGAATCAGCTGAAATGAAAGGATCCAGGGGAGACTGCTGGGCTGAAGCTCTCCTGTGACCCCAGCACACATTGCCCGGAGCATTTGAAGCCACTCACAGCTAGCCGGAGATAACCTGTCCAAACCCAACCAAACAAAAAATACCTGGGCATCGTTCTACTGACAGCTGCATCAGTAAGGCAGCAGAAGCAGCCGCTTTGGGATGGGCTGGAAGCGAAAGCACACACAGCAAGCGCACACCTGTACCTGCCAAAGCTGTAACTCATTCACCTCAGCCAATAGCAAAGTCTGCACTCACCTTCTTAAGCCAGGAAATTAACTAAGGCAACAAGAGCATCATATGTATAGGTCAGTTTCTGGGTGTTTTCGCCTAGGGAAACCTGAAAAGGTGGCAAAAATTATTGTCTCTTGCTGTGATAAAATGATGTAGAAGTTGCTGCCTTGTGGAATACCTTAAGAATACGATCCCACCCCAACGCTTATTATACCCCAAACCGCCGTTCAGCACATTCTATTGAATAGCATCTTAACACGGTTGTCCTAGGACACTCACATTTATTCACATTTATTTACATTTATTTTTACTAATTACACTTCCTTCGACTCTTTATCTGGAGGATGAGGGACGTGATGGTCCTCGTGTCAAAATCTTCACTTGTTCTAAGTAGCTTTTCATTTATTTACTGACTTCTGAATGATGTTTTTGTAGTGTTTAAAACTTTATTGTTCATTATTTGTTCTCAAGTGTGATTAGGACTCTACAGTCCACCAGTCCTTGAGTCATTGAGCAGTTGGTGAAGAAACTAATGAACATTGACCAGTGAATTTAGCTTGATATGACAGGGTTCTTCACACTCGTTAACAAACAAGGTACAAAGCCTTAGACCAGGCTACTGAATTACCATGCCTCTAAACATATCCCAGTGCTCCTAAAAATACCCCTTGTAAATATTTTACTAGAAAAATTAATGTTTTATATTGGGCATATTAAGAAAATGATTTAAATGCTGGTGAATTTTTAAATCAACCAAAAGGAAACCGTGGGGCTGGGAACAGGGCTCAGTTAGTAAAGACTTACCATACAAGTGTGAGGACCAAGGACCTGGGCACCACAGTTCACACTGCAGGGGTGGAAGCAGGAGGATCTCAGGAATCACTGGAGAGTCCCAGATTTAGTAAGAGACCCTACCTCAAAAGTAAGGTGCAGAGAAACTCAGGAATGTACCTATGGCCTTTGCCATATACACACGTGTCATACCATACAGATGTGGGCACATGCCTGCATGAACACCTACATGCACACGCACACACACACACATACACACACACACACACACAGTGTGTCTGGCTGCTACAGCTATCAAGTATCCTCAGGTAGAAGATAATGATATTTCCATGACAAATCACTGCCTGATGGATATTACAATTCTGAAGTGACTTTTAATGTCAAGATGTTTCCAAAAATGCACTGCCTCTCTCCTTGGATGACTTTTTTTTTAACTATAAAAATTATCTTGCATCTGGTGGCAGAAATCAAACAACAAGAAATTCTTGCTACCCTGAGTTTTCTTGCATCTCAGACCTCCTTAGTGACCTGTGTCACACTGTGCTCTGTGAGGCTGCCCGCTGCCCTTCCTCCTGTGGGCACAGCCTCCTTGGCACCCATTCTCTACATTGTCAGCCTCCCTGCTGAACTCACACTCACTCCCCTCACTGAATCCCAGCTCTCCCCAGGGACCAACATTTCTCTGAAGCAGTTCTCCCAGAATGTTCTTCACTTTCCTATGGGTCGTGTGCCATGGGGCTGAGAGTCAGGCTTAAATTCTCAGAGCCCTCTTTGCTTGTCAAAGCCTCCTGGATGTAGACAGCAGTCATTAGATCATCTATCTGGCTTCCCCCGTTATTGCTGTTGACTACTGACCTGGGGACCTCCCTCTGCATTTATCTGTAGGCTTGAAGTACCAGGAACTTCCTTCTACTCGCCTTCCTTTCCAAGCATTACCCCTGTAGAGATGACCCATTCAACACATTGTCTCCAGGGCCTCTCAAGTTCCTTTAGCCCCAACTTGGTCCCTCCTCTCTGCTTAGCATCAGCACTGTAGAACACAGCGCTTACTCACACAGTTCAGTTTAGCCACCTCATAATTAAAACTTGTCCTGCATCTTAGATACTGGGACCTATGTTAGGCAATAATATTCTCCACAGCATCTATTGAGCACTGAATGCACACAGGCGCCTTGCTGACCACTCCACTCCATAGTAGCAAAGAAAAAAAAAATCCTTGTTGCTACAGAGCTTACATTCTGGCATGCAGGCTAAAAATAAGGAGAGGAATAAGTAGCCTATCTAGTATGGAGACGGTAATGAATTCTATGTGAAAAATAAAATGTGGGGGAGCTGGAGCATACTGGGAGAAGCGAGGAAATAAATAGCAAATACAGGAACACCCAAGCACTCGCTGTGTGTGAAGCACTTCTGTGTTCTCATGTCACCTACACAAGTCAGCGCTGAAGAAAATGAGGTTTGGGTAACAGCTTTCCAGACCCTTACAGCCAGGCAGAGTACAGATTTAAATTCCAGCTGCCTTTAGGAAGACGTCCTGCCCCGCTCCCTCAGCCCATGGGACACACAGTCTCACCTGCAGAGCAGGGTTTTTCTCATTGGAGTCCTCCAGCTCTTTCCTGCCTACTGTGCCTCACTGAAACTTCCTCTCCTACCCTCTGGGCTCTGACTCCGCCCACCAGCCCCATCTGTCACTCAAGCACTTTCCTATATCCTGATTAAACCCCAGAGAGTGGAAATATGTGTCTGGAAGGACCTTGGTTATCTCTGCAATAAGAGTCATTCTTTTCTCCCTGATCTTGTGTTGTTTCTGTGAAACAGCGTTCTAAATATCTGACCAAGAGAAGCAGGCTTTTCAATGCCCCTAATTGATCACTGGTAAGTCATAATGACATGCAGAAAACACTCACCACCATCCCTTTGTGTGTGTGTGTGTGTTTCTTTCTTGTGTTTCTAGGGATTGAACCCGCAGCTTCACAACCACTAGGCAAGTGCTCTGTCACTGAGCTACATCCCAGCCTCACTCACTCACTTTTCTTTATACAGATTTGTACTGAAAACCTGTGAGAGTGTGGAAAGGCTCAGATTTTTTTCTTATGTCACAAAATTTCTAATTAGCTCACTTGGAAGTCATTAAAGAAAAGAAAATGGAGAGGTGTGGACAGTTTTCTGGGAAGCGCTTGCTTTGCTAAATTCCTAGTGTTCTTCAGGTGGGAGGGGTACCCTGACGGTATTCCACTCAGCTCCTTTGACATTGGTGACACATTAGAATTAATGAGTACTCGGCAAAACTCACGGTGTTGAGTTGTCAGGCCGGTGAGACAATGCGGGAACATCAAAAGCAGTAATTCAAGTCTGTCTCTGTTCAAAAGTAAAGCATAGTCTTTGCCCTTCTAGGATTTTATGTGTTGACTGTGCTGTGCATATGGATTGTACAATCCTTTTAATTAATAATGAGGCTCAGACAGGGTTTGTCTCTTTGTTTTACCATACTTAATCTGTTTAAAAGATTAAAGTGTGAGTGAAATCTGCAAAAGATTTAGACTTTTCCATTTTCCCTTTGTAGTAAGCTAGTTGCCTAGCTCTGAAAATCCTTCAGCATGAACAAGTGGATGTTGGCGTGTTCTTACTTTTTGAAGACCTCGCCCCACCTCACTCGTGTTTGGCATAACACAGACATGCTGCAGACAGAATGGGTGGTCAGCAGAGTGTACCCTATTCATCTTGTTGAACAAGATGTCTAGGCCAAATGGGGGGGGGTGGCACCTAGGGAGGATATGAATGTCCAGAACTCATGTCAGAATCTCTTCTGATTAAAAAGCTGTGGAAAAGCTTAGTGATTGATAGCTTCTATATCAAGTGTACTGCCTGGCAAGGCATGCCTGAATAGTGAAATAGTGAATTTATTATCATCATCATCATCACTATTACTGTTTTATTGTATTATTATATAATGTTATATAATTATTATTATTTTAGCATACCTAGGGTACCGTTATCCTTGCCAGTAATGGTGCTACAAGATTTCTTGGATAACCCCATACCACAGTTCACTTCTGAGCTAACACTGCAATACCACAGTTCTGTGATCAGAGGTGCAGGAATTTGGGAAACTTCTTCAAGATAACACAGAGTCAGTGAGTAAATCCATTCATAGGGAAGTATTGTTAAGCAAGTCTCTGTTGAGCCCCGCAAGACCTCCAGTTCTCAAGAGTTTAATGTCACTTGGTCTTTGTTTTATAAACTTCAAAGTGGAAAGGCTGATAGTCATCTAGCAGGATAATTAAGAAAACCAAACAAGATCAACTGACATTTGTTTATTAAAGTATTATATCACCTGGAACGGGTTGTTTTGTTTTTAAATTATTCAGACTTTGAAGTTGCATTCAAACTTAGCAACAAAAATCAAGAGACGTGACCACCAAAAGGGTCCCGGATCCCAAACACTGTGCTTTCTAGATTCTGGTATTTTCCTTCTCTCTAATGATCTGTTAGCCCTTTGTTGGTGGCTAAGCCAGGATCTTCTTGTGTTTTCATCATATTCAACCCCCGTGGTGTATTTTCTTCCTCTTAGGACCATGATGGTCCCAAGTGCAGGTCCCTGAGATATATCATGCTCAAAGGAAACTGAGCATGACCCAGCAAACTGAAAATACGCCGAAAGCAAGAGACCTTCTGCTTTCCTGAAAATAGAAACTTTTATCCCTCAGAGAGGAGATGGACCCCGAATGTTCTTCATGCTTGCCTGGGTACAGAACTCAGTTGTAGAACAGGAAGAGCCAAAGTCCTAGGAAAAGGGCTGCTTCCTGGAGACAAACTGAAGCCTGAAGCATGAGATTCGGTCACTTGTTTCTTCCCTCAATGGGTACAGCTCTTCCGTGACTCTTCTTGGCTGTAAATCCCTGTGTTGGAATTATGAAGATAAAAAAAAAATGGCCTCTGCCTTCTGGAAAGGTACAAGCACCAGGAATGCAGCATTTCTGGGAAGGCAGGTGTTAGCAAAAGCCTGGGAGAGTTGCAAAACTTTAGAGAAGCACAGGACTTAATTGCGAAGAATCTGGGACATCTTGGAGGATCGGGGGCTTGCTCCAGCTGATATCAAGGAACCGGGATTCTAAAAGTTCAGTGCTCTAGTTTGAAAGAGTGTCCTGAGCAGAGTTGAAATGAAAAACACCTGCTTTATACTCAGCAATGGTACACCCTGGGCAAGTGAAGGGTGTTTGAGGAGATGGGCAAGTAAATTAAGATCATATCTAAAGTGCTCTGCCTGCTTAGAGGAGGAATTTGAAACGCAATCCTTATGCAAGGTGAATTTTAAGGCTCTTTTGAGAGGAGGGGCAGTATGAACATCTTTGACACTTAGACTTAGAATCGGGGAGAAGTTAGGTCCAGGAGATTGGGAATCGACTGGCTTAATACTTCTGTCATGATCTGAAAACCACCAAGGAAGTAGCAACATTCCATATCTACTAGCATGGGAGAAAAGAGAGAAGGCTGAGTCCACCCGAGAAGGAGCCATTGACGACAGGGACACCCCTGGCCCTGCCAAGTGTCATTTGTTCTCAGAAGCTAAGCAGGACCCCACCTGGTTAGTACATGGATGAGAGATCCTGGGAGAAGTCTGCTGTTAGTCAAGAGGAAGAAAGGAACAAACGGTGATACGAAGATGAGCTGAGGTTCCTGTGCAGCGTGCACTGAGGGTAATTCCAAGAGGAAATGGACTGTAAAAGCCAGGAGCAGTCGGCTGAGAGTGAAAAGCTCTGGATCCACAGACAGGAAGGTTTAGAGCAGCTGCAATGGAAGTTGCTCCATTGTGTTTCTCTTTAAAAACAAACAAACAAACAAGCAAAACATTGATTAATTTGTAATGGGCATTTCAACAGTTACACTTTTGTAGAAACTAGTAATGGCCTAGACGTCTTGCTGTGTTTTCTCTGTTGTTTCTCCAAGTCTGTGGCAATGTCTGGACCCAGTGTTATTCTCAGTGTAACAACCTGACCACCAGAAAGGAAAACTGCAGAAGAAAAATATCAGCTTCTTCATGGTTGTTGTTACAAGTACAAGTTAACATGGGAGTTATGGGCTGCTTCCTTCTCTTCCAACCTGCTGCCCAACGACACCTTTAGCACTCTCTTGAGTGTGTGTCCTTCTCGGTTATATAGTCTTACTTTATCTCTGCTTTTTCTCCCTCCTGACTCTCACACGTGAGCACTCTAAGCCGCACCTGAGACTAGAGCAATGTGTATATTTGTTTGCCCACATCAAATAAAAATGAAATGATTCACAGAAACTTTAAAAATAATTCAGCCTTAAATTGTATATTTCTTGATATACTTCACTTTCTGATTTCCATGTAGCAGGAGCTCTTGGGAAGAAAAAAAAACTTAAGTTAATAATCTTAGAGACATATAAGTCATATTACAGAGTTTGACTAGCATACCTCCTTAAAGTAGGTTCGACATGCAGATGCTTGTTGGCTTGCTCTCAATCATATCTGTGAAAGGGGTCAGGATTCTTTCTGTACGTTCTCAAAATTAATTCTAATGGAAGCGTATGTACTGATGGTTTTCGTCTTCACTAACTGTAACAGGTGGGCATCTGGTAGGGAAAACAACGATCACGGCTTTGGTGCTTTGCACTCGTTATCAACATTATTGCAGCTGTGCTCACTCAGACCGTGATTATCTCCTGCGAACGTGCTCTGTGCATGGGCACTGTGAAAGTCCTGGGACACAGCAGTTCCCGCCTTCACTGTGCACAGAAGCCAGACATCAAATGAGCAGTGACATTAACATGTGAAGAATATTATTATTAAGGAGACAGGATGCATTGGAGGCAGCCTAGCCTGCTTTCTCTACTAACCTAAGAGGGCAATGAAGGAAATAGTGATTTAAATCTAGGTAGTCTTCTCTGAATTTTATTAATTGTTGCTGTGTTAGCAACATTCTGATGTGTATATGTCATATGTATATGTTACTGTAACTGTAAGTAGGTTTTATCCTAGATATTAGAAAGGAAACCCCCATTAATTTACATCAATGTACTTGGTAATACATATTTATGCATGTGTATATGAATTACATATGTAAAAAAAGAAGTGGAATAGATATATTTTATATCTGAAAGATGTATGTGTGTGTGTGCGCCCGCGCATGCATGTGTTGTATATACGTACTGTCATACTGTTTAGGCTCTGTTACAAACCTTTGGGTTTGGAGCTACATCCTCAGCACATTGTGTTGTAACTCAAGCCTTTGTGTTGTTGCTCTGAAAACTGGATAATAATGGCACCTTTCTTGTGACACTGTTGTCAGGATGAAAGCCCAGCTGTGGGGTTCACTGGGAATACAAAGCACTCAGTACACACTAGCTTTTACCACCATTGCCCAATTTCGTGCATCCCTGGCTTGTGACTTGGCTGTCTCTGTGTCAATTTTGCTTGCTCTCGAGAATTTTCTAGTATTTCTACACAAACCCTCCCACAATATGGTCAGCTCTGAGTTGCTACCTGACTTTCTTTTCTATGAACAACAAGCGCTTTTTGTTGTTGTTGTTGTGGTTGTTGCCATTTTCTTTGTCGATTATAGCTGGACACACAGTGCCACCCCTCTCTGTACCCGCCTCCACCAGAGCCAATCCTTGAAGCTGACTGCAGACTAATAGCCCAGCTGGTGGTGCACTCCTGTGCCAAAGCAGCTGGGAGACATGCGAGAAAACTGTTGTCTTGTTCCTTTGTAGATCGTGGCACTTAGCAGATTTGACAGGTAATTTCAAACCTCCCCAAAGGAAAATGGAAGGTGAAAAAGCAGAGAAAACAGCTTTGCTCTTCGGTGGTCCTGGGGCTGCCTCAGACAATGACTGGCCAATAATCTCTGCAGCTTTATTTTTGCTGTGAGTCTTTTAGCAAAGACTGGCCACAATTTCAGGTTGCATATTTCCGTAACAAAATAGTCTTTTAAAGGATGGGGTTATGCCTCAGCAGTTGACTATATGTCTAGCATGTATTAGGCCTAGCACTACAAAAGGAAAAAAGAAAAAAGAGAGAGAAAACCTCCTTTATGAGCCACTGGCTACCTTAGAAAGGATCAGTGACATAAATGAGTGGGAAAGATATACTAGTGATATAAGGAGATGTAGAGACTTGGGATAAGATAACATTTGTAATATTTTGTTAAAAATCTTAAACACCTTTCTGTACATACGTGTACACATACACTTGCACACGCACGTGTGTGCTCGCATACATACACACACAAACACGAGCCCAGTGCTGCGTTTATTTGATGCTACAACACCACCTAATAGTACAGTGGTTTAACAGATTTTGAAATGCAAAATAAGCTTAAATATAGACAAGTATTTGTTTGCTAACCAATGGTACAGACAATATCCAAGCTACTGTCTTCCACACACCCATCAGAAATGAAATATAAGTTTCAGATATTTGAATTGTGACTGGCATCAACAGTTAACACAGATGTTGGGTTTGGTTAAAAATGTTTATAATCTTGACTTTGCATGCCTTTTTACATCAGTGGCTTAATTTTACAATACATAAATGGTGATGCCAAGTGCTCTGTGGACAGGTGCAGCTTTTCTTTTGATATCAATTACAAGATATATCTTGTAAAATGTTTTCAGAGCTATGTTTTTGATACCGAGGGAAACGTAACATAGACTTTAATCCACATTGAATATACAATACCTCTGTAAACCTCACAGTAGCTTTTAAACTCTTTACATTTATGGACCACGTCCATGTATGCCCACATATAAATCTAATCCTTTTTTCCTGCAAATGATGATACTTCATTACAGAAACCATTCCAAGAATCATATCTTATTTAAGAAAGAGCAACAACTCTAAAAGTAAACACAAAGTAACTAGACAAAACCTACCACCATTTGTAGGAGAAAATGTAACTCAGAATCAGAACACAGATGTAGCTTCCTCCCATGATGGCCTGGGTATGGTTTTCACTGCCCACTATGCTTGTCATAATCCACTTCCAAATGGAGGCAAGACATGGCCTTAAAGAGCTCAATCAAAAGTATTGATTTTTAACTTTCTTTTGGCACTTGATTTAAAAAAAGAAGGAAAGAAAGAAAAGAACTATCCCATTTTATGACAGTTTGCATTAGCATTTTATTAAAGACAGGCCCTGTGGTATGGGTTGCTAGGTATGCTCCCTTCCCAGGCTTATTCCATCTTCAGAGTCTGCATCGATGGCCACTTATCCCTCACCCTCCGACTTAGCCCAGAGTAATACTGCCCACTGCATGATATTCAGAGAGCCCAGCACTCTGCAATCTGAGTCATGCATCTGAGTCACCTACCTATCACTCTCTGTCATTCTCTCAGTGTCTCTCTTCCCCTCTGGAGAAACCATAAAATAATCAAACAAGTTCTGATATCACTCCATTGCTGTCTCTCCAGCAATATACATATTCACTTTAGTGGCTTCATAGTATCCAATGTATGTGCACCTGTGCCTTATTAATGTTTTTAGGTTGCTGCCTTTATGCAACATTGCATAATCAACAGCCTTGAATCTTATGTACTTGTCTCCTCCTGTTATGCACTGAGCCTTTGTTCTGTATGTTGGGTGGGCCATTCCCTGCTTTCTCCTAGTTAGGTGCAAGGACCATTTGCTTCCAGCCTGCAAGCCTGGTAGAATGACTAGTTGTCCTTTGCTCTGGAATTACTACTAACTGGCCACAGCTGGCCCTTCTAGGGGTGCCCCAGAGGTGTCAGCAGATGCCACAGCATGCTTTCCTAATCCGAATTAAGCGCTCATGGCACAATGGAAGAAGGACAAGACATTACGCAGCTCTGCCTCCCAGCTCCACCTTTTTTCCTGGCTGGATGTCAATCCTGATGCCACTGAATGACTTAGAACCCGTATTATCCCCTAGAAAAGAATGGTTCTCGACCTGCAAATGTCTTGTCTGGATTGAGAGTGGATCATTAGCTAGCAATGTAGTCTGAGTGGAAGGCCCGCCTAACATACCAAAGGCTCTGGTTTTGATCCCCTCTCCTGCCTGCAGTTGGGCAATGGGGCTGTTACACACAGACCTGTAATCCCAGACACTCCAGAGGTGGAATCTCGGAGGATGGCTGATCCAAATTCCTCCTTCACATCGGCTACCTTGAGGCCCACCTGGTTAATTTCACCCCATCTCAGTCAGTTACTATACTACCACAGTATAGTTTACCCCTTCAAAACATATAAAACAGCATAAATTTATATTGCCATTTGGAGCTGGAAGTTATTGAAGGGCAGACATAAGAACTAAAATAACAAATATCACACCTACCTTGAATCTTTCGTGAGCTAACACCATTTATTGTAGTATTAAACACACCTAGAATTTCATGCATTTCTCCTTTTGCAATTATAGTTAATATTATATTCCCCTCTACTGTAAGTTGCATGAAGGACAGGCCATGCCTCATGCATTCCTGTATATCTTTCATTCCCTAGTACACTACCTAATGATTTCAGAAACTCACACTTGAGTGAAAGGTTCTGGATTATTCAAATTATTTCTCTGTTCATTTTAATAAAACAAACATGCTTGCAAACAACTTTTAAAGCCTATTGTGATACAAATACTACATTAAGCAACTTAAGCCAATACACTAAGCACCTGCTAATATATGCCAAGTTAAACATGTATGCACAGAAACAGTCAAGAAAACCAGTTGAGGGATGAAAGGAATCTGCAAATTCTCATTGTACCAAAATCCCCAAACCTCTATTTTCTACTTTACTGTCTATTCTAATTTAAAGACTGAACCATAGTTCTAAATTCTTACCAGTATTCACCATGACAAAAGCCATGACAGCAAACCCTCAATGCTCTTCAAGTGTATACCAAATACGGACGTCAAAATTACTGCCTCTAGTGGGTAATGTAAATTGTCAGTATACTATTTTTATTGATGCTATTTTGAAGATGAGGAAGCAGAGTCACAGAGAAATCACCTTGTCCCTAGTGGGAACCAAGACTTCATACCTGGGTAGACATGACTGTAGAGCCCAGGCTTCCTTTGTTAGTCTCGTGGTCACATCCCCTCACTTGGCAGTTCACCTTGGGATCAACTAAGCATTTGCAAGGGACCACTGTCTATGCTCCTATTGCATGCATGCATTAGTGTTTAGTTTTCATTTGTTTGTCTTATGTTTATATATTTGTGTCTCCACCACCACTATCTTGTACACAGCAGAGTCTCTGTGTGAATGACAGACACTCAACCCTCAAGGCAGGGAAAGGACACTGTTTTCTGAGCATCTGTTCTATTAGAAAGTGATTCTCAAAGTAACAACCTGTTCACTGTCTGTTGCCCTTTTCCCACAAGGTACAGGTAACTGACTTCTCTATGGTCCCAACACTATTTTCTATCTTTGTTTTAAGATTTATTATTTATTCATATTATGCCTATACCTATGCCTCAGGCCAGAAGAGGGAACTAGATCTCATTATAGATGGTTATGAGCCACCATGTGGTTGCTGGGAATTGAACTCAGGACCTTAGGAAGAACAACCAGTGCTCTTAACCACTGAGCCATCTCTCTCCAGCCCCACAACACTATTTTCTCGCAGATTTGTGATCTTAAAAATTCTGATCCCTTGAGTCATAGGACAGTATCATTTCAAATATTCTTAAAGTTTTAAAGCTTTTCTTTATTCTCTCAGCTTATGACTTTGGCCCTTCTCACCATTGTTCACATTATCCTAGTTTTAATCTTTCTAAACAAAGACTGACATTTTATGGGGGACACAAAAGCATTCGCTTATGGCCAGCCACACTGAGCACAACCTCCATGTTGTGGCGCTCTTCACAATTAAAAATGATCTACACCTAGTTTGGTCATACAACTCTATAGAAATAAATTATTTTATCTTCAGGAAATAATGCAAGGGGAAAGATTAAATAATATACAGATAAATTTAGGTTACCAGCCAGAAATGTCCTAACATTTGGAAAAGGTAAATAGCTGTTGAAAATGATATATAGACCAGATTGTGATGACAAAAAAAATGTAAAGAATAAATAAATAAAGTAAAATACTTTGCTCTATTAATTGCAAAGTACAAGCCTATGAAAGAATTATTATAAATTGTACATCTTCTAATATAAAAGGGTTCTCTAAATATTTATCTTTTATACGTTTTTGCTTTTGTGGCTTTATTGATCAGAACCATGGGGATGATAACAGTGTCCAAGAAGTGGACACAGAAAGAGTAGAAGGTTCTAGGGGGCAGTATGAGGAGTCAGGGGACAGAGAGAGATGTTAGAGCCTTCGTGACATCATCACATTCCAGACTGTAGTCTACCTCCTGGTGCCTTCTCATGAGCTATAGCGCAAAGCACATACTAAAAGAAGGCAGTGAAGCTGTCCCAGTAACAATATGCATTCCTACAGTCCAACTACCTGAGATCTTCAGAACACAAAAACAAAAAGTCAACCAACTAAACCACCAGTTGGGTTTATTTCTTCCACATACTCATACACTGAGCTAGTTTTTTTTTTTCAAGAACCACGATTGTTTGACTCATTTGTTTCAATGTTTTTGTTTTGTTTGTTTTGAACTTTCAGACAGACTCAGTATGTAGCCCAGGCTGCCCACAACTTGCCAACCTCCTGCTCCAGCCTCCTGGATGCTGACATCACAGATATTCCGCGCCATGCCCAGATTGTTGGGCGATTTTTCAGTGTTAATATAAAGGAATTTCGTATTTATTTTTGCTTCCCGTCAGTTTCAGCTCAACTTTTTAAAAATATCTCGAGCATGTCAGTAAACCTATCTACTCAGATAACTTGAATGCTCTCTTAATTTGCAATATTCATCATAAAATGGCTAATAATCGATGCTGTTATGGGAGAAGCACTACTCTAAAAGCTGTAATTGTTTTTAATCCCTCGCACAGGCCTGCAAAATAGTTTTGATTGTATCGCTTCTGCCAAAAATAATTTAGACAAGAATCAGGAAAAGAAGCCATCCCAGGCTTGATACCAACTCCCATTCTCCCAGCCACTACCCAGGGTCATTGCTGAATGCCTGTTCTAGTATCCACACTGCTACCACCACTACCCCAACCCCTGATAATTCTGGTAACAAAATCCCAGTCTGTGGATAGAGCCCCAGATCACACACGACAGAGTTCTTTCTCAGCAAACATTAGCCAGGGATCCATGCTCATGCACAGTACAACACATGTAATTGTCAGTTCACTTTGATCATTATCTTCCTTACTCCCACCACTTTATTCACAAGAAAGTATCATGACTATTAAAATGCCTGCAGTTTTGAAAACTAAAGTGCCCATAATTTTCTTTTCTCTGCTAACATTTGCCTCTCTCGTCAATTGTATTGCTTGGACTGGAGAGAGAGAGCTCAGTGAGTAAAGTGCTTCTAGACCCGGGTTCAGTCCTCAGTGCTGGCTCTGTATGCCTCTGTAACTTTAATAGCAGTTGGGGAACAGGTAGGTCTCAGGCGCTTGGTGCCCAGATAACTGAGTGGAAGCTTCAGGTTCAGTGAGGAATCCCTGTCTCAGAAAATGAGGCAGAAAAATGACTGAAGAAGATGTGTGATGTCAACCTCTGGTCTCTACATGCATAAATAAGGCAAGTACACACACACACATTTGAAATAAGTTTTCTCCTACACATAATTGTCTCCCTCATTAAATTATGCACTAAACTATAGCTAACATGATCTAAATGTAGAACACACCCCTCAACCTCCCCATATCAGGTAACTCATGGGTCTCTCATTTTCTAGGGGAGTGTTCTAATCTCAGTTCCAGGGACCTCAAAGACCTCAAGGAATCAATACTCCTACTTCAGATTGTACAAATGTTGCATATATGTGCACTTTGCTCTGAGACATATCCAAAGGTTCTCATGTAGAGTCTCAAAGGAGAACTATTTTAGTGCCTGTTTTCATGTATGAAGATAAATTTCCCAAAATATTCGTATAAAACTCTTTGTCACTTAATTCCTAACCATCCATGCAGTTTTATTTTGTTGTTTTGTTTCTTCTCACACCAAAGCTTTAAAGAATTTGTTGAGTTATTCTATTTGATTATAGATTTATTTTACTACCTCACCAAACTCCCAAGTTCCCATTACATGGAAACCATGATCTCGCTATAATGGTAACAGCCTAGCAGTGTAGCCTCTGTCCACTCTGGCCCACGTGTTAGCATCACCTAGGGAAGCCATTGTCTTCCAGGATCTATTCACCACTCTATAAATACCAGAAGCAATGAGGAAGCAAATGAATTGAACAACACTATTATAAAAAACATTTCTTCTGTTTATTATTATTTTAGTATTTACAAATGTGTGCAAACATCACCTTTCTGAGATCTAGCAAAGGGTAATTGCACATGTTCTTAAGGAAAGAACATGGGTCTATTTGAGGAAGTCTGCAACCCTGAGGTCCAAGGCATGCACATTCCAACTGACTGCAATTGTCTTCTTGCCCCAAATGCCCCTGTAATTACCCACTAAGGAACAAAATAATTTAGTCCTCAGAACCTAAAGTTTGAATTCACACATACTTCAGTACCAATCTTAAATTTTTTTTGTGTATCAGCTAGGCAAGACT
Source organism: Pachyuromys duprasi (assembly GCA_028658305.1). Lineage (NCBI taxonomy): Eukaryota > Metazoa > Chordata > Mammalia > Rodentia > Muridae > Pachyuromys > Pachyuromys duprasi. The sequence continues at coordinate 29,200,677 of CM053754.1, read as the reverse complement.
AAGCAAGCTGTAGAAACTCTTTGAGTTTTAGTCCTGTCTTAATTGACTTGCTGTTACTGTGGCAAAATGTTTAATGTATTTAACTTAGGGGCTGGAGAGATGGCCGCTCTTCCAGAGGACCCAGATTTAATTTGTAGCACCCATAAAGCAGTTCACAGCTGTGTATAACTCCAGTTCCAGGAAATCTGACACCTTCACACAGACATGCATGCAGGCAAAACAACGATGCACATGAAATAAAAATTAAAGATATTCAACTTAAAAGGAAGAAAGGTTTGTTTGGAGTGACAGTTCAGTGGCCCTGTGCTCTAGGCCTATGGTGGCACACCATATCAGATTAGAAATATGTATTGGAGGAGGCATATTCACCTCATGGTAGCCAAAGACCAAAGACTTACACAGGAAAGGGTTTAAAATCTCAATATCTCCTTCAAGAGCATACTGCCAGGGACTTAAATTCCTTCCATGTGGCCTCCATATCCTAGGGATTTCACCATCTCCTGCCTGTGCTGCAGGATGGGAGCCACGCCTATAATATCTGGATGGTTTGCTGAATGGTCACCATGCTTATTACTTACATGAGGCACATGGTCAATGTGAAGGAAACAGCGGTGAGAGAGGTCTGCTGGTGTGGATGGGGACGGGGATGGGGATGATGCTGTCGAGTGTGAGATTGGCAATAACTGCACAGTGAGCAAGGACGAGAGCAGTAAACAGTGGCGATAACTCCAGGGAACAAAGGCCTCGTTTAACTCATCTTGAGCATCCTCAGCATCTACACTAGAGCCTGATACATGACCTACCACCAAGTACTAAGAGCTGAGTACTAAGATACTAGCAAATGCTAAGAGCCCAAGGAAGATAGAAGGAGTGGGGGAGGTTTGTCATGGACTAGAATGAGCAGGAAAGGTTATGTTGAGGAGGAAGATAGAAGGTAGTATATGCCAAAAAAGAAGAGAAATAAGCATGTTTGTTTGATAGAAAGGTGAAGCAGTGAGCATTGAACATAGAATAATGTCCACGTTCGGTACCCTGCCTCAAAACTAGTATCAAAGGCAGCAAACTAAACTTGGTGCTTTTGAAGCTACATGTTGCAGCAAATCAATGCAATGTTTCTTGTAGACAAACCTGTTGCTGAAAATAAAGGGTATTGGGCTAAGAATGTTTATTATTTGTCCTGTAATTATTACGGTGGTAATTATTATAGTGGATAACTCACTATCACAATCAATAAAAGACACGGACACCTGCTAGATTTTAGAATAGTCTTATTTCACCTGGAGCAGGGCAGATACTAACCCTCCAAACTATCTTTACCTCCCAGCCTCATCCCAGGCTACCTCTCACCCATAATTCCATAAATACTTGCTTATTCTTCATCTGGGCCAATTCCTCCATCCATGCCAGCCATGTGCTTCTCCCATGCTAACCCATGACCATGTGATTTTTTCCTTCCCAGGCTCTTCTCCTGTCCCCAAAGCCCAGGAGCCTTAGCCACGCCTACCCCATTTGCCCTGCCCAGGTGTGTCGGCCTTTTATTGGTCAAACAGGAATAAGTTTTTAGGCAAGGTTACAAATATCACTTTGGGGACGTGAGTATCTGCTTGTAGAAGACAGCAAGTAGGCCTTGGGTAGCAAATTAATTAACAATCAAATACAAAGCACCAGACCACACTGTTACACAAACCACACAAGATGATGGTAAAAATGCAAGCTTTGCAGGAAAGCAAATTAGATTTGGATTTCTGTTTTGCTTCTTGAATGACTGTATTATCTCAGACAAGACTCTTTAAACCTCAGCTCCTCTTCTGTATAATGTGGCTCTCCCTGCCTATCCCACAGGGGAAGGGGAAGGTGGAGTAAAGCACCCCGTGGCAGGTAGGCATTGCCTCACGTGGCACACAGCAGGTGGTCAGTGACCACAGAGATACTGATATAGTCAAGGGTGTGAGTGGTATGCTCTTTCATCTGTGCCAAGTCAACGTGTACATTTTGATGGCATATGCTCTAGGCAAGAAGTTTGACCTCACTGAATCTGAGAGCAACTGAGCTTTTTAAACTGGAATTGTGTAGAGAAGGGCTGTGAGCTATGTAACACCACGTGACTGTCTCTTCCAAATGAAAGAGTACAGTTTTCAATCTGAGCGCTTGACCAGTGGACCGCTCTAATGGGCAACAGGAAACTAACACTTCTCTCTATTAACCACCTGCTGCATGGACTGTCATGCAAATACTGCCTCTTGCTTTATGCAGAATGTTTATAAATCCCCATGTTTTTGTTATTTGCTTGGATTTTCCTCCGTAGTGAAGTAACTTAGTCAATGTCAAGTGTGTTTGTGAATAAACCAGCCAAATATTTCCTCTCAAATACTTGTGCTCTGAGTTGAACACACAGCTACTGTGTAATCACGTTTTTAGTAAGAGACACCCTCAATCCTTTAGAGTGCTCGAGTTCCATGAATTTGTCCCTTTTACATAAGCCTCAAATAAATGGAAGTATTTCGTCTCACCAGGTTCCTCCAGGGGACCCAGTCCTCTAACTATGGGGGCTCAGGACACCCTCCCGGTTGCAGCAGCATTCACAGAAACTGTCAATGCCTACTTCAAAGGAGCAGATCCAAGCAAGTGAGTGTGCACTACGGCCTTTTGTCTACTTGAAACCCTGTTCTATTTAGTGTGGGGTGGGGTGGGGTGGAGGACGCTGCAAATGCAACTCTCCTGCCTGCTGAGAAAGAGTTCTAGGGGTCAGATCCATAAATCCTAAAACTTCGCTGAAATTATATTGCATATCCATTGTGTTTAAAAAAAAAAAAAAAAAGACTGTCTCCCTGTGTAGCCCTGGCTGGTCTGGGGCTGGCAATGTAGAGTAGACTGGCTTTGAACTCACAGAGATCTGTCTGCCTCTACCTCCCACGTGCTGGCTTAAAGACATGAACCATGTCTTATGTGTGCATTTTGTTTTGTTTTTTTCACAGAGAGCTATACAGCTCTCAACACGTTGGAACAAAGGGAATCCTGACTCCAAAATGTTGGCAGGAACTATTACTCTACCCAACCCCAAACACTTGCACCAGACTACTGCCTACTGTGTCATTAGTTTAACTCTTAGCCTGAATTCCATCAGTAAACAAATGGAAACCTAAGTGAGGGGTGAACTGCTCTTTTTTTTTTCTCTCACTCACAAGAACAGGGCTTTAAAAATCTTACAATCCAGGACAAGAAGAATGAGAAGCTATAGTTGTGCTTACTGACGATGTTACAAATTTTGTTAAACAGTGAGAATTAAATACAACACGTTTTAAGTAGACACTCACATGACAAAGTATGAATCCTCTCTCCCCTTCTCAAACACTATTTCAAAAAGCCTAGCTCTGCTGATACTTTTCTAGAAAAACCAATGTAATTAGCAACTCCAGCCCCAAAGCATCTGACCTGGTCATCAGCTCTTCCATTCTTCCTGGGTGCCATGGCTCTTTCAATAACTACATTTAATTTTTAGGTCCATAATAATACAGAGAACAAACACTAGGAGACTAGGGTTGAGCCAGAGAGGCTCAGCTCCAGGACATGAGAAAAGACTGGGCTTGGGGTTAAGAGAGGAGAGAGGGTCATACAGAGCACATAAATACTATCGGCTTAAGATGATAAACACTTGCTACATACATGTTAGTCCTCTAGACGCTGCTAAAACAAAGAATTTGTACAGAAGGACCACTCACCACTGACCAATTGATGCCCTGAACACTGAGGCTGATAAGAACTAAGAAAAACAGAAGCATATATTAAAAAAAAAAACTAATAGGAATGTGAAGAGAATGCATACACTGTACTGAAAATCTGTAAAGAATCACACAACGGGTCCTTTCCTGCTTGCTTTATAACTGCCTTCCATTCACTCACCCACTGATGTATTTAGGGATGTAATTGGTCTTCCTAGCTTCCACTTTGGCCCCTCCGAAATCCATCCCCATCCTAGCACATCACTCCCATGCTCCATCTCATCTGCTCACAGGGAAAACTCTACTCAGTTTTTCACACTAGGATCTGTGAGGTCCTAGGTGTTCTGTGCTCTGTTGGTGCAGAACTTCCATCCACACCCAGTCACTCCTCTCTGATCTAGTCTAACTCCCTCCCTCCTCCCTTATCTATATCCCTCCCTCCTCATTCTCTCCACTTAAACCACATTAACCTACAGCTGTTTCTCTTTTATGCCCCATTCTCTCTCCCACTTGGTCTCCTCTCTCTCTCTCTCTCTCTCTCTCTCTCTCTCTGCTTTACTGAAGTTTTCTCCCATGTATCTGAGCAGCTTGGCCCCTTCATTTTGGTTTTTCAACAAATTTATCAAACGGAACTTCTCACTCAGTGCACAGAAAACAGCACTCCTCCTGCTCCTCCCTCTCCAGCACCTCCTTATCTTCCATCACCCTCTCTAATATTTCACACACACATTGTTTTCCTGTTGTCCATTATCTGTCTCTCCCTGCCCACTGGAATGAAGCTCCAACGGCTGGGTTGCTAAATGGCTCAGGCTGCCTCCCTCATCTAAGTTCTGCAGAATGGTTGTTCTGCACCAAGTATTGTACTAGCAGAAGGGACACAGTTGAAGACATCCAGGATAGGAAATAAGACTTGCAAGTGAAAGAATCCAGAGTCTGATGTAGCGGAGGTGTAAATACTATGCAGTGGAAGACAAGTCCTCAATATTTTGACAGCACAATTTTCTTTTAAATATATACATATATATATATATATATATATATATATATATATATATATATATATATATATATATATATATAGTAAGAAAGGCTTCAGAAAGCATCCTTTGAACTGAGGGGAGTGGGTTGATAGGGGAAAGATTTTTCATCGTATATAAGCCCAAGTATGTTGATTAATTAATCAGCTCAAGCTCACACACACAGAGCATGCTCATGAAGAAGCTGCATACTCAGTGTCAGCAGTGTGGTCCAGTCACTCAGGAGAGACGTTCTTCTCATGCCCTCCCATACTTCAGAGCCACAGAACTCCTGACTGGAACCCTCTGCAGATTCGGTAGCCCAGCTAGAGAATCCATTGCTGCCTGTGGCAAGAGGGCAGGAAGAGCCAGTTTGTAAATCACGTGCCACTTGACTTGGGGTTTTCTTCATTCTTTGTAATTGCTTCATTTGTGAGGGTTTATATGGCTTTAGGCTTTATTCAAAAATTGATTTCTACTTTCATGTCTCATTATTTTAAATTTCATAATGCAGATTCACATAACACATTGACACTACATCAAATGCTGATAGGAACAGCTCTTAAGGTCAAAAATATTTTCATAGAAAAAAATCCACATCAAACAAACATGGAATTTAGTAATCCGTAATTAACAAAATTTTAAATTTTCATTTAGTGAGTATGCAGAATATTAAGGAAAGGCAAACTCTTTACATTGTCTCTTCAGCACCCTCTGCTGACAAAGGTTTACCTGATGTTGTAGGCAAAGAAAAAAAAAAGTTTTAATTCTAAGTCTCCCAGAGTAGGGAGTAAAGAATGGGTTGGAATTGAGATTTTGTAAATTAAGTTTATGCTGCAATTAATACTGTGATTCTATATTCCATTTGGAAATATAAAGGACCCATTCTTGAAACAACTTTGAAAAAGAACAAAGTCAGGGCCTAGACAGATGTCTCAGCAATTAAGAGGATTAGTTGCTCTTGCAGAGGACTGAAATTCTATCCAGAGTACTCACATGGTAACTCACAGACACTCATAATTCTAACCCTAGTGGATCCAGTGTCCTCTTCTGCCCTCAGAGGGCACCAGAGGGTAAAACACACATACACATTGAATAATAAATAAATAGATAAATAAATAAATGTGTATGTATATTTTTAAAGAACAAAGTTGGAATACAAATAAGATGTGATTTATAAAATATTGTAAAGCTACAGTGAATAAGACAACGTGCTTCAAAAAGCTAGATATCTCAGTGGAACAGGATAATAGATCCAGAAATAGGCCCATACCTAGATAAGCAACTATAAACACAATTTCAAGGTAAATCAGGAGAGAAAAGATAGACTTTTCTCAACAAATGGAAAAGAGAGGGTGTGATGAGAAAAAGAAGAAAAATTAAGGAAATAAAGAAAAAAACCCAACTGTATGCATTTCACACATACAAATATTTACTAAAATGTATTATAAATGTAAATGACAAACTAAATGATGAAAATTAGAAGGAAGTATATGAGATACTATTTTTGTCTTGGGTTTAGCAAAAACTTCTGAGATAGAACATCAGAAGAATTCCTGACTTAATATAATTCTTAAAAGGGAAATGTGAGCTAAAACCTCCTTGCTCTTTCACGTGTTCCCTGGAAAAAAAAGAAACCAAATCCCCAGACCTGGGGAAAGACTGCAAAGCAGACACCTGATGAATGACATCTACCTGGAATATTTGAAGGAAAACAATTTAGAATTTGATAAGAGAACAACAACAACAAAAAAGTGACTTGAGGACCTGGCAGGGATTCTGAGAAGACCCAGTTCAGTGTCGATAACTAATGACACACAAGAAGGATCTGAGGGGACCAACAAGATGGTTCAATAGGAAAGACACCTTTGTCAAACCTGAATATCCCCCAGAAAGCTATGTGATAAAAGGACAAAACCAACTCATACAAGTTGCCTATGACCTCCATGTCTGACAGCATGAGCACTTGAGGGTCCATGTGTGCACACATGCACACACACATTTAATTAGTAGCTGATTAGTTAAATCTTTTTAAAAGATCTTAAGCTCCTTAGACGTTCTTTAAAGTCAAGTTAAAGGGAGATCGCACTGCTCACCAAGTAGGCGAAGTGAAGAAAGATTTCACACAAGGCTGGTGAAAATGCTGAGATGTTCCTAGACAGCTGTTTTCCATTTTAGAAAACATTTGGGGGGAAAAAGAAGGAAAGAGAGATGGAAGGAAGGAGGGATAGAAAGAAAAAAAACAGAGAGATAAGGGGCAGGGCAAAGAAAGAACCAAAGTCAGTTAACCCATTTCATTAAAAGTTAAAGATATTCCCAACACATGCCTGAGTGATCCCTCCAACCTAGCAAGAAAAATAAGAGGCACACCACACAATGACTCTGTTTGCCTTGACCATACCTTTGTGACAGATGAAGACTGCGATAAACTCTAATATTCTTTAGTGGGTGAGTGGATTTATACTACTTTAAATCTCATCTATCCGTTCAGCAAAAGAAAAAACTGAGCTACTGGTGCAAAGAGCTACGTGAACAAATCTGAAGATAATTCCTCTTGGGAATTCCTCCTCCCCTCAAGCACATATCTGTTAGATGACCTTCTAGAAAGTGTGGAGTAATGTAGAGAGATAAAAGTACATAGCAGGTAGGACTGGGAGGTGTAAAGCTGGACCTGGGGGATGACAGAAAGGCGGGAAGAAATGCTTGGAGACAACGGAAACATGGGTCGTGGTTGTGTATTGATTTCATATCATACAAATGCATAAAATTTACATAATAAGTAATTACACCTTATCACCTTTATACCTCCTTGAAGCCTTTAAAAAATAATTATTCTTCCTTCCAAACTATCCTCTTATTTTGTTTTAATTTCTATGGCTGATTTTAATTGAGACAAAATAGGCAAATTAATGGACTAAAAAAACTAATAAAGTAGGATGTAAGAACTTTACCTTGGAGTACATACGATGATAGTATACAATTTATTATCTCCAAATACTCAAAAATACACAAAGGGTGAATGATTCAATTTGTGAGGATAACCAATAGGTTTTGTGCTGGTCTTCTACAAGCCCAAAATATATTCAACAAAATAGCCAGCCTCTTTGGAGCCAGCAAGATGGCTTAACTGGTAAAGACTGTTGGCCACAAGGCTGATGATCTGGGTGCATCCCTAGAAGCCCACATGGTGGAAGGGGAGAACCCACTCCCACAAGCCAGCCTCTGACGGCCACAGATGTGTGTGCATGCAACCCACACACAATAAATATGCTCTAAGGCCATTTTTCCTCTCTGCTCATGACTTTTTAGTAGAGGAGTATGTTACTCCCCAAGACAGATAATCAAATCTTCAAAGGTAAGTTCGAACTCAAGCTCTTGAAGTTGCCAACCACTTTAGAAACAAATTATGTATTTTCTTATGGCTAAGGCTTCTTTAAAAGAAAAATCAGTTCTCAAGTTCTCAAGTAAGCTAGAAATAACTTGGTGGTTAGGAGCGTAATTGCAATTGCTTGTCTTTAACTGTAGGTATTTTGCGTTGTTACGCAAACCTTTTCTTTTGCATCACTGCTTTGCGTCCCAGAGTACTGACCCTGTTTCTGTTCTTTCCTTTCATGCATTTGGTATTTCAGATGCATTGTTAAGATTACGGGAGAAATGGTGTTGTCCTTTCCGGCTGGCATCACCAGACACTTTGCCAACAACCCATCCCCAGCTGCTCTGACTTTTCGAGTGATAAATTCCAGCAGGTTAGAGCACGTCCTGCCGAACCCCCAACTCCTCTGCTGGTAAGTGTGGTTCTGTGTACAATCTTAAAGAGATGATTAGCTTGGCACCCTGTGTTTCTACAAAGAGTGCTCCCTTGCATGAATGACACCATGGCTGATTCACCACAGTGCAGACAGGCACGTAGATCCGACACCCAGACACAGGTGTACATGCAAGCTGTCAGGTTGTCTGAGTGATGCTGTGTGAATGTGTAGCTGCATATGCAATTGTGTTTTAGTGGCCAATTTCTAACAAGGTTAAAGGGCATTTAAGGAAACTGTGCTGCTGACAATGTACACAGGGCTATTTGGCTTGTTACTGATTAACACTTGATAAAGATATTAGGTGATGAGCCCAATAATTGGAAAACTTCTCACTGTAGAAACACCTTTTTTAATGAGGTAATATTGGAACTGTGGGTTATTCTTCCATGTGAATATGACAACTTTTCATGTGAAACATGCAGTTTTACTACAATGGTCATTTGTTGCCATGTATCACACCAGGGAAGGTCGTGTGGATTTGTTCCTGTAAATGCATACTTTCTCATTTCAAACCTGAAGTGATGGCTTCATTGTGCTTATGCATATGTACTGGTTTGTGGTGGGTGTGACAAAAGGAGTCATTTTGACAGCTTCCTATCCATCATGAAATGTGGGTATTCTAGCCAAGAGTCCCTCTCCAAAGTACTACACTCCTCCTTTACAGCACCTTTTCTTGAGCTAATACCAACATCATGTCCCCAAACTATGGGAGTCACAATTGCTTCCTTCCCTGGCTGTAGTCTGGCCCTGATCCAGGCCATTTTTACACCCAATGACCTTCATGAGATTGCTCTTTCTTCCCAGCTGTCCAGTGGCTTCACATGGCCCATGAATCTCAACTTGTTGCCATTGTCTTTGAGCATCTACACAAATCTGTGCGTCTGTTCTCCTTAGTAGTCCCTACTTACCAAAAACAAGTGGAGCCCTTCCCCTCATCAGGACTTAGTGCACTCATTTCCCCATCTTCTGATACTACCTGCCACTTCTTCCTATGGCTCTATTCTCTCTCATCCTGATCACCTCTCTGCCCTCCCCTCTCTTCCGCCTCCCCTGATCACCCTCTGCCCTCTCCAGCCCCACCGACCATCCCCAAAGTAATGTCCCCTTGCCATCCTCCTGGAACATCCCCATTCTTTTCATTTAAAATTTCCTATGTGCTTCTTTGTTCATTCACCATACTGTCCCGATGACAAAGCACAATCCAGATGGCATGGGACCCGGCTGGTCCTTCGCCATGGATGAAGGGGCAGTTGCAGGGTAGATCAAGCATGTGGTCATTGAACAGGCTGCTGAGAGCCAGCTGTCAGGGATACTGAGCTCTTCAGAGGGCCGAGACTGCATGCACCCTGCTCCTCACTACTGTGATTAGCGCCATTAAACTCCAAGACCATTTTGTTTGTGAAGGGAGGTTTTTATTTGTATTTTGTTTTGTTTTGTTTTTGTTTTTTAGGTCAGCAGTTCTCAACCTGTGGGTCATGACCACCTTGGGGGTCAAATGACCCTTTCACACAGATATTTACATTATGGTTCATAATAGTAGCAAGCTTCCAATTACGAAGTAGCAATGAAAATAATTTTACGGTTGAGGTTCACCGTGACATGAGGAACTCATAAGGGCTCTCAGCATTAGGAAGGTTGAGAACCCCTGGTTTAGATGCTCCTTGGATGAAATCATGACTGTGGCGAAGGAGCTGCTTCCTTCTCAGTTAGGCAAAGTCTTCACTATTTTTTTTTTTCATTTTAAGATAAGGACTCACTCTGTACCCAAGGCTGGCCTCAAACTTGTGATCCTCTGGCCTCAGCCTACTCAATGCTAGCATTACAAGTGTGTACCACCGAGTCTTTTAACTGATTCATTTCTGAAAAGTGCTAGTAGTTAAGTCAGTACAAAGGAAAATCAGTTTACTCCCCCTTAATTGCACTGACTGATAAGTTCAGGTAGAAATAAGATAATTTGGGGAGAGTATTAAGTATGGATGAGGAAATAGCTACCGCATCACAACACCCATTTGTCATTCTGCTGGGTCAACAGACAGGAGCTCACAGGAATGTCTGACAACAGAGTGTTGCCTCCCTATGGGACTCCACTCCAAACTGCACTGTACCAAAACCACACCGGGGGTGCTTTCGTGTGCAGACTGTCAGAGGCAGATGCAGAAACCAGAGGCTTCCTGTGCAGAGGATCTAAGGGATGAGCTGCTGCTCAGTTGTTGACTTTCTTTCCCTCTTACTAGTGACAACACACAAAATGATGCCAATACCAAGGAATTCTGGGTAAACATGCCAAATTTGATGACTCACCTGAAGAAGGTCTCTGAACAAAAACCCCAGGCTACATATTACAATGTGGACATGCTCAAGTATCAGGTGAGTCTATCATATGATCAGGGTTGCCTTGTTTCATATCACAAGCTTATCAAAGTGTCTGATATTGCATCAACATGACCTATCTTTTACTATTATTGAAATGCCGTGGTTATAAGACTAAGACTCTAACTCTGTGGAGACTACTGAGGGGAATATTAATCAGAACCCTAACTATTTTATCTATTTATTTTCTTTGTTGTAGAAAAATGCCCCCAAAATAAAGCTGAAAACACACATGCACATTTAATTAAGATCCTAAGAGTTGGGGCTGGAAAGATAGGTCAGAGCTTAAAAGCCATGGAAAGCACTTACTGCTCTTGCCCAGAGCACAGCTTCTGTGCCCAGGTTCACAACTCCATAGTGGCTCAGAGTTCCAATTTCAGGGGCTCCACAACCATCTTCCGGCTCCTGCTGGTTCCTTAGTGCATGCAGCATTCATGGACTCCCACAGGCACACACACACACACACATACACATACAAGCAGATAAATAAATCTATTTTAAAATATATTATAGACATTGATAAGTAAGATCAGCACCATCGTGGTTAGAGCATGTGTTCTAATACTTTTAATTTTAAGTAATTAAGTAAAACATAACCTGGATTTGTTTTTCTAGTATGACCACCTCATGAAATAGTTCTAATGAAACTTATGCTAAGAGATAACGAAATGACGAAGGAGCCCACAGGGTCCAGCCCCCTAGCCGAAGATTGACCAGTTATGATGGGTGCTGAGGGAGTGGGGGCCTGAATTCTGCACTGCACACCAGGGATTCAAACTGATGCTGCTGTCTTAAGGCAGTATTTTAGTATTCAAACCTGGATTTTTCTTGGTGCTAACTCCCTCACCATTGTCTCTAGCTAGACTGCATAGACTGTAGTTCTTCCAAGCAGACGACCTGGGTTCAAGTCATTATGTTGAGAAATCTCAAAGAAATGAGGGCAATGTCCAGCATTATCTGCCTCATTGGTGTGTCATGAAGAGCAAACATGACATAGACATTATTTTAACATGTATTAACTATTATTGTGCACCGTTTCCTTGTTGTATGCTAGACATGGTGCTGTTTCTCCTCAGACATTCCCGACAACCTGTGAGTTGTGTTCTTTATCATAATTCCCAGTTGGCAGATGAGAAAATAACTGAGGCTGAGTGGGTTTGGAAATTGTCCAAAATAAAGCAGCTTGTTAAGTTCTGGAAGAATCAGAGTTCACACCCAAGATTGTCCAGTCTCATGGCCTCAGCTTCCAACCACTATCCTATCCCTCCTCCCCAAGTACAGAAAATGTACTGTGGACTCTACCAGGCTATAGGGATTTCCACAGCTGACCTTGTGTATTTAACTGGAACAGTTACTTCAGGACGAAGCACTCCCCACCCCCCACCTCCCATCCCCCCACCGCCACACCTCGTGCCTAAACATCACCAGCTTTGCCCTGGGATCCCATTTCTGAACAGCACAAACAACAGTTTGATATTTGGGTTTGTAAGCCCAGTCCAGTGGTAGCCAATCACAGTCTCTGGTTTGGTTTTAGATGAACACTTACACCTCTCTCCTGTCATTTGTCAAGGTGTCAGCCCAGGGCATTCAGTCCACACCTCTGAACTTGGCGGTGAACTGGCGCTGTGAGCCTTCCAGCACTGACCTGCGCATAGATTATAAGTACAACACGGACGCCATGTCCGCTGCGGTGGCCCTTAACAATGTGCAGTTCCTGGTCCCCATTGATGGAGGAGTGACCAAGCTCCAGGCTGTGCTTCCTCCAGCAGTCTGGTAAAAGCCTTCGAGTTCCCTCCTTCTCCCCTACCCCAAATAAAAGATCCTTCTTCTTAAGGGGAGGGGGCAGACTCTTTAGCACCAGGCTTTACTGTGAAAAGATACCTCAGCAGGCCTGTAGGCAGACATAGGGTGGAAACAGAAAACTACCAGTAGATCAGTTAAGCAGAAAAGGCTTTAATCTGGAGGTGTCCAGTGCTTAGCCAAGGACGGAAGCACCAGGCCGACAGCTTTCATCTGGATCTAAGCTGAAAGTGAGTGTTTGACAGCGTAATGGACTATGCCCCATACAGAGCTCCAAGTAGAGGAGCTGGCCACCAGGAGAACCAAGTTGGTCTGGCTCCTGACAGTTTGATTCCAGGATCAGAAAATACCTACTCTCAGCACTCACAGACTGGTGCCCAGGCTGGGCCCTTTGCACCCCAGCTGCTGGCTAGAGAAATAACAGAAAGGTTCATCAGCTTCCCAAATCTCCCGAGCCTGAACCTCCCTTAGAGCTAGGACTGAGTCTGGGGGATGCAGTGTTCCACGGAGCCACCAAACTGTAGAAAAGCCAGCTGGTGGAATCAGATAGGCTTAGAAAATGATGAGTGATAGAATCATCTTTAATGGGGGTCAGTGTAGGGGGTCAGTTTTTCCACAAGTACCAGCAAAATGTAGACTACTTCTTTAAAACGAATATGGGGGCTAGAGAGAAGATGGCTCAGCAGTTAAGGGCACTGTCTGCTTCTCCTAGAGGTCCTGAGTTAAAGTCCCAGCAACTACATAATGGTTCACAACATCTCTAATGGGATCTGATGCCCTCCTCAGTCATGTAGGCATACATGCAAATAGAGCATTCATACACATAAATTAAAAAATCTTTAAAAAAATAAAATAAACTTAATGTGATCTAGCCAGCAGTTGCAATGGAAATTACCTAAACCACATAATTAATACTTTCCTTCCATTTTCTGGATTGATGCGTTTTAAATGCTGTATTTCCCTCTGAATGTTTATCTCACATTGCTGTGGCTGGTTCGTATGAGGAAAATGAAGAACATTTATGTGGGTAGGGGTACAAATGCATTTAGGCAGATCTAAACATTTTGAGGCCCACTTTATTTTAATTAGCACAATCTGGAAATCTGGCATCTGTCGAACAAACTCTTATCATGTGAAGAAGCTCTTTGTTTTGTTTTTAGGAATGCTGAACAACAAAGAATATTATGGAAGATTCCTGATATCTCCCAGAAGTCAGAAAATGGAGGTAATACAGTCACAGGCTTAAATCTGAGATAACTTACAGGTCTTGGACAACTGTGAACCCAAATCCATGTAGCCCTATAAGCAAGCAGAATGTTTCATTAGTTTGTTTATTATCATCTATCAGAGCAAGTGGCCTTTTGCAGACATTCCTCCTTCCTTTCCCACCAAGCTCTCACCTCACATAGGCATCCTTATGGCAGAGAAGAGCCCTTCCGGAGGCATGTGTCCATCCTGTGTCAGATCCCATGTAGATATCTTTTCTTTTCCACTCTGATATTAATCACAGGTTGAAAAGGATGTAGCCTTCCTTGCCTCATGCCACAAAACTTTTCTTCTTTATTATTATTATTAATTATTATTATTTATTCACTTTGTGTCCCAGTTGTAGCCCCCTCCCTCATCTCCTCCTGGTCCTACCCTCCCTCTATGTCCCTCTCCTATCCCTCTTCCCTAGTCCACTGATAGGGGAAGTCCTCCTGTCCCCTCCAGGTCCTTTTATCTCCCCCACTTCTTCCTTAAGACTCCCTGCACTCTGTCCAAAGTTTGATGGTGAGTCTTGGCATCTCCTTCAATCCCCTGCTGGGTGGAGTCTTTCAGAGGACATCTGTGATAGGCTCCAGCCCTGTTTCCTCTCTTCTACCGCTTCCAGTGTCTATCCTGTTTTCCCTTCTGAAAGAGAATTAAGCATCTTCCCTAGGGTCCTCCTTGTCGTTTACCTTCTTTAGGTCTGTAGATTTTAGTATGTTTACCCTATATGATATGGTTAATATCCACTTATAAGTGAGTATATAGCATGCGTGGCTCTCTGCTTCTGGGATACCTCACTCTGGATGAGCTTTTCTAGCTCCATCCATTTGCCTGCAAATTTCATGATTTCCTTGTTTTTAAAAGCATGCCACAAATTTTAAAGCACCATTCGGCTGACATGTTTCAAGCAGCCGCTCGCAGAACTCCAGGACATTTTACTCACCATCATTTTGTAAACGAAGAATAAACTGTTTCCTAGGCTGCCTGCTTTTGCACAGTTGATCTCAAATGCAGTTTCAAAGTTATGTGCAGAATACTGCTGGCCCCTTTATTGCAATAATGCTCTTCTTTTAAAGGTGTAGGTTCTTTACTGGCGAGATTTCAATTAGCCGAAGGCCCAAGCAAACCTTCCCCACTGGTTGTGCAGTTCACGAGTGAAGGGAGCACTCTGTCTGGCTGTGACATTGAGCTTGTTGGAGCAGGGTACCGGTTTTCACTCATCAAGAAGAGGTTTGCTGCAGGTAAATGGGGACCTTCAGTTTCCTTTGCAAAGATAATGTTGCTACCTCTCCTGAAGCAGGAACTGGGTGTGATTTCTCCCATTATATCTGACCTCCTCACTCCTATCGCCACATCCCATTATAAAGCAAACTGATATCTGAATGAAGTACAAATGAAGTGGCAATTTGAGCAGAAACGGTCTGGCTGCTTATGCTGGATCAGTGTCTTATGTTGGGCTGAGCCCTTGTCCCCACCTGTTGATCTGCATATTGAAGCCAGTGGGGATAAGTCCTGCCACTGTGTTGCCAAACAAGATGGACACACTTGGGTTTGACTTAAAAACGTGTTTTTAAAACAGTAGCATAAAAATAGGTGGCATGTCTAAGGCATGGGAATGTTAGATTCCTTGGAAGGTTTTCTTTCACCAGCTGAACTTTTTGAAATTTAGAATTCTCAGGCAGAGCTAAGGCCCTAGGAAGAGTTGCTTTTTCACTATAAAAACAACATTTAAAGTATCTGTGGCCAGGTGGCCCAGCAAGTTAAAGGCATTTGCCACACAAGCCTGGAAACCTAGATTAGGCCCCCAAAATCCACATAAAGGTAGAAGGAGAGAACAGACTTGGAACAGTTATCTTCTGACCTCTGTGTGTGTGCTGTCCCATACACTCTCTCACACACATTATGTGTGCACATACAATAATAATTTCTTTTAAAAATAAGAATATGTGTAGTTTTGAGCTGGTAAAGTATGGAACAATGAATAAAAGTGCTTGCCACCAAGCCTGGTAACCTGAGTTTGACTCCTTGGAACAACATGATGGAAGGAGAGAACCAGGTCCCACAAGTTGTTCTCTGACTCTCACATACCTGCACATTCTCTGTCTCTGTCTCTCTCCTTCTCTCTCTTAGCAGATAGATGTTAGATAGATACATAGATATAGGTAGGTAGATAGATAGATAGGTAGATGATAGATAGATAGATAGATAGATAGATAGATAGATAGATAGATAGATAGATAGATAGACAGACAGACGGATGATAGGTGGAGAGAAAGAGACACATACATACATACATACATACATACATACATACATACATACATACAGAGAGAGAGAGAAATAGTCTACAGATATGAGCTGTTTACCCAGAAAATGTCCAGCTTCTATGGAGAGCATCCCCAGTAATAAGGTGATTGCTCTTGTTGTGTCTTGCTGGGGTAAAAGGAGAGCCTTACACAGTAAGTGAAGAGAGCTTGTGACCACTCCCCTCCTCCCTCCTCCTTTGGGTCCCGATTTTTGAGCCTGCTGCTCTGGTGCAATTATTAATTATATACCTTTCACTCTCAAGTGAACTAAGTCCGAAATGAATACGAATAGCTTATCATATTTGGGGACAGAGCCCTGACCCTCCTGGGCAGGATCCAGAATGCTCTACAAACAGTCTACAGAAGGAGAAACGGTGACTTCGGATACGAGCAACTAAGGAGTGGCGCCAGGGATAGGGCAGCAGCAAGGGATTGTCCATTGAGCTTGTAGATGCCATAACGAGCTGTGATTTTTGTTTTGCAGGAAAATACTTGGCCGATAACTAATAAAATATCATGCAAGGATTTTGAAGATCCATGTCCTGGAGAACTGTTGTACAAGAGACATGTTTTAATCTGATTTGAGGAAAACAAACCAATGTCTGTACTTGGGCTCTGTCAGCTGGAAGGTCCCGGCTTTCAGCAGTGATTTCCCACACCCAGTACAAGGCGGATCAGTTCTACAGTATTTACTTCTAGGTGTACTATTGTTAATGGTTTTAAAATGTAATTATTGTATTTGTAAACTGTACCTTCATTCCAGTAAGGCAGTTAGACACCTGAGTTTTAGCGTTTTTTTTTTTCCATTCCTGAAACGGATGTAATTTAAATTGTGGTATGTAAATTTAATAGTAGTACTGTCGAATGGCACAATGCTTACAGAGATACAGTGCATTTTGTCAATATATAAAATTTAAATATAATGTTGATAGTTACCGTAAAGGGGGTGCCACACATCAAGAACCTTAAATGGAACCAGAAACAAGCAAACAAACAAAAAAACTTTACTTTTCTTCACTCCTTACTACATTTTCCTCTAGTGCTAAAGAAACTTCTAGCTTCAGTTTAGTGGGTTAAATTCAGAAACTATTTCAGAAAAAAAATTCTGAAGTTACAGCATATTCAAAGAGAAGCATTAATTACCACTTTTTAAAAAGCTTTTTTTTCAAACCGCAAATTTCATAAAAATGCAAACTGTGTAAACAGGGCCTCTTATTTTTATAACTTGTGTAAAAAGGGAAAATCAATTCATATTTAAAGTTTAAGTATATTAAATTATATCCAAGAGTGAAGAGGATGTTGAAATCTTACCTGACCCCATGCCCCTTCTTTGCAGTTTAGTAAATGTTGAGATTGCTAAATCATCAGATTAAAGCCAACATGATTTTTAAAGTTTCAAGACTTTCTGGAGCTGAACTGGTTAAAACTTTTGCACAATTGCTTGGAACCTAGGGGCCTCTCTAGTCGAGCAGCCAGGGGTAACTTGTTTCTTCCTTACTCACAAGAATCAAAACAATGAGAGTCAAGAACCACAGATGGGGAGGGGGAATTAGTTTCCTGTTCGGTCCAAAAGGAAAACTTTAAACTTATCATTTACATCTTTGGGGAAGGAAGAAATAAGTTTTATAAATGAAATCCTATTCACCTTGTTGTCCTATGAATGTTTTGGGGTGACTTTAAGATTCATTGTATACATCTGCGAATCTCTGCTATTCTTGGGGAGTTGAAAGCAGAGTCAGGGCAGTGGGCTTGAAGTTCAGTAAATGCCACAGTTCTGGGACAAGGGTAATGGTGGGGGTTCTGCCGCTCAGCACAGGAATCAGAGCAGTGTCTTGTAAGGTCTAAAGTTTAAGTCTTCCAGTAAGCCACAAGTTATTTTTAGCAGAGAACAGGTCCTGTTCAAGGCCATCCCATTAAATAGCTGTAAAGGAGTTGGGGAGTGTAGGGCTCGCTGCTGAATTTCATTTTGTACCCACTCAAATGGAGTCTTCAACTCTTTTCAACTTTAGAATCAAAATAATTTTTTTTACACAAGTTTTACTCTGTGTAACTGTCCTGGATGTTCTGGAACTCTTTTTGTAGACCAGGCTGGCCTCGAACTCAGAGAGATCCATCTGTCTCTGCTCCCCAAGTGCTGGGATTAAAGGCGTGCGCCACCATGCCTGGCTCAAATTAAATTTTATAAGTCTTACTTCAACAGTGAGATTGTGATTGGCAGTTGTTTCTAGCAAGCTTTGTAGATTAATCTATGTTCTCTTCAATCAATGCTTGCTACCAAAAGAATGTCCAAAATGATCTATTTTTCCTGGGAACAATTCATCTATTTAAAATAGGCTCTTGCCTAGTTCCCCAAAGCAGCCTGTCTTTGAAGGTTTTTTTGAACAAACTAATTTTTTTTTCACAAAAAGTTTGGTTTTGAAACCAAAATAAAGAAATAAAATGTAAAATTTAAATCTAATGGAACATGAAAAAATGAAAAAACTTAAGCCAATGGAGAGTAAAAGCAGAAAAAATGAAACTTACCTAGAATGTGATTATACTATGTTTTTAAGTAGTCAATTCATGGAAAAATATTGAATATTAACACAAAGCATATTAAAAATATGTAAATATTACTGTTTCTCATGTCTTTCTCTTTATATCTTATTTTATATAGTTTTAGAATGAATTGGTCATTAAATACAGTGTTTCTTTCCAAAGAATAATTTTGTTGATATTGTAAAAATGTAATTAAAGATAGAGACTTGAATAGTCTCTAACATTATCCAGATGTTTCCAAGAACCAAATTCAAAGCTGTGAAGAAAGCTTGCAATCCCTTCATTGACTTTTGTGAAATGGAATGACAGTGGGTGATCTCAAAGTTCAGACTTGGATCAAAGTTCAACTGAATAATCAGAGCTGAAGTGGGGAATGGATGGTTCCTGGTTCAGGAAATAAGTCAAATAACAGCATTTGCTCACATCAGGGATGGCGACATCAGTGATGTTTGGTTTTATTCTCTCAGCCTTTCATCTCCTGTTGAAGGTGTATCTGTAGCCCTGTGGGATAAGAGTTCATGCTCTGAGACGTGGTCCTAGACAAGGCAGGCAAGGTTTCCATTACCAGTACCTATCAGGTCAGGTTCCCTTTTGTCCATACAAAATGGTTAGCTCATAGCCAGATGGTTTGCAGGATAGTGAGCTCAATTAAGACAAGGTTCTGGTTAGCCAAAGAGCTGTTTGCTAAGCACTCTGATTTTTTTTAAGCTGATAGAAAGTGTAAATGTTCTATTTTGGCGACATGGAAAGTGTGTTTTCCTCTTCAAATAAATCCCTTATTTTTATGAAATTTTCAAAAATAAATTCTTGTTTAAAATAGTCTGAATTTTATCATAGTTGGAACTTGCAATTACTAATTTAAAATTCTACAAGATGTACCTCCAGCTAAAATGACAATTCCCTGTATGATATTTGGGGCTTAGTTTCCCTCTAAGGAAGACTGTCAGAGTGCAAATGATTTTGAGTGACTGGAAAGTAAAAGGGCAAATGTTTGTGGGTTGTTGTTGTTGTTGTTTTTTCTGTCTTATATACTTCTTCTTGGTCTCAGACTGCAAAGTATCAGAGTCATAGTTACACACATCTCCACTTTTAATGCTTCTTTTGAAGGGAGCAGATCCATCTTTGTCCGTAAAAACTCAGTCCCTGTCCTCTTCACGCCTTCGGTGTGAGCAGGGAGCCATGTGTAGTTTTTAAACTTTTCTTAATGGACTTTTATTTTTCTAATAAAATCGTGCCTAGAATCCTGTAAAGATTGTTGCCAGGCAGTGAAGGGGCTTCTCCAAATGCCGAAATATAGCATCACCATATGTAAACAACTCCCGATGTGTCTCCCAGCTCTGAAGACTTGCAATTCTACTTAACATGTGTAGCCACAGTGATCAGCCGGCACACAGTACAATTAGTACAATTAGCTGTGTAGTGAATGCTCCCCAGCTGTCAGTCACGAAACATCACCTCGCTCTCAACCTGTTTTTAAAAAAGCTCCAAAATGGTAAAAGTGTTTTTCAGTCCTTGGTTTTTACAATAATGGTATTGAGGCCTAAGCTGATTAACTTCCCCCAAAGTGATACCACAGCTGGTAACGACCCCAGTTATCCCGAAAAGTGGAATGAGTACCTTGCTGTTTCATCTGGTTCGTTTGGGGAAAAGTAATCGATTTGAATGTCAAGATAAAAGGCACCGAGACAAGTCCATGTTGGAAGGGTTAAAGATGAGCCTGGTAAGATGTTATTTTACAAGAAATGCTGTCTCTTACGTGAATGAAGTGTGGGACCCCTTGTTTCCAAACAGGAGTAGACTAATGATTTCAATTGAGGTACCATTTTGTTCTCAGAACCTAGACAGATTGCAAAGGGCACCAACAAGTCTTTCTAAATCTCTAGAGATGGAGCTTGGGAATATGTATATTCATAAGCAACCAAAAACTGAGCATCGTGACCCTGATGGCTCTCTAAGACCCTCTTTACTGCTCACATTATAGTGGACTTAAGCATTAATTTCTAAGGTAAATGCCATTTTTCTAGTGTTCTCTCCCAATTCAGTCTAATTAATAATAGCTCCTTGCTTGCAAGGGACACTCAGACTGCAAGTCTGGAAAACCGACTTTATTTTGTAAACTCATGGCTTTATAAACATAGATTAGCCCCACTCCAGAAAGAACTTTACCAATTTTTGTTTTGTTTTGCCTTTCGCAAAGCAATTTCAGGTTGGCAATGAACGTTGAATGATAGTGAAATACTCGAATACCCACAACAGAGATCAGAGAGCGAGTGAGTGAGCCAGTGAGAGAGTGTGTGTTAGAGCGTTCTCTTCCCCCCGAAGAGGATGCGTTTTTGCAAGATTCCAGTCAGGCAAGATGTATTTATTTTGTCATGTGACTTTTTCTGTCCAGCAACTTCTAAAAACTGAAAGCAAGTTTTTTAGTGATATCAAAGTGGCCTCAGAATATAGCTTAGAAACTTAATATGAGGAAATGTGCTGTTCCTGTGATGTTTTCATTAACCAGTGAGTCAGAGTGTTGGCATAAAAATATCGAGTCAAGTGACCCTGAATAAGAAGACTCTTATGACGAACCTACAGTGCTCAGTATCCACATTTATCTCTCAAGCTTTGTTGGACTTTCCCTACTCCCTTAACTTTTCGTCTGTGCTTCTTTGGTTTCATTTGTTCAGTTTGGCAAATAACGTAGAAAGCTGTTCTCTCACTTATGAATTAATATGGCTTCTCTCATGTTTTGTGATAAGCCACAGGATGAGGAGGAGAGAGGAGACAGCAATGCACCGATATCTCTGAACATTAAAAAGGAAACAAGCAAAAAGCACTGGTCTTTCTTGTCTGTCACTGTTCTGGGGCTGTGTCATTTTCAGCAAGCCCGAGTTGCATCGTTAGTATCAAGTCAAAATAAAGTTCCTTCTTGAAGGACCGTCAAGTTTTAGAATCAGTTAAGATGACTAGGGATAGCTTTTTTGATGGGTGCCATGTTTAGTTTTCGCTATCTGTCCTAAATGAGTAGTGCCGCAAGGAAGAGACAGCTTGTTGACATGTGTCATGGATACAATAATGTGTTATCCAGATTTAACTTCTGGTTTCTTCCCTTTATTCCTGGAGTACGTTGCCTGTGCTAATACATCTTTAGCCTCATAAGAAAAGAAAGAAAGAAAGAAAGAAAGAAAGAAAGAAAGAAAGAAAGAAAGAAAGAAAGAAAGAAAGAAAGAGAAAGAAAGAAAGCTTCAGTGCAAAGCCAATGCAGATTAAAGTGACCCTTAATGCTGTTTTAAAGAACAGGAAGTGTTGTATATTAGAACTGCATTCATCAGCAGTTTCCAGATCATGTTTGGTTTACTAGCACAAGAAAGCATTGATTGTGTTCTGAAACACATTGTCCTATGCCACAGTCACCCTTCAGATATGGGTAACCACTGTCAAAGTCATTTTGAAACTTAGAGCGTGGCTGCACTTTATAAGAGCACACCTTGGAAAACTTTTGGAAACTTTCCTTCTAATTCTAATTCACAGTTCCACTCAGGGATGTGTAAGTCCGATTATATAAGAAAGAGGGCGTGGCTAAGAAGATTGTAGCTTTAAGGGGATTTTGGCCATTGGAAGCAAATGGTTACATGCACTCACCAGTATCTTTCAGTAAGTTGTCATTCTATTTTCGAAAGAACTCTTGACCCAACATGGAAAAGGTTTCGGATTTTTAAGATCTGAACCTATGAACAACACTTCAAGCCCCTGTTTGTTGAAGAAGTTCCAAATTCTTGGAATAAGTAACACTAGTGAAGAATTTTCAGTGATATTTGGCTAAACAATTTCAAGAAACCATATCATGTTAGAGCAATGCTGATAGTATTTTTACATAAATTTTGAAACTATGAAAATTTTTTGGTTAAGGCCAAGTGCAACACACGGTTTTCTTAGCATAGAGTCAGAGTAACCCTGAGTTTTATTTTTTTACTTTTTCTGAAAATCATTTTTTACATAAAATCAAATATAAAATGTTCCTTTATTTAAATTTTTTTACAAGACAGAAGTGACATTTACGTTTTCTGAACATAATTCAACATGTGATCCATTCAGAGTCTCTGAATTATTACCTGACAGACATAGCTATCCATAAGTTTCCTGCTTCATGGACTGAGTATATCATGCATATATTAATTCCATCCGACTCATTCAACTTCCATTATTGACATCTTTTCTAGCAAAATGAATGCTGAATGTCATTTATTCATCATCACCTTAAGCCATTTAAAACAATATACCAAACGACTATCTCAGAAGACCCAGAACCTGGTATTTTTCTTAGGAGTTGCTCTGATGATATTTCTTAAAGCTGCATTGATTCCAGGGGTTGGTGTTTAATTACTGCTTCTTAAAATGAATATGCCTGGATGAGATTGGTGCCTCTCTATCTTCCTCCCTCTTTTACCCCACCCCTGTGCATCCTTCTCCCACTCACCCCACCCCAGGCTACCCCTTATCTCAGTCAAAGGGAACCGGATAATTGATGTTGAATCTTTATTTTGGAAATATAATCAAATACAAAGCAAGAGCTATGATGGTGACACTCTAGCCCTACCTACCAACAGAGATATGCTGCACGGCAGGCAGGAATTTCCAGGGCTGGTTTTCTGCTGTTTGAACACTATTATGTTTCAAGTGAAAAGATTTCTTAATGAGTTCTTCACTTGTATAGGGCAAACCTTTTCTGAAATGAAATGGTCAGCTTGAACCATCATTCCCACCAAGCGGCAGTGTAAGCAAGCCATTGGTGTCTTACTGTTCTTTAACAATTAGAAACTAGGAAAGGCATCACAGAGAAGATTTGCTGTGTTTCTAAGTGTAGTGCAAACCAGCCAGCCAGCGAAGAAGCTGTTTCTCAATGTGTGCTTTGACCCAGTAGTGGCCTTTATTTCAAATTATCTGTGGTCCATGTAGCAAAAGTACACTGACTCTCTTTATAATCTTGTACTGAGTATATCATCACACGGAACATCTTGGGCATAAAATATTTACAGAAGAAACTGTGTGCTCAAATGCTCAAAGCATATTTTAAATTTAGTCGAGAAGTCAATGCTTCATCGTTCTTCCTACCTGCTCATTTCAACAGTGTTCCCTGGCTTACTGCCTCATCTACAGCACAACATTACTACTTCCTGTGTGCTCAGCCCAGCAAAGCAGCAGCGGCTCGGTCCCTTGAAAACCCGTGTGAGCTCTCTACTGGGCGAGAATGGCAGAAATGTGGCTGGATGAATTGAAGATAATAATCACGAGACCATCTTCATGTCACTCGCCTTCTGAGTTAGTAAAAAGTGTGGATATCCCTTTTTGTAACTGGTGGTTTTTGTAAGTGTTCTTTCCTTCGCAATTCTTCCAGTCACCCAGATCACAAAATCTTGAATATACAATTCCTCTTCATGATGCATTACTGCAAATAGGGTTCCCGTTTGAGAACGCAGTTTCATGTAAGTTGTTACTGAAATGTGATTTTTTTTTCCTGGAAAATAAATGAAAATAAACTGAACCATGAGCCTTTCGTTTCCTGCATCCTAAAATTTTATCTACATTTCAGGAAAACGTAATTACATAATCAGAGAAAGGGTGGTGGACCCAGTCTGGCAAAGGCAAGGGCTTTCAAGTGGGAGGAATTCAGTTTCACGATTTGACGAGAGACCCGAGCAGGTTACGTCTTAGTTCTCAATATCCTCATAAAACCAAAATAAAACGAAATAACAGGGTCTCTAAACATTGGGGCTTTAAGCAGATTAGATGAGGTAGTCAGTGAGCAATTCTTTCCTAGTCTTAACTTTGTGTAAACAGGGATCCGGACCTCTTGAGTGTTCCTTCAACACTCAATGCTAATTACTGTCCTGGCTTCTGAGGACCAGGAGAGCATTTGTCAAGGACCCTGCTGTGGGCTGTGACCTGTGGGCTGTGATGGTGTCCACTTGGCAGGGAGGATAGAAGGTGTGCCCTCGGTTCCAAACAGCCTGCACCCCAAACCATCTTAAGTTTCGGTAGTCTGGAGAGAGTCCATGAAGGGGATGCGAAGGAGCACGCCCTGCTCTGTAACAGCTGAGTGCGCCTGTGCGCCCAGGTGCGCTTCTTTGAACATCACAGTTCTCGGCTTGCTACTTCTGTGAAGATAGAGCAGTCATTTCGCGGCTGAGTTGTTGGGCCAGTGGAATAAAACTGAACCGCTGCACAGCATCTATCAGCAGCGGGGGTTGGGAGTGGGGGCGGTAGGGAAGGATGTCCTGGAAAACTTCCGTGTTTCCCACTGGCGCCCCAAGATCCACAGGAAGAGAAACGGGATGAGGGCTCTGTGGGCGCATCTTTACGGTCAGATCTTGGCAAGCCCGCAAGGCATCGGGGCTGGGGCTGGAAAGGCTCAGGGAGACAATGGTGATGGGATGCCAAACGCCTCTTGGGCGGCTCAAAGGCCCACCGAGCAGGGCAGGGGCGGCCCGGGCAATGTTTGTGGAGGTCACCCTGGAGACGGCCTGGGTGCACACGGGGACTGCAAGACCAAGCGAGGCCAGAGGCAGCAGCCGGTCTTCTGGAGCTCCGCTGAGGGCGAACCCAGGTCCAGGTGGTCCCGCCTGCTACCCTACGCAGAGCAGGTCAGTGCAGGAGCTTGGGGACAGAGGGTCCAGAAAAGGAGGCTGGGGAGGGAGCGGCCTATTGGGGAAATGGCGATCTCTGCACCCAAGCCAACAAAACCAGAAAGAGCGGTCCCAAGTTTGGCCTTCAAAGGGTGATGCTCAACTCCTCTGGTCGCCAGTGGTCTCCCCTATTCGCTGCGCCTCTGGGGACCTCTGAATTCTGTCTGGAACTTCTCTACGGAGTGCTTGCCTGCAAGCAGAGTTGGGACCAGTTAATTGTCAGGAATTAACAAGCGTGGGCGGTGCCCTCACGCTGGGAGTGCAGTTCTTAGCTCTTCTGAAAGAGGAGAATCAGTCGAGGCAGGCTTTAAACAGGCTTGAATAAAGTAAATACTCCAAAGAGAGGCTGGCACCCGGCTGTCGAAGGGGTTGGGAGAGGCGCAGGGGACTCTCCGTGGTGGAATTTAAAGTTTATGAATATGTATGAGATGGGTGCCACATTCATGGAGTAAGGTGTCCATTTTTCTCTCTCAGTCATAGTAAACTCGATCTCCTTTTTAGGGAATTTCTTCCTATGCGATCTAGAAAAGGGGCCAAAGGGGGTCAAAACCACCGAACAACAAGGCCAGGGTCTTGTACCCATAGGTAGAAACACTTTAGCTCTTTTCTGGGAAAATAAGGAGAGTTTAAGAGACTCAGCTACCAAAACGCAGTTGTGGTTTTCTTGGTTAACACACCTCCGGTTCCCTTTTGAGACTGCTTTAGACTCATGTGTGACCTTACGGCTCTGTTCTGGGTTTTAACTGAAGTTTTATATTGAAGGATGGAGCTGGGTTTACAAGACCGGCAGCCTACACAGACGGGAAGCAGGGCTGAGCACTCAGTAAACCGGGGAAGGGGGTGGGGCTCTCGCTGCCTCCTTTCCAGACTGTCCACTTTATCCAAGTACAAGCCCTCCCGCCACCTTGCCTCCCATGGCCACGATAGCAACTGGTAACCAGGAAGCTCATTTTAAGATCAGACTCAGAGCATTGGCCTGCAGCGCTAGGTATCTTTCCACGGATGCCCGTCTTTCCACAGTGACTTTCTCCCACTCCATCAGTTAAGCATTTTTGGCTACAAATTCATGTCTGCTTATGTGAATTAGGGACACTATTGCATAATTTTTTTCTATTTCCAGTTGTATTGACACAACAACGTAACTACTTATACCACGCATTATTGCTCTCAGGAAATCGCAGTCCCCATGTAAAGAGGTCACACAGCAGCTGGGTCTTTTACCTGGAATGCAGTTTAGCCACGAAGACTAAAAGATTTTCATGTGTTTTTTTTTTCCTCTCTCTTTTTTTGCAACTTTATTTTTTCCTAGAGTGTGGAGATGATGTCTGCTTTGGGTAAAGATAAACTGTTTCCTGCATTGAAGAAAAGGGGGAGCGTGTGTTCCCCAAGTAATGACGAGTTCCGACAGAAGGAAGGCTATTGGCGCTTCAAACAGTGAGTACTTGGATGTCTAGTGCCTCCAGATATGAGTAATCTTTGCCAAGAGCCAAAACATTTTCCTAGGCATGGAACAAGGTAGAAATAGGCAAACACCACGCTCTGTTAGTCTTTGGAGACATATGTAAATGAGCAATGAAGCTTACATTGACTCTAGCAGCATATTTAGTGCTTTGAAAACTACCTCTCACCAGGCCAAAAACAACAACAAAAAAACCCCACAACTTCTCAGTATTATAAAACTGCAGTTTGTACATTTTGTAACCAATATACAAACTTAATACAACTTTTGTACTGTATTTTCAGTCTTTGTCTATATTCTCTTAAATGGCTGTATAATATTTTATGAATTTGTTAACCAATAGATAAAACATAATTTCAGACATAGTTAGATGCTAATGTAAGCATCTGGTTTTGTGTCTAAATTTAAATTTTCTAGCCAGACCATGGTAGTGCACACCTTTAATCTCAGCACTCCGGAGGCAGAGGAAGGTGAATTTCTGTGAGTTCAAGGCCAGCCTGGTCTAACAAATGAGTCTAGGACAACCAGGGCTGTTACACAGAGAAACCCTGTCCCAAAACCAAAACAAAATAAAAAAGATGGAGGCTCTTTCTGTCTAGCTGTTTTTCCTGTTATTCATAGACCTACCTGTATGTGGTATTTTTTTAATCTCGGTCTCTCAATCAATACACTATGAATTCATTTGTCTTTGTAGCAATAGACACACTGAGAAGGAAGGCAGAGGAAAAAATAAAGAATTCAAGTAGCTCTATTTTGGGGTGCGATATAAGATCAGCTCAGATTTGTTCTTTTATCTTCCTCTACATTGTGACTGATGTTTAGTTGTCATCCTGGGCATAGTAAATATTTGAAGAGCCCCCTTGCGTCATGAAAGGAAGATTGAGTATATATTCAATGTCATCATTGTCATCTGTTTCAGAATTGGATCCTTTTTGTTCAAGTTACCTTTTTATAATGTATTTTTATGTTCCATTTTTTTAAAAAAAGGAAGCGTCATTTTAAGGTGATGTATTTGCTGCCTAGGCTTGTCATAAAGTAATTAATTATTTTAAGAGCTTGAATCAAGAAAGACCTCCACTGCACCCAGCAACAAAATGAAATCTCTTAAGCTAGCCCCCCTTTATCCTAACAACCTAAAACCCATGTTGGGTTGTGAATTTCCTCACTCAACTGTCATCCTCCCCATTGGGAAATCTAAACTTGGCTTTTTTCACTTAAACAATCTTTAAGGAGAAAAGTGGTAACAGAAGACATTGGTTGAGCTGTTAGCATCAATTCTTTCAGAAAACTTTGTAACAGGTACCAGCAAGCAATGGCCAAGCACCAAGAACAGTCTGAAACATGGCTGGGTATGGTTTCCCAGCTAGGACTGGTTATTACATAGCTGAAAAGACTTTTGTTAGCCAAATATTTTCATTGCACAGAAAGTGGCAATCCGTGTGTGATTTGCATGAATGGCCCTGTCCACTTTGTT
Source organism: Pachyuromys duprasi (assembly GCA_028658305.1). Taxonomy (NCBI): domain Eukaryota; kingdom Metazoa; phylum Chordata; class Mammalia; order Rodentia; family Muridae; genus Pachyuromys; species Pachyuromys duprasi. Next base: position 29,172,267 of record CM053754.1, on the reverse strand, counting down.
CACCAAGATCCTGTATTTTCCATTCAGGAGTTCAGGCAGGTATGCACAGTGATGTTTTACTTGCTGGAAACTTACCTTCAGGCAGACTTTGGACAGCATTTGAACAAATGCTCTTATCTCCTGTCCTTAAAATGGAAACAGAAGGGATAAGGTGAAGCGACTTTCTCCAGCTAATGTGGCATGCTATCTAGGCATGTTAGCTCAGGAACCAGTAGTTATTCTGTGGGTTTTGGGTGAAGGTTGGAGACTAAACAGCCTTTCTTTTGCCTCAAGCCGAAGTCCTTGTGATGTCCTGGAACAAAAACTATACAGACCCCATTGTTCTCCACCAGAATGTATGGAAGGCATCTAGCATAGCAGGTCAACCACACTTTATTGACTCCCTTCAGCTATTTACTCAAGATATAGTGAGCCTCTGGCACATGTCAGCTACTGTACATTCAGTATAGAAAAGTAAATAACAGAAGATCCTAGTCAACATAATGTGCTCCCTTGAGTCCACAATCCTCCACCTCAGCACGAGTATGGTAGTTACTCGTATGTAACCATTGTAGTTACGAGCTACCATACCTAGTGGAAAGTTACCTTAAATAAGATCCCAATGTGAAAACCTAAGCCACACAGGAAAACTGAGACTGTTTTGATAAATAGAACACCAACAAAATGTAGTATTGTAACCAAGTATATAATGACACAGTTAGTAGACTGCTAGAATATGTATGTATATATAGAGAGAGTTGCGTGTTAATTTTAAAAAAGGGAGCCCGTTCTAAATAGAGTCAAAGGAGATGGCAGTGTCTGGAAAGAAAAGCTAAGGGGCAAGCAGAGTAGGAAGAGATGCCCATGCACACTGGAAACAAGAGCTATATGACTTAGAACAATGAGCCCTCCTATGCCTGTCCTGCCTGTCCTGAGAGCAAAAAGCTGGGAGAGAAAATACCAAGTAGTGCTGAGAATAAGCGTAGACCTAGCTGTGCAGTGCATCATATGGACAGTATAACAGTTAATTTTAAAACGATAGTATATTAAGCTCTGAAGAGGCAGAGAGTTGAATTGCCTTTTGTATGTGCCTAGTAGGACATCTCAAAGACACAAAATAGCACCTTGGCACAAACTGTCCTTGGGTGAATATATGGTCAGTGAGTGAGAAATTACTGCATTCTGTGAATTCTTGAACAAGTAAGTCCTTCTTTTGCTCTGAGATAAATTGGATTCACAAGCCCACATATATATATATATATATATACATATATATATGTATATATATATGTGTGTGTATGTGTGTGTATATGTATATATATATATATATATATATATATATATATATATATATATATATATATAAAGTCCAGAGTGACTTGTAAGATGAATTTATAGCACAAAGTATCCGAGTGCTTAGTACAAAGCAAGCTTGATTTTAGCCTCCGTATTGAAAAAGTCCATTTGCATCTATTCCAGAAACCAGAGGGAGAGGAGAGAAGAGTAAGAGAGTAGGCATTTCCTTTGCACTGGAAATCTGCTGTGTCTGGCCACACCCCTCATTGCTGACCTCACAGTCGGAGCTCAGGCACTCCCAGCATCTCCCCTCATCACTTCTAGGAGGCTTTGAAACTATGCCTCATTAGGGGCCTGCAGGGGAATCTGTCATCTTGCCTTTAACCATCAGTTCCCTTCCTCTCAGATGAGCACTAGCCACAGCTTCAAGAACGGCTCCCAATTTTGCCCACAGTCACGATTATTCTGTTCTGTCAGTCACCATTGTAGATTTCCTTCCATCAGGCCAGGGCTAGGCTTTTCACAGGAGGTAGGTGCATCCTTTGTCCTTTGAAAACTACTCCCATTCTTGAAAAGTATATCCCACGAGACAAAACCTTCTGTTGTTTTCTGGTTTCTTTCGTTTCTGAAAGTTTTAACTTCTGTTTCCACTATAACCTTTCTCTTTCCAGAAAGATGGGCCAAATGGGATAACATGTCATAAAACTGCATAATTTTCACAAAGTTTATTTTTCCAAACAAGCACCATTTACCGCTAGGGAAACAGCTGGCATGGGTTTGATCTTAAACATATTCAGAAAAAGAAAACCCTCTATAGATAATTTTAGTCCCTAATTAAGCACATTTCTGTGTATATTTTATCTTACTCTGCATCATGTTTCTAGTGCATAGGAGTATAATTTTCTTTTGTACTATCATCACTTTCGACTGTCTGACTCATTGTAAGCAATGAATACTTGTTTTAAAGCTTTAAAAAAAAACCTATACAGAACCTATAGCCTTCTTTGTGCAGTGCAAAGTTTATCCACTGGGGGGCAGCACATGACTTTACTAACAAGCTTTCCCCCCCCCCCCCCCCCGCCCTTAACTGAAGGCACACTTAAGGGCATGGGTGCCCACCAGTTACAAAACGAAGGGCTTATACTTGCTCTCAACAGTAACTCTTCAAGAAACCTGATTACAATCCCTCCCTCAAAAGTAGCTCATGCGTTTCCAAGCACTGCCTGAATTTTTACATGAAATTACACATTTTGATTTTTTAAAAAAAACTTTTTTTATTGCAGCTTTCTTAACATCATTTCCATTAGCTAATAATTTTTTATTTTTTTATATTAATTACAGTTTATTTACTTTGTATCCCAGCCGAAGCCCCCTTCCTCATTCCCTCCCAATCCCACCTTTCCTCCCTCATCTTCTCCTTGCCCCACTCCAAGTCCACTGATAGGGGAGGACCTCTTCCCCTTCCATCTGACCCTAGCTTATCAGGTCTCTTCAGGGCTGGCTGCAATGCCCTCCTCAGAGGCCTAGCAAGGCTGCTCCTCCTCGGCAATGGAGGGGAACCAGCAGGGGGTGACGGAGGAGGTCAAAGAGCCAGCCACTGAATTCATGTCAGAGACAGTCCCTAAAAATACCTTTCTATAAAATGTATGAATTCACTGGGTGTTGGTGGCACACGTCTTTAGTCCCCAGCACTCAGGAGGCAGAGGCAGGCAATATCTGTGGATTCAAGGACAGCCAGGGCTAAATAGACAACAACAAAACAAACAAGAACAAAAAAATATACATTCTTTCCCTGTTCCCTGCCATAAGAATTGGTTTGTTAAATGCTTTTACCAGCATGTAGATCAGATTTTCAGCACATGTCCTATGCCAGCACTTGAGGAACAAACATGGGAGGATCATGGAGAGCTGGAGGGCAGCCTGATCTACACAGATTGCTGGAGGGCAGCCTGGTCTACCTAGCAAATCCCAAGCCAGTCACGCACTACACAGCAAGACACTGTCTCACTTACTTAATTATTAATTAAGATAAAAATGACTGTAGCATTCTCTTGGCAGTGAGACTGTGTCAGGAAGGATTACCATTGGCAGGACATGTAGCTGATATGTTTATTGTGCTTATACCTGCAGTTGAAAGTTTAAACGCAATTAATGAGCATCTCCTGTGCTTGTCCTTAGCAGTTCAGATGGCTTGAGTGGAGCTTATGGACACAGAATGTGTCCACTTTTGTGTAAGCCATTGTTCTGGACTGACGCTGGTAGTTCCGTGCTTTTAAAATATGGGGACTCTCTGATTTCCAAAATTTACCAAGAATCTGTAGGGATAATCCAGTGGTTAAGAACCACTGGCTGCGCTTTCAAAGGACCAGGGATTGATTCCCAGCACGCACAGGGCGGCTCACGGCAGTCTGTAACTCCAACCCCAAGTGATCTGACACCTTCTTCTGGCCTCTTTGAGCACCAAGAATGCATCTGGCTCACGGCCATACACACAGACAAAACACCCATCCACAAAAATTAAAACAAGGAAGGTAAAAAGAAAATGAGACAATCACGAGCCTACATTCTGCTGAAATGTTCCTTGCCCATACTGCAAGCCCTGTTGATATCGCTCTTTCCTAACTCTTCACTCAGGTGCCAAATATATTATTAACATTTTCCTTATTTTTTTCTCTATTTCTCATAAGTCACATGCTAACATACAGACTATTGACCTTGGTTCTTTATGATGAGTAAAGGGCTACCTCAGCTTCAGGCAGGCCCTACCTTCTGTCCTTGGTTTACTTACTTTTCTGTTGCCGTGACTGAAGCACCTTGATGAACGCGTCATATAGAAGGAAGGGTTTATTTGAGTTTATGGTTCTAGAGGGATAGGTAGCCGTGATGTCACAGCGACAGAGCGGCAAGCAGCAGGCGAGGCGGCTGGAGCAGAGCGCTGGCCTCTCACATCATGAACCGCAAGCACAAAGCAGAGAGAACGAAGCGTGAGTATGTGTGGCCTGAACCTCTCAGAGTCCGTCAGCAGTGGCCTGCTTTCCCCACCAAGGCTGAGCCCCCTAAACCTGCCCTCAAACAGTGCCACCAACTGGGAACCAGGCATTCAAATGCCGGAGACTCTGAGGGATATTTTCATTCAAAACACTGCAATCTTCATACTAGAAGAGAAACGAACATAACTACGGTTTTCAAAGTAAAAATTCAGGCTGGAGAAATGGCCCAGTGGTTAAGATCATGTGCTGGTCTACCAGTAGAGCCAAGTTCAGTTCCCAGCACCCACATCAGCTCACAACCACCTTTAACTTCAGTGAGGTCCAGTGCCTCTGTCCTCCATGGCCACCTGAGCCCATGTACACGCGCGCACACATACACACACACATGCACTTTAAAACAACAACAACAATAAAATAATGGTAATAATAATAAAGTGTCTTAAAATGTTTTGTGAATTTACAGCCCAGTGGAGACATGGTCAGCCTTGAAAATGCAGAAAGGAATGGGTTACCCAGACATTTTTCTCTTGCGTGGTCAAGACAGCCGGGCTTGGAGTAAATCGGCTAACATCTTCTCGAGGCCTCATTTCCCCCCAATAAAACTGACAGCCAGTTCCCTTTCCCGCAGCTTAGCGCTGTGTGGACTCCAATGGACTCGGTTTCAAGTGTCGGTGTCAACTCTCATGTTTCTGTGATACCATTTTAAAACAAATACAAAACAGTGCCCAAAACAGATACATACATATGAAGCCCAGTGGGGCAGTTCAGAGACCTAAGCTTCTGTTGTTCTTATTCACAATCTACGATGAGGTCAAGAAGCCGCTGGGATGGGGCCATCACACACAGGCTAGGCACGAAGGAAAATGAAGACAAGCTCCTATTGCATAACTCACATTGTTGATTGGGGCTTTTGTTGTGTTTTGTTTTGTTTTGAGAAATCTTTCTCAGTTTTGTGCCCAAACTCTAGTTGCGTCACACTGGTTCACCGGCCTCAGAACTCCAGCTGCACAGAAAGGGACCCCTGGACTTGCCTTGTATTTAGACAGAAACGTTCCCACAGTTTAGCGCTCTGTTGCCGAGAAAGGAGAGAAAGAACACTGAAAAGATTGTTTTCAGTCCCTGCCACATGTCAGCCAAGTGTTCCCTAACAGTGAGGGAATATTTGGAGCAATTTAAATGGCCTGGAGAAGAAACAATTAAGTAAAATTCAAAATGTTTGCATATGAAGCTAACATTTTTAATGTGACTGCATATTTGCTACTGACATGGAAAGCTTCTAGAATACAGTTTCAAACAAAAGAACCAAAAACAAAGTAGGATTGTATATGTAAAATCACATACCTAAAAAACATTCTTTTTCAAATTAACAGTGTTTACCTAAGCTCCGGGGTGAGGGCTATAATTTTACTCTCTACTTTCCCCATGTGTTCTGCAGGTTTTACAAAGAGCACACATGTTTTACATGATTGTTGGGCTGCTCGGTGGGCAGAGCCCTCATCACACAAGGGTAAGGGCTAGAGTTAGGATTCCCAGAATCCTGAAGAGCCATATGCATGTGAGAATACCAGGGGACTAACAGAGGGCAAAAACAGGGGACCCCCAGAGCAAGCTGGCTTGCCAAACTAGATAAATCAGGAACTCAGGGTTCAGCAAGGGACCCTGCCTCAATCTGTAAGGTGGCACCTGACAACAGTCTCAGGCTTCTACATACATCTGCACACACATGTGTGCACGAACACACTCACACACACATAATATACACGCTCACATACACACACTCAAACACACATACACTCACACATCCTACACACTCAAACATACTCTCACACATACACTCACAAATACATATGCAAAACAAACAAAAAAGACCCCAAGAAACCATCTTCCGTAATTCAAACACAGACTAGCCCTGTGAAACTTCCAGTCTGTGCATCAGACTTTAACCCCTGGCTTTTGAAAGCTCCGCAGCAAACACCATCTTCATAGCAAAAATATAAAGTGCACTGACTACTAGTCTTTAATAACCCTAAGCAAAACAGTAATAAGGACAGTCATTCCTTTTGTATCTTAAGGCCAACAAATACGAATTGCACATCAGCCCTGTGAATTTTTAGGGTGATACCAAGTAGAAGACAGAAAAGGCTTCAGTGAACACCCCCTGCTCGCTGCCACACACACATATCTAAACGGCCGCCATATCTCCGGTAGTCATTGCCTCCTCTTCGTTCTGCCTGGTGTAATCACGCATTAGATTTTTCTACTGGCGGATAAGTGGGATATTTGAAATCAAAGCCTGCCTTTCCCAATTGTGTGATAGTAAGTCCTTGGCCTCATTTCTTTTTCTCTCTAAAATGGATTGAAGGACGGCTTCTTCACAGCATCAAATGACGCTGAAAAGATAAAATGACATAGCCGATCAGAGTTGTCTTCCCAGATTGAGAGCAGCATGCACAATACTGGGCACGCAGGCTCGTCACAGAATCACAAGCTGACGCAGTGTGGTTAGGGTTCCCAGGCAGAAGCTGTCTGTCACCTCGGGGCCTGCCCACAGCACCTGCAGCCACAGTGGCCTAGCTGGTTGGCTGCTACTTCAAACAGCAGCAGGAAACTGAGAAAAGCAGGTGTTAGAATTGCCACTACAAAGATGCGTCGTGGACAAAGTCAGCCAGAATGTGATCACATCCTTGGACTTTGTGAGGGGGCTTTAATTTGTCCTGTAAACTGCACTGTACTAACAGACTTTTAAAAATAGACTAAATGTGATTTTCTTGAAATGTCAACTTTCAGATTGCACTAATTTCAAATATCTGCAAACTAAGTATTTTAAACTTCTCACAGACAGAAAAAAAATTCCAGTGATTAAAAACAAATAAACTGGGCATGGGGTGGGCATGCTTTTCATTCTAACGTTCAGAAGCTGGTGGGTCTCTGCTAGGTCAAGGCCAGCCTAAGCTACGGTTTGGGGCCAGCTAGGGCTGTCAGTGAGACCCTATCTAAAATAGCAAACAAAGAAAACCCAAATAACTCTTTCTTATTCAACTAGAGCAAAAACATAGCCTTTCTTGGAAAAATGGTCACTCTGCACACACATTCACACCCACAGATACACACACACAGAAAGAGAGAGAGAGAGAGTTATACATTGCCTTTGAAATGGCATCTGTCTTAACCTCCATCTTCACAGATGGAGGGAGTTCAGGGTAGAGCATTGTTTGCTCATTAGCCCCACTTGGTTTTCTCTGAGCTAGGTTGAATTACACGGTGCCCAGGGCCCACCAGGGGCTCCTCCTTGCTTGGGTTTCTTGTTCAGCACCTGTATCAGATCATATTGCCTTAGAAACAATTCTCTTTAATGCTGAAAAAGGAACTGACATTGATTGACTTTTTATGGTTTGGGTGACTTGTGGTTTCTCTCACCATACAGATGAGTGAGTTTCCCATTTCTCTTTTTTATTCTGAAGGGATTTGGTGGAACTTATCACAATGAGATCTTCTTATAATACCCTTTGTCTGTATGGATTTGTTTCCCAACACTTTAAGCTTCTTTATACAACCCCAGGTCTGATTTGTGAGCTTTGTTTACTGTGAGGTATGCTTTTGCATCTTTGTTGGGGCACTCCATTGGCAATGGCTCTTTGAAACATTCACTCCACTGCCCAGTAGACTTAGATCCACCCAGGAGCACCTGCTCTGGACTTCCATCATGCCCATAAGACTCTGTCCCAGTCTCAATATTGCCATCTCTAAAGTGTATCAGACTTTATGTATATCATTGACCTATTTATGAGGTTTATTGGAAACTTTCTTACCGTAAATTTTGCATACGTGAACATACTCTCTTAAAGCAACATGTTTTGTTGGCATTGTGACTTGTCACTAATACTTCCTTCTTTGCTTTTAGTTCTGTCAGTACTGTGTCTCACGCCGATGTGCCCAGCCAGCACGATGAAACGTCTCGCCTTACAGTTCGGATGGAAAACACCTACCAGTTAGGTATGCCTCTTTGTCATTCATCAAAACAATAAGCCTCTACTTCAGTGACCAGTGCTGACTCAAACGATATCTTGGTATTGTCTTCAGTCCTAGATAAGGGACCTTAATTCGAGAAAGTTCATGGCAGAATTACATCTTGCATTGCAAATTTGAAGCAACACTTGTTGCCTCTAAAAACCAAACCAAAACAAAAACAGGCTTTTCTAAATCTCAAATGAATCTCTGGATGCCATAAATGTGTATAATATATGATTGAATTCAGGTTCCCTGGGAATTTCTGGATGGAGCTAGTGAGTGGGTGTGAGTGTGTGTGTGTGTGTGTGTGTGTGTGTGTGTGTGTGTGTGAAAGAGATGCGCATTGATGTTTATCCTTCAAAACCAACCAGTGCTGTTGATGGTGTAGGAAAAAAAATGCCTCAGTGCAGAGGCAGCCGACTGGTCCCCTGTTAGCAGAGATGTTTAGCTACCGCCATTGAGGTTTTAGTTCTTTGAAAACAAAGGTTCTCACACCTGCCCTCATGCTCCCAAGTGTAGGCCACTACAAACGCCTTTTCCCACTCCTGTTCCTTTACAAACCTGCTTGTTTTCTTTAAGTGTGTACTTGCCTGTGATTATCTGCATTCATATGTAATTGCTGCCCTACATAAATCCCATAGAGACTTACCAAGGGGCGAAGAAGGGCTCTGTGGGCCAGGGTAATTCCACCTGTGGCCTGTTAACCCAGGAAAATTATAAGCCATCTCTTGACCCTGCTGGGGTCTCATAGCCAGTTTTTTGCAGCGATCCCAACACCGTGTGTGAGTAAGAAGCACAGCTTCCCTCTCCAACTTTCTCACAGGCAGCTTGGGACTCTTGACTCAAGTGTCCTGAAGAGCGGCCTGGAATCCGACCACAGGAGGAGAAATCAATTTAAATGCAAATCCCTGGGTTTGTTAGGTTTTTTTGGTTTTGTTTTTGTTTTGTTTTGTTTTCTCACAATTCCTTCAAGCAAATAAACTAATTGTCTAAGTTTCAGAAGTGCTGACCTGTGAATAAAGGAGATTGACCAACTGTCACCCTCACTTCCCAGTCTCCTGGCCAGTCCTACATCAAGCTGATATAAGAAAATCTTTAGTAAAAGCCCAGCGTACCTTCCACAGGCAAAATAAACCCAAGAGCAAGGAGAATTGGAAATACAGTTTAGTTATTAGCAGAGCTGATTGACTGCTTTGAGGAGCAGACTCAATCTAGCACAAAGGCCTTTTATCATGGAGGCTGGCGAGGTGGCTAAGAGCTCACCAATCAAAACACATCTTAAGTTATGTTGTGTTTATCCTTTTATCTAAGCGAGATTAGAGCTACCATACATAAAGTGAAACATGAATATGGTTCATGAGGAACGGAAAAAGTAGAAAAGAGAAGCTGTGTTTTTTAGAATAAAGCACCACTTAACCTTTGCTCAGTAACCACAGAAAGGAAAGAATGGAAGAAAATGGCAGCCTGTGGCATCTAATGTAGCTGAGTGTGAATGCTAGTTTCAATAGTGCCCCGGAAGGTGATATTTAAGCAAAGCATCCTGGAGTTATGGCTTCTTTGTGTGCAAATAACACTATGGTCTGCAGGTCGAAGGGATGCTGTGAGAATCGGCACTGTGCTGTACGTACATTGCTTCCCGCTCACCACAACTGCTGCTGAAAGGGCCTTCCCACACATCACTAAGCATGAAGGCCTCTTGTTTTATTCAATGTGACTCCCGTGAATTATGGAGTCCGATCTGCACTGCACTTTTTTCTGGAGCTTGGGTTAAATTTAAATAGCATATATATATATTTAAATAGCATATATATAAAGATGGTGACTGTGAACAGCACATCAGTGAAGAGTTTCAGTTAGTTTCTTCTCTTATACTATGACACAATACTGGACAAAAGCAATGTAAGGAAGAAAGGGTTTCTTTTGGCTTGTGGTTTGGGAGTGCAGGCCATCATGATGAAGAAGCCAATGGTAGTAGGAGGCTGTTCTCTCACATCTGGGCAGATCAGTTAAAAAAAGAATGATAAAGATGTTCACACTGAACCTTCTTTCCTCAGTTAAACTTCTTTAGAAACACCTTCAAAGATGGGCCTAGAGGTGCGCCTTTTAGGAGAGCCCGGATCCAGTCAAGTCGGCAATGAATCCCCATCATAGTGAAGCCGACATGATGGGAAATGGTGATGCGGGTGGGGAGGAAGAGGGTGGGTATGACGGACTGAGGAAGAGAGGGAGGGAGGAGAGAGAGAGAGAAAGAATGAATCTTGGGGCTCAGTTTCTGTGAGGTTCTCAAGCCCTAGCCTCTGGTATCAAGTTTCCTCTGCTGGAAGCCGTTACTATCTCAGGGTCCTTCCTGTGCAGGTCCCGTGTGTCTCCCGCTTACATCCTCAGTCAACTTGCAGTCTTTTCAGCCAGGCAAAGCCTCCTCTACCCCTTCCTCCAGGAGATAATCACAATGAATGTCTAAGAGCGCTTGATGGCCTGGTACTCACTCTTCTAACCATTGAAAACACATTTTATCTCCTTTAGCCTTCTTGTCTTGGTTTTGGTCTCAGATAGCTCCTTCTGGCCTTGAACTCACTACATTGCCAAGGAAGGCCTTGCAGTGCTGACCCTCCAACCTGCACCCCCCAAGTGTGGGATGCCAGGCCTAACTTGGAGTAATTCTTGTTATTCCAGCTGGGGGGAGACTGTGGCACAGAGACTTTAGTTACGGCTTTCACCATTCCTCCTTATGTGTAGTTTTGTTTGTGTTTAAGTTTTGTCTCATGTTTTGGATCTTTTGAAGTCTAAGCCATTTTCTTCCTTAGGCAAAAGAATTATCTCAAAATGAAGAGTCTTCATTTCTATGTAGAAAAACAGTTTTGAAGATAGAATCATGCTTGTGAGATAAAGGGGTTTGCAGTGTTTGGAAAGGACATCGTTGCAGCAGACCTTGAGTGCTACAGAGAACCAGGCTCCATGCAGCCCATACGCTCTTTCTGCAGCTAATGTGTCTCAGCTTCCTTCTCCCACCGCGGCCTTCCTTCCAATGTGGAAGAAACAGGGCCTCTGAGAGTTCACAGGGATTACAAATCAAAGCATTTGCTACAAGCAAGAGGCTGTTTTGTTTTTCTACCTAGTTCTACTTTGAAATAAAGCTTTTAAGAAGGTGCTGTTTGGGCCTGGCCTAGAGCTGTGCCAATCACCCCTGAGCCAATCACCTATGGTCCGCACTTGGGCTCAGGGGTGGCAGTGATGGATTCTCCAGTATTCCATGAGGGCAAGAGGGAGGGCAGATGCTGCTCCCATGTGTGAGAGGAGGCAGAGGAGCACTGCACTGACCAACTACCTGCACTAGAAGAACCACCCACTTCCTAAATGTAACAATGAGGACAGGTGGCTTAACGGAAGGAAGAAGGGTTCCCTGGGAATATACTGACCAAGTAAGGTCTTAGGATGTGAATGCTTGATGAGAAGAGTAGGTATGAAAAAAGGATGGGTGTCTATCTGAATGACATAATTACATAACTTAGACCAGGCTAGTGATATACTTTTTAATATTTTTCAATACAAAGGGGAAAGTCACCTCCAAATTTGACTTTACTCAGTAAGAGTGTACAAGTGGAAATCTTATTAAAAATACTGTTTATCAGTTCTTTGAGAATTTCATCAGCCACTGTTGTATTTCCACCAGCTTAACCCTTAACACCTTCCCTTATCCTCCTCTCAGATCCACCCCAACCACAGACTCCAATAACCCGTTGACTCCAATATGTGCTGTCCATCTGCTCCTGTGTGTGGGAGCATGCATTGGAGCAGAGCGGACAACCCTTAAACAAACCATCCCTACCCAGAAACCGGCAGTTCTCCATGGCTCCTCAGGTACAGGGAGGCGCACAGTGGGGATTTTATACAAAAGACACAGAGACCTAGGGGTACCCGGGCTGGCTGTAGGGGAATTAGTCTCTGATACCCAATCTCTGGCTCCTGGGAACAGGATCAGGATGAGCCTTCCACAGGTTGAGGTTTGTGCTGAACAGATGTTTTAGCTGTTAGAGATATTTGATATTTGTATTTCTTTTACTTGGTCCCTACCTGGCTCAACCCCCTCCCACCCCCCTATTTTTTTCTTTTCAGACAGAGTCTCACACAGTCCAGGTTGGTCTCACACTCACTATGTATCCAAGACCAGCCTTGAACTCCTGATCCCCCGTCTCTACCTCCCCAGTGCTTAGATTACAGGCGTGCACCACCATGCCTGGCTTCCCACCCTGATTTAAATGGAACTAAACCGTTCTTATATCATCAAAATAAAAATTCTCTTAATGAGCCTCAAGAGGCTGACCTCACTGGATTACAACCTTGGGCTGTAACCTTCTCTTGGATAAAGCCAATGAAACTTCGGCAGGAATGTAAGCGGGGTGAGGCCTGGGGATTTACCTGCCTGGCACCTTGCCATGGCTTCATCTCCGGCTGCCTATATCTCTCAGTCAAGGGACACAATGCTCTTAAGGGAGCTGTCTCCATTCAGCCCTGCTGGGATCTAGTCTGAGCTCCCTTCCTGAATTATTCAGGCCTAGGGTGGCACACTTCCTCTGGTGGAAGGGGACAACCCTATCCCTTGTGATTTCCGTTTCTCTCTCAGACCTTCCAGAAGGGGCCTGTCATTAAATCCTAACATGAGTGTGCCTCATCTCCTTATCTGACATAGGCTTTACAAATAAACACTGATAGATAACGTTAACAAGTACTAGAAGAGAATTGGACAACATTCTGATTCCAACTCTTCCTCTTTACTAATTCAGCAATCACCCAGCCCCTAGACAGCAAGCCTTGGCATCTTGGATAGCCATGTAGTGCCGTGGGCAGATACCAGAAGGATCATACAGCCAGTTCCAAGGACGCCAGAGTGAGTCCCACTTATCTGAAGCTTTGATCTGAATGTGGATGAAATACAGTTGAGAATATAGATTTTAAAGCCAAAAAAACCTGGACAGATGTTTCCAGCTCTGTGATTCTGTGATTCTGTGATTCTGGGTTTAGGTCTACATTTTCCCATATGTGGAACAGATATAAAAGTGAAAGTCCCCCCAAAGATCTCCTGAAAGATAGTATGAGGTAAATGCATACTTATTACAGCCCCTGACACATAGAATATGGTTAGCAAGACATAACTATTATTTGTGTGCTGAGTTGATGTTTAAAATGTTTAGATTTACTAAAACCAGAAATTACCCCTACGCATGGTGGTAGACTCTTAGAAGGATAAAACTCTGACTTATCCTTTTTTTTCTTTTCTTTTAAATTTTTGAACAATTTATTATATTTATTACATTCATTCCTGGGTGTGCGCTTGTGCACACAAGCATGCAGGCACTGCACTCACACGGAGGCCAAAGGACATTTGGAAAAATGGTTCTCTCTCTCCTTTCACCATGTGGGTGGGTCTCAGGGATTAATCTTAAAGCATCTTGCTTCTATTTCACTGGGGAGAATTGCAGGTAGGCGTTACCTGTTCTCAAGTGGATTGGGGCCCAGGATAGCAACAGGTAAGGAGACATATGCCTGGAGTAAGTGAGAGGTGTTTTGTACCGGCGGTGAGATACCAGAGGGAAGAGCGCCTGGAAAAAGACATTTGAGCCAGAACCGAAACCTGAGTGGATCTTTCTTAAATGAACAGATGGGGAACAGTGCTCCATTTGGAAGATTCCACAAGGGTAAAGAAACGTAAGTATCTTTATATGGCAGATGGGGCCCATGAGACTCGAGCGGCCTGTGCTCGGGGTTGCTCTGGTGGCTGGAACAAGGACTCGGACTGGTAGGCACACAGCTAGAGACACCCATAAGGTCAACGCCATTTTAAGATCTGGGTTTTCCAAACAAGTTCTCTAGCTGCAGTGTGATGAATCAGAGCAGCATGGGTGTGGTGTTAACCCCAAGGAGCCAATTAGAGAGATGTTAAGGCTTTGAAGTAAGCAGCCACCAAACACTGGAAATTGGTGAAGAAGAGCTTGTGGTGAGGACCTCAGCAGAAATCACTTCATTCGTTGAGTAGCCTGGTAAATTCTGAGTTTACTATCCCCTCATTCTCTCCAGAACAACCTGACACTGATTCAGACTTCTAACTGCCTTAGCTGGAGTTCACCCAGATAACGAAAGGGTTTTATGTTTCAGTATTCTTTCTCTGAACCTATATGGTAGGTGGATGGGATTAGAAATGACTTCTAAAGAATTTCCTCGTGTACTTCCAGGTCCCACCAAACATTTTCCCGTGGCCACTGTCAATCGCATTTTGGAAGATGTATTAACCACATATCTACAAGGAGCAGAGTATGAGCCAGAGTTCTGCCGACAAATGACTAAAACAATCTCTGAGGTACAGGGCAGTTTGCCCAGTATGAGCTATAACCACAATATTTGCTGAAAGATAGCCCACCTTCTGCTCTGTAATGAAAGAATTAATTTTCAGAATCAGTTAAACGGCACACTTATATTTTATAGAGATAATTATCAGATCACACACTATAAGTGCATAGGTACATGTGTATATGATAAGCCTCTGCCTGAAACTATCATTGTGCATATCATTTATAACTAATTATTGCTTGTATAAAACTGCTCCACTTCTTCTAAAAAAAAAGATTTATTTTTTTACTTATGTATGTGTGTCTGTGTGTGTGCACACATGTGGCATGCACACATATGTGCATGCATTTGTGCAAATGCTGGAGAAGGCCAGAAGAGGGCTTCAGATCCACTGGAGTTGGAGTTGCGGGCAGTTGTGAGCTGCCTGATGTGAGTGCTAGGAACAGAACAACATGGGCAGACAGTGCTCTTAACTGCTGAGCCATGTCTCCAGTTCCATGCCACTTAACAACAACAACAACAAAATCACCCTATGCATTTGTATGATGTGTATATACGTGTGCATGTTTGTGTTAGTCTTCACACTCCACCTTGTTTAAAAAAAAAAAAGTCTCTTTGCTGTTCACTGCAGCATAAGCCAAGTTAGCTGGGATCATAAACGCCTACTACCACACTTGACTTTTACTTGGGTTTGGGGGACTTGAACTCAGGTCCTCACATTTGTACAAGTGACTTACCCATGAACCATCACCTACCTTACCCCCAAACTGCTTCACTTTTGGAACTTATTTTTGGTAAATACAACACTGTAAGCACTGTTTTCTCCTTGCCACATATGTGGTCTTTAAATACAGTTCCATTTTTTACCAACTACAGTGCGTTTTATGATAGTTTCTTCTACTTTGTTTTTTATATCAAACCCTGGGATGAATGTTCATACTATTATATTGTGGGAGATTTCAGAATATGTTTCCTTCTTTAGATAGGAAAACACAAAATAACCATGGTCACAACATTCTTTAAAGGGAAGCCATCTTTTATTACAGATTTTTCCAAGGATGTAGTAATCTCTTTAATTCTGTTCTGCAGATGTTCTGTATGTATGTCTTTCTGTACATCTTAGAAATTGTCAGTTTATTAGTAATGTTGTCATTTTGTTTCTTGATTCCTGTCCCATGAGGGCAGTACTTGAAGGAAAGTTTACTTCTGTTTCTGTGAGATACTGAAAATACCTACAATGTACCATGCTATTTTCTTTAAATTTTTTAATTCATATTTTTGGAAGTTAGCCTACAGAGTGTGAGCTTCATTTTCACATACATATGTCCTTACACCCCCTTCTCTCATTGTGCCCCCATCCTCCCTGCCGCCCTTCTCTTGGTCTGCTTCATCCTTTCCAAAGTATCCTCCCTTTGCTTCCATGTCAGACACTGTGTTTAACAAGTTTGAGATTTAATGTGACTACATAACTCCCCCCACCTTTTTTTGTAATTTCTAGGTTATTAAAGCCCAGGTCAAGGAATTAATGATTCCCCGGTATAAACTAATTGTGACTGTTTACATCGGACAGCGGGATGGCCAGAGCATACATATTGGCAGCAGATGCCTCTGGGATCCTCAAAGTGATACCGTTTCATCCTATACTTTCAAAAATTCTGCTCTCTTTGCGCTTGCAAATGTCTACGCAGTTTACTTTGAGTGACTGAAAATGAGAGCCTTTAAAACGTCTTGGCATTTTAAAATCATGAAACAGGCTGTGTCTCTAGCCACAGAAGTTCGGCTCCTAACACCTGAGAGAAAGAACAAGATGAAGATTTCAAACAACTGGAAGCTTCCATCACGCTTCTGAGGACTGGTCAAAAGGACCCCAAGAAAAAATCCTGTTTATTCGAAACAGAAGTCACGTAAACATAGATGCTGAGTAAATATGACTTTGGGTACTAATTATCTTGATTTGGTTTTCAGTTAGAGAGGTAGAATTTCCTGGACCACTTTTTGATAAAGTTCTAGAAACATAATGGCAACATATTCTGGATGTATATCATGTAAGACAGCATAATTCGACGCAGCACACAGAAATGATGAATGCTAATATGCCTCAGCACTGCATATAAAATAATACTGGTTTTCGTTTTACACTTAATAAATTGAACAGCATTCATTAGCTGCAATTACTGTTATGCGTACCTGTCAGTTGGAAAGTGCTGAGATAGAATTAATGATTTCATAATAATTACCTTGGTCGCGTGGGACCACTGGCTAAATCTAGATACTCTTGTGGGCTGCCTGCACTTTACAAAATTACAAGAGAACTCAACATTGGCTCTTCAATAATGGAAACTATAAAGTGAATACAGGCTTTTAAGGACACTAAAGTAGACATTGTGCCATTAAATATACATGATGCTTAACAGTAAATGTGTCTGTAACACCTAAGATCATGCACTGGAAAGAGACACTGCCCATGTGCCTTTGACTAGCTTTTCCTGACCCAACTCTTACCCAAAATACAAAGCTGGCAGCTTAACGAATAAGACATGTGTGTTTACCATTTTGTTCCTATGAATTTAGCACTAAAGTGACCCGGTGAGGTTTTTGGATGTATGGGCACTGAGGTTTACAGGGCTGAAATAGCTCTTCTGCTGGCTAATGCCTCTTGTAGCATGGGTCGTTTATTTTCATGGAGCTTTCAAGTCTTTGTGTGCATGTGAAATGACGCTGTGGCATTGCTCTGGGATGGCAAGTCATCTGCCTAGAGGACATTCGTTAAAGGTCAAACACAAATTGCTCACATATGGAGAGCATTAGCAATGGTATAATCTTAAGGGGAAAATTACATGTAATTCATATCAGAAAGATTTTAACAAACGGAAAACCCAGTCAATGCTTCACAATTTAAAAATGTTTTGATGTCTTACTTTTCACTAAAACCAAATGCAGTTTTTAAATACATTCCTAGGCTTTTTCTGATAGTGCTTTCGGGGGTCTATGTAGAATAATGATCACATCCAGGACTTGCCTGTCTCCAAACCCAAGTTTTGAATCTGGATTTGATTAGCAGGGGAGGAAGCAGTGAGCTTACAGTATGCTTTTGTCAACCTTTTCTTTCTCAGACGATGGCCGTGAAATCAAACAGCAGCCTGGTAGAAATGAGTCAAATGAAGAAATAGCTTTACTATATAGAAAGTCTGCTGTCGAGAAGACTTCCTTTCAGAGTTCTAACTTCTAGTCAGTAGAATAATTTCTCACCGTCCCTCCCAGGTTGTGTTGGTAAGTAAAACCTTAAAATACAAAGGTAGTTAAAAACTGGAAAAGGTAGCTTGCTGGCATATTGCCATGCCCTGTAATTGAGATCAGTTCAGTGGTGAGCTTGAGCACCACAGCAACTTAGGAATATAGAATAAGAACTTACTCAGAACAACTAATTATCAGAAGAGTGTTATCCACTATTCTCCGTCTTGCGACAAAGAAACAGTCGAGCTTCCCCTTCCTGAGTGTTGGCTTTCCCACTTTCCCCACTGTGGAACACCCTGTATTCTTTTCAGCAAAACTCAGCTCTCACCCTTCCCCGGGCCCTTCTGCATCCTCTCTCCCCTGATCGCTCTCAGTTCATCTCTTGGCTGTTCTCCAGCTTTTACATTTTCTTCCCCCCTTACCAGACTGAAGACGCAGAGTGCATAGTCCACCTAACAATGACATCTAACCCTTTACTGACAAACAAGGCTCTGGTACACTGTGCTTACCCACCTCCCAACTATCACATCTCAACCCTTGAGGACGAGGGTCTTCTGGAAATGATGGCAGGATACATCTGTACCCCAGAACTGCAGAAGCGGAGACAGGAAGATTAGCATGTGACGACAGCACAGATTAGAACATGTTATCCCAAGAAAATTCCAGAATAACTTTATCCCCTGGAGGAACTTGTGGAAGGCTTTCTGAAAGGAAATAACAACTTCCTCTAGACTGTGATGGAGGCAAAGAGAATTTCAAAAGATGGAAGAGTAGAGGAAGAGATTTACAAGGGATAAGAGGCCACACCAAGATTGGACAGTCCATGGTAGCTCTTTGGTAAGGAAGTGCACTCTGACCCTGGGGAGCCCATTAGCAGCTTTTCACTAAGAGAAGAGCATTAAGTGAATTGACTCTGAGAAGACACACATCGTATGGCACACTGCAAGAATAAGGTCTACATGATTAGGCCAAAGGAGGCTAAATGTACAGAACAGTTGATGTTTCCAGTCCTGAGTGCCTGGAAGACTTAGGTGTGAACACCATGGTCCCAGGCACCTTAACTACGTTTCAGGTTTTACAAAGCAGCAGCTTTCCCTTGATGTGGTAATGATGATGCAGGCGCCCTGGCTCAGGGTTTTGTAGGATTAACTACTAGGCAATTAACTACTAGACAATTCACAGCTTAATGTTTAAGAAGCGCACTTGTGGTCGCAGCCGAAAGTCTGTGCGTCTGGAACAAAGTGTGCCACACTGTTCTCAGGAATAGGACCTCAGCAAAAAGAGTTTGAAAAATAAAACCATGAATTGGAGTTCGCACCCTCGTTTAAGTTAATTGTGAGACATTTCAGCCACAGGCAGCTGAAAGCTGAGCCAGAACATCAAAGGAAGAGATTTAGACTTGGCAGCTGCCCAGAATGAGACCTCGCTTCTCCCTCCTGCCTTATAAAATATTCATTCACCAGCTCTCTAGCAAGTATAGCCAGTACTAAACAGCCAATTACTGGCTCTAGGAACCCAACCAGAAACCTCCCCAAGCCAATAGGGCTCTATTGGTTATGTGTGCCCTTTTTATTCATTCACTAAAACAATTTTTATATTATTTCTTTCGGTAGTCAGACATCAGAAGAAGTAAAAAGTTTCTCTCCAAAAATAAGCGAGCGTCCCAGTGCATGTCAGCAGTTGTAGCCATTTGTTAATTGGGTGACATTTCAGAGAGCATATGGTAGGAGGTCAGAATCCAGAGGATCTTGGGTTCAAAACTGAAGTACTGGCTCAATGAACTCTTTTTTGTTTTTTTAAGTCTGGAGAATTAGCCAATGTGTGGAAGTGATTTTTAAAAAGTCAACAGATCAGACATATATATATATATATATATAAACAAGCTTAAGGAATGAGCACTTTCCTTCTTGGCAGCATCATTTGACCTGTCTCTCTAGCGACGCTTGTTGTGCCCAGATCCTAAGGTCCCCAAAGACCACCAGGAGCCGGACCACATATGCAAGAGCAAAGAGCTTTGTTCGGGGTTTAAGCCCCATCTCTCTATGGTCACCAACGCAGTGGATCAGAGATGAGAGCCCCAGCAGCCACATGGCAGGGTTTTTATTTGGGGTTTGAGCAAGAACCTGGGATTCCCAGTTTAGCAGTTATGCAATTGAGTGATAGTCAGCAAGGGAACGCTTGTGACAAAGTGATTGGCTAACTAACATAACAAACATTGAGTGAGCTATCTGTAGACCTCAGGAATGTTTGGTGAGTGAACTGCCCAGCACAGATGCACCACCCTGAGATAAGATACCTTCTCATTCTTATGGTTACCTCCAAGCTATTTCTTAAGTGGTAAATTTTATGGTTTTCTTATTCCTGGAATTGGTGACCTACGGCCTAGTTCCTGGGGCTGATGACTTTTGGGGGGGAGGAGGTCAGGTCTGGTCCTTTCACTCTAAAAATAAAATAGCTAAAACACAGCATCAAAGAGTTGTTTGGTTTTCTTCCCTGGTCTCTCTGATGCTCCCACAGTGAGCAATCAGGTTCTTACTCACCAATCTGGGGCTCTCAGGAACACTGACAGTGCTCTCCCAGGCTAAAGGGGCAGACCTCATCTCCACACGCATCCATCTCAGCCTGTGAAGACCTTTCTTCTGAGGGGCCGTGCATTGTAGGTTAGGGCAAGGGGCCATGCTCCTTCTTTCTCTTTTCAAGTGTGGATGTGAATTTGGTAAGTATGCAAGGCCACAATCATGTTCTCATGAAGACTGAATGAAATACATAAATTATATATCTTTAAAATAAATAAATTATATATAATTATATATATACATATATATGTATATATGTAAAATAGCTGACCCAGGGCTGAAGGGATGGCTGAGTGATTAAGAGCACTGTCTACTCTTCCAGAGGACCTGTATTTGGTTCCCAACACCCACATGGTGCTAACAGCTGTCTGTAAGTAACCACTGTTCTTAGGGAACCCTCTTCTGGCATTGTTGGGCACCAGGCTCCCCTGGGTGTACATACACACATACACATAAAAACATTTTGTTTCAATTTTTGGAAAAAAAAAATAAGCTAGTTGAGCCAAGCAGGGTGTGATAGAGCACACCTGTAATTCCAACACTTGGGAGGGAAAGGCAGAAGAAGTGATTGGGAGTTCCAGACCAGCCTCAGCTACACAGAAATTGGAGGCCAACCCTGGGCTACATGAGAGCCTGTCTCAAATAATAATAATAATGATGATGATGATGATATAATAATCAAATAAATTTTAAAAACATGACTTCTTACAGAAATTTCCTCTCAACCTCTAATTTTCACAATATGTGTTTGCTAAAATTGGTATGCTGGAGCAAGCCTCTAATCAGCCTCAGTACTTTAGAGGCTGAGGCTGGAGAGTCTGGAGGGCTAGGCCAGCTTTACTACATAATTAGACCCTGTCTCAAAACACCAAGTGCTGGGGATATAGCTCAGTCAGTGCACTTGCCTAGTGAGCTCAAGGCCCTGGGCTTAATGCTTAGCACTGTAAAGAAACAGAAAGAAGGAAGGAACAAGGAAGGAAGGAAGGAAGGAAGGAAGGAAGGAAGGAAGGAAGGAAAGGAAGAAGGAAGGAAGGAAAGGAGGGATTGAGCAGATATTTTTGCAATTTAGTTTCATCACTATAATATACCCGTGGTTGTTTGCTTTTCAAATTTTCAAATTAACTCTTTGAATGACTGTTTTCTTTCAAGTCTACATTCTTCATGCGCTGTTCCCAAATTCTGCCTCCACTGATGATCTCTGTTTGTTCTCATACATGTTCTATGCAGAGGATAGAGCCTGTACCAGGACTTTCCTGGTTCCCGATAGTGGTGTTGCTCAGCAATGCCCTTTCCTTGCTGCCTTCATACCTGTTTGGATTATTCACAAATGAGCACAGACCTCCAGAGGGTGAACTGGGACCTAAATATGCTGAAAATCTCGCTAAAGTCTGCAGTAGCTTTCAGCTTCTTTCCTAACCAGGTCAACGGCACTGTACTTTCTCTCTCTTTTAAATGCAGGCTCTGACTTGAAGCCTGTGCTTCTCCATCCAGCACTAACCTATTTCCCTACCTACCAAGGCAAGAAACCAGTATAACCAGTACGGGGAGTCCCAGGCTTTCCTTAGCACTTAAGATAATAACCAATCAATGATGTTTCCAACAAATGACAATGGTGGACCACCTAGCTACCAAGCATACCTCAAACTCAGTTTGATTTTGCTCAGTGGATGCTGGGAAATCACATCATAAATTTATATGAGATAAGGCATTTTGAAACCAAAACAAAAGAAGGAATACTTGTTAATTAATTATACAAATGTATTCTCCTTAGGTCACTTTACTTTGATAATACAGACATAAAATTGTTTGGAAACATAGCTAAAGCATTCGCTTTCATCTCCATTTTCAAGCACAAGTAAAAGTTTCATAAGAACCAACCGACTTAATGAAGTAGAGGTTAGACTTTAAGATGAAACACTTCTTAATCCATAGCGTGGGCTATCTCACTCTGAGATGAGATTCATGTAAAGATACTATGATAAAAAAATGACAAACTTTTTAAATAAAAATGCTTTGTAACAGATACTAGACATTTCTTTTGCAAGAAGCTCTGACTCTTGGATCTGCTGGTGCCCAGTGGGTGATAAAGCACGGAGAAAGCTATCCCTTCTGTTTAAAATTCAGGGCAGATTCACACCCCATTCTTCACTTAGGCTTGTTGAGCAAGCCTAATGAGTTACCTATATTTGTTATCCCATCCTCCTTCAAGACTAAAGGCACAGAGGGAAGAATAGGAGACTGGCAAGGCAGGGACTATCAGCTGGAAGATTTACAAAGTCCTGCTCCAGACCAACCGAGCTAAACGCCAGCCCGCAAGCAACTCTCAGTAATAGTTGTCTTATTCAGAAGCAAAGAGAGGCAAGCCAGGTGTGTGATCTTTATACTTCTTACCATTTGCATTTCCTAACCTTATACATATGCCATTGTTTTCCCCTGGAAATAACATCCTACCAGATTTAAGAGAATTAGGTCCCAGTTTTCTTCGTCTTGTTTCTATAGCATTAAATAATATATTTATAATAACTAAGCTATAATATTTTATGATAAATATTTATTATGTGATAAATGGTAACTAACAAATATATACTGGGAAAATATATATACATATGGGCCATCAAGATGGCTTAGTGTGCAAAGGCCCATGCTAACAGCTGGAGTTTAATTCCTGGGACCTGCAAGGTAAAAGGAGAGAAGTGACTCTTGTAAGTTGTCCTCTGATCCCCCGTATATGACAGAAACACATCTGTATACAAACACACACACACTTAGAAATTACAAAGAATTTCAAAGGGCATTTCTTTATATGGAGAAAACCTGTTAATATTCAAAACAAAAATTTTAAAATAAAACATTTAAGAATAATAAAACCACTACATGTTATCACAAATAATGCATTTTATGAAAACTATTCTTACATAATAAAAAACAATTAGGCAGAGTGATGTTGCTTTGCATTTGTGTTGTATGACTTTTCCTGGAGAGACTGGACACATGTCTATCCAAGCCCAAATAGGGAACTAAAAAACAAACAAACAAACAAAAACCACCAAACTCAGCTGGTGAGCCAAAGAGTTGTTTGGTATTTGCTACAACAGCATGAAGGAGGGGTTACTTATAGGCAGCTGTGTGTCCCCATGACCACTCACATAGCTGCATTCCCTGCATTCCCTAGCACCTTCAGATGTTTCAACCTTGAGCAAGCAGCAACGTAGCTGCAAACCCACGGTGGGTGTCTGGCTCAATAAAACACAGCTCATTTCACACATGGTTCTCTGCTGCGCTGTGCTTCAGTGGTTAATATCTAATAATGTCAGCTTGCCGTAAATACCAAGTTGGAAAAGCAAGATTATTTTAATAACCTTTTAAGATAACTTTGGTATTTTGTCTTGCTTTGCATTTTAAAGATTTATTTTAAGCTTGTGTGTGTGTATGCCCAGGCGTGTGCATGTGCACACACGGGCTGACTCCTAATGACTTACCAATATACCCATAGGTCAATATCTCAACCCCCAACAGAGAAGCTTCTTTTTACATTAGGTGGCAGTTAATACGGAGACCCACAGCTGGTCAAGGTGCAAAGAATGAGACTTTGGAGTGCTCAGCCATTAATGGGACATCCATATCCCTTCCTCCAAAGGCTCAGGGGCCACTGTAGAAGGGGTGGAGGGAATGGAAGAGGCAGAGGAGGTAGATGACTATAGGAAACAGAATTCTGGGGACAAAGCAGGGCAAATTGCATGTATGAACTCATAGCAGTTGACATAGCATGCACAAGGCTCAAACCAAACAAAATGCCAGCATGGACATGGTAGGTGGGCAGGAAGTCCTACTGTTAACTAAGGAGGTATTGGCAATTAATAGTTTCTGGGAAAGGGAGAGTCATTCTTTTTAAAGGTATGACCCCTGGTGGGTTGACTATATGCCAGTGAAAGGTCACACATCCAAGACTGTGTGGTATATAATCAGTACAAACTGTACTAATAATATATATGCGTGTGTGTGTATACATATATCTATATATGTATAGATGTCATATATATGTATATATATGTCATATGTGTGTGTCATATATATGTATATATGTGTGTGTCATATATACATATATATATATATATGTTGGATGGGCAGAGCATAGATCTGGAAAGAATTAGGGGAGGTAGGTGAATATGACCAAAGTACATTGTACAAAATTCTCAAAGAACTAGGAAAAAATCAAACAGGCACACATAGTGTAGAAAATATGCAGTTTACTGGACATGAACGCACAGTCTCAAGGGACAAGGCCAAAGGAACCACTGTGTTACAGGAGTGGTTAGGGTCAAAGTCTGTGTTCAGGCAGCCCCAAGGACTCAAACTCCCCCTCTATTCCCAAAATACCGATTAAAGAAACAAGCAGAGGAAGATGTGTTCAGTGAACCCACGCTGGAAGGAGGAACAAATAAAGGAGTCCGGTGACCCCCCAAATCCATCTTGGGGTACTTGAGGTTTAGGTTTAACTGCTGGGGGAAGGGTAGGTAAAGGAATGCATATAAAGCAGCCTGGACAAGGCTGATTAAGGTGATCAGCTAATACCGGATCCACTGTCCAAACTGCAAAACCTGCCTTGGAGGAAAGCAGCTCTCTCCTCTAACAGCAGGCTTCAGGCAACCTCTTCCTGGGGAAATGTTAATTCTTTGGGATCCAGCCTTTCAAGAGTCTGAGAGGCTGTGGGGGTGGGGGGAGTAAATATTTCTCCTTAGCTTATTTTCTCTCCAGCCGGGATGGCTGCAACTGTACCGACCAATGTTAAAAAATCTTATTTGCATTTATTCTTCGAGGACTTCATACGTGTGTGCAGTGTGCTTTGATCACGTCACATCCACCCTGTACCGCTTCCGGCTTGAAGTCTTCCTTGGCTCTGGCCCTTCCCTCATGTGCTCCCTTCTAACTTCACATCCTTGCTCTTCCTCTTTTTTTTTAAATTTTTTATTGTTTTAATAACCCACCAAATCTAATTGCCCATGGCTGTGAAGGCCTCCATCGGAACAGAGTCAACCTCCCAGAGACACAGCAATAAAAAATAAAATAAAATTAAAACAAAAAACAAAAAAACCGATTGCCCCTTGCCTGGCATCCATCAACTGTCAAAAGCTGCTCGGCTAGGGGCGGAGCCTCACAAGCCCCTCCCCCATCCCTGCTGGACTATTGCCTGACTTGACTCTGTGCAATGTGCTCGGAACGCAACTGTTCTGTCATGTCCAGAAGACACCGGTTTGCTCTCAAAACGCTTAGATTAAAATCTTTAGCTCTCTGTAATAGTCTACAATGTTTCTGAGCCTTGAGGAAAGGGAGTATGAGACGGCTAAGCACCCCACAGACGTACTCTCTGCGCTTTGACCAGTTTTAAGTGTCTGAAGCAACCACCATCCAGTGCATCCAGGGCACAACGTCGTTCCTCTGGTAAGTAATGACAGCCACACTAAACTGCAGGTACACAGATGCATACTTAAAAGATTACTTGATACTGTATCCATTTAGCAAAACAATAGTAGTAGGTTCACCCCTACAGCCTCTGAGCTTGCTTGGCACCAGTTCTTAGCCAGATAGAGGAATGGGTAGAGAGAGGAATAACTAACACTGAGCACATTTGAAAAGGGTATTATGAAAGCCTACTATTTTATAAGCTTCCTGAATAAACACATTCACATAAGTGTTTGTATTTGAAATATATGTACATATATATATTTAAGTTTTCCTTACACAGAAGATAATGCTCCTCTCAGAAGCCATAGATTCCAAATAAAAATCCCAGTGTAGGACTATTCTCTTTAAGTTGTTGAGGATGGCCCCAGAGACTGCCCTCCAAAACAATAAAGCTATTAGCATTGATTTTGGTTGCTGTGGTGATTTGAATGAGATGTCCCCCATAGTCTTGGGTATTTGGACACTTGGTCCCCAGTTGGTGGTGTTGTTTAGAAGCTATGACATTGCTGGAGTAAGTATGTTACTAGGAATGGGCTTTGAGGTTTTCAAAAGCCTGACATCACTCCCAGCTTTCTGCCTGTGGTTTGAGATGTGAGCTCAGAGCTGTTCCTGCTACCATGACTGCCATCTACTGCTGAGATTCGTACCATAGGACTCTTACCTCTCTGAAAACATAAGCCCAAGCAAATGCCCTCTTCTTTCAGTTGGCTTGGTCATGGTGCTTTTATTGCAACAATAAAAAACCAAGTAATATAGTTGCCCACCCAAACTGAACAGTAAGGCTCTATTGCTAAAGATAGTGCACACTTTGCTCATAGCTTTCATAGTTTCAGAAGGGGCTATGCAGGGCGCTGGGTGTGGGGGAGTGGCAAGCAATCAATAGTCTGACCCAGCTAAGACTTCTGTGAGCTCTAATAATGACTGACTGGCAAGATGTGTGATGAGGGTAACTAACAGCTTTCTGATTGGATTGAAGGCCCACTTCACAAGAGTAATGTCATGCCTGGTAGTGTATATCAGTCTGACTTATATTTTTAGGAAGGCTTTATACTGGTTGTAAACCCTCTACCCAAGGCAGCTTTTCTTGAGCGACTTATGCCTATCCAGGTGATCTACAGGGTCATTTGGATTGGCTTTCTTAAGAAAGGACAACTGTATTCTTAGTCTTGAAGAATGCCTCGTAGATCATAATCGAGAGTTATTTTTGTTTTATGTGAGTGTTTGCCTGCATATATGTCTGTGTAGCACGTGCATGCCTGATACCCACCGAGGCCAGGAGCACCCCTAGAATTGGGGTTACAGATGATTGCTAGTTGCCATGTGGATGCTGGGAATTGAACCCAGGTCCTCTGGAAGGGCAAACCAGTACTTTTAACCACTCTGACCTCATTCTTTTGAGCAACAAACAGTCTTGAAATTTCACTTTTGGCTTTACAAGCTGCTGATTAAGAGGGAGGGCTCCATCTCCAAAGACCTCCTTCCCTGATGATCTCTAACTTGCTACCTCACAAAACTAACTTTTAAACAATTAGGACTGCCTAATGGTAATACAAAATTTGAATATTAGCAAGTTTGTCAAAACTACCTTGACTTACACCAAACAGCTTACTGTGTTATCCACAAACACCATCCCCTCACTCAGCTGAGAATTTAAGACACATTTCTTAAATTCTCCCCAGATTGCTTTCTCTTGTAAAGATGATAGAGTATCATCCATTCCTTACAGGTTAACTGCAGCTGATGTGTGAAGGCGATGTTTAAAGACCAAACACAATGAGCACCCAACATGTAGTTGATGGCATTCACAGCCATCTTGAATAGGAGCAGCACCAGGCTGAACAGATCCTGTTACTACAATGCACTAGAGGAGTCAGCTGACAATGTGAGAGATGAAAGCATTCCCTGTTTTCCCTGATAGCCCTGCTTTCTCCTTTTATCTAGAAAGACAACCAATTGTATAACAATGGCTACATCTTGGTTTCTCAGGTGCTAGGATAAGGTTTGAAGGTTCTTTTATCTCTGCAAAACAGAGGCAAAACAAAGGTAGCTCAGGCTACAAGAAGGACGTTATGCATACTCTGTCTGAATGCCTGCTGTTTATGGGAGCTGACTGATGCATATATGGCCCCTACCTGTTCTTGGTTGAATGGCAGTATTAGAAAACACTTACTGAGCAATCTGAAGTCCTTGGAGGAAAATGCCTTATTTACGTTGAACAACATCATTGTTCAAATTGTCAGAAATAATGCACATTCATCCAACAGTTAAATGTTTGCTTATTTTCGTTGTATTCATGTTTTTAGGTTTTCCTGCTGTGCTAGGCATGGATGAGGGTCCAGATTTCCATGTTCTTGCATCATATAGTACAAAGAACTGGACCAGGAGCACAAGGATAATGGTAGAAACAGATATAGCTTGTTGATGTTGCTGCTGCTGCTGGTGGTGGGATATGAAAGCACCTTGAGGTGCAAACTGCTCTAATGGCCACAGCCCTGGAGACACAAGTGGCCAACAGGAAGAAGAAAGAAGAAAGAAGAGGAGGAGGAGAAGGAGGAAGAGGAGGAGGAGGAGAAGAAGGAGAAGAAGAAGAAGAAGAAGAAGAAGAAGAAGAAGAAGAAGAAGAAGAAGAAGAAGAAGAAGAAGAAGAAGAAGAAGAAGAAGAAAAGGGCCCAAGCAAGATCAGGCACAAAATTCCAACAATGCCAGGCTACTCTGGAAAGCTCCACACTTCCCATTCCCCGCAAGAAACCCTATTTAAAGCCCTACTCCTGCGCAGTTCTTTGCTGCTTCTTGTCCAAGCAGAGGCAGCCATCCTCTTGAGTCTTTCCCAATAAATCTCTTGTGTGAGGTTTGTTGTGAGGTGTGACTTTGTGATAGTCCCTGGCTCCTGACAGCCAAGATAGCTTTCTTTTCAGAGCTGCAACACTTGCATTAGGGAAACTTTTCCTCTCAGAAGTGTAACACTTATAGTGTGTGTGTGTGTGTGTGTGTGTGCATGCATGCGCTTGTGCGCTTCAAAAACAAGGTCTCACCATATTTCCCTGGCTGTCCTTGAACTCACAGAGATCTATCTGCTTCTGCCTCCCAAGCGCACAGCTTAAAGGTATGTGCCACCACACCTGGCTTAGAGACAGTTTATTTAAAAACATCATTTCTGAAAACAGGAGTGAGCGAGGGAGATGAAAGGGTCCAAGGCTCAAAGATCCTGGACCACAAGAATTGAGACCTTTCATAGGCCATTTATATAGTGTCCACCTTCTGCGTATGCTCCGTCCCTTTCGCATATCTCTTGGTGACTGTGGTGCTTCTGTTTTTGTTTGTTTTTTCTAACATTCATCTCTTTCATGTGCTAATCTTCATGCCCCTCTCTCTGTCCTGCTATCCTGCCAGCCTCCACTAAGAGCTGTGGTCCCAGAAAGCTTTAGAGAAGCTTGAAGGATGCTCAGTCTTCCACAGTATCACCCATCACTGGAAAGGGAGGCCTTGGAATCCCTGTAGCAAGAACTGGCTAGATTGGGGCTGGGCAGATGGCTCAACAGTTTGTTTCCCAGAACCTGCATGCTGCCTCAGAACCATCTCTAAGTCCAGTTCCAGGGCCTTCATCGCTCATACACTCTCATACACTCGAGAAGTACGTAAGATTGCAGAGAGGGTATGCCTCTTATTTTTAGTGGTATATAACTTTTTATTTTGTTTTAAAGATTTGTTTATGTACATAGATGTTCTTTCTGTGCTTATGTCCATGCAATACATGCTTGCCTGGTGCCTGAGGAGGCCAGAAAAGGGCATCTCCCTGGAACTGCAGGTGCAGATAGTTGTAAGCTGTCATGTGGGTTCTGGGAACTGAACCAAGAAGGAACAGCCTCTTAACTGCTGATCCATTTCTCCAGTCCCTGGTATAAGCTTTTGGTTGGAATATCCTTAATCACTGACTCTTTTTCTCAGATTTACTCATATGTATTATTTTACTTGTATGAGTGTTTCGCCTGTGTGTGTGTGTGTGTGCCAGTGGAGAATGTCAGATCCCCTAGAAGTGGAGTTCGAGATGAGTATAACTGTTGGATGGTTGCTGGGAATTGAACCAGTAACTTCCACAAGAGCAACACGTGCTCTTAACTGCTGAGACATCTCTCCAGCCCTTCTAACAAAATTCTAAGGGAAAAGAATCGCAGTGAGCTTGGATTTAGGCATTTTTTTTATTTCACTTTTGCACAGCACTTGAAATTTCAAAGTAGTAGTTAGGACTTAGAAAGAAGAGTGGGTCGGCCTCTTCAAAGAGAAGAGCGACCTCCGTGTGGCTTTAAGCCATAATAGGCCTCGGAGGAAAGGAGGGCCTACCCCAAAGCCACAGTTGTAGTGACAGAAGCTGAGTGTGGGACAGGGCAGAACGCCAAGGAGATACACGCTGAGGCCCACTGTGGGAGCTGGGCGCTTCCTAACAGTGGGTGATGAGCTCAGCCATGGAGCAGCCTTCAGTGCAGCACAGAGCTTGCAGGTATCATCTGGATATCACCGAGCGCTTCCTGGACTGCCAGAGCCCTTCGATGGGTGCCTGTGGATCTTGAACAAGCTCCTGTCCTGACATAACCGTCTTGGGAAAGTTGTACTCCAGAGTTTCCTTGGATGCCTCCTGTCGATCTGGGAGCTGGAAGTGGTTTGTCTCAGCTATAAGAGAGAAAGGCACCAAACTACCTTAAAGAACTCTGACAAAAGAAAGATGAGCACTTCAGAAAGCTGGGTCCTGTGAGTGATTCATTTTACAGAGGCTGAAAGATAGCAGCATTAATTAGCTAGCAGTGATTGCAAGGAGCCACCTCTGCTCCATGACCAGCAGTTTCCAAAGATATTAGTTGTAATTAGCAATAAGCTATATGATTAGCCACAAGAGACATAATTAATTAGCAAGAAGCAAAACAACAACAGTTAAAAAAAAAAAAAAAACCGTGGGAGTGCTTTGCAGAGCTGATCAGTGGGATTTCCGGTCCATATTTGAAACCGAAACACGAGCCACGTCAATTAATCTAAGCGGTTGTTCCCAATGTCTGTATTCAAGCCCCTCTGGCTTTTAATTTAGTTCAAGCTCAGCATTGGCAAACACTAAACAAAAAACACATGAAGAAAGGCTAGTTGGTCAACTAGTAATTGATCAGAAAAATAATATGGAGGAAAACACACTGAAAACCTGTGGAAGGTTTTGAAAGAATCAGACTAACTTTGTAAACTATGTTTCTCTTAGTTGTCTTATATCTTATATTTTCAAGTTTTAGGCCCATGTTAATTAAAGCCTCTTAGTGCTACTCCAGAGAACAGAAGAATATAAAAGTTTCTGACATTGGCCATCCTCGGGGCAGAGATAAGAAAGAAAACAAGCAGAGGTCTCTACTAGGTGGAGAAAATCACCGAGCTGGCGCCTGTGAGAGAAACTTTGTTTTGGGAACTGGGCCAAGTGGCCCCGATCTTTCTCCTAAATGGCTCCTGACCTTTGACCAAAAGCTTGTAGCCCCCACTCCCCAGAACAGACACAGGATGAGATAATCACTCTCCCACCTTTAACTGCGGCTATATCTCATATGGCAGAAAATTCCAAACTGACTTGAAGATCAGATATTGCCTAGATACAGGGCTGACTGGACCTAAGGGTGCCCAAACCAACCAATTATTTTAAAAGTTAAATACCTCATCCTATCCTGAATTGCCAAGACTGCAACCCCTGAAAATTCCTGCACTTTGTCCTTTAAAAATCCAAGGCTTTTGTCTCCCAGAGCCACTCTTTGCTGACCAGCAGGGGTGACCCCCATTGCATGATGGTTAAAATAATAAACCTTTTATGATATTGCATCGATGAAACCTGGTGTCTGGAGTTCTCTTCATTCCTTCAGGAAATTAGGCTCGTGCTGGGCCTAACAGTTTGAGTGTTATGATTTCAGTAATGCTTGGTCCTGACTTTGATCCTCACAATCCGTATAAAGATGGAAGGAGAGAACTGACTCTGTAAAGTTGTCCTCTGATGTCCACACATATACTATGGCATATGTGCCTGTACACACCCGTCACATATACATAGGCACACATACTCACACAACAATAATAATATTTAAAAAATAAAATGTAAAAAGAGAAATTTACAAAATGTCCATTTTACCGCTCTGTATATTCCAGAGCTACATACATGCATTTTTAAAATATATCTCGATGTGCTGTTTCAGAACCAAGTTTAAAAACAAGCTGGGCATGGTGGTGCTCGCCTTTAGTCCCAACACTCAGGAAGGCAGAAGCAGGCAGATCACTGTGAATTCGAGGTCAGCCTGGTCTACAAAGTGAATCCAGAACAGCCAAGGCTACACAGAGAAACCCTTTCTCAAGTAAATAAATAAATAATAAAGTTCAAAAACATTTTTCTAATAAAGTCTGTAGGAACCTTAGTATTAAAGTGGCAAGGACAAATTTGTCACATCTCAAGACATTATCCCACTAAAATATGAATATTGTTGGAAGCGTACTAAAACCTTTCCTTTACCAAAGTCACTTTAAGCCTAGCTGAAACCTTCAGCATTATGCTTGTGGCTTCAGCATTTGCATGTCATTCATTTCCTAAGTCTTTGCTAGAAAACAAAGGCAATGCAACCCATTATTCAATCAGAGTCAGGAGCTGGGCACAAAAAGAGCAATGTTGCATGTGTAAGAGAAGTCTGGAGAGCCCAGGCCATGGGAGCAAAAGGAGAAGATGGTGGCTGTCTGAGGTGCCCAGGGATGGGGAGAAGGGAACCAAGGGGTCCACAGTTTCAAGTAGCCAGGAAGAATAAGTTCAAGAGATGGGCTGTATGATGTGGTGGCTGTTATCAACAGCAACATGGGAATTCTTGAAGTTACTAAGAGCATCCGTTTCTGGTGTTCTCACAAGAAAACACGTGCGTAGGTAATGTGTATGTGCATTAGCCTGATTTAGCCATTGTGCAATGCACACAATATTTAAAGCAGTATCACCACGGTGCATCCAGGATACATCCATGCATTTTTGTCAATTTAAAAAATGGAATCATAGAACCTTAAGTGAAAAGTTTTACCTCATAGTAAAAATTTTAAAATTTTATTTTTATTATTGTTAGTATTCTGAAACAACCTGCTTCTGGGTTACCTAGCAACTTATGACATCATCTTGTATCGCCCAGTCAGGTGGCCACACCTGGGGGCGTGGTTAGTAATTACCTGACCTTTAAAAGGACAACTGGACACGTGTTCTCTCTCTTACTCTTACTCCTACTCTTACTCTCCTCTCTCTTACTCTCTCTCTCTCTCTATGGTGCACCCCCCCCTTTTCCTCC
Source organism: Pachyuromys duprasi (assembly GCA_028658305.1). Classification (NCBI taxonomy): domain Eukaryota; kingdom Metazoa; phylum Chordata; class Mammalia; order Rodentia; family Muridae; genus Pachyuromys; species Pachyuromys duprasi. The sequence continues at coordinate 29,139,057 of CM053754.1, read as the reverse complement.
TCTCCTCTTCTCTCTTCCCCCCATCATGGCCCACTCTCACTCCCCCTCTCTGCTAATAAACCCCTTTCATAGAAAACCTGTTGTAAGCCTCATCTTATTTCTAACAATTATTATTTTTTAATTATGTGTGTATATGTGTAAGGGTGCTCAATGTGTACAGGTGCTCAATGGGGCCAGAGGATTCAAATTCCCTGGAGCTGGACTTAGAGACAGTTGTGAGCTGCCTGACGCTGGTACTGGGAACTGAACTCAGGTCCTCAGAAAGGGCAGCAAGCGCTCTTAACAGATGAGTCATGTCTCTGGCCTCTACCTCATAATTCATTACAAGATGAGAGGAAAGAATTCCAGCCCATCTTCTTGAATTGGAAACTGAAGATCAGTGAGGTCAGCACAGCAGGGCTGCTGTGACAGCAGGCTGAAGGGCACCCTGGGAACTCTGACCATGCATTTCCTGTCGCTCACCATCCACCTCCCCCAATCCCTGCCCTACGGCTTCTCAGTTTTGACAGGCCCTTCAGGATCTCTCAAATGCCACCTTCTCCATGGTGTATCTACACGAGCTTTCTCTTCACCCGGGGCACAGTATGTAACAGCAATGACGTCAGCTCTTGAAGCAGGCTGACCTGGCTTTTTTCCTGGCCTCACTGCTTATCCTTGATAAGCGAAAACCAGCAGGAGCACTACTTACCTCACATGGTCTTCATTGGAAAGCTAAGGGAACGGTTACCCCTGGAATTGCCTGGGACTTAATAAGCGGCCAGTTGAGTCAGGTTCTTTTCTTCACCCTTGTTTCCACTTACCTGAATCCTCTAATCATCCGTGTACAGGCAGACCTCTGGCCACTCTGCATCCTCCACTGCTCTGCCCACAGACGCTAACCTCACTGAAGTCCCTTGCAGTGCAATGGTTTCAAGCACAAGACTAAAGAGTAGCCATGCAATTATAGCATGTTTGCCTTTCTCCCAGGCCAAATTCAGTAATGTATTTTGAGGATTAAGTATCGATATACAAGTGGATCAGTATTGCTCAGAGAAATAGCTACTTAAATAACTGGGCTGGGGAGGGGGCGGGATTAAAAAGAGAAGTCTGTAACAAAAAGAAAAAAGAAGAGAAAAAAGAAGCGGGGTGCGAGAGTTCAATTACCTTGCTGAGGGTAGAGAGACCCCTCCAGCTGTGCGCAGATGTACATGACCGTTCTCACATAGGCGAGGCCGCAGAGCTTCACCGTCTCCCTGCTTCTTATTTCCACGACAGCAAACAGGACTAATAAGAGAAACAGAGCAAGAGTGGGACCCTTCATCCTGAAGAGAGCAAATGAGAACCAATGTGGTCAGCGGTGCCCAGTGTCGTTTTGAAGTTACCTCACCGCCCTGAGCCATTTATACCAATGCCCCTGACGCTTTATTGGACCGACCTTATTTTAACAGTATTTATTGTCCCGTTGGCGACAGCAGGGAGGAATAGCGATAAGCTTTTACTTTTGCTGGTTACTCGGTCATCTGAACACCTCACTCAGCATCGCTGCAACGGCTCCGCAGTTGCTGTGGAAATGCCAGGCTTTTTGGAAGTAGGAGAGTGTACAAGTTTAGATGCCCACTTCGTATTTACTGACTGACAGAGAGCAAGCTTTGAACTGTGAAGGTCAATAGGGTATCTCTCTCACATGGCCAACCCTGCCTAGTGGAAGCTTCCGGGGAGTAAAAGCGGCTTCTAGGTCCACACAATGGGAACTCACATAGTAACGTGGTCTGTCAGGCCCAGGTTTGATGCCAGGCTTTCCGTTCACCAAATCAAGAATTTAAAGCAAGTTATTTAAGTACTTTTTATTTTTTTAAATGGTGGTAATAGTACTACTCCACAAAAACCACTGAAAAAGCGTCAGTCCCACTTTACATATCAACAGTTGTTAATTTCTTGGCTAGGCCTCATCCCAGCATCAACAGGATATGTGGCAAGGGAAGAGAGCTTTTCTTCAGAACTCGGAATTTCTGTGACTAGATCGTACCTTGATCTCCTTAACCTGTGATTTTTGATATGCCTGTTTCAGCATACACTTCTATTATAATAAAGGCAAATTTGTATTCCCAAACAAATAATGAAATACCTCTGTTGGTAAACCACCCGAAGCCTTATCTAAGAGTTTGCCCAGAGCCATTCGGGAGCCCCCCTCCCTCCCCTCCCGTGTGCAGCCCCACACCTGTCTGCTTTATAGTTCTCATTAGCAAGTTGAGGAGTTTGCGTTGGATTGCGTAAGGACCCTGCTGAAATCGAAATTTCTAAGTCTGGCTGTAATTATCTGATTGTGTTAGTCTGGCTGTAATTATCTGATTGTGTTACTCCTACAACAAAAACTTTCACCATCGGGGGTAGGGAGCAGATCTTAGTAGAATAAGGATGGTATGAAGGGGGAAGTAGAATAGGAGGGGATGTTTAAGTGGGGAAGGAAGTAGGAGAGCAAGCTAGAGGAACTAACTAACACTGAAGGATGTTTTGAGGGATGTTGGTGGAATATTCTTGTGGAATGTACCCTTGTTCTTTCAAATGCTGATTTCCCACTCTCTGGTTTCAATCCAGACATTGCATTGTGATGCTTATTCTAAGCATCATCTGTCTCAAGTTTGTGTAAACTTGCCACCATTTGTTCTCTGTATTGTCAATAAAACAACCAGCCACAATGCTGAGCAATGGAGAGAATAGGGTGGGACATGCTGGTCCAGAGGGGAGGAGAAGGAAGTGAGAAGGAGGAGGAGGGCAGAGATCAGCAGGACAGGACTTGGAACCATGAGGAGGGATGAATCGGACCTAAGATATGACTAAAAGCAAGTATAATGGATGAAATCCGAATGATAGAAAACTATGCAGGCTTGGAGATTTAGGATGGAGTAACTATTGTCCAGCATTGTGCTCTAGGTTAATTAAATAAATCCTAGTCTCTGTGTGGTGAATGGGTATACAGCAGGTTTAGGAATAACCACTGATCAACTAAAAGATAAATCAATAATAACCAACACCAGGGAGAAGACATGGAAACCTGCAATTTTTTTATGTTTAATTGGAGTTACCCCACATGGGGGAGAATGCTCCTCCCAGAAGCCACAGGTTGCTAAGAAAAAGCCCAGTGACAGGTATGGGCTGTTTCCCTAGAGTTGTAGGTCAAGAGGAGTTCCAGAGACCACCCAAGCAATGCAGGCTATTGCCATTGTTCTTGGTTACCTACCAGAGCCTGATGGTAAGACATGGTTGGATATACCACACACTTTGGTCACATGATTTTTGAACCAATTAAGCTGGTACTTACCTGGAGGTTTCCTCCCTGGTTAGCTTTCGTAGATCTGGAAGTTGCAATGCAGGCTGCTAGGGGAAAAAAGTCATCAACAGTCTTACTAAGCTGTGAATCTTGTGAGCTATAATAATGATCACCCTGCTAAGGTATGCCCATGGGTACAATGTTGGGATGAATGTTACGGGGTAACCAAACACTTTTCTGTTTGCTCTGAAAAAGGAAATTTACAGCTGGTGCTGTAAATCCAAACAAGAACCCCAACCTGGGGGGCTCATAGGCCCTAGAGGTAAGCCTACTATTATTTTGCTAAATGGAAATGGTATCATCTTACAGGTGATGGTGGCTAGGGGAGAAGGAGTCAGTCTTCTTTAAGGGTGTGGTCCCTGGGAAGATGACCATGCTCCAATGGATGGTCCCATGCCCAGGTATATATATGAATAGCATTAATTGAACTCAGTAAGTTATTTTAAAAAGAGACATGAGGTTGGGAGTGGGATGGAGTTAGGGTTCTTGGAGGAGCTGAAGGGGGAAGTCGGGATAAGTATGATTTAAATACATTGTGCATATGTATGAAATTCTCAAAGAATAGTTTATAAATATACTAAAATAAATTAATAAAAGTATTCCTTTATGTAAAAAACATAAAAACAACAGAACATTTCAGTGATTTATCACTATCTGCATAACATAAATGGCTCGGCCTTCAAGATTCTTCACTTATGTTCAAACATCACTCCTCCTACGTATTTTGAGGTTTGATTAGAGAGGACCACCAAAGTAAAATCTCCCCATCTTGTGACCTCTCTGTGCACATTCCTGAGACATTGTAATCCTTTTTGCTTGGTGGTTGACTCCCCTACTTGTCACTTCTGTTTTCTCTGCGTTTGTATTTGATGTGCCTTAGTCCATTCAGACCGCAGTAAACAAAATACCAGTAGTTCGGAAGTTTTTAAACCCAGAAACGTATTTCTTGTAATTCTGGAAGTTGAAAATGACAAGGACCAGGTAGCAGCATGGCCAGGTCCTGGGGAGGACCCTCTTCTGGGCTGTAGACTGCCTCTACACAGCAAAAGGGCCAAAGCCGCTCTTTGGGGATTTTTCTAAGGACAATATAGTCTCAAGCAGAAGGGCACAGTCCTGTGATCTCATCACCTCCTCATGAGCTCATCATCTCCTAAAGGCTTCTCCTCCTCACCTTATCACCCTGAGAGTTCCAGCTTCAAAATGTGACTTTGTTTTTCATAGAGAAACACAGACACTCAGGTCATAGCAGTATGTAAGTTTCTCTGCTATAATGGTGAAAGTAGCCAAAGAGTTGGCCTAAGTGAGGCACTAAGCATGATCTATGATCCTCATCAGAGAATAAATTACAATTTCCCTTTGCAGAGGATTAGAAAAGTGTTGGTTTTTTTGTTGAGATAAGATAGTGTAGATGGATTTTCTGTATGAACATCTTTATGCAGAGAAAGACAATCCTGTCACATGCCCCAAAAGAAAATATGTCTGATATGGAAATTTGCTATTGTCACAAACATAAGTCAACTTCTCAGGGGACTTTTCAGGATCAAATACATAGGAAGAATATTGAATTAAGCAAATTTCCTGACTATACTTCTTCTCTAAGCATTTGCTACATCAGTATACATTATTAATCTCCAAGAAAGGGATTGTTCAAGAGCACATAAAGGATATCATCCACCATGACCAGGTAGGCTTCATCCCAGGCATGCAAGGGTGGTTCAATATACTCAAATCCATCAATGTTATCCACCATATAAACAAACTGAAGGAGAAAAACCACATGATCATCTCCCTAGATGCCGAAAAAGCATTTGACAAAATCCAACACCCATTCATGTTTAAAGTCCTGGAGAGACTAGGGATACAAGGCACATACCTAAACATAGTAAAGGCATCCCCTCCTCTCTTGTCTGCCCCTCCCCTCTCCTCTTCTATTCCTTTTCCTTTCCTCTCCCCCTTTTCCCTCCTCTCTCCATGACCAGCACAGTTCCTAATGCTGCAACCTATTTGCTAAGTCAGTCCAACATGGAGGAGAGCAGCCTGCTACCTACCTACACAGAACATGAGATATGAATGAGAAAGATGTCCTTATCATATAAATTCACTGAGATTTAGGAATTATTGGTTGTAATAGCATAACCTGGTTTATCCTAACATCTTTGCAGGTATAGGAAAATGCTTATAATGACGCAAGAATTTACTTTAAAATGCTTTAAAATTTGTTTGAATGTGTATACATGCTTTGTTTGTTTATATGTCTCTGCACCACGCGTGTGCCCTGGGGGGCCAGAAGAGGGCTGGTCCTCTGGAAGAGCAGCCAGTGCTCTTAATGGCTGAGCCATCCCTCCAGGCCCACGACCCAGAAATTGGTTGGCTGGATCATTTGTCCGTAACAATTGGAATTACAATTGTTAAACTAATAATAAAGTATGAAGGCTTTATCAGAGCTATAATTTAAAAAAAAAAAACAGCTTAGCAAATAGCAGTACAAATGGTTTTGAGAAAAATCTGTTCATGGAATCTTGTCCCAACAAAAAGTAGCATTTTCTAATCCTGTGCAAAGGACATTACTAAATTTTTTTAACACAAAACTATGCTAAGTGTTTATTGATTTACTTATGCTAACTCGTTAACTCATTTCATCTTTGAAAAGTTAAAGGAAACTTCCATACTGCTATGTGCTATGTCCTTACAAAAGCCAAAATTTGAAATCCTAATCCTCATTGTAATAATATTAGTAGAAGGTAGCTTTGGAAGGTTTACAACCAACATAAATCAAACCTAAAATTACAATAACGCAACGATTGAGTAGATGTTTATTTTACCTTGGTACTATTTGTCCAAGCCTGGTGGCTATGGTATGCCCTGAAAATAGTGGTTAAGGCAAGCTGACATGAGTAGCAAGCCTGTGGTATCAGATTTGTTCACTTGGCAGCTATGAGAACGTAAGACATACAATGTCTTAGAATTACACTTTTTCATTTGTAAGGTGCTGAAAATACCAACTTCATGAGGGTAGCTTTGAGGATGAAATGCAGATAATACTGGCCAGAGACTAACACAGAGAGACCTTTAATGGAAATTATAATGGTGATGATCCCACCATAGTCCAGTGATGTCAATATAGACTGATACATTTTTTGCTATTGATATTATAAGTTCTAGCTAGAATACCACTTTGAGAAATTATTAAAGCTATAATTTTATTTTATAACTTACGTTAAATTGAAAATATTATAGGGTCAGTTAAGGTAATTAGTTTCAGCACCAATAAGGTATGGGTCAGGTAACATGATTATTTTATGTTTCTAACCACGAACTATCAATTCACCAGCAAAAATTATATTCTAACATGAAGTTAGCTAATATTCACCTTTCTCGTTTTTATTTATGTGTTTTTGTCATGTTTGTGTGGATGCCTAGAAGTCCTCTGGAACTGGAGTTATGTGTAAGCTGTCCTAGGAAACCAACTCAGGTTCCCAATAAGAACAGCAAGCACTCTTAACCACGGGGCCATCTCTGCACCCCTGCGATGGCTCTACTGGGAACTCTCATGTCAAAACTATTGAGACCTAGGGGTCATTTAAAACTCCCAATTCCTATTATCAACTGAAATATCCTTTGTACTTAAACATCCATCAAATCTCAAAGTCCCTACTTGGTGAACTTCTGTTTTCTGAATTTCTCTGTGATCCATTTGTTTTTCTCTATCCTCTGTACCTTGACCCCCAGGTTTGATTCAAGTTACCTCAATGGCCTTTGTTTTGGCCTTGTCACCAATTCATTTTTGGACTGTCAACAGGATAATCTTTCATGTGGTACTTACCCAACTTTAATTCTTTCAATAGATTTCCATTGCCCCTCAAGGGAAAACAAAAAACAAAAAACACAACTACTTCCACGTACAACAAGATAGTTCATGATGAGAGAATGGGTAAGAAATAGCTCATGGATACAGGGCTGTAGAGTGAGCATGAGGACCTAAGTTCATAGTTCTAGAAGCCATGCAAAGCTGTATGTAGCAGACAAGAAGCCTTGTCTCAAACAAGGTGGAAGGCAAGGACTGATACTCCATATTGTCTTCGGACCTCTGCATGTATGCTGTTTCATGTGCATGCCTATGCACACACAGCAGGGGAGAGAGAGGAGGGAACAAGAAGGATGGGGGGAGGAGGAGGAGAGAAAAAAGAGAGAGGAGATGATAGATGGTAGGTAGGTAGGTAGGTAGATAGATAGATAGATAGATAGATAGATAGATAGATAGATAGAGACAGACAGATAGACAGACAGACAGACAGACAGACAGATAGGATCTGGCCTCTACTAGGTCAGATCCAGTTGTCTCAGATAAAGCAAACTCTTCACAGACTCTGAGCTTCCATAGTCTTTCCCCTTCCAGACTTTTCCTTATGCTGAAACTCTTTCCTCCTTCAAATCTTAACTTCTCCTTTACAAATGTCTTCGGGGGGGAGGGGGTTGAAATAATTTTATATAGATAACTTTTTGCACAGCGTTATAAATTAAACTTTCTTGCAGCTCATTTAGTGATTTTTTAAATGCCCTATTTAAAAGGTGTCAAAATGAGCAAATAACATGTAACTCAATAGCACAACACATACAAAACCTGTAAAAAATAATAACAAAATAATCTGATTTGAAAATGAGCAAAGGCAGCCGGGGAGATGGCTTGGTGAGAAAATGTACCTGGTGGCAAACCTGATGATCTGAGTATGATCGTGGGAATCAACACGGTAGAAGAGAATTCTCACAAGTTGTCCTCTGGCCTCACATGTATGTTGTAGCATGCACGCCCGAGCACACATACACATGCTACAAAAGTTTTAAATGTGATTTATATTTGAAAATGGGCAGAAAAATAGATTTTTTAAAAAAGAAAACACATAATGGTGAGAGCAGTATCACTGCTTGTGGGGAAATGCAAATTTGGGTACAGTTCCTGTGGAAAATTTAAAGCCACCAAATTAAATGTGTCATGTGATCCAGAAATTCTACTGTTGGGTATACATTCAAAAGAAATGAAATGTTCTACATGTTTACTGTGGTTGATTCCCAACAGCCAATATGTAGAATCAAGGCTGGACAGGGTGGCACATGCTGGGTCCCAGCAGACGGGAGGTGGAAGCAGGAAAGAAGAAAACCAAGGGCTGCCCTGCCTACATACTGAACTTGAGACAAGGCTGAGCTGTAATAGGCCCTGCTAGAAAAATGGAATCAATGTGCTTGTAAACTCATGCTTATGTGTATGTTTTAAGACAAAGTCAGAAAACAGCAATTGATGCTTAAAGCTTTCTTTTGTATGTGTACAGAACAGCCATTTTTGTACTCTGTTGTCATTCTGAGTGCTTAGAAATAAAGACAATAAACTATCAAAGCATGCATGCAGTTTGGGAAATTTAACTGAACTGAGCCAGCCCTGTGGTGCAGCGTAGGTCTACAATCCTTTTTTTTCAGGAAGCTGAGGCTAGAGTTCAACCACGTCTCCCAAATCACCAGCTGGGTACCTAGTGAGACCCTGTTTCAACATGAAAAATAGAAAGAGCTAAGAAACAGCTCAGTGATAGTGTGCTTGCCTAGCCTTCTTGGGTTCCATTCCCACCACCCTAATAAACAACAACAAAACAAGACAGCCCTCAAGCCCCATCTGTTTATCATTGTCTCCATCCCTCTATCATCAGAGTTCTGATGAAGCTCTCCTGAGTTCTTACCTGGGCTTCTTCTCAGAGTTACGATGTCCCCATATCTTCTTGTAGCCCAACTTACCCAAATACAATACATATTTGGTGAAAATGTGCATTTTTCATGAGTTCTTTCTGATGGTGCATGTATTTTTTGGCAATTTTCAAAAGGAAATGCTCATTTTTCTAGGAGTCATAACTATGTTTTATATGTCAGACTTAGCAGACATACTGCATTTTCTGTTCAACCTAGAAGTTGGTCTCATGTAAACTGGTCAGCCTTTTGTTTTACTACCCAATGAGTTTACCACATAAAAGCTAACATGCTAGTAAATGGCCTGCAAGTTTGGAGGAAATTTGAAACAGAGTCCTGAACAAACAAAACAGATCACCAAGCCTAAATGTTACATGAAGAAGCCGATGAGGTCACCAGGACAGCATGATCCCCTGCGGGAGAGGAGCAAGCACATTGGAGCACAAGGGTAGGGAGGCTCTCTGGAGACTAGGCTGCGGGGACAGGGCTCTGCGTGATCAGAATGAACTCTGTCCCATTTCCTTAGATGTTTTACATTACATAATCGTGTCTCCCAAATTGCTGGTGTAAACACAATCACACAAAGCAATAGCAGTCTTTACCAGGAAAAAGTGATCGTGGGTTTTTATATTGGAGGGGATGGGTTTTATTGTAATAAAACAAAAGAAAGCTGTGGCTGTGTCTATGAACTTTCCAGACCAATTCTATGTTCTCTATCAATTCTACAGTTCTGTTACTAAAATATTTTCCTAGGGTTCTGAGGATATTCAAGACATTCAGTGATAAGGGATCTGCAGAAAGGAAACTATGGTTCCCCCATCCTTGCATTCAAAAGGTATTTCTTGCATGCTTGCTTGGTGGGGTGGGGTGGTGAGCCCAACACACAAGGAACTTGCACTCTAGGAGAGAGAGAGGCGCTAAGCAACTGATCTCACCAACCTTTACCATGCAGGTTTGAATCCCAGCTTAGAGATAGCTATCTCTAAGGAAAGAATTGACTTTGGTAAGTTGTCTTCTGATTTTCACATGTATTTCCTCCCCCCACCCCACACACGCAACACAGAACAACAACAATCAAATGTAAGAAAGTTTATTTAAAAAGAGAAACTTAGATCCAAGTGTGTTCCCTAGTAAGGGGAACAGGGACTATTTCTGACATGAACTCAATGGCTGGCTCTTTGGCCTCCCTCCTCCCTGAGGAAAGAGCAGCCCTGCTAGGCCACAGAGGAGGACTTTGCAGCCAGTCCTGAAGAGACCTGATAAACCAGGGTCAAATGAAAAGGGGAGGAGGTCCTCCCCAGTCAATGGACTTGGAAGGGGGCAGGGAAGAGATGAGGGAGGGAAGGTGAGATTGGGAGGGAATGAGGGAGCAGGATACAGCTAGGATATAAAGTTAATAAACTGTAACTAATATTAAAAAATAACTTAAAAAAGAAACTTAGTTATTTAAGAAATATAACATTTTTTTATATTTCAAATATTTTCTGATTCCAGGTCACATTAAACATGTACAAAACAAGTTAATGTCAGCACAAGTTCCTTGCCTTTCCCTGGCTATGACTGTAGTGTTTTTCTGTGTCTAGACTGTGCTGCCATCAGTACAGGGCTCCTAGCTCTGGATGCTTCTGATTGTCACTAGTTGCAATGGGGAATGGTTTGTGTAAGGATGGAAAATTTTAACTTGACCCTAACCATGGGAACTGACCATGGGAACTGAGACTTGTCAGCTTTAATCGTTACCAAACCCGGATCTGATACAAAACGTTTCTGAGACGCCCTTTTATAGTTATGGATACAATCTCTAACCGTCCCCTAGTCAGCACACCTGGGCACAGCCAATCACAGACTGCCCCATTAGGAAAGTCCCTTACCCCTAGACCCCCTTCTGTTTTGTGGTTTTGCCTTTATAAACTCTGTGATTCCGTTGCTGGGCGCTCCGCATCACCCCCTTGTGTGGGAGCTGTGTGCGGAGCCCCGACATGCTGGCTACTAATTAAACCTCTTGCTGTTTGCATCAAGCTCTGTTTTTGTGGGTTATTGGGGTCTGGCATCTATTCCGAGGAGCGGAGGGTCTCCCCACCTCGGGAGTCCAACAGTTTGCAAAGTTGTACAACTTCCTGACCATGTTTTTCAATGTGTGTTGTTTCCCTTCTTTATTCCCCTAATGCCCTCCATCCTGAGAAAGTGTTGCATTTCCTTTTAAATTTAAGATGTATGGTTTGTGTCCCAAATTCCTTTCCTGATTGCATGCTTTTATAGGAAGAACAGACGTTTTTGATGTGTTACATGCCTCCCTCAACTTGTTCGTGCAGACCTATCCGTTTGAGAGATGTGAGGTAGAGAGGAAAAGTGATAATTAAGATATGAACTTCTACAATCATTTCTGAACCAGCATTATGGAGGACACCAACCCCCTGGAGGCCTGAGAACATTTAACAAAGAGCCATGTGGGAGGTGTGGGGCAGGGCAGTCACAACTTCAAAATCTTCCTGAGCTACATAGTGAGATCTTGTCTTTTTATGAGAGAGAAAAAAAAAAGGCAAGGTTAATTGGTCAGTCTTGTGGTTGAGACTGTAGAAAGTACTGTCTGGAGAAGACGGGTCAGGAACTGAGCCTGTGGGCTGAGTACTTAGGGAGAATGAAGAACTGGGGGTTGGAAGCTTTCTGTAGAGAAGACACATGATGCCATGGCCTAGCAGCAGGTGAACACAGAGAGAGTCAAGTTTGTAAGTATTAGCAATTTTGGATCAAACCTTAACATATACAATGCATGTGTGCTTATGTTCTGCAGTAGATTTCAGGAGACAAGTGGGTGTTAACCACTTATACAACTGAAGAGTGAAGAATGGTTAGAGCCTAGAGCAGTGATGCAAACACGCCAGTAATCTCAACCTCTGGGGGCGGAGGCAGGAGCCTGGACTATATGGAGACCCCATCTTCAGAACAACAAACCAAACCAAAGCAAATCTGCTTGAGTTCAATCATTTCAAGTTGGCAGTAAATGGTCTTTGGTCTTCAAGCCTCAAATAGTCTTCTGGGACACACAATATTGTTCTAACAATTTGCTCTACTTGTCTCAAGATTGTTAAGATAGATGAACTGAGATAATGGATGTGGATGTGTTTTGCAAACTGTAAAGCGCTTCCATGTGCACTATTATCAGCATATTGATAACTAAACTGATTTACAGTAAAATTCAACATTTTCTTTTAAATAAGCTCTTGAGACAAAATGGCAAAGTGTTCTAATTTCTCAATTGCTTAGAAGTAAATCAAATGAACATTAATACGATGCACAGTTACACAAATGTCCTTTCCTACATCAGGTGGAAGTGCAGCTAGCTTAATAGTAGACTCAGGTAACTGTGAGATTTGTTTGAGGGGTGCCTCATGGGAAATGACCAACCTGCATAAAGACTAAGTAAACTTTGTTCAGTCATTACCCTCTGCACATACATGGGCATACGTGCCTAAAGATGAGAGAACTAGTGGACAGTGGAATTCCCATACGATGGCGTCTACCGTAAGGAGCCAAAGTCAGCCTAGAAAGCAGGCAAAGAAATTCCCTCTGACATCCCCCAATATACAAAGTAACGTTAAAGTTCACTCCAGTCTACACATATGAGAGAATCATTTAAATCTGCATGATCTAGAGAAAAAGCTGAAGTACAGTAGGTTCAGTTCCTTAGATAAACTGTCCGACATCCAAAATAATGCCTTTATTTTTCAGCTAGGCTTGATGAAAACAAACAAAAATACTTTTTAAAAACATTCACATAAATGGAATACATTTTCCCAACCAAATCAAATTTTTTTATTTTTTCTTACTTACCGTAACACAGTTTAATTTTTTAGAAAAACAAGCGCAATTACTTAGACCAGCAGAAAAACATCTAATCTTTACGACCTGACCTAAACCCAAGAGCCAGGTAAAATTGCCTTGCTTTTTTGTTTAATGAAGAGTTCCGAAAAAGAAAAGAAAAATAGAGATGGTGGGGGCAGCAGCTGCTTGTAACAGGCAGTCCTCACTGTTGTGTGGACTCGTGCCTACCACATAAACAATCTCCAAATTCTTTTGTGAGCATCATACATGCCTCTTTCCTCCACTCAAAACACTTTCCAGAACACTCTGCCATGCCCTATGGCCTCATCTAACACCTGAACTCTTGCTAAGACCCACACAGACCACCTCTTAGAAGTCACTGTCAGTGGGCAGTGTTACTGCCCAATCTCTGTCTAGATCTCTTTAGAAAACACCCTGACCTGGTCGGGGACCTTCTGTTTTCTTGTTGAGACAATTTCAGTCTGAGGGGAAACTTCACTGCAGATGATTCCTGGCTTTCAGAGGAAGGTAACAATGTATTCCATATTACAGTTCTCTGATTGGGGGGGGGGAGGGCGTGTTGTGCTGGCTAGCCACACAATGTGATGCTGGCATTTGCTCTTCCATCCCATAGCTTGTAAAAGTTTGTCTGACAAAGTTCTATAGTTTTGGGGCTTGGATTTAGGAGGACGGCATTGATGTTCCAAGTCAGGTGTGAGGACTCACTGTGCTCATGGTGGGGGTTGTGCACTGTAAGCCCCAAAAGCGGACTTTGGGGAGCAGATTTGACAGTTTCTGGAACTGCATCTTCCAAAGATTGTGAATTAAATTCTAAAAATGTCTAAGCTTTTAAAGAAACCATTTTCTAAGCTATTTGAGCATTTGATAGGTATATATATATTTGCTAATAGATACTTTAAATATGACCAAAGAGTGGAATGAAAATATCTTTACTAAATTAAGACAATCTTGACAAAAATCTTTAGCTTATCTTAAATTATAAACTAATCACATATTTTTGAAATAAAAGCTAATGTAATTTAAATGGAAGTTATAGACTGTTTATTGCTCTCTTAAAACCAAAATCTTAAGCTTACAGCACATAATGTTATTCCCATTCCCTTAAACAAGAACAAAATGTAACAAGAATGATGGATTATCCTTGGTGGTTTGTCTTGAGTCCAAGCAGAAGGTTTACTATATCTCCCTGAAAACAAAACAAAACAAAACACAAGTACAATACAATAAAATTCAATCTGAACAGTAAAGCTGTCTTTAAAATGCTATTTGAAATTTGCAAGTTAGATGTCCACATTTAATGGGCACCTTGTGAGATTGTAAAAGAGGGAACAAACAGAGGAAGGTTTAAATGATGACACTTGCTTCCTGGCATAAAGCTGCTTTTCCTAGGACAGCCTCTCCCAATGAAGCTTGACAAACAGTTTTACAAGGATTTGATGGAAAGCCAGTCTTAGCACCTCCTGTTTACCTTTGTGCCTAAGCCCGAGCTTGCTACCTGTATTTCCAGTTCTTTCCTGACCTGCCAATGGTTGACTTAAAGACAGACTTCTCAGTTTCTATGTGGGTTTGTATCTTAACTTAATGACACTCATTTGTACCAAACATCACAAAATGAGCACAAAGTGGAGGCTGCAAACCAAAGACGAGAGAGAAGGCTGAAAGAATGGATAGTGAAAAAAGAGAAGACAAGACCAAGCAGAGAAGCTGAGTACTCTCTACCACAGGGATCCTGAGAAAACCAAGCACCTGAAGGTTATGGGAGGTGAAAATACCAGCTGTTCCTGAACTCTAGAGACAACGTGCCCCTGTGTCTCAGAAATCAGTTTCCATCCTCTGGCCTGTCCCATGCTTGCTGCCTTCGGTACTTCCTCAGCCTATTGTGTCCTATGTAACAAACCAGTTGCCAAGCCCTGGTGGTTCTAACCTTAGCGTGTTTCTCAAATCTGTCCCTTTCTGCTTCTGTCTCTCATTTGGGCTAATGAAATGCAGTTTCTGCCGTTCTGCAAGTTTGCCCAATGACGTGTCCTTAGTGCCTAAGACAGACCCTATCACATGATACATATTCAATCTGACCAACCAAAGAATGCCTTTAGTATCTTTCAACAATACTCTATTACATTGTGTCTGTGTTTTTTAAACCCAATTTTAAACATTCCACCTTTTAAATATTTTCCTTTAGTTAAGACAATATACATATACAATATATAATTGTATATACAATTATATATACATATGTATGCATATGTATTCTTGTATACTTTATTGACTACTCTGGCTCAGTGTACAGAAATATATATGTATGTATATGTATATATACATATATGCATATATGTATATATGCATATGCATAATGTATACATATGTATACACACACACACATATATATCCAAAACAGAAATATGGCAAATTTCTGTACACTGAGCCAGAGTAGTCAATAAAGTATACAGGAGCAATCTTTAGTGACTAGCTTTGGAAAAGGTTTCTTCCTAAAAAAAAAAACCACTGAGTTAACTTCCACTGATTTCCTAAACCATAACTCTTCAAAGAATAAGTTAGACACCTAGCAATTGACCCTCTGAAAAGGGATGGTGTTTCCGGCATCATAAAAGATAACAGGAGGTAAATACTGTCAACAGTTAGCTATATGACAAAGTTAGAATTGCAAGTCCTGTACCCAGTCTTGTTCCTGTCAGACAGGAACCTGGTGCTACTATTAGCCATTAACCAAGATAGGCATTGCTTTTGGCAATAATTCCTGTATTCTTGCTTGCTGTGGCTAATAAATCTTTCTCTGTTCTTTTACATCCTGGCTATACTTACTTTAGTTTTTCAATTCCCAAGATGTGAACCATAGCATTTACCTATGAGTTACTTCTAATCTATCAATATAGAAATATGCCTGCTATAAACAGACCCTTTGTTTTCTTAGTAGTGTAACTTCAATTATTATTTTTACTTTTATTCTCATGTCTCCCTGTATGCATATGTTCATGTGGGTGTCCTTCGATGCCAGACTAGGGCAGATGGATTAGATGCCCCGAAGGTGGAATTAAAGGCAGTTGAGAGCTGGGTGTTGGGAAGTGAGTATGGTGAGGGTCCTCTCCTAGCCTCTGGGACATTCCTTCAGCCCTCATTTTATAGTTGTCATCCTGACAAGCTAGTAAAAGCGTCATGATGCATAAAGAACTGAAGCCTAGTAAGCGAGCCACTGAAGTGGGCAGCATCATAGACTTCTGTGAGATGCTGCCTCACTCTCTAACCAACACTGCTGTTTCATACACATCTCACCCAAATGAGAGGTAACGTCTTAAATGTACACTCATCATGTTATGCTTTTTATTCTGATAAAAAGAAGCATTATATATATAAACCAAACATAATTTTAATATGTTTTGCATAAAAAATCTTTGTACTTGGTATTTTGCTATTTACTTATATATGAAAGAATATGCCATCTCAGGCTTCCTGACATTTGCCATATAAATGTCTTACTGGGCAAGCTAGAATGGCAATCATATACTGAAATACAGAATCTATAATGGAGTGAGAGTGTACAGTCTACTGGGGTTACCATGTTATATGGCACTTGAACTTCTATGTTATAAGAGTAGTCTAAGACATCCTTCCTACATAAAAACAACACAACCTCCCCCAAAGAAAAACAACTTCACATTGTTATACTTGTTGCCTGGTTATCACATTTTACTTTAGTAACTTTTTATTTCTTAAATAAGACTATTTAAGTTATCACCTAGTCATTAGGACTTCTGTGGTCAGTTAATTTTCTGTTTTATTGACATGGTCTCCAAAGAAGCTATTATAAATATTCCCAGGACACTCCCTAACATTTGCTATTGGTTAGATTGTAACTATTCAATTGTTAGTTACCATCTCACATAATTTCAGCTGTGTATTTCATATATGCTAGTGAAAATCAAGATGTTTTGATATTGTAGAGTCCTCTTCTGTGAATTAGTATTTTACTTACTGGCTCATTTAAAAATATATTGGGCTACTTTTTCTGATTATTAAAGTTCTTTACAAATGCTAGAAAAGAACTAAACTGAAAAAAACTAAAATTCATTCATGATCCTTCCTCTTAAGAAATTATATTTACAACATATTCTAGTAGTTTACACTGTTACGAAACATATTTATTCAACAAACATTTGCTGTATAGCCCTGTCACTGAACAAAGTAATGGAAATACAGCCTAGCACAAAATACACAAAATCATCGTTTTCATGGGATCTACAGTCTAGTTTGGAGACATACACAAATCACTTTTAAAATGCATAAATAAGGGCATAAAATCTTGACAAGTGAGTCTTAACAACAAAAAAGAGTGATGGGAAGGGATGAATAGGGGTATGGAGAGAATAGAGATTACAGTTTTAAATGAGATGGTAGAAGACATCATTACTGAAAAAAAAATGATATTTCAACAGAACTCTGAAGTATATGAAGAAGAAACAAGCCCTGGGGGTGGGGGGGGTTAGGCAGAAAGATGATAAATACAATGTTCCAAAAATAGAATTCCTAGTTCATGGCAGTCCACATTCCCCTGTGCACTTCTAACGGGTAGTCTCAAATTGTCAAATTTTTTCCAAAGACAGTACCCCAGTTTCTAGTCCACCCTCAATATTAAAGAACTTGGCTTAGCAAATGCTGTCTATACACATTCTAAATAAAAACCTATCCATTTTATCGTGAAAACGTTATCACATTTTACTTTAGTAACTTTTTGTTTCTTAAATAAGACTAAATTTAGAAGTATATTAAACTATCACATTTTTTGTGAATGGCTGTTCCTGATCCATGTCCATTCTTCTATTAGACTCAGCATTTTTAAAAATTATTATTCATGTGGTCTTAAATTTTTAACATTTTTCATATTAGGATATTTACCAGATTACTATTTGCAATCACAATAAAAAAAAAAGAAAAACTGAAACCTATTATAAGAATAATGTGCATTGATGATAAGGAGCTTCTTGTCAAAGTTTGGCAACATAATGCTCACGTTTAAATAGCTGCATAGGGTAAGCAACCAGAAGCCAGTTCTCACTTCAGGAGCACTGGACAATATCTGGAGACATTTGTTTCAGCTACCGCTACTGTCCAAGGCCTGGTTACATAGTAGATACTGCACTGAGTTCCTCCAGACAATGTTGAAGGTCCTCCTGTGGGGCCACCATGTGGAAAGCCACTTGCTTGTCAAGCTGCTTTGTTATTGAGTATTCAGTGAAAAACATGTTTTCACCCTGGCCTTCACCTTAAGACAGAGATAAAAGGATGTTTTGCCAAGTTCCTTTAAACTTGTTTCTGTGACCTTGGACCATATCTGCTACAGGGAAGTAGTTTAAGAAAACAAGTGTGGCAATTCCATGAACTTCTTTCTTGTACTGATGTGACTTGCTTTTGTATTGCCTATAAAAAGGAATTGTGCATAAAGTTGTGGCTGCAGTCTTACTGACAGCCCTCTCAATCTGATCCCGTGTGTAGTGTGACTTGCTTTAATTATTTCAGTCCTCACTCCCTACTCAGGTACTGTTCCATTCTGCCCACAGGCTCTGGCACCACCATTTTCTGGCTTTTTATGTCTATAAATAAGGAAGTGAGGCTAGTGAGCAGTGTGTGTAATAGATGCCTCAGCTCTTGTAATTCCTGCACTGCCACACACCTCATCTCTGCCAGTTACAACCTACATCCATGACATGCTACACCTAAAAAATTTGCATCCAAGTCTTACCCGGCCAGATTCCGAAGCAGCAGGCATATTTTTCAGTTCATACACAGCCACCTGTCCATCGTTGTCTCCCACTAGAAGGCAATCTGTCTTTTTGGCAAAGAGAATGGTTGTAAATTTGATTCCAGGGTTAGCAACATTCACAATCAGAGGGTCCAAGCTGTAATGAAATAGATTATCTGTAAATTTAGGTGTCCTGATAAAATTATCTTTTGAAAGATAAGAGAAGTATAATAAGACTTGATTTAACCAACCAAAATCTCCTGAAGTGTTTTCAAATTTAGAATAACTTTTTCTACTAACCAAAAACTTCATTTCTTCAACAAGCCAATTGCAGCCAGGTAAATTTAGTTCCTAACTTAAATGTAAACACATAAACTTGGTTATTCTATGGACCATATACAGTTCTTTGGGAAACACCCATCTGCCAATACTAAGTTCTTGTTCTGTCTCCCTCTGTCTCTCTCCATCTCCCTATGTCTCCCTGTGTCTCTGCCTCTCTCTCAGCTGTAACAAACATTACAATTAGATACTGAGACTCATAACCAAACCTTGGGCAGAGTGCAGGGAATCATATGAAAGAAGGGGGAGTTAGTAAGAACTGGAGAGGACAGGAGCTCCACAAGGACCATATATCTGGGCACAGGGGTCTTCTCTGAGACTGATTCTCCAACCAAGGACCATGCATGGATATAACCTAGAACCCCTGCTCAGATGTAGCCCATGGCACCTTAGCATCCAAATGGGTTTCCCTAGTAAGGGGAACAGGGACTGTCTTTGACATGAACTCACTGGAGGGCTCTTTGACCACCACCCCACGGAGGGAGGAGCAGCCTTGCTAGGCCACAGAGGAGGACATTGCAGCCAGTCCTGATGAGACCTGATTAATCAGGGTCAGATGAAAGGGGAGGAGGACCTCCTCTATCGGTGGACTTAGAGAGGGGCAGGGAGGAGATGAGGGCAGGAGGGTGGGATTGGAAGGGAGTGAGGGGGTGGGACATAGCTGGGATACAAAGTAAATAAACTAATTAATATAAAAACATTTATTTAAAAACGAATTTAAAGAAAGCTCCTTTCTTTCCGTACTGTGGGTATGCTTCGTTCAATTAGTTGAAGGCTTTAAGGAAAAAGACTGTGAATTGCAATATAATTCTGCCTGTAAAAATGCCCTTTTGTGCAGCCCACAAGACCCTACCACAGGCTCCCAGAATTATCCCTTCACTGGAGATGTTTGGATCTACAAGAACCACTGGAGTATAAAGGCACCTTCAACTGGGATGGTTCTTAGTCTTTTTGGTTATTAAATATATTTTAGTTTGATTTATGTATCTCTCCTTGTATATGTGAACACATGTGTTGGTATCCACAGAGGCCAGAAAATGCTGTCGGATCCCTTGAAACTAGAATTATAGGCCAATGTGAACTTCCCAATGTAAGTGCTGCGAAGTGAATTCTAGTCTTCCGAAAGAGCAGCTATTGCTCTTACTCACTGAATCACCTCTCTATTCCTATCTATTGATTTGAGTGACCTTTCATCACTTGCAAAAAAAGAAGCCAGTAGTGCAGAAATTCAGCCATACACAAAGATTATGTCCATTAAAGAAAGCCATACACTGGGATTTGTGAGGGTAAGAAGTACAGCCCCATTTGGAGAAGCTTTGACTAGAAAACTGATTCTTAATTTTCATTAGACTTTAGGACCATGTAGAGGGTTATTCACAATACTTATTAAGTGAAGTTAGGTATTTGATGGTAGCCAGACATGATAGTTTACACCTAAACAAACAAACAACTTGTGATCTTAAAAAGAGAAAGGTAGCTTCATTCTTCTGTTTTCAGAGAGGCGTTGCCCTGGAAACTATAGTTTTACCAGAAAAATTAAAACCAAGGGATGGATTATTTAAGCAGCCAGTTTATTGTATATTAGCCATCTATCAGAAGTAAACCATCCACTGACAGGAGGCTTGAGTTGTGGCTAGTGCTCTTGGAGCCATAGTGTGTTATACCTGATGATGGCGCTACAAAGGATGCTATTTGATTTGAACTGTTTCTCCTGGAAACATCACTCAAAACATTACCACTCAATACTTACGTGCTGATCTGAAGGTCCCAAATCTCTACTCTACTCTCATTTGCAGCAGCAAAAATATAGGCGGATTTTGGAGACCAGGCAATATCATAAACAACATGAGTCGTTGTATAAAAGCTCAACAACGGTGTGAGGGTTTCTTGGCGCCAGACTATGACCCCCCAGTCTGCAGAGCAGCTCAGGAAGACATCAGGACAATGTGGGTTCCATGCAACCTTATACACTGGACCCTGGGGATGCGAAAATGCCATGTGTGGGTAAAGAATATTTAATATCTTCTGTTTTAAATTTAGCCAATAAGTTAAAAGTTACTAAGATTTCTAGAAGCTCCACAAACACCACAGAGGGACTGCTTTAGCTGAAGCCAACACCATAAAGTGAACCTTCCCTTAATTAGTCTTTATAAATATTTACTTGAGAAAATGGCCAGAAACTACTAACACATACTACAGCCTTCTGAATGGGTAACAGATAATTCTAAAAAACACAAAGAAATTTGGAAGAGATGACCATAAAGAGACAAAGAATCAATATAAGCAAGAGACAGCTTTTCTTTGGGATCACACACATGTATTCAAGGACTACTATCACGCAGCTATAAACTTATTGTATTTGTTAAACACAGTGTATATGTCTTCCAAACATACCATAAGATACAGTTTCCATAGCTGCTAGAATTAAGCCTACCTTATGTCCTCTATAGGTCTCTAGGTATTGTTCATTGTATGAACAGGAACACTTGTGAATAAGGCCTTCTTCTGTACCAGCCAGATAGATATTTGTGTCCTACAACACAAGGCATGTCAGGCAATAAACATAAGAACAGACAACTTAACATACAGTAAACCTATCCAATAACTAAAAGAGATATTATCTCAGATGTAATTTTTGTTCTTTTATCATTTTTTTGTGATTATACAATGATGAAACCTACTTGAAGCCTTTAAAAGCAAGGTATAGGAGAGCATACCGCTCCTCCAGGGACTCAGGGGCCTTTTCTGTACTGTCAGATTAGAGATTGCTTTGACCCACACAGCTTGATTACAACAGAAACCTTCCATGTTGTTAGCTGTAAAATTAGCATGGTTTTCAACTTCGTGTATGTGAATATTAGTAAGACTGGCATCTTTATGTTTATTTGCCATTAATATTTTCTCCATTATTTCTCTTATCACTTCAAAGATCTTTTTATATCTACTCATATAAAACCTTTGTCTACTTTAGAACCAATTACATATGTTACAAACATCTTGTCCTGTTATGTGGCTTTTCTTTTTATGTCGTATTGACTGTTCTTACAAACACATATTCTCGCCCCATAAGTTAACATTTTTCATGGTTTTCCAAAATCCCCATTTTAAAGTTACAGAGCTATTTTCCCACATTACTGTTTTTTCCTGCTTCATCATGACATTGATTGTCTTTCCTCCTTTTATTTAGCCTTGCTTCTTTTCCCATTTCCCACTCTATTACTTTCTCTCATTAATTTAGCATTTTAAATTTTACTATAATTTTAAAATTCATAAAATGAATATTTTGTCACTTTTTCTCCCATGGCACTTGATAATATAGTATTGCACTTTAACTGATAAGTGTATTTACTTATTTGAGTTAGTTTGGGGTTACAGTGGCTTATTTGCTGCATTCTGTGTGAGTGGAACTATGGACTGATTTGAAAAGAAAGCTTTTATCAAGAGGATTCTCAAGTAAAACCAGAAGAAACATCTATTCCAACATATGAATAAACTGAAACACAGAGGGATAAGAAAAAAGAAAAAGTAAAATGAGAGTTGACCACAAAAACCTATCAAAACTGCTGGGCACAGTGGCCTGTAACCTCAGCGGTCAGGAGACAGAGGCAGGAGGATCCCTGTGAGTTCGAGTCCAGGCTGGTCTACAGAGCAAGTACCAGGATAGCCAGGGTGACACAGAGAAACCCTGTCTCAAAATAACAAACAAATCAAAACTTCTTGATGATCAAATACAACGATACTAAAATGGTTAAAATGCTGGACTAAGAACTCAAATCTACGTGCAAAAATGATGATGACTTCACAATGGGCTCAAACAAGCAGATGAATGATGTAAGAAAATCAACTCACGATCTGGCTAAAGAAGTCAGCATCATGGATGAGAAAGTCATCAACAGGCTGCTAAGGATGAAAAACAAAATAGAGGAAATTCCACATTCAGACATCAATCATAAAGAAACAGCATGAGCACAACTCTTGTGAACTCCAGTAGCAAGAAAGAAAACAACTCTGTGAATCCACAGGGCAGAAGAAGATGCTGTGGTTAATACACAAACAAACAAATAAATGCATAGAAATATCTCTTCAAAAAGATTTTTTAAGTTTCCCAAGCTGGGAAATAGGCTTCCAAGTACATGAGGTGTTTAAAATCCTAAACAGACATGACCAGTAAGCAATCCTTTCATAGGACACTGAAAGCTGCCAAAGAAAAATGTCAAATGCACTTAAAAGACAACATATCAGAGTAACACCACACTTCTCAGCAGAAACTATAATTTAGGCCAGGAAAATATGAATGACATATTTCAAAAGCCTAAACAGGTAACTGTGGAACATTATTACTATAAATAGCCGCTGTGGACTGAACATGAAATGACCCCAATTGTATACTGATGGTTCCCTTACTGGTGGCACTGGTTTGGGTGTTTGTGTGGGGGGTGGGGGTGGACATTGTGGAAGTTTGACAGTGGTGAACCTTGCTGAAGGGAGAAAATCATGGGGTTTGGGCTTTGAGGTATAATCACACCCCCATGTTTAGCCAAAGATCTCTGTTTCATAATCCACTGAGATGTAAGCAAACTGTCGCATGACCTGTCGCTATGATAGGAACCATGTCACATGCCCTGCTGCCATGACAGGAGCCACTAAAAGCCAGCCTTGATGACGTCATGTCTTCCCTACTATGAAACTGTGAGCTTAACTAAGCCCATCCTCGCTTAAGTTGTTTAGGTATTTGGTCACAGTGACAAGTAAAATTAAGTAACACACCATCAAAGTTATCTTTTAAAGTGAATGGGGGGAAAAGGCTTTCTTAAATGAGCACAAACTAAAGCAATTAATGACCCCAAACCTGCAATGTTGAAGGTAGGTAAAATAACTCTCAACCCAGAGGAAGAGGAGGGAAAAAATCTCAATAATGAGAGTACAGGAGGAAAAAAATCATTATAGAAATAAACACACAAATAGAAGAAATCATGTAGACCTCAGTCAAACAGAAAACCCTTATATGAATAGGGTAGGGGCAAATAATAGTTAAATTAACGTGAAAAGTAGTAAAGAAATTATAGGAATCAGAAATCACTCTCAATAATAGCACTAAATATAAACGGTACTAAGTCTCCAAAGGTAAAATTCGGGAATACACCTCCCTAGCAAAAATACAAAGAGACTGAGAAGGATTCAAACTCATTTCATGCAGGTCAAAGCCAAACCGGAAGTAGTTGTGTTCATATCTGATAGAATAGGCTCAAGCCAAATAAATGATTCCCTATAAATTAAGATAATAATCTGAATATATTCATATATAATGTATTATAATATATATATAATGCTATTTTTCTTGTTGGCTACAATGGTGGGCTAGAAGCTGCCTCCTTTTTTACAAAGTGAAGAAGAAAGGCAGAATAAGAAAAAGAAAGATGTATTCTGCAGAAAGACAGAAAGAGCTTCAGAAATCCATGAAGCTATGAGATGAAGCCTACGCTGCAATATCCCAGGATGCTGGAGATTCAGATCATGAGATATTCACTAAGGAAAGCTGCAGACATGGAGTGAAGTTGGGCTAAGGGAAGAACTGTTTGCTGAATGTGGCAGATACCAGAGATAGGGGAAGCTATCCAAGCTTTATGGAGCACAAGAGATTTCATCATAGGATCCAGATGCTGTACATGGACACAAGGGATTTGGTTTTACCCTGCTTTTGGTTTTGGTCTTAGTTTGGTCTAATGTTTTACTGTCAATGTCCACACATATCAGTTTGGAAAGAGCACGTACCCTCTGTGCTGCGTGTTTGAAATGTAACCTGTTTTTTGATGTCATGGGGCTCGTGGTTAAGAGATGGTCTGCATCTCAAAGTATGCTTATAGTTTTGAATAAGGTCTGTTAAAGACTATAGGCACTTTTTGAAGTTGGATTGAGTGCATTTTTTATTATAAGATGACCAGAAAAGGAGTGGAAGGCTGAAAAGTGGTATGTTGGGGTTTGACATTGATAAGGAAAGACTTGTGACAGTTAGTATTGTCAGCTTGACATGATCTGGAATTACCTAGGAAACTAATCTCCAGGCTTGTCTTTTAAGAACTGTCAAAATTACAGTAATTCAGTTAGGAGACCCAAACATAACTGTGAGCAGCTGCATCTCATAAGCTGAGGCCCTGGACTGAAGAGAAACGAGAATGTCAACTAGACACTAGCTTCCATTCCCTCTCTGTTTCTAGACTCTGCGCTGACTGTGGCCAGCTGCCTGCCACTCCCATTGCACTGACTTCCCACAATGCTGAACTGAATCCCTTCATTCTTCCAGTTTTCTTTTTTTTCAGGTCTTTTCATTACAACAATGAGAAAAGTAACAAGCGCAATAAAAAGAATCAGAAGTTGCAAATTAATGAAACCAGATTTGAAAATGGAGACATTTCAACATGTACCAAGGAAATCAGAAAACCATTGTGGCATACCTTAAAAGCTTACGCGCCCTTACTGGGTGATGGTGGTGCAAACCTTTAATCCCAGCACTCAGGAAGCAGAGGCAGGCAGATCTCCATGAATTTAAGGCCAACCTGGTCTACAGAGCTAATTACAGGACAACCAAGGCTACACAAAGAAACCCTTTCTCAAAAAATCAAAATAATAATAATAACTTAATAGTAGTAGTAGTAAATAATAATAGTAGGAAATAAAAAAGCTTACATGTCACTAAATTGGAATATCTAAAGAAAGGAATGAAATTCTGTAAGCACATTACCGACCAGAGTTGAACCAAGATGAGATGACAATTTAGACCAATGCATAACAAGCAGCAAAATTGAACCAGTAAAAAACAAAACCCAAAAAACTCCCAACTATAAAAATACCAGATTCAGATGGCGTCACTGCTGAATTCTACCACACTTTTAAAGCAGTATCACCAACGTTTCTCAAATTATTTGGTAAACTAGGAAGGAATGAATTCAAACTCTTTTTATGAAGCCAGTATTACTTTGATACCAGAAGTAGACAGACACAACAGAAAATCACAGACCAGTTTCCCTGATGAACATAAATGTAAATTCTTAGTAGATGATTTGAAAACTGAATTAAGCACATCAAAAAGATCATTTATTATGATCAATATGGTTGCATTTCAGAGATGGGCATATGGTTCAACAAAAGCCATTCAATAAATGAAATATACCTCATAGATGAACTTCAGAACAAAAATCACATGATCATTTCCATAAATATAGAAAGGGCTTTAGACAAAATCTAGCATCCCCTTAAAAGGAAAGCCCTAAAGAGAGCAGAAATATAAGGTACATAACTCATGATAACCAAGGGTATATATGTCAGACCTATAATCAATATAATATTAAATATGGAAAAATATAAAGCATTTCCACCCAAATCTTGAACAAAGCCAGGCCAGCCACTCTGTCTTAGCTCTGACAATAAGACAAAAGATAGAAATAAAAGTCATAGATTGGAAATGAAAAGTAGAAGTATCCTTATTTACAGATGATATAACTGTACACATATCTCTAAAGACCATAAGAACACTACCAGAAAGCTCTTAGATCTTACAGATACTGCAGTAAAGTGGCAGTCTACAAAAAATTAACCTAGAAAGCTCAGTAGCCTCTCTACAGATCAACAAAGATGCTTAGGAAGTTGGGGGAACAATGTCTGTCAAAGGGTTGATTCAAATCCCATATAAAACTAAGCAAAAGAAAGGCAGAGAAGACTCAATTAATAAAATTGGAGCTGGAAAGGGAAGACTGTACAGCACATTCCAAGGAAATCCACAGGATCATCAGATAATAGAAAACATATTCCCAAAAATCCATAACACTAATCAAAGTTGATGAAGATCAGCCTGAGCTACACAAGACTCTGATTCTATCTCTCCTCTACTATAAAAACAAGTACACGTGTAAGACAGGAAAGCCGAGACTATTTGGGAAAAAAGCAGACCAGTGGGAGGAAAAGCGAGGAGGGGTAAGTGACAAGGGATGAATATAGTCAAGATATATATGTCTGAAAATGTCAAGATAAAGTTTATTTTATCATAACTAAAAAATTAATTAAAAATCTGAATATGGGAAAGACGGACGCTCACAAACCAATAACCACATTTTACATTTTTAACTCGGTAAAGTTAGAGCAATTTAAAACCAATATAAATGGAAGAAGGGAAATTACTATGACAAAGTAAAAACCAATTATGCAGAAAACAGAAAAAAAAAAGCACGAACATAAATTACATCCAGATCTGGTTTTATGAGAGAAATGAAATGGATAAACTTGAGAGTCAGGTTCAATGTTGTGCACATACAATCCAGCTGTTACAGAAAGAACACTCAAACCTAGGTATGTTAGATCTGCCCCAGAACACACAGAATTAGACTCTCTGGCTCTTCCAGACAGATTAACTAGAAAAAAACAGACAATACAAATTAATAATATTAAAATTTAGATGGCATTATTTAAGTTATTAGAGATATTAAGTGGCATTATAAAGTTACTAAAGAATGTTAAAAGACTGTTAATATGATTATAAATCCAACAATTAATGGTCATGCAAGAAAAAAATAGATGACCACAGCGCCTGTATTTTACTAATATTAATTTATGCTTTAAAATGTTATCATAAAGAAAACTCCAGGCACAGATGGCTGATTAATTCTATCAAATATGATGACAAAAATAATGCTAATTTAATTCAAGTTACTTTTTTAAAAGAATTGTGCAGGGTGCTTTATACCCAAAGCAAAGGCATGAGAAGAAAAGAAAACTGCATACCATAATACTTAGGAACAAAGACGAAATCATTTTACACAAAAACTTAGCATGCTCAGCCTAACTATATTAAAGACACTCCAAGTCATGAAATACACGGTGTTTCTTTCAGGAACGAATGACCAAAGATGATAACCAGGACAATCTGCCCTGTTAACAAACTGAAAGGTAAAAGGTATGAGCTACCCAATCATCTTAGAGACAGACAAAGCAAAATCTAACATCTGTTCTTGATAAAAATGTTCATCAAGCCAAGGACATAAAGGGACTTCTTTGTCTTGGTCCGCAGCAACTGAATGACGCTCTCGACCAGCACACAGCTGATCCTGAAATCCTGAATGCCTTCCTGCACAACCAGAAGCAATGCAGGTGCCGCTTCCAACACCTCTATTCATCATCCCACGGGCTCAAATTGTACTCAGAGATTTAAAATATATATTTCCTGTTTCTGCATAATTCATCCCCATTGTGATCTTAGCTTAATTTGTCAAATGTTTACCTTGATTTTACACCATTATTATTTTTCCAACTTTTTAAGCAAGCCTGCTAGACACAGAAAGAAAAGGCAGCCAGCTTAGAAAGGAAATAAAAACGGGATTTACAGATCTTGTCATCACGTTGAATTATGTATGTCAGAAACAATCCTGAGACATTAGCCGGTGTTTCTAAAACCGGCCTCCATGTGTGGGGTCTCTGAGTGGGTAGCAGAAAGGCAATGGCTATCTGAGGCACTGAAGGGTGTTTAACAGTGTCCCTAGCCTCCGCCCACAAGATGCCAGTCATACTTGCCCACTTTCATTGCCAATCCACTGCAGCTGCAGCAATCAAAACTATCTCAAGGAATTGTCTGCCGATTTTCTGGTAGGGAAACGTCTTCCCACAAAATGTAAGCCAGAACTATATCTCTAATAGCAGACTTAGGCTGAAACAGTTGGGATAATCATATTTAAATACAGTTTAATCAAATACGTTTACTTTGTTTTACTGTGTGGGGTAGGGTATATGTGGAGGTCAAACTTTTGGGAGTTGGTTCTCTCCTACCATGGGTTCCAGCGACTGAACTAAAGTTGTCATGTAGGACCAAGACATTTCACCAGCCCCGTTTTCCTCCAGATCTATTATTATTTATGTTATTTGATTAGTGTGTATGTGTATGTGTATGGTTTGAATAGGGATGGGCCCCATAGACTTAGGTTGGAATGCTTGGTCCATAAGGAGAGGCATTATTAGGAGGTGTGGCCTTGTTGGAGTAGGTGTGGCCTTGTTGGAGGAAGTGTGTCACTGTGGGAGTGGGCCTTGAGGTCTCAGATGCTTAAGCCATGCCCAGTGTGACAGTCATTTCTGCTGCCCTGGGATCAAGATGTAGAACTCTCAGATCTTTCTCCAGCACCATGTCTGCCTGCATGCTGCCATGTTTCCCGCCATGATGATAATGGACTAAATTCTAAAAGTGTAAGCCAGCCTCAATGAAATGTTTTCCTTTATAAGAGTTACCATGGCCATGGTATTTCTTCACAGCAATAGAAACCGTAAGACAGTCTCCCCCCTCCCCGTATGTGTGTGCACATGTATAGAGGTCAGAGGACAACTTCGTTTCCACCTTGTGGGGGCCAGGTCACTCTTATTTCTGCTCTAGGCTAACTGGTCCATGATCGTCTGGTTAGTTGCACCATCTTCCATTTTACTGTAGGAGTACTGGGTTTGCAGCTGCATGGCACTGTGTATATTTTCCACACGGGCTCAGGGGAGTGGTAAGCACTGTTACCTCCTGAGCCGTCTCTCTGGCCCTCAAGGCTTCGCTCGAATGAGGCACGTGGCATTATCACTAAAAAGATGAAGAACGCATGGGCTGTGTTTGCCGTAGTGTCTGATCTTCCAGCTCCCAAGTTCCTCTAGAAAAGCCAGACCTCACTGTCTGGCGCTTCTAATACCATTAAGGTCTTGGGAATCTGAACTCGAGTGGCCTTCCTAATCCCCAGTCCTGAGAGTTAACTGTCACGTTAAAATGCAGAGCCGTGCATTAGACTTGACTTGTGTAAGTAGAGCGCAGCCGCAGAGCGGCCAAGAGGGCGAGGAGAGCCACGCACAGCAGACATGTATCTGTAAAGAGAACCGATTCTGCTGCAGCTCTTCTGTACCGCTCTGACTCCTACTGACAGCCATTTCTACGTCGATTTTGTGTGTGTGTGAGCCATATCTACACTGATTGTGTGTGTGTGTGTGTGGTACACAGTTCACAAATTGCACCTTGATTACTGAAAACGATAACAGAAAATAATATATGATGGGTTGAGGAAAATTTACCTTGGGGTGAAAAGCAAAGCACATTCCTGGAGCCTGTCGGGATATCAGAGCCTCGCCCTTCTTTTCCTTTTCTCCTCCCTTTTTGCTTGAAGCGCTAGTTCGCTTCAGTCGCATCAAATCTTTATGGAAAGAAATGTGTATGTACTGTTCGTTCATATACATGTATCCACATAGTTCCACATATAGATGGATCTATATACATGCACAAATTTCTATTTAACTACTTGGAAAAGTACAGTTAGCATCATGCCTGTCTCCTCTGCAAATTAATTATATGCATATGATTAGATTAAAATCAGGAAAAACCAAATCTGGATGCTTACATAGCAATACAAAGTCCAGATTTTTCACCCACTGACCAAACCAAAATCGGTTATTTTTCACATAGAATGTTTTTCAACTGAAATTTTTAGTTCAACATCTGATAAAATGGGCTTTTCTTTGTTTTTTACCATGACAGTCCAGTCCTTTGCGAATGACCCACTTGCAGACCCTTCCATCGGCTGATATAGACACCAAGATTTCTCTCTTGTCATCCCCAGTAGTTCCTCTGTCTTGCTCTATCCACTGCACTTGCCAAACAGGTCCCAAATGTTTTTGAGGTGATTCACTAAAACAGAGGAAAATAGAAACCATTTAAATAAATTTTGAAGACCTCAGAGTCTGACAACAACTCCCAAAGGATCGTTATTCTATTCATAGAATGATGCTTTAATGTTCAAATCGATACTTAAAGTTTTTCATATTTGTATTCATTCCATGTGTGGGAGGCTGGGGCGTTGCATGTGTCCCAGGGCACATGTGCAGGGGGTCAGACAGGCATCCCAGGGATGAGACTGATCTCAGGTCATCATGGCTGGTGGAAAGTGCCTTGAACCAACTGAGCCATCTCACTGGCCCCTTTCTATTTTTATTTAACATGCATTTATCTATCTATCTATCTATTTATCTATCTATCTATCTATCTCCTTACTTGTGTGAAAATCATACTTCTAAATGGTTAATTACTTTACTAATATTTACTATTGTGTTTATTTCCTTGAAAATTATACTGACCTAGAATTCTACTGCCTTTTAAAAAAGAAATACAAAGAAAACATTTTCTTCTTAGAATCTGTTTTTGACTTTATATATCCACTCTTTAGACATTAAGTAACTTTACTTTTTTAGTTTCTTCTCCATTATTCAAATAAGTTAAGCCTTTAGACTGTAATTCGAATAAGCAGTCCCTTCTCTATTTCATTCTTATCCTTATACTTTTAGGATTAGCCACTGGTTTGCTTCCAAGATTTAACTTTTTGAAAAATTAAAATTATCTCTCAGATTACTGGTGTCTTCTATTTGATGAACGGAGTGCTCAATTCCTGTTACTCATTCCCTTTATTATTTTTATACAAGCTTTTCAATACAAGAGTTCTGTATATTTGGTTAAAAAAAATTATAGGCCTTTTCCCAGAGACAGGCAGCAGGGCACACGCTGGTGAATCTAGACAAACAACTTGAACAGTGAGAACCTCTGCTCTAATAACTACACCAGTCTCAACCAAGCTTATTCTGACTCTGCTTGCAAATGTGTGTGCCACCCACATGCTGAAATCCAGTCTGAAACAACCACCCAATTTATTTAACTAGCTTTTCTTTCTACCTGCCTGTAGTCTCCGTATAACTTACTTGCTAGTTCATTCCTTCCTTCTCAGCTCCTGTACTGCTGTTGCCTGCTAAACATTTTATGACATAATGAGAATACAGAACAAAGCCTCCCCCTTTGCTCTCAATGAGATCACACAGGAGTGCAGAAAGATCTACCAGTCTGTCTCCTCAACAACAGTCTGTAGTATGGTAAGCATTAAGACTAAAGTGCATAGGGGACACAAAAGAAGGGAATGAAGTTCCTTAGAAGAGGTGATGTCAAAGCAATAGTTTAAGAGTATTTGTAAACCACTAAGCCAAGATAAGTTTGTTGGTAAGGTGGGCAGGGAACAGTATGAAGGAAGTAATGAGTATAAAATTCTCTAGCTGGAAAGAGGATGGAAATGTTTTCAAAACAGCATTTTTGAAATGCATTTACTTATTATCAAAAACACATTTTTGAGAATATAATACTATATTCTCAGTAACAAAAGAACAATCACTTAAAAATAAATAACATTCACTCTGATAAATGGTCCTGGAAAAAAAAAAAGACTGCATTGAATGTTTGTTCATCTGCTTCACGGATTCTTACCTACTGTCCAGAACTGGAATGTTATTTTTGTTC
Source organism: Pachyuromys duprasi (assembly GCA_028658305.1). NCBI lineage: Eukaryota > Metazoa > Chordata > Mammalia > Rodentia > Muridae > Pachyuromys > Pachyuromys duprasi. Next base: position 29,106,759 of record CM053754.1, on the reverse strand, counting down.
TGCACATTATAGATTGCAACCGTGCCGTTGTGGTAGCCAATCGCTAGGAGATTAGGTGCGCTGATTGAAAAGTCCACAGAAGTAACTCCAAATTGACTCTGATAAACACGCTCTGGCCACTGTGGGGGTAGGGAGGAAATGTTCTATTACATTTTAAGCCTTTTTCGAGATTATAGTAAGGCAGACTATCATGGCAGCTGAGACTGTAAGAAGTTAGCCTGCCTTCGGTTACTCGTGTCCACAGTTTCTAGTACACATAAAAACAAATCTTCAAATAGTCACTTCCTTTACTTAATATAAATCCTTGGTCCTCAATGGCTTTATAAATACATCATGGGGTGCTGGAGAGACAGGCTCACAGGGAAGGCGCATTGGCTGCTCTTCCAAAGGTCCCAGCAACCGCATGGTGGCAGGTAACCATTTATAATGAGATCTGGTGCCCTCTTGTGGTGTGCAGGCATACATGCAGGCAGAACGCTATATACATAATGAATAAATCTTAAAAGAAAACAAACACATCAAGGACTTGTGCATCAGTTGCCACATTTGGGTAATTTGAGTGTAACCAGTACATATTTTCCTCCTGATAGAAACACATAATGAGCTGCAAACAGGTCATGGGTTTCTATCTTCTGGCATTTGCTTCAGAAACTTGGATTGTTTCATTATTTCTAGAAAGCAAATAGAAAAAAGAAATCCTCCAAAACTCTCTAAGCTACTTCTTTTTATGACTCATCACGCCTAGTTTAAATCCTTCCCTCTGTCTAATCCCTGTGTGTAAAGGAGGCACATTACTGACGATGAATTCTGCCAGTCCTCCCACATCTAAAATCGCTTTTTCTTATGCATGTTAACTCAGCATCCTGATGGACTGTGACTGCTCACAGTGACTTTAGTCCCAGTATATACTCTTTTACCCTCCTTGACTTCACACTTTACTTCCAGGTTAAAATGAAATGTAAAGCTATACAGCAACTATATATTGTGTTAAGAGCAGGGCTATTTAGTTAAAAGGATATTGCCCTTCTTACTACTTCTCCTTACAAAATTCACAGAATTACTACGATAAAATCTAGGTTGTTAGATACCTAAATTAATAGACAGGCTTGATAGACTGGCTTGATTCTGAGATTTAATATTTTTTTCTGAAAAACAAATATGATTGTTTTTCAGATTACTAACTCTTTTCCTAGTAGCTGTAGTACTCAATTCCTATCCCTGATTCCCTGGATAACACGCATTGTTTTCAAAGGGTCTTGCAGTTACAGACTCCTTAACATTTAGCTGTGATAACACCATAAATAAGAGATACTTGGAACGTATTGTGTGAAGTCATAAATGATTTCCCTTTACCCCATTTAAATAAAAACAAATTGTAATTATTATGACTTTAAACTAAATAAAACAATGAAAACCAGAGGGATGGGCTGTTGGTAATGTCCTTGCCTTTCTGAGCCTGAAGACCTGAATTCCATTCCCAGAAGCCATGGAGAAGCACCGCGTGCTGGTGGCAGGTGTTTTTAATTCCAGTGTTGGTAAGCAGAGACCAAGGGATCTCAGGCTAGCTAGCCAGCCTCTCTCATTTACTTCATGATCTCCAAGCCAATGAGAGACCCTGACACCAAGGGAACAACATCCAGGGCTGTATGCTCTGACTTACACACACACACACACACACACACGTGCATGCACACTTGCATACGTGTGTACTCGCACATATGAACACAGATAAAACAGTCTGAACTTTGCTGAATTATTACACACACGTATGCAGTGAACAAAAACCCTGTCAACATTTAACTAAACAAAAAGATTCTTGTTCATCTTTGGGTTACCATGGGGTTCTTTATTGACCAGCAGCAAGCCATTCCTCTCTTTTGCTCTCTAAATCCAAAGTTCCCATAGCCAACAGCCAAAAGGTCCTAAAAACCAAAAGAAGACACTTCAAAGAACGGCAGGAAATTGTAGCAAATGCATAAAGATACCTGTTAATGAACTACTATTAAAAATGCTGGAAAGACAGGGGGCTAGGGCTAGGGCTGCAGCTCTGAGGTAGAGTGTGTCTTACTATGTGCAAGGCTCTGAGTTCAAACTATACCAAGTTTGTTCCAGAGACACAGCCACTCCTGAAATGCTATTTGGAATTGCTCCTTGTGAAATAACTTCTAAAGCATTTTCTGAAACCCAAGAGAACATGAGCTTCGCTACTCTATAAACACCCTCCTTTAAAAACAAATAAACCAGTGACCAGAGCAGTGTTCACAGCTTTCCTGACGCTGTCACCCTTTAGCACAGTTCATCATGTGTGGTGAGCCCCAGCACTTTCAGGTACATATGAAGTGCTGCCTATGCATTTAATAATATTAATATAACATTATTACTAAGGAAGCCCACAAATGTTTTACACATTGGCATGATCAGTGTGTTAAGCATGCCCTCCCAAATATGACTGCCTGAAGAAGAATTCACATATGTGAGTTTTGGTTAAAATAAACCAACCACACACTACTTTCTAGAATACATCTCCAACACAAACTTAGTGGCTACCACGTGCCAAGCACACTCTTAAAATAAAGATGGTACAATGACTAAACTGAGCAGGGCACAGAGGTCTTGTTTGAGACGGTTTCTACAACCAAGGACCACGTGTGGATGTGTCCTGGAACCCCTGTGCAGATGGGACCCAGGATAGCTCGGTGTAGGACTAAAGACCCTAGTGAGGGAAACAGGGA
>CM053754.1:29066513-29103927 GCA_028658305.1 Pachyuromys duprasi | reverse complement strand
CTTTGACCCTCCCCCATACAAGCCGGGGAGTGACAGACTGGCTAGATCCCAGTGGAGGACATTGCAGCCAGCCCTGAGGAGACAGGATGAGCTGGGGTTGGATGGAAGGGGAGGAGGTCCTCCCCTGTTGGTGGACTTGGAGGGGGCGGGGAGGAGATGAGGGAGGGTTGGGGAGGGTGGGAGGGAATGAGGGAGGGGGATGCAAAGTATCTAACCTGTGATTGATAACAAAAAATAAAAAATAATGTAAAAAAAATAAAGATGGTAATCTTTTTACATGTAAGGAGAAAAGGAACTATTTGCATTTTCTACTTTTTCAAATATAAACATGTTCAACGACATTTTAAAGCTAGGTGTTATATAGCCAGGCAAAACCTTTTGCCCAAGTCTGAATAAACACAAAGAATCAAACAAAAAACCCTTCCTTTTAGAATTTTTCAGTAAGGACTAGCAAGATGGCTCAGTGAGTAAAAGCATTTGCTGCACATGCCTGATGACCAGAGTTCAGTGTCTGGAACTCACAGAAAGCCAGATGTGATGGCTCATATTTGTCATTTCTGAGGTGGACAGAGGAGAATCATGTGGAAATTCACTGGCCAGCTAGCCTGGAGAACACAGAGCAGCAGAAATGAGAACCCCTTCTTCAGTGAGTTTGCAGTGGAGAACTGACTCCTGATAGGTGTCTTATGGACACACACACACACCATATACACACCATACATATATGCACAAAATAATAAATGGAAATTTACAAAAGAGTTGTAATTTAAATGCTAGAATGGGTTTGCTACAGCATTTGGTGACTTACTGGATTTACTTTGTTCCAGGAAAGGCTGCTCACATTGAGGCCTTTAGTCAAGTCACAGGAGAAAGACCAGAGCCGTTCCAAATTGGCTGGTATTGTTGACTGCTCTGTATTTATCTGTAGTTCTTTTTCTCCTTCTGACTCTTCTTCTTCCTCCTTCTTAACCTCAGCCTCTGTTTCCACCGACTTTGACTCCTCCGAAATGTCTTCAGACTCTCCAGGTTGCTGTTCTAGAGTTAAATCAAACAGAGCTATCATTGCCCTCTCTGAACCTACAGAACAGGGCCTGCCAAAGATCCCAAACAGCAGCTCTGTTTGTCACTGACACTCCCATTACATACCATGAGATCTATTGGATTACACAGCCAAAGTGAAAGGGTACCTGAGTGGTAACCCAGGCCTACCGAAACCTTCTGATAACGGACTTGCTGATCACTCAGGGAATGGGCCAGAGTAACACATTAAAATGCTGTTACTTTAAAATTACAAAACAGTCTTTGTGTCTGTTTTTATTGGGATGGGACCAACAACTTTACCCTAGAACATAAATAGCTCAAGGCTGGGGAGATGGCTTAGTAGATAAGGGTTCTTGTTCTGTAAGCATAATGACCTAAATTTGAATATCCAGAACACACACACACACACACACACAGCTGAATATGGCTGCACATCACATGCTCATAATCCCAGCATGGTAGGGGAGAAATACACACATCCCAAAAGCTCACTGGCCAACCAGCCTAGCCAAAACCAGAGAAATTTCTGACTCAGTCTTAAGGCAATAAGAGAGAAACACAGAGGAGGACACCAGATTTCCTGTTGTTCTGGCCTCTTTATGAATGTATATGGACATAGGTAACCACACACTCGCAAGCATGCACTGCCCATACATAACATACACACACACAGAGAGAAAGAGAAACAGAGACACAGAGAGAAACTATCTCAATTTATCTCATACCCATGGACTCCTTAAAATTTAACTGAGGCAGAATTCTGGTTTTTTTGTTTTTTTTTTTTTTTACTCCATATTTAATTCTTACCTTCTGATATGAAAAGCACCTTGCCTGTTGTTCACATATTGCTTACAGGGTCCAATCAAGATCCATGAAACAGACCACTGTTATGTCTTGTTGATGGCCCCTAAATTGTGATGGTAGGGCTGCAGAACCACTGAAAAAAAATGTGTGTGGTTTTCTCGTTTCTCACAAGCAAGCTGCATGTGTTTATTCACATGCTACAAGGATTCTTGTATTAGTCAGGGTTCTCTAGAGGCTTTTTTTAGAGTGGCTTAAAGGCTATGGTCCAGCTAGTCCAACAATGGCTGTCTACCAACAGAAAGTCCTAAGAATCCAGTAGTTGTTTAGTCCACAAGGCTGTATGTCTCAGGTGGGCTTCAGTATTTGCCAGAATCCCAAAGCAGTAGGCTCTATTGCCAGTGAAGGGATGGACTTGCCAGTAAGAGAAAGAACAAACAAGCAAAGAACAAAGCTTTCTTCCTCTATGTCCATTGTACAGGCTCCCCGCAGAAGGGGTTCCCACTTTTAAATGAGTTAATCAAGAAAAATCTGTCACAGATGTACCCAGTTGCTTGGGTTTTAGTTCACTCCAGATGTGCTCAACCTCACAAACAAGAATAATCATCACAATGGTTAACCTTTATCAACACTTTGCCTGGATATTAAAATCACGTAGGGAACACCTGTTGGTTTGTCTACATGGGCATTTCATGGGATGTTTGACTTAGGCTCATCCTGAACATGGTGGCAATATCCCATGGGCCCATCAGCCCAAAGAAACAAAGCGAAACGAGAAGAGCATTCACCTCTCTGCTTCCTACATAAGGAGTACCAGCTGCTGCCGCCATGAACTGTAACACTCTTTATTTAAAATCTGCTTTATGGGAGGGGGCTACGCCTGGGATTCAAAGTACCTAACCTGTGATTGAGGTAAAAATAAATAAATTTTAAAAAACATAAATAAATAAAATCTAAAAAAAATAATAATAAAATCTGCTTTATTTGGTGTTCCTTGAAGCTTCTCCCTTCTAACCCCCATCCCTAGGTAGGAGAGAGAAGGTTAGTGGGAGGGGGGATGCAAACCCCTTTACTTCTCCCGTCTGTTTAGGGTCCATGGGTTCTTTTATGCCTCCGTGCCAATCTCCATCAACAGCACACACAGCAAGCAGCCTCCACACTGTTGCACTGGAATGTTTTCTCCAATCCACCACACTGTTTGTCTCTGGTCTCTCCAAACTGCTATGTGCCACATGCCACCGCCGAACACCAAACTATCTCTTTCTCGAGCTCTCATATTTATATCCTCAGAGCCCTAGACCACGCCCCTCTCCATGACTCATGTGGCAGGCTGTTACCAGCCGTCTTATCATCCACATTTTATAAGAGCATTCATTCCTGTGTAGCATTCATTCAACCCTGTCTGTGGGTTTTGAGGAAAGTGACTGACACTGTATTCCCCATTACAGTATTGTTTACAATAGTCTCATTGTCCTGAAAACTCGTGCTCCGGCTTTTTATCCTTTCCTGTACCCTCCATGGCAATCATCTCTCTTCCCATTCCCTTTCTGAGGATGTCTTATAGTTGGAATCACAGCCTGTACCATTTTCAGACTGGGCTTGTTTGCAAAGTTTGCAGGCTTCCTCCATATCTACCCATAAGTTGATGGCTCAACAGTGAACCATGTCTGTACCTCAGTCTATCCATTTACCTAGTAATGAAATTTTTGTTTACTTTTAAATCTGAGGAGTTTTTTTAAATTCCCATAAACACGGTGTATAGGGCTTTTGATGAGTGTGGATATACGTTTTCTGCTCATCTGAGTACCTACTAGGGTACAACCAGTAGGCTGTAGATTTGTAATTGTCAAGCTGTCTTCCAGAGTGGATATACCAGTGTGCATTCCCACTGGTCACGATGGAGCTTTTGCCCCACATCTTTACCAGCATCTGGCATTGCCATGTCTTTGGGATCTGGACATTCTAACAGGCATGTTGTTTTCATATCATGATTCCCTGGTGATATGTCACATATCATTTGCAGTGTGGATACCATCCTTGATGAGATCTGTCTTCATGTCTTTTATTGATTTTGAGACAGGACTTTGCTATGACAAGCCAGGCAGGTTTTTAACTCATTTTTGTTTGTTTTTGCTTGTTGTTTAAATTTGTTTTATATATTTTATGTTTATGGGTGTTTTGCCAACATGTGTGTTTGGGCACCACCTGTGTGCTTGGGCATGTTGGAAGCCAGAAGAAGGCATCAGATCTGGACTGGAGTTACAGACAGTTGTGAGCTACCATTTGGGTGCTGGGGATCAAATCAAACCTGGTCCCTTTGGAAAAGCAGCCAGTGCTCTTACCTGCTCAGCCATCTCTCCAGCCTCAGACTTTGAATTCTTGATGCTCCTGCCCTAGCCTGTAGAGTGCTGGGACACATGTGCACCACATCAAGCATCTTCTCATTTTAAAGTCATGAGTATGGGGTTTTGGTGGTTTGTTGCTGTTGTTTTTGACTGAGTCCCACACAGCCCAGCCTAGCCTTGAACTTCTGATCCTCTTGGCTATACCTGGTAAGTGCTGAGATTATAGGTGGGCTCAGCAAGATTATAGGTATATGCCCAGCAAGTTGTTTTCTTGTTGGCAAGTCTTAAGACATCTTTGTACATTTCTAGCTAGCAATTATTTATCAGCTATATCTTCTATGAATATTTTTTCTGGTGATTTCTCTTTTTATTCTCTCTGTAGTATCTTTGCTAAGGAAGTCTAGCTCATCAATTATTTTTTTGATACATTGCATTTGGTGAGTTTTACTTTAAATAACTTTTAACACACAGGGTTATTGTTTCAGCTGTTATTTTTGAGGAATTCTGCACCTTATATTGAAGTCTATAACCTATTTCAGTAATTTTTTATGGATTCTGAGGTCTGTGACTAGATGTACTTTTGTATGTTCTAGCTTTGATTGTTGAAAGCACTGTCTTTCTGTTGTTGTTGCCAAAGATCAGTTGACTATTTAGATAGGTCTGTTCCTGAGATATCTAGATTATTAATCCATCTATTATTTATCTTCTCATTAACACCACACTATCTTAACTGCTGTTGCTTAATATTAAGTTATAAAATCTCAATTCTTTGTTCTCAAAACTTTGTTTTGCTCCTTCAATAATATATTGAATGTTCTGAGTTTCATGGTTATTAAAATGCCTTGACCTCTTTCTTTACCAGTCCCATTCCCATGTGTTTCCTTTATTCCTTTGACATCATTGATACTCGGTAGTTATGATCGCACACTCTCTTCCTTTTACTCAATTCAAACACATTATTCCTCCTTAAAATTATTCCTTTGTATCTACCAACTACTTAACACATAACACCATCAGGGATAGGAAGATGTCTCAGACGGCAAAGGTACTTGCCACCAAGCCAGGAAACTAAGTTTGACTCCCTAGACCCACACTGTAGGAAAGAGCTGATCCCGTGAGGCTGCCCTCCAGCTTTTGCGTGTGTGCCTTGCACAGCCCCCCTCAGCATGTCACATCATGTACACACACACACACACACACACACACACTGTGTGTAAATATCTTGAGAAGTAAATTTTAGTATATGCAAAAGACCTAATCAAACACTAAATGAAAAGTATACAAACACCAAAATGAACCATGAACAAGTATGCATGTTACTACTAATAAAACAATATTTAAAAGATTGTCATCTCCCCCTCAACGATTCTCTGTGTGCCAATGAGTTTAATTAAAGTTATTTGCAATGGACAAGGGATTGTTTACAGGAGCATGGCCAGTTTGCCAGTGGCTATGTCAATGAAGGTAATGCCTCTACCCTTAGGAACTACTAATTGCCTATAGAAACTCAGGACAAAGTGGGAGCTCATGATTCCTCCCTCCTTGTAACAGGGAAGTGCTATTTGGGAAGAGGAAAGTGATCAATAGATGTGGGACAAGAGAGGATAATGCAGGTAAATATGATAAAATATATTATATATATTTACAAACTATAATAAACCTGTTATGTATAATATATGCTAATACATTTTTTTAAAAAGCATTGCCAGTATCAGGTAGTAACATTTGGAGTAACCAGGACACTTATATACTGCTTATGGGAATATAAGACAGTAAACTCTTTAAAAACATATTTTACAGTTCCTAAAATGAACCTGAACACATACCTACCCAATGACCAAGTACTAGCCATTTTCACAAAAGAAACCGAAGTCAATCTGCCAAAAGACTTCATCAGAAACCTCAAACAAAACACAGTGCAGACCCTTCAGCTGGTGAGTAGACAAATTATAGTATTTCCATGCACTAGTGTGCTTTACTGAGAAAGAGATTAACTGTCTATTCACACATCAATCTAGCAATCTCAACATCAGGAATGTTGCATGAAAGACTCTAGGCTCAAGTTTATTTTCATTGTTTATTATTGCATATATTTTTCTGCCATGTGTGTTCTTGGGACTCAAACTCAGGTTATCTGGCTTGGTGGCAAGTGCCTTTACCTGTTGAGTCATCTCACCAGCTCAAAAAAATAATATCTATTATGTGAATAAACCTATGTAATACACCACAATTGGGAAAGTTAACTTTTAGTTACAGATAAGGTCAACTTCTGCCTAAGGGTTGTATAATGTTCCCATGCAACCAACACAAGTTAATCTTTATGGTTCACGAGCATATTTTCTATGTCGATCAGGGCATTAGCTATATAATTTCCTTAATTCTCCAAATCTGTTAAAAACACAGTTTAAATAGACATGCCACTTTTTGTAAATCTTACCTCATTAGAGTTTTTGTTTTGTTATTTTAATTACTAAACAAATAACAGTTTAGGTTTGTAAATGTCAATATTTATAATACTTTAGACTGCAACTATGTAACTCTTTAGATACTGCATGGGTCAGTATACATGATACAAATTTTAAAATAGCAGCCTAAAATGAAAGAGGAGCACAGTTTTAAAATATCCTAGGCAAGAAGTTTATAACCATTTGTCACACATTTTGCTTTGTAATCTAATTTTTTTATGTGACCACATAGAAGATTAACTTAGATTTGAAGATCAAGAAGAATTCATAAAAAATTGGGACTACAACAGGAAAAGATAACACCAGAATAGGAGTGGACTGCCAAACAGATTTCAATGGTTTCTGAATTGCAAAGCACCTCCAAACAATACAATGACAGTCTCTGGCCAGACTGCAGATATATGAAATAACACACTCTGAGACATGTAGCTTACCCAAAGCAATGAGAAGCTCTGAACATTTAGAGCATTCAATGGCCATAAGGAGTTTAGGGTAAATCTGCAAGCTAGGATAAGATAGTGGAAAGAATTAATCTTGGAATCAAACAAACTCACTACATAACCTATAGAGGCTTCACTCTATTCATGTGCTGAAAGGCTGAATTAATCTCTAACAAAACAAAACAACAACAAAAATACTCAGGGGACTGGAAGTATAGCTCAGAGGCAGAACACGTACAGTGTCCTGGCTCAAGCCTTTGGAAGTCAGAAAACTGATAATAAATTTGTAAATAGCAAAAATAAAATATTCTGGGACCGCATTACAGGGGGTTTGTAGCAATGAGAATGGTGTCCCGTCATTAATATTAGGGACTAGGCTAAAGAGCCGTTATCTGAAGAGTCAATGACAGCGCAAAGGGAGGCCCCACGAGATACACCAAAAAGCAAGTGCCTAACTTAGTGTGGGAACAAGAAGAAAATAAGGACACATATGCTCTTTTTTGAGGGACAAACCTTGTGGATTCCCAAGTCTAGACTCCAGTGCTACTCATGTGCTTTATAGGTAGTTAATAAGTGGTTAAAATTACATAGACACATGCTTTAATAAGTGATAACCAATGTGGAAATGACATTTAGAAATAGTCGATAGTGCAATCCAATTTTTTTTTAATCACTAGAATTTGTCTGTACATGATTAATCTTTAAAAATACCTTTTAAAACAGGGAGTTGACGATAAGCTGCAAGCTTTGGCTGAAATATGTTTTCCATTAAAACTCTTTCCATGTAAAATAAGTCCTGTTGAAGCCTGTCCAATTTTAATATCATCTCTGACTGGTCTTCATCATCATCATGAACTTTAGCCAGAATCACATTTTCTATATCCATTAGGGAACTACTTTCACTGTCTGTAAATGTAAACGTTTTAAATTATATTTTATAATTTCTGTCTTCTATTTCCAACACCTTCAATAGCATTTATTGAAAATTCTGTGCACAACAAAACATAATGCAAACATATAACTCATGGAACTTTCATCCATCAAGGAATACATTGTTTTTCTGAGGAAAAGCAGTAATAATCTTGAGGTAACATGCACACATTGGTCCATTTTCTGTTAATTTATCAGAAGATACAATTTAGGGGACCAGGCTCAGTTGGTAAAATCCTTGCCTTGCAAGCATTCAGACCCGATTCAGTCCCCAGAACCTTTGTAAAAAGCTGGGTGTCTCAGTGCTGGAGAGACAGAGACGGGCAGGTTCCTGAGACTCAGTGGACAGCCAGACTAACCTAGTGGGTAAGCCCTAGGGCCTGGTGAGAGACTGGGCCTCACAAAAGAAGATGGACAGTGTATGAGAAGATATGATATCAGGTTATTTCTGACTTCTACACACATGCATATGCACGTATATGTGCACTCATGAATATACACATTCATGTCCTCCTTAAACATTTGTGTACACAGAGCAAAAAAAAAAATCCACTACTATTAGGTAATTTATTAAGACAAGAAATGTATCTCTTACAGTTCCAAAGGCTGGAACTATCAAAGCCAAGAAACTGCAGCTGGTGAGTGCCTTATGGCTTGTCCACTACACAATGGAAAGTATCACACGGCCAGAAATGGGAAGCATGGAAGCTCAGGTGCATTTTCTTATAAAAGCAGTAATCTGAAATGGAGGCCTCATTCTCACGATGCCATCTGACTCACTACTTCCCCAAAACACACTTGTAGATACCATGAACATATAAACTTCTGGAATCAGTTTCTAGCAGGTGAATTTTGGAAGACACATTCAAATTACAGCAATAATTCTTTGTACTTTACTATTCACATTGAAATAAAAGGATTATCAATCTTCACACAAAGCTCTGACTTGACTCTTGAGTGTGAGAAAGAGTTCTGTATTTATTCTCCATTAGTTTTGTGGCTGCCATAAAAACCACATGGCTTAGACAATACAATTTCATTATCCTGAAGTTCTGTTTATTAAAGAATGTTATTTTTGTCATTGAACTAAAAACAAGTTTATGAGACAGTGTTGCTTTTTAGAGGCTCTTGATAATTTGTTTTCCTGGCTTCTCTATCTTTCCAAGAGTGACCCTTGCCAGGTGGCGGCAGTCGCGCACGCCTTTAATCCCAGCAGCTGGGAGGCAGAGGCAGGCAGATCTCTGTGAGTTCAAGGCCAGCTATAGAGTGAGTTCCAAGACAGTCAAGGCTACACAAAGAAAACCTCTCTCAAGATAACAAAAAAGAAAAGTTAGTGTAAACCTCTGCTTAATCTTTAAGGACAGCAACACTGTGCCTTTCAAACTTTCTTCTGTCATTATATTGAGCTCTCAAATGACAGCTGAGTAAAGTCCTGGCCCTTCAAGTGCTATGTGTTTAGACTGGGCAACAAGATTGTCCAGTATCATCTTCCAATTTGAAGATAAATCTGTAATCAAGTCTGAAAAGAATCTTTCCTTCATTGTAAGGTAATACATTCACAGGTTTGGAGGAATGTGTATCAACTTGGGGGACAGTGATAACTAATGTCAGTTATCAGATTGACTGAATCTAGAGTCAACTAAAACATAAACTGCTAGGCACACCCGTCAGAGAGTTTCTCAGTCAGATTATTTGAAGCAGGAAGACCCACCCTAAATGTAGGTAGCAACTTCTGGTGGCAGCCCAGATAAAAGGAAATAGAAGGAAACTCTGCTTTTTTGCCTGCTTGCTCTCATTCTTGCTGGCATATTCATCTATCCTATTGCTATGGCATTACTTCATGATTAGAAACAACTTCTATGTGGTTCTGCTGTACACTAACAATCATTATGAAACCTCCATGGGTCCTGCAGCAGATTAGAACTGTTGAGGTCTCCAGTCCCATAGACTGAACAGCTAACACAGTCTCAGCCTCTCCCGTATGAGACAGCTATGGATAGACCTCTTGAACCACATCCAGGAATCCAATCTAAGTACAATCTCTGTATCTATATCTATACTGTGATGGTTTGAAAGAGAACAGTCCCCATAAGTTCATATGTTTGATTACTTGGCCTTCAGTTGGTGGACTTTGTGGGAAGGTGTGAGGTGTGGTCTTTTTGGAGGAGATATGTCAATGGGGGTAGACTTTGAGCTTTCTAAAGAATGGTGCTATTCTTCGCATGCTTTCTCTCTCTGCCTCCTGCTTGTGGATCAAGAACTCTCAACTCTTCCTACTATAATGCCTTTGACTTGTTATTATGGAATCTAACCCTCTCAAAGAAAAGCCCATTTAAATGCTTTCTTTTGAACATTACCATGGTCATGGTGTTTTATCATCGCAACAGATACATAACTATACACTGGTTCTGTCTTTTATGGAACTTTGAGTAATATAGACACCACTATTCTCCCTACCACACTACTTAGTAAACTGCTAGTCTGTGATGATGTCATGTACCTTTTTTTATTCTTTATGTGAAATCCAACTTAAAAAAAAACAGAAAAAAATTATACAGAAGACAAACAGAAAGAAGATGAGAAGTGAGATTATTCAGGGTCCTTGGAACCCAAGGAGTGGCATAGTGGTGATTCATATGTTCAAGACACTGCCAACAAAGACAGCAACTTGGCAACACACTGAACACAAGGAGAAATGCCCACAAGAGGCCTGCTCGTCCTATTCGGGAAGTCAAGAAGCAGCTTTAACAGAGCTGCTAGAGGACAGGCAGCCAACCGCAGCAGCTTGACTGCAGACCTGGGGTGGGGAAGAAGGGGAGCAAAGGCCAGGTGATAGCTTGGCTTTCACCCGCACCATGAGACCTTGACATCATTTGTGGTTTCAGAGAAGCTACAATTGAGGACCAATGCATACACCTCCACCACACATGAGAACGCCAGGACAACAGCTGGGGAGCCTGGGGTTTCTCAGACAACAGGCATCCAGGGTTTCTCTTCTCCCACTGACGCTGACAGTCAGGGATCAGGACTGTTATTGTAGTTGCCCAGCAGCAACTACAATAGCCTCCTACTCTGTGATGTCAGTGACATTGTATGTGGTTGAATAGGTAATAAGGCGATCCTACCCACTCTACCCATAGAAGGACGAAGGAGGCCAGAATGCCCAGCATAGTTCAGCAGCCATTGTCCCTCAGGTGCCACAGAAAAGTCAGGTAAAGACTCTGGTCTTCTGCTGTGTCTGGGGGTGGGTCGGTGGGAGAATATTTCTCATCCCAGTACTCAGGAGGCTGAGGAAGACAAAGCGAGTCCAGGATACCTGGGCTATCCAGTGAGTCCCTGTCTCAAAAGCTCTGGGTTTCTACCTCTGATTGGCAGGCATAAGACAATGACTCCCACTCCCCAACATATGCTCTATCAAAGCCTAGCAAAATAGAAGCTTTGCATCTAGATTTCAACCGAAAGTCACTCCTGGTACCAAGAACAAAGGAAATCTCAAATAGAAAAGGCAATAATCAGTAGATAAAAACACCAAGATCAGACAGTAGAATTCTCTAACAAAGAATTTACAGAGGTCAGCATAAAAATACTTTGCCAGTGTTTATGAACATCCTTAGAACAAATTTAAAAAACACTATCAAAGGAACAGAACACTTAAATGAAAAAAAAAAGAACTTACAAAATTTTGAAACTCTCAAAATTTAAATTTTTAATTAATGAGTTAAATGAAAAAAATAGAAAGGGGGGGAAAAAAAGAGTATCAGGGTACTTAAAGAAAGAAATAAAAAACAACCTGGGTGGTTTGTTCATTCGTTCGTTCCTTTCTTTGAGACAGGGTTTCTCCATGTAACCCTGGCTGTCTTCAAACTCATTATATAGACCATAGAAATACTTCCCCCCGCCCCCCAGACACAGCAGAAGACCAGCCTGGCCTTGAACTCACAGAGATTTGATTGCCTTTGCCTGAGTGCTGGGATTAAAGGTGTGTACCACCACATCTAGCTCACAAAAACAAAACAATGACAAACTAACTTAAAAAAATGAGCAGAGAGACGGCTTGATGGTTAAGAGTGCATACTGCTCTGCACAGAAGACCAAATTTAATTCTTGCTCCCACCGCTGGCAGCTCATAACTGCCTGTGGCTCCATACTGAGGGGGTTCTGACATCTTCTGGCCTCCCCCAGCACTGTATTCATCTCACAGCCCCCACTGCCACACATACGCATAATTCCAAGTAAAAAAATAAAAATTGGAAACCAAGGAGAATAAATACACTGTGAATAAAAATAATGAAGATCCTCAGAGCCTGTGAGATTATGATGTTCAGGTGGTTAGCACCTCAGAAGAGAAAGAAATTGTCACTGGAAAAAGTGATGGAAAACAATAGTTGAAAATACACAGAACTTAGCAAAGAACAAAAACAGACTAAAGAAACTGAATGAGCTTTGAAGAGGATATCTAAAGATAACCACCAGAGACTTTATATATATATTTATATTTATATATAAATATATATATAACTGAAAACAGAAGACTGAAAAAATCATATATACATATATGTATATATATCCAGGAAGATAAAAAGAAATATTGAAAGCAGTGAAGGGGGAAAAGGTATTTATAGGAAGAAAATTATTTGAGTATCAACACACTCTTCATTAGAGGCAAGAGATCTTAGAAGAATTTCCATATGTTCTCTGACTGCTGGATGAAAAGAACTCTTTACCCAGAATTCTATAGTGAAAATATTCCGTAGAAATTAGGAGAAAAGGAAGGCTCAGTAAAGCACTTGCTGAGCAAGTGTGTGCACTTGAGCTCAGTGTGGAAAGACTGGATCTAGGCAAGGCCTGGTGGTTCTCGCCTTGAATCCCTGCACTCAGGAGACAGAGGCAGGAGCACCTCTGAGGCCAGCCTTGTCTACATAGTAAGTTCCAGGCCAACCAGGGTTACACAGTAAGACCTTGCCTAAAGGAAGCAGCAGCAGCTAGTGGTTCTCACTCCTAATTCAGGACAGACGAGTCCCTGGAGGTTACTGGCAAGCCATTCTAGCCAAATTGTTGAGTTCAAGGTCTCAAAAAACCAAAATGGATAACACCTAAAGAATGCTACCTTCAGTTGTCCTTTGACCTGTACATGTACTCTTGAGCACACATGATACACGCATACACAAAGAAAAGTAAAGCATGTAAAGCAAGTATACTTTATTTCTTCTAATATTTATGATTGAAGAGTTACATTATCTTATCAAGTTCTAAATATTTAAATGTCCTTGATATCTAGACAAAATATGCAATCATTATAAACAACAGAGGATGTGCTGGGCATGGTAGCCCATGCTCATAATCCCAGGACTCAGGAGGCAGAGTCAGGAAGATAATAGCAAGTTCCAGGCCATCCCAGTATTCCTCACAAATTCAAGGCAAGCCATGGTATTTAACAAAATCTTGCCTCAAAAACCCCAAACTACCATCAAATGTGAAAGTTGAAAGACACAATGAAAGGTAAGCTTTACTTGAAATGGTAACATGTAGACCTCAGTGGGCTTTGCTAAGTTCTGTGTATAGAATGCAATATAGACAAGTAATTAATTGAACAAATGTACAAAGATAACCTGAAGAACAGATACACACATACTTAAGTTAAAAGGTAATTAAAATGGAAGCAAGAAGGCAGTAAAAACAAACAAACAAACAAAAGAAACAAACCAAGAAAATAATGGAAGACTTAATGTTCTAAATAATACAAATTTAAAGGCAGCTGGCCTGGAGCGCCGAGCAGCAAGCAACAACTCTGCCTCAAAAGGTAGAAGGTGAGGGCCCACACCCAAGTTGTCCCTCTGACCTCCATTCCTACATAAACCTGCACACTCACACAAAACACAAAGACACACACATACATATCCATGAAAAAAAATTTAGAAAGAGAGAGAAAGCAAAGAAGCACTAGAGAACAATTCAAAAACAAGGCTCAATGTAGGGGTAGAAGCCTTTATGCCCAGAACTGAGTCTGAGTAGGAGGGTCTCTGTGAATTGAGGTCAGACTGGTGCACAGTGAGTTCCAGGCTGTCTCACAAAGCAACAAACTCCTGGCAGGTATCCAAGAATGAACAAACAAACAAACAAACAAACACTTTCACACTCAGAAGCCAGGACACTTTGAACATTAACAGAGTTCCTGAGTAGAGCTGTACTTTTCATGTTCTGTGGATAAGAAAACTCCGTAACTGCTGCAGAAGGATGCAAAATGTGAAGACATCCTGCACACCCTGGAATGAATGCAGCCTCACTTTGCCCATGAGACTTTCCTTGTTTGGAGTCCTGGTGTTTAGCAAGTAAATTTCCTCTACTTGAAAATGCAGATGATTTTGCTGATAGCAGAACTTCTGCAGCATTGAAAGAATCATACAAATCCCAGGCAGTAGCCATTATGCCTAAACAGACAGAAAATGCAAAAGGACATTAAAGCAAACTCTAAGACTATAGCTTTGTATGTAACTGGTCATAGGAAAATCTAATATTATTTTCTATTAGAAACATGTTAATTTTAACAGCACTGGCAGGAAAATAACAAGGAAATATTTCATGAGGACGTCCCAAGAGAACCTGAGTTGCCTCAATATGAGCATATAGAAATGCCTTCCTGAATTAGGGACAACCCCAGATTACCCTCACTCTAGCTCTTACCTTCTTACCCAGGCTGGGAAAGAATCATCTCATCAGCCTATCACTCAGGGCCATCATGTGATATAAACTTGGATGACACCCAGACCATGTTTTTGCTAGTGAGTAACACACAGCATCTTACATTTTACAGATCTGCTGTGGGAAATGTCTCATTCCTTTTTACTTAGTAAAGTTCCCTACACTGTACCTTCTGGGACAGTGACATTGTCAAAAACCTTAGTTAAATTTATTCAAATCATCAAATATAGTAATGGTGACCAAATATAAACTGGAATTATCATTGATCTTCAAATAGTAGTTTCAAACGCCACTGCTGACTCTACTAAACTCTCAGTTAAAGAGTGATGTAACGTTTTTGTTCTGTTTTTAAGAATGGTGTTTTAATAAAGAACTGTTCCCTTAAAAATAGAAATGGAATCCGGGCCTAGTAAATGTCATCAGTTCCCTAGTCAGCCATACAATATAAAACCAAGGTCTTCAGCAAAAAGGAGGAGGAGGAAAAGGAGAAAGGGGGGAAAGGAGGAAAAGTGGAAAGGAAGAGGAGGGAGAGGAAGAGAAGAGAGAGCAGGAGGGGCAGAGGGGGAGGAAGAGGAAGAAGGAGGGTAGAAGGTGGAGGAGGTATTCTGTGGTATCTAATGGTTGTTTTCAATGAATAAGCATATTAAATTTCACAATAAAATAGATAATAACTTACCTTAGTAGCTTTTACAAAGTTGTGCACAGAATAAACTTAATATATTTTGACAGATTGAAAATGATACAGTTTTTGAACACTGAGTTATCTGTCTTTTTCTACCATTTAAGTGAAAATTTAGTAAGTTCAGCATAGGACTATACTGTTAAATGGTTACTAATAATTGATACTGACACTAAATTTTCGTTTCAGCCATCATCAAGACACATGAATGCTCTTTTACCTAAGAAACAATGGCTTCACTTCTTTTTACTATAGGTTTGTATATTTTAATATTTAGAAAGAAACCAGCTCCTGGCTGTGTTCAGTAATAACTGCAATCAAGATTATATATGATCTTCTCTTAGTTATTCCTTTGCCTTTGCCCACACGCCACGGGCTTTGGCTCATGCAGTATCCTCAGGGATGCTAATTTGTAAACACTGAGAGGCAGTAAGTGCAGTGATTAAGAATACAGGCAAAAACAACTTCGGTTACTTTACTATGTCTGTTTACTCATCTATGAAATGGAGAATAATAATCAAACCCACTTTATAGAGTTGTGGTGAGCATTACAACCAGTTACTATAGGAAGAATGTAAAGACTGTATGGCATATACAATAAGTCCATTGTGCTAGAAAACTATATCATAAAATAATTTTCTATAAATTTTATAAATAACTGAAGAGTGCAGAGTTCTGGTAGAGAATGAATACAAATCAGATTGAACAGTTATGTTACTCAAATACTCTATAGCATTATTTCTTGTTAACTTGTCAAATTCTGAAGGTTATAAATTATATTAACTAGTATTGAGAACTGAACAAATCAATTTCCATTTTTTATTTGTATAGTTTAACGTATTGACTGACAGACTGGAAGGACATATACATTAAAATACAACAGTTTATCAACAAGAATAAAACAAATTACCCTTTTCTTCCATTATGATTTTGTCACACTGAACTTCTTTGTTCTTTGGCGCTCCATTAAATGTTTGCATCATTCTTTCTACATATAAGTCATTGCCTAATCTATTTTTACAAAGAACTTCATAATTCTTATTTTTCTCTCTGTAAAGAAACAAAAGTAAGTAATTTCTTTCATTAATGCAGAGTGTAGCAAATGTGAAGTTAGCGTTAAAAACTCCTTAGGAAAAGATTTCGTTATGTTACCACCAAAGGACTGTTTTATGCTGTGCCTCCCAATGTTCACAGTACTTTCAGTGTTTGTCACTAATGTGCTAACACTCTGTTTGGGGAATTTATGAACTTTAATGGGGACAGCTAAAGCTACAAATTCTTTCAGAGTATGACTATTGCAGCATTGTCTGCACGTTATTTTCATAACTGGTTATTCTAAGTCTTGTTTGTTTTGTTTTGTTTGTTGAGACAGGGTTTCTCTGTGTAGCCTTGGCTGTCCTGGACTCACGGTGTAAACCAGGCTGGCCTTGAACTCACAGAGATCTGCCTGTCTTTGCCTCCCCAAGTGCAGGGATTACAGGCATGAGCCACCACAGCAGGTTAGTTCTAAGTATTTTAAAATTCACATCTTAGTTTCGTTAATCTAGAAAATATTTTCTAACCTCTCAGTGTGTATGTGAATGTCTTAGTTGGAACTTACTAATTTTTCATTTCAGTGTAGTCAAAGAATTTAGAGAAATTCTACTTTGAAAATTTAATTTAAAATTATACCTCCTTTTCATTATGAAGTAATCTTTCCCTAAAAATTCTGTTTCTGAAGGTTCTGTATTTTTTTTCCTATATTTTCCTCTACTTAAAAAAATTTTTCTTTTGGGATATAGAAATCGCTCTGTGTGTAAAAGTATTTGCTGTTCTTCTAGAGGGCCCCAAGTTTGGCTTCCAGCATCCATATTACGAAGCTAAGAGCCACATGTAACTCCAGCTCCAGGAAACGTGTTTGCTTTATGACAACTGCATAAAGTTCTTATCCAAATGTATCAGCCTGAGCTTCTTAATGTTAATGTTTTAACTGTCATATTTGCTGAAACACTTCACTATTTTATATTTTTGTATCTAATTATGTCATATCTCTAACATCCTCAGAGTCTTAATTTAGGATATGTTGTTTGTCTCTTTATTGACCTGGTGTATTTTTATCAAGTTCAATCTGAGGGGATCTTTTTAAAGACATTTGCTTATTATTATTGGATGTGTGTCAGTTACTTAAACACATGTGTGGTGTGTACATGCCTGTGTGGGGTTGCCTGTACATGGAGGCCAGAGGAGAATGTCAGGTGTTCTGATCTAACTCTTTTAATCCTTGAACTAAGGTCTCACTGAACCTTGAGAGGGTCCGGCAGCAGCCAGCACATGCCAGCAAACCTCCTGTCTCTGCCCACCCCATCCCCACCCCAACCACACAGGTTTCTTATGAGGGCACTTGGGATTCTAACTCTGGTTCCTGTGTTTTGGATATGTGCATATATTGTTTTTTATTAAACCACAGGAAGGAACATATCCTCTACCTCAAACATTTATTCTTTTTGGTGAGGCCATTTTGCAACACACCTCAGCTACGGTCATATTTCTATGACAGGACACTCACACTTGGTCTTACCCACTCTCACTTTGTACCTGCTGACCACTACCCTTGCTTATTCAGAGGTTCACATGATTACACAGGCTGTGCCCACAATAAGGGCTTTTCCTATAGAAAAATGTACTGTGATTGTTCACGTAAGATCACAAGGTATGTATGTAATATCAAGGGCACATTTCTAGAAATCTCCAAGGGCTCTTCAAAAGAACAAAAGCTCTTAATTCAGCATTCAAGTTACACAGAAGTGACATAGACAAGTGAACCATACATACACTATTTTCTCAGCATCTTCAGATTCTACTGAGAACATGACTGTTGGCAGGTCAAAAAATCTCAGTGTTTCCGTTTCAGTGAGAATGATCTCTACATTCTTCTCCAGATCCTCCTTTGTTATAGCTATTTCAGGTGTGGTCCTCAAAACTCGTACATCTAAAATACATGTCATAGCAAGGTCATCCTGGAGCTGCCGATGTGCACACTTCCAACTCACTAAGACATAATGGTGACTCACACACAGTTAGTGTCTATTTATCCTCTGTGAGAGCAACTGGAGTAGTCCACTGCAGTTTGCTTTACTGCTACCAGTATCAGTCCCGGCCTTGTCTCACACCTCTGGTCACAGCCCCGAGGGCAATCCTGTTGCTCCTGTAATTTACTAGGGATTTTCAGATAGCTGTTGGTGCTGCTGAGAAAGATGCGTATAGGACATACACATTTAAAAAGGCATGTGGCCCTTTGAGGCCCCAGCAACCTTACTGGTTATTTTATTTTGATTTACAGTCCACCTCTATCAACTTCACCAGGAGATAGAGGACTCTTCAGCAGATCTAGTTGAATGTAAAATGCTCTCAATTTTTATACAAATAAATAATAATGTTAAAAAAAAGACTGGTCAAAATTTTTAGAATATTGTGAGAGGTCCAGTACCCTAGGAGAATTTTGCTGAGGCTAGAATTTCAGGATTGAGGGAGTTTGGAATGGGTTACAGGTAAGAAACCACTGTGATGTGGCCTGTAGGTCAGGGTTCAATAGGTTTGGGGTTTTGAAGTAGGACCTCACTATGTAGCCCTGACTGGACTCAAACTTGCAACCCTTCTGTCTCCACCTCCAGTGTTCTGGTATTGCAGGCATGCATTTATCTAGGCTTCAGAGTAGTTTTCATTTAAAAAGGGAAGTTAGTAGAGTTGCATAAGACTGTAGTGGGTAAAGAATGAGCTGCTTCAGAACAATAAAGCAAGTCTATAACACTTCCCAGAGACAAAGATTCGGTGTCCTCTTAATGCTTAGGACGCTGAAAACAGCTTCCCAAAACTCGAAAACAAGACAACAACAAAAGCACAAGTGTCTTTTAAGAAATGCAACCAACATCTGGAATGGTAACAGACAGTAACGCATACTCATCTGTGTACATAAAATGGTAACGAATGTACTTTTAAGAAACTATGGAAATGTTTGTGCTATAAATCTAAATGAAGAACAGCCCAGAACAAGGTCCTCATTGTAGCTACAATGACATAAAATGAAGGTGAGGATAAAGGAAGTGTTTAATTACTAGTCCTTCTTAATGACTGATTCCTAAAAAAAAAAAAAAGTTTGTGCAATAGATTTTCAAATAAAGACAATACTTTAAAGAAGTAAATCTGGCTAAGATGGGATAAGAAAAAAAGAAGTGAGTTGTCCACATGTTTTGAGGTACATCTAGTTCAAATTTTCTGCTGCACTGGTGAAGAGAATAAGCAGTGGGACTGAGCTGTCTAAAGCCCCATAAGAACATGGGTAATTTTGAGACTGAAACAAACAAACAGGCTCTTGTTTCTCTGACCACTCTTGTAGACCATCAGAGGTTGGTTAATGACTCAGCTATATATAAAGCAGCATTGTAGCACAGCCATTGTTCTAAAAATAACCTTACATGAGATGCTGCACACACATAGAATCTAATAGGATGCCACTTATGGATCAGAGTTGGGAAAAGTAAGTCTTGATGGCAGAGGAACACTACCTAGACAAAGCCACAGAGCAGCAGTCAGCTCAGGTTTATCACTGAATGTTCCCAGAATCTGATACATATTAAGAAATTGCTTCCAGTAGCACTGTGTGTCCATGGAATCTACTTCACGGGTCACGATCACCAGCTCTCTGCTGGAGCCTACACCTGGATCTCTACCTAGAAACCTATCAATGCAATGTCTGCTTCCAGTGGTGGAGGAAGCACGTCATTTCCCACCCCCTTGGTGTTCTTCAAGAGGCCTCCAGCTGGGTCCAGCCATCACAATTCCCTCTTGGGTCTTCACACAGGAAGCCCCTGGAGAGGAGTAGGAAAGGCTTTGTGGTGGTCAACAGCATCTAATGAATGGGAGAGTCAAGAGTCAATTAACTTTGAGACTCCAATAGCACTTTAACTCATAATGTAGCACGTTGGTTCTAATATACCTGGTTTTTTTTTTCAATTAATTCGGAAATGGGTAGAGAAAATACGTATTATCTGGTCACACTAAGAGACTTCAGTAAAGAACAATCCATGAAGCCTTCCTTAAGTTGCTGTTTAGCTACAACGGGTCCCATGCAATTACAATCAGACTGAGTTACTAAAGAGTGCTTTTCACTCTCCTCACAAATGCATTATGCGTTAACCACAGGCACTTTGAGTTCATGTAAAAAAAAGTACCTGTTACTCGTTATTCTCCATGCCGAGCAAATGACAACCTGCACCTAACATGCTGCTCCACCATACAAATGAAACTCCAAGCATTTCCAAGCATCAGTTTCTGTTTGGTTCTGAAAAGTGTATGCACCTAGCAGGCTTGTGAAAGATCTTAAGGTAGTGTAAATAGTTTATTCTCTTTAGAATAACTCAAGGTGTGGAAAATTTGTCAGAATATTAGGGCTTGTGCGCATCCTGAATTAAGTGGTCCCTATTGTAAACACTCCTCTGCAGGAGGTGTACCTACTGCCACTCCTGAATGGACAGTGACACTTCGCCACCTAATGCCATCGCTTATCCCAGTCTGCTTTATGTTTAATGTTACTTAGAAACACATAATTTATTCCCATAATATCGGCTAAAAACACCACATCTGATAATCCTGTTTCTTAGGTTTTCCTAGACTGTGGCAGTTTCCTGTTTTAGAAGACAGAGGTCATCATGCATTTTGTAGAATATGCTTCCAGTTAGGAATGCCTGATGTGGGACACAGGTTGCAGGAGGAAGTGGAGGAATAAAGTCCCATCTCAGGCACCATTAAGGCTCTTAACATGACTTAGCATGGACGTTATCACCACTAAGTGGAGACTGGTTTCTGTTTTGTACACTGCAGCTTGGAGAAAGGCTCAGTGCAAACCTACATCTAAAAGGATAGGAAACCTACACCTTGAGGGACAAATAGCTACGTAAGTATTTAGAATTCTTCTCTACAGGAGTCTACTCTACCCTGTATCACATATCTATGTCTGGGTTCATGGATACTGTTAATGAGTTTTAACCCAGCACTATACATTTTTGTTGTTGAAGTTGGCGACCTTTGGTTAATGGGAACACAAATGGCTGTTGTGTCCCAAGGCTCAGAAATCAGTTATTTCTCTAAAGGGTCTTAGTTCCTTTTATTGCATGCAAAACTAAGAATGAAGCTTTCAGTTATTTCACAAACAGACCCTTATCTATGTAGAGAGTATGATTATTTCTTTGGCAACTGATGAGGGGCTGGAGAGAGGCTCAGTGGTTAAGAATACTTGCAGACAAACCAAGGTTCTGTTCCTGGCAACTGCACGCAGACTAATGACAGTCTGTACCTCTGGTTCCAGACAACCTGATGTTCTTTCCTGGCCTCTGCAGGCACTGCACACACGTGCTGCACAGACACGTGCAGGAAAAACACCCACATACACAAAATAGTACACAAAAAGAAGGATAATGATTTCTAACTGTTAATTTGTATCCCCATATCCAGGTAAAATGGGAGTTTCTCTTTAGGGAATTGGGGGAGAGAGTGAGAGGAGGGAAAAAGGATGGAGGCAGGGAGAGAGGGAAAAAGGAGGGAGGGAGAAGGAAAGAGACAGGGGCAGAAAGGGAGGTATTTTTAAAAAACTGAACACTCCTATGTTCGTAGCTGCTTTATTTGTAATAGCCAGAACCTGGAAACAACCCAGATGTCCCTCAGTTGAGGAATGGATGCAGAAATTATGGCACTTTTACACAATGGAATACTACTCAGCAATTAAAAAGGAGGAAATCATGAAATTCGCAGGCAAATGGTGGGACCTGGAAGCGATCATCCTAAGTGAGGTATCCCAAAAGCAGAAAGAAACATATGGTATATACTCACTTATATAGACCTATAGGATAGGAAGGTCATGCTGAAATATACACACCTAGAGAAGATAAACAAGATGGAAGATCCAGGTTGGGATGATCAATGCTTGTTTAGATGGACAAATGGGATGGACATTGAATATAGGAGAAAACAAGCAACAGGACAGGAACATACCAAAGAAGGCCTCTGAAAGAGTCTATATAGCAATGTATCAAGCAGAAATTAAGACTCACAACCAAGCCTTCGGCAGAGGGCAGGGAATAATAATGAAAATAGGGGGAGTTAGTAAGACTTGGGGAGAACAAGAGCTCCACAAAGACCAAATAGATCAGGGCACAGGGGTCTTTTACAAGACGGTTTCTCTAACCAAGGACCATGTATGGATATAACCTAGAACCCTTGCTCGGATGTGGCCCATGGTAGTTCAGTATCCAACTGGGTACCCTAGTAAGGGGAACAGGGACTATTTCTGTCATAAACTCAATGGCTGGCTCTTCGACCCTCCCCCACATATGCCTGGGAGTAACAGCCTAGCTAGATCCCAGAAGAGGACATTGCAGCCAGCCCTGAAAGGATAAGATAAATTAGGGTTGGATGGAAGGGGAGGAGGTCCTCCCCCATCAGTGGACTTGGAGAGGGGCAGGGAGGCGATGAGGGAGGGATGGGGAGAGTGGGAGAGAATGAGGGAGGGGGCTATGCCTGGGATACAAAGTACCTAACCTGTGATTAATATAAAAATAAATAAATTACATTAAAAAAAAAACTGAACACTCAGGGCCTTCCATGTAGGCAAATGTTTTACCACTGAGATACATTCTCAGCTCCTTCTTTTCATTACTCTCAAGCACAATTAAGAAATTAATCTTAGAATGGCATATAAACTGTGACAAAATAATCTAGGTTTTACAATCTTGACATTTTCATTGTGGATAGTCTAGAGTTAAACCATTAAAAATGCATTAAAACTTTAAGATTAAAATTAAAAAAAGGATTTTATTACCTGTAAAACTAGCCAATCTGTCCCTTTTGTAAGATGGTTCTTCAAGGTCCTCTGCCATTGATTCAGTTGTTGATGCACTTGACTTAGACACTGAACTGCTCCCTAGGACTGACCTTTAAAAGTTATTAATATTCCTCATTTGTTCAATGTCCTTATGAGAAACTATTAAGTTTCTTAATAATTTAACATAGAATGTCTCTGGCATGAACTCAGTGGCTGGCTCTTCGACCATCCCCTCTGAGGGGGAGCAGCCTTGCCAGGCCACAGAGGAGGACATTGCAGCCAGTCCTGATGAGACCTGATAAGGTCGGGTCAGATGGAAGGGGAGGAGGACCTCCACTATCAGTAGACTTGAAGAGGGGCATGGGAGGACATGAGGGAGGAAGGGTGGGATTGGGACAGAATGAGGGAGGGGTCTACGGCTGGGATACAAAGTGAATAAAATGTAATTAATGTAAAAAATAAAAATTTAATTGAAAATAATTTAACATAATAAAACTGTTCAATTATGTTAACAGGTGAAAAAAACCAAATATGCTACCATCATATAAGCAACATAAATTAAAATCACTTTTAAATCTTCAGTTGATTTTTAATGTTCTTTAAAAACATCAGATCCATGCCCAGACGCCATCAATGCATTCCCAACACATATGTGGACCAATATCTAAAATATAGCTCCCCTCAGACTCTATTTTCACTATCACTCTTCATCATTTTGTTGTCGGCTGTTTCAGTGCCTCCATCTTAGGAGCTTTCTTAGGGTCTCAGCCAAGAATACTCTTCCCTTTGCTTCTCATCTGTTTTCTGCCCATTCTTCACAACTCCTCTCCAAAAGTTCAAGTTTACAAAAATCCTCTAGAAAGCTAACTTAAGGCATAGTGACACTGACTGCAGCTTCCTCTAAACTGAAACCTTTCCTAAATGAGGGGAAAGCTCATAAGACTCAGGAGGTTAAAAAAAAAAAAAGGTCATGCCTGAGAACATGGTAACTTGGAAGAGTCTCAAAGGCCCCTCCCTAACTTAACAGGAGTAAACAAGCTCCGGGGAGAGGCCAGAGCAGCTAAACTCTGGAGGGAAGAGATTCTGAGACCTTGGAGCTGTTAACAGCTTGTACAGGGAACTTCAGGGTGTGGCTTGTGGTCATTGTGTGTGGCTCATGGTCCCATGTGGGGGTCTGCTTTTCTGGGTTGCAGATGCTTTTCTGAGTCATTCCTGTTCCTGTAAGCAACCCTTCTTTTACTCCTGTTAGTAACATTATTCCCTTCCTGGGGTGAGTAGCTATGTACCTTATCTCCCCTGGAAAAGCTCTCACCCAGCGTGCATACTCACACTTGGGAAATAAACACAAGAATTCAAAAGGAAAACTTCAAACAAATGGTCATCACATCACTCTGTAACATCTTCTCACACTTGTGGTTTTGATTGATCACCAAGATGTCAATCTGATTGGAAGATCCACTGTTTCTCACCTGGCATTCCCCACGTTTCATGTATGGATGGAACGTGGGTTCCAGAGCACTGTATGACTGCACTGTATTTTAAACGACAGCAATAAAACCCCCAAAGAGACTGTGGGGGAGGATTACTAATTGGACTTTGCAACCAAATGTGATGTTAGTCCATTCTTTTGGTTCCTTGGGAAATCTTCAGTAAAATCTACACTCTTGCAACAGTGTTACGGAATTTGTGGGAACTATTCAGTCAAGCTCTGAACATGAATATAACTAAAATGTAAGTCTGATAGCAGTGTCAGAAAACTGGAAACATACATATTCTGGGTGTATGCGATCTAAATGGAAGGACAACAGAAATAAAATCAAAAGAACTAGGGTCATAGACTTCACCTTGTGAACTGCCCAAACATACTAGGGTTTACTGTATTCTGATACAGGCTATAGGAAGAAATGAAATCTGATCCAAATGATCCGTCTTCTGATGTCAGAAGTTTATTTGGCTTTGCTGTTCCAAGATGTGGATCGGGATGGTAGAGAGGCCGGGGGGTAACATCAACTCCTCTTGCATCAAACACCTGGAGAAAATGGTCATTTAAAGTGAATAACTAAACAAGGTGAGATTTCTAACTCCTAGAAAACAAAAAATACGTACAGCAGAAAAATACTAAGTATTATGTTCTTAGGACAAAATAAACATAAAACTTGAATAACTCAAAATTTTACACTTGAAGTTTAACCAGGTTTCTATAGCCGGGCATGGTGGTTTAACATGGATGTTTAACATTAAAAATTTGTTTGCTCATGTACTTGTATATAAGTATGAAATACAGAGGAGATATGATCTAAAAAATGTTAGCTCATTTTTGTCACTGTTTGAACATCATACAGTACACGTACAGAAAGAAACCTAGATGGAATAGCCAATCACTTGATATGGCCTCTTGATGCACCCAAAGAGACAAGATGCATGTAGAAACTGCAGCCATGAAAGCAAACTTTTAAATTAGTTATTGTTTTGTTTTTGTTTGGTTGTTGTTTTTCAAGAAAGCTTCTCTATGTAGCTCTGGCTGTCTGGAACTTGTTCTATAGACTAGGCTGGCGTTGAACTCAAGGATCAACTGCTTCTGCCTCCTGAGTGCTGGGATTAAAGGCAAAGTGCCACCATACCCAGCTTAAAAAAAAAAAAAACCTTTCTTAAAAAATTTATTTTTTTATTAGTTTATTCACTTTGTATACCAACTGTGGCCCCCTCCCTCATCCCCTCCCACTTTCACCCTCCCTCCCTCTTCTCCACTCATGCCCCTCCCCCAGTCCACTAATAGGGAGGTCCTCCTCCCCTTCCATCTGATCCTAGTCTATCAGGTCTCAATCAGGAGTGGCTGAATTGTCTTCCTCTGTGGCTTGGTAAGGTTGCACCCCCCTCAGGAGTAGGCAATCAAAGAGCAAGCCACTGAGTTCATGTCAGAGAAGTCTCTGTTCCCATTACTAGGGAAGCCACTTGGACACTGAGCTGCAATGGGATACACGTGTACAGGGGTTCTAGGTTATCTCCATGTATGGTTCTTGTTTGGAGTCTCAGAAAAGATCCCTGTGCCCAGATTTTTCTTTTCTCACCTTGTGGAGCTCCTGTCCCCTCCAGGTCTTTCCATCTCCCTATTCTTTTATAAGATTCCCTGCGCTCTGCCCAAAGCTTGTCTATGAGTCTCAAGAAGGAGGATCTTGGGTAAGATGATCAATCCTCATTCAGAAAGGCAAATGGGATGGACATTGGAAGAGGGAGAAAACAGGGAACAGGACAGGTGCCTACCACAGATGGACTCTGAAAGACTCTACCCTGCATGGTATCAAAGCAGAGGCTGAGAATCATAGCCAAAAACTTTAAAGTTTTAAAAAGTAATACCACATTCTAATGATAAAACACACAGAAGTCAGAAAGATAGAATGATACTTTATTCATATTATTAATATTTTGGCCTATATCATATTATAAGCATAGGTTTGAAATATTTTCAACCCAGTAACAAGTGGAGCTTGCTAAAAGCCAGAGAGACTCAAGAACCTCAGCTCAGCACAGCTATGCCAGCAATTCATTCCACATGTACTGTGGTAATCTGAATGAGAATGGCCTCCATAGGCCTGTTTGTCCCCAGTTGGTGGAATTGTTGGGAAGGATCACGAGGTCTGTTGAAGGAGGTGTGTTCTTGGAGGAGGTGTGTCACTGGATGTAGGCACTGAGGTTTCAAAAGATTCCTGTGATTCCTAGGGCTTGCTCTCTGCCTCATGGTTGTGAATCAAGAGGGAAATTATGAAATTTGCAGACAAATGGTGGGAACTAGAAAAGATCATCCTAAGTGAGCTATCCCAGAAGCAGAAAGACACACATGGTATATATTCACTTATGAGTGGATATTAGACATATAGGATAATCATACTAAAATCTGTACACCTAAAGAAGCTAATCAAGAAGAAGGACCCTGGGTAAGATGCCCAATCTTCATTCAGAAAGGCAAACAGGATAGACATCGGAAGAAGGTGAAAACAAGGAACACAACAGGAACTACCACAGAGGGTCTCTGAAGACTCTACCGAGCAGGGTACTAAAGCAGATGCTGAGACTCATAGCCAAATTTTGGGCAGAGTACAGGGAATCTTATGAAGGAAGGGGGAGATGGAAATAACCTGGAGAGGACAGGAGCTCCACAAGGAGAACAACAGAACCAAAAAATCTGGGCCTAGGGGTCTTTCCTGAGATTGATACTCCAACCAAGGACTATGCATGGAGAAAATCTAGAACGCCTGCCCAGATGTAGCCCATGGCAGCTCAGTCTCCAAATGGGCTCCCTAGTAAGGGGAACAGGAACTGTCTCTGACATGAACTAAATGGCTGACTCTTTGATCACCTCCCCTGAGGGGGGAGCAGCCTTACCAGGCCACAGAGGAAGACAATGCAGACAGTCCTGATGAGAGCTGATAGGCTAGGGTCAGATGGAAGGGAAGAAGGTCCACCTATATCAGTGGACTGGGGAAGGGGCATGGGAGGAGATGAGGGAGGGAGAGGAGGGGAGGGGACAAGGGTGGAGCTACAGCTGGGATACAAAGTGAATAAATTGTAATAAATAAAAAATTATATATATACACAAAAGATGTGAGCTCTAAGCTGTTCCTTCACTCTGCCACCATCAACTCCAACTCTCTGAAGCCATATGCCAAAATAAATGTTGGGTTTTTGTTGTTTGTTTTTTGTTGTTGTTAAGTTGCCTTGGTCATGGTGTTTTATCAAAGCAAGGGGAAAGTGATTAATCCTACCTAGTACAAGTGCAGTGGGTGACTTCAATGCCCCACTCTCACCAACTGATGGGTATTCTCCCCCCCCCCCAAATAAACAAACACGTACTGTTCTTTGAAATGATGAATACGATTGTAAAATCCTTAGCTAAAGTAACCAAAAGAGAGAAAACACAAATAAAAATAGAGATGAAAAAGGGAACAATTATAACAGATACCAATGAAATTCAAAACATCATCATGTTTATCTTGAAAATATGCTGCACTGAACTGGACAATCTGAAAGAAATGAATGAATTTGTAGCTGCATACAGCTTACCAAAATTAAAACAAGAGGCAAGCAACAAACCAAACAGATCAATGAACACTAGTGAGATTGGTAGAGTAATTAAAATTTCCCAACTTAAAAAAGAAATCTGTTCAGTTCCACACACCCACCTCCATTTCTTAGACTGGGTTGTTTTCTTGATAGTTTCTGAGTTCTTTGCATAAGCTGGATACTAACCCTCTGTTGGATGTATATTTGACAGATTTCCCCCCTTTCTATAGCTGCCTCTTCACTTGCTTGACAATTTCCTTTTATGGGAGTCCATTTGTTTGGCCTCATTTCTTGAGTGGTTGTAACTCTATCCAGAACGTCCTAACCTATGCCCATATCATCATTAATTAATTAATTAAATATATATCTCAGTCATATGCCCCCTTTTCCTCCCAATTCCATCCTCCCTCCCATATCCCGTCTCCCCTATTTTTTAGAATGGGGGAGTCCCCCTACCCAGACACCCTAGCTCATCTATTCACATGAGGACTGAGTTTGTCTTCCTCCCCTGTGGCCTTGTAGGAAAGTCCTATCAGAGAGAAGTGATCAGAAAGTAGGCAACGTAGTCTGTGTCAGAGATAACTCCCACTCCCCTAACTAATGGGCCAGCTGACATGAAGCCTGAGATGCCCATCAGACTTATCTTCTTAGGGTTGTGCATTGTAGTATGTCCATCCTGTACTTTATGACTAAAATCTACTTATAAGTATGTACCATGTGTGTCTTTCTGCTTCTGGGATACTTCACTCAGGATGATCTTTTCCAGTTGCATCCATTTGTCTGTAAATTTCATGATGTCCCTGTTTTTAATGGCTGAGTAGTATTCCATTGTATAAATGTACCAGCTTCTGTATTCATTCTTTGGTTGAGGGACACCTAGGTTGTTTCCAGTTCCTGGCTATTATGATGAATAAAGCTGCTACAAACATGATTGAGCAAATGTTCTTGACTTGAGGTAAACACCCTCCCTCTATAAAAGGTAAACTTTTTTTTTCCTCTATAGTTTCAGAGTTTCAGGTCTTATATTGAGCTCATTGATCCATCTGGAGTTGAGTTTTTTCCAGGATTTCGTTTCATTCTTCTTCACATAGCTATCTAGTTTCCCTAGTCCTTCTCTCCAGTGCTATTTTTGCCATCTTTGTCAAAATTAGGTGACTACAGTTACAGTGGCTTCAAAATTAGTGGCCACCTTGTATTTGGGTCCTCTGTTTCACTCCAGTGACCTATGTGTTTGCTTTGTGCTGATACCATGCTGTTCATAATGCTATGGTTCTGCAGGATAAACTGAAATTGGGGGTGGTCATACTCTCTGCAATGTTAACTTTGCTCAGGATTGCTGTGGCTGCCAGTGAAGAACAGCATGGGGCTTTTTATGGGGATAGGGTTTAATGCTTTTGAAAAGATAGACAGGGCATTTTCACAATACTGAGTCTCCCCATCCGTGAGCAGACTTTCATGTACTCATGTCTTCATCATTTTTTTTCCTTCAGTGCTTTAAATCTTTCATTATAGAGGTCTTGTATATCCTTGGGTAGCTTCATCCCAAGGCACTCTTGGGAAGCTATTGTGAAGGAGGTTGTTTCTGATTCTTCAGTTTGCTTGTCACTGGTATAACAGAAAGCTAATGATTTTTTGTGTGTAAGTATGCATCCTGTCACTTTGTGGAAACTGTCAATAAAAAAAAAATCTAAAAGATAATTTAAGTAGGTTTTCTAACAGCCTTCTACTAATATTTCTTCTTTTGTGTTTTATTTCTTTCAATTACAAAATTTGACATATAAAAATGTGATTAAATAAAACAAAGCACAGTCTTACAAACACTGATAAACAGTATACAGTAAAACACTGATACCCATTACATATTCTGGAGCCACTCGCTGGTCCATATGGATCAAAACCTTCTTTATCCCCACAGTGATCATCGCTCACTGCTTCACATTCACAATCCTTTTCTTTTTTCTGTTCATAGCTTTGTTAAGTATCTTTAATAGTTTGCTTTTTAAATTTTCATAGAATACACATAAGTGTGCATGACGCTTACAACCTAGTAAATTCTCTAACCACATAGAGGTGTTGTACTCAACAATCAGATTTAGAATTAGAAGTTTTCCTACTTTCTTTCAGGAGAGCTGTTACCTTCCATTAAAAGTAGTAATTACCTTGACATAACATACTTTAGATGTAAGTTTCACTTGGCTGAAGCCATATGAAATGTAGTCTCTGATACTGGTTTCTTTTGTTCACTGTTACACATGTTAAGATTTATTTGTACTACAGTTATTCATTTCATTGTTATATAGCACTTCATGGTGTGAAGACTGTATCATGTTTTATTTATCTATCTATCCATGGGCATTTGTGTATTTTCCAGCTTGCTTTTTTTTTTTTTTTTTTTTTTTTTTGGTTTTTGGAGACAAGTTTTCTAGCCTTGTCTGTCTTGGAACTCATTATGTAGACCAGGCTGGCCTTGAAGTCTCAGAGATCCTCCTGCCTCTATCTCCTAAGTGGTGGGATTAAAGGCTTTTTGTCGCCAGCACTGGGCTGCCTTGGCTGTCAAATGGTGCTGAGGGCAGAGGACACAGCTGGAGGGGGCTACAGGCACTCCCTGTCATGGCGGAGCCCAGGATCCACATGGTGAAACCGGAGAACTTTTCTCTGACCTTCCTGTGTGCATCCTGGCTCCTATGTATGTACACGCATACAATAAATAAAAGCCATCAAATGGTGCTGCTATACTGTTGCATATGTTATGGTAATTATGAGCTTTTGTTGAAATTTCTAGGTGGGAGGTTATGTTCATGCTCACCTTTAAGATGCTTCTGTAGTTCTCACATGGTTCCAGAAACAGAGATGAAAGATCTGATTTCTCCAGGCTTCTGTCAACACTTGTTTTCCCCATGTAGGTTAAATAAACTGCCTTTATTTTAAAAATTGTATAGTCATATATTGTTTCAGAGCTAAAACCCTTTGTTCAACAATGTTTTCTATTTTCCCAAGTGTTTGTTTCTGTGTAAAGTTGTCATTTGTTTACTATGGTTAGAAAGTAATACACTCAACCATTATACAGCATTTTATTTATCAGCTTTACTTTTAATAGATATAATGAATTGCTTCCAGGTTTCGGGCACAGTGAACACTGCTTCAGTAAACATTTAAGCAGAAGTATCTTCAGGTACAATCTCAAGCACCTGCAGATGTGGACCAGCTGAGCCATAGCTTCTCAAACGCTTATGAAAGCTTTCAGTCTTTGCAGCTGTGTGGCAGGTTTATTTGTTTTGTTTTGTTTTTAAGAGGGGAACTGATTCTTGCAAGTTGTTCTCTGACCATCACAGGTCACCCTGGCACACATCAAAATGCAAGGACAATTTTATTAGAGCTTGAGAGAAGAACTACAGTTTAGTCAAGCTGTAACTCTCAACAGCTACGAAGAGGTGGAAGGTTATGATGTTTTAAAAAATAAACTCAGGGGCTGGATAGGTGGCTCTGTGGGATTATGAACATTTACTGCTCCTGCAGTGCACCAGAGTTTAGTCCGCAGGACCCACATCTGATGGCTCACAGCTGCCTGGAACTCTAGCTCCTGAGAATGTGACACCCTCCTCAGGAGGTGCTTGCACT
This sequence comes from Pachyuromys duprasi, assembly GCA_028658305.1. Lineage (NCBI taxonomy): Eukaryota > Metazoa > Chordata > Mammalia > Rodentia > Muridae > Pachyuromys > Pachyuromys duprasi. Next base: position 29,071,999 of record CM053754.1, on the reverse strand, counting down.
CAGGTGCACACACCTCCAAACACATACACACATACTTAAAAAAAAAAAAAACCTTCAAAAAAACAAGCTCAGAATGCTAAAGAACGTTACGTGAGGGTCAGAAGGATGGCTCAGTGGGTAAGGGTGCTTACTTCCAAGCCTAACAATCTGAGTTTGATCTTAAAAAAACAAAACAAAACAAAAAAACCCACAAAACAACAACAACAAAAACAACCCACAAGGTGGAAGGGAAACAGCTGTCCCGAGTTGTCCTCAGATACTTTACCTGTGCCAGGGGGTACACACGCACATAGAGTAAATAAGTAAATACAAGAAAATGTTTGGGAAAAGAGACATTACCTGGACTGTCTTAGCGCCACTAATATTCAGTTTTTCTGTGGACTTTGTCTCCGTTAAAGAAATCATAGTTTTTGACAATCTGCTTAGATTTGTGCCAGTGGTTCCTTTCCCTCCACTTGCTCTTGATGCAACAAAGCTAATGGACCTCTTTGGCTGTAAGACGGCATTCCTGCACAAGGAAAATAAAATACGGAAGACTAAGGATTGAAAAGAAAATTCAAATTACAGCACAAGTAGGCTTTCATTTAGGAGTGTGGATAACGTAAACAAAGAGGATGCAACAATAGCTACTTGCGAGTTTATTCTGTGTGAGCGCATTTCCAGAGAGCTTACATGTACCATCACTCTTCCTTTCGAAGGTCGGAACCAGCGCCATTTTATATAAGAAGACACAGGGGACACTGAGATGGTTCTGTGGCTAAAGGTGGTTGTGGCACAAGCCTGGTGACATGAGAGACATGAGTTCAATCCCCAAAGCTCACGTAAAAAAGCCAGATTTGGAGACAGAAGTATCCTCCAGAATCTTTCCAGCTACCCTAGAGTAACACTGCGACAGAAACTGTCAGAGACCCTGCGGAAGAGAACCAATAGGAGAGAACCAAGTCCCCAAAGCTGTCCTCTGACCTCCATGGGCATGCCCACCCTCACAGATGTACAAATACACTCATACGCAATAAGACAATAAAAGGTTATTGCAAAATTACGTAAAGACACCAAGAATTAAAATAAAAGCATGAGATCTGATTCAAGCAGGAAGATCCAAATTCTCTACTGACTCCTCTGGATCTCAGTTTTCTTGCTCATAAAACAGGGATAATAGTTATTCATGGATTATGAGGATTACACAAATTTAATTTATACATTATGACCAGGAAGTATCTGCCACACAATAAATACATTATCAGTGTACACTGTAGCTAAATGGGCAAAGTTAAACATGAGTAATAAAATCTGGGTGAAAGTGCCCTATTTCTTTAACAAATAACATAACTTTAAATTAGAAAATTACAATAAAATACTAAAATTTGGGAAAGAGTATGTAATTCTACTACTGGATTTAATTCACAGATTCCCAAGACAGGCCCAGCCTTCATCATTTTACCACTCTAGTTCTCTGTATTGAAAACTTTTATGATGTTCTATTAGATTTTAAAAAGCAAATGCACTTCCAAAAGAAGCAATTTTGGCATTTTTAAAGCAAAACTGGACAATGAATAAATATTCAAATTTATTATTTTTTTTGAGTATCCTACCCTGGATACCTTCCTTTTTTTCCTAAACTAGTAATTCTGCATCTTCCCAATGGTGCAACACTTTAATACAATACAGTTCCTCATGCTGTGGTGATCCCCAACCATAAAGTTCTTTTCATTGCTAATTCATAACTGTAATTTTGCTACTGTTATGAATTGTAATATAAATATTTGACATTTCCCATGGTCTTAGGTGACTCCTATTAAAGGGTCGTTCAGCCCCAAGGAGGCTGCAAACCACAGGTTGAGACCTACTGCCCTAACAGGACTTGGCCACCAAAACCAGTAATAAAAATATCAGGCCTATAAAAACTCCTTTGTAATCTATCTGTAAGTTCTTCTCCTGACTTCCATAGACTCATTTGAATTCATCTCTATCAAATTTTTCTTTTCCACAAGAGTTGCCATTCTATGGGAGCTGGACAGATGGCTCATAGGTTAAGCGTACTTACTGCTTTTGCAGGACAAAGATCCAGTTCCCAGCACCCACAAGGCAGTTCAAACCTACCTAAACTCTAGTTCCAGGGGGTCTACTGCCTTCTTATGCCTTCCACAGGCTCCGCATGTACACATATGCAAACACACTCACACATGCACACACAAGAAATAATTGTTTCTGAAAAGGAGTTGCTCTTCCATCTGAAACTAGATTTTATCTATATTCTAGAACCTGGCACTATTTTTCAATAATTCATAAGATTCCTCTATCTTATTCCTTCATGAACATAACTGGGGAAGTGGAAGCAGGGGTTCAAGGTCATCTACAGGTAGGTGGTGAGTTCAAGACTAGCCTGGGCTATGTGAGAGCTTGACTTAAAAAAAATCAAAAAGATTTCTGTTACAAGTTTCCTATTACTCAACCTCAAGTAGACCACTGAATCCTTCCATTTTTTCCTTACCAGTTAACCTTTTTAGATATCATGATAGTTCATCAACTATACCACTATGACCACAATTTCACCTTTTATTTCCTCCCTCCTTTGTTGTTAGATGTTTTTTCTTGTGGGTAAAGGGGTCTAAGATTCAGGCTTTAGTTGTCAACATGCCTTATCTAGGAAGAGAATATATCCCAGATTGGCACAGGCCAGGCACATAATACTTGACCTGAGAATTTTTTCCCTTCCCTTCCTTCCTTTTAGATATATAAGCAAGCACTGGAATATAGGTGAGCCTCACTAGAAATTCAGAGTAAAAAGCTTTAACCCAAAGTTACACTGGGGAAGGCGGTACACCTCCACCCTCTGCTCCTTGGCACTCAACATTAGGAAAAGATATTGCCTTAAGGGTACAAGGCAAACTCCACCTTTCAATTGTGCTTCTGCCTTGCATCTCAAGGAGACAAGAATATAACTTTATACTCCTCTCCCTTTAGATACACCGGGTTTCTTTCACTTGTGATTATAACTGTTGCCGTGTGTCATTTTATGTCCCAAGAAAGAAAAAAACAAAAAACAAAATTAAAAAATTGCAGCCACTTAAATTTTTTTATTCTATGCACACTGGATTTTTTTAGCATGTACAATTAAAATTGACATATGTATACTTGTAAATATGTTTTGGTGATAATATCAAAAGGCCTGATAAATACACAGTTTTACAAACATGGGTTCGCTGAACTTCTTAAAACCTATTAAAATGGAATCTTCGGGTTTATTAAGTATTTCATAAAAGTTTAAAATTCTATCTGTTTACGTAAGTTTTCATTGGAGTCATACAATAAGTTTCATTAAGCTACATATTTTAATGTTAAGATACACAGACTTTAATACAGTTCTTTCCAGGTTGTAAACTATTTGTTTAATAGTTAATGGATAATGTAAAAATCATAGGACATAAAAGTGGGTACCTAAGTGAAATATCTTAAAATCTCTTGATAAAGTTAACTGCTATAAAATTGTCCCCAAAACTATTTTTAATTAAAGTTTTTAAAAGGCTGTTAAATATACCAAATGATGGATGCATTTATCAGTGTCTCCCTCTCTTGATTAGAGATAGAATCGTAACAGACAATAACATTCACACACTAGTTCTTTTTAAGGTTCTTATTTTGTCCAATTTGAGCTAAAGAAAAAAGTTCACCTTTCTGACCCCCCCCCCCAAAAAAAGCTGAGGACAGAACCCAGCACCTTGCACTTTCCACTGAGCTAAATCTCCAGCCCATAAGTCCTCTTAAAATCAAGGTGTTGGTGCTTGCTTTACAGCCTTGTCAATAACTGGGCCACACTCTTAAAAATTCAAATTGTCTTCTTTATTTACTGTAAGATTCACACTTCTTAAAAGTATGGATTTGAAATTGGTAATCACCTGGTGCTATGGGAGAAATAGTCAAGGGTAGCCACTGAACATAAGAATGACAATGACTGTCTAAAGAAGTGGGTCTTAACCTTCCTAATGCTGTGACCTTTCAATACAGTTCTTCATGTTGTGATGACCCCCAACCATAAAATTATTTTTGTTCCTAGTTCATAAGTGTAATTTTGCTAGTGTTATGAATCGTAATATAAACATCTGTGTTTCCCGATGGTCTTAGGCAACCCTTCTGGAAGTATTGTTCCAATACAATTAAAGGGGTTGCCACTCACAGATTGAGAACCACTGATCTAAATGAAAGCTTTTAAGATCTGGTTTTCAAATTCATCTTTATGGACGGTGATCTATGCATTACCTATGTGTGCTATTATTGTCCATTTCATTTACTTGACGCCAAATAGGTTCCAGTATTTCTTTTATAAGTTACAGCTGCTAAATTATCTCAAATGCCTTTCATGACCAGAGTTGAAGTAATGGTAAGGATCAAAAAAAAAAAAAAAAAAAAAAACCAAGATGTTTATGCTAGGGGGTAAAATTGAACAACCCTAGTTGGGACTTTATCTCTGATTTTCCTTTCAGTTTGGTTTATAGCTTTTCCAAAGGGATAACAGCCTCATCTGGATTAGGCTTGCTATTCCAAGCACTCAAAGCATTAATGGATGGATTCTCTCTCCCTCTACTTTCAGCCCTCCCTAATAAACAGGTATGCAGTTAGCTCAAAAGAAATGCCCCAAACCTAACTTATGCTGGTTGCCTTATGAGCCCAAATAAAAGAAAATACTTTTAAAAAAGTTTCTAAGTACCTGTTATAATAGGACTGAAACCTCTAACAAATAGGTTAGTTTGTTGGCACAAGAAACATGTCTGCAGGACTGAGCTGACTGTTAGTGGCCCCATGTCTCAGTACGTACAAGCTTTAAGGAAATAAGGCAGAGGCACCATCTAAATAAACTTTTGGTAAAGGTTAAAGACAGATTAAAATGCTTTCTGGTGAGAAAGGACAGACTGTAATTTTGCCCTACAGTGAAGAAAGGTTTAAAAATGCAAATAAGACAGATTCATTAGTGTGTTGCAGAAAAGTTTGCAGGAAAATGAACATGCTTATAACTAAGTCAATTATAATTAAAGGGTATCAAATATTAACACTACTGGTTCTGTTAAATAAGATTTTAAGTACTGTCTGTTAGTCATGATTTCAAAATAACTAATTTAAAACAGAATTTTTATTTTTTCCATTTGCTAAAAGAGGCATTTAAATTTTTTTTTGTAATAAGTTTGTTGATCATTGAGTTGAATCTTTTTTTTTTTTTAATTTGTTTATTTTTATCTCAATCACAGGTTAGGTACTTTGAATCCCAGGCGTAGCCCCCTCCCCCATTCCCTCGTACCCTCCCACTCCCTCCCTCATCTCCTTCTTCCCCACCCCCTCCAAGTCCACCAACAGGGGAGGACCTCCTTCCCTTCCATCCAACCCCAGCTTATCCTGTCTCCTCAGGGCTGGCTGCAAAGTCCTCCCCTGGGATCTAGCCAGTCTGTCACTCCCCGGCTTGTATGGGGGAGGGTCAAAGAGTCAGCCATCAAGAT
>CM053754.1:29038889-29066013 GCA_028658305.1 Pachyuromys duprasi | reverse complement strand
AGATGAGGGAGGGTTGGGGAAGGTGAGAGGGAGTGAGGGGGGGGGGGCTGCGCATGGGATGCAAAGTACCTAACCTGTGATTGATAACAACAACAACAAAAAAAAGACTTGGAAATCTGGTAACTAAAAATTTAAAAATGACTATAAAAATTTCCCCAAGATAAGAAAACCCAAATAACGTCATCAGTGGAAGGATAAAACATTTGACTCTGCCTGGAGAAAAAAATTATCAGGTACTCCATGCTACACAACTTCAGGAAACAAATGTGTACCTCTCATATCAAACTCCTGGACACAAGAACCTCAGGAATGCTGGGTGGCATTCACCTTCGGGTGCATTAAAAACAAGTGTTCCCTCATTAAAACACCATTTACTGTGTGTATGTGTGCACGCATACTATGGCATGCCTGTGGAGGTCAGGATACAACTTACCACCAGAGTTGGTTCTCTTCTTCCAACATATAGGGTCATGGGGAATAGACTCAGACACCAGGTTTAGCAGCATCCTTACCCTCTGAGCCTTCTTTCAGGCCCCATTGCTTTATCTTAAAGCTTTTTTTTTTTTTAAGTTTAGATTTATTTTATGAGTGTCAGGCTAAGTGTATATATGTGTGCCTCATGTGTGCCTTGTACCCACAGAGGTCAAAACAGAAGCGATCAAGAGTGCATCAGCTTCTCTGAAAGTAGTGTTGTGGGTGACTGTGAGCCATGATGTAGGTGCTCAGAGTGAACACAGGTCTGCTGCAGGAGTAACAAATGCTCTTAACCTCAGAGCCATCACTCTAGCCCCACTTTCTAAGGCTTTAAAATCCTTCTATAAACAGATTTTTAGGAAGTATTTAAAATAGTCAATTTTTGGCTTTTTAGGCTCAAATGATAAAAACAATGCTAATCTGTTTTAATGAAGTAACAGTAAGAATATGTCCTTTTATGAATTACATTTTTGTTTGGACTGCTTCCCCAGACCCCCTATTGCATTTGAACCAAAATTCATGTTTAACACTGCAAGTGAGAGGGAGGACCAGTCCTGAACCGGGATCAGAGAAGCTCTCAGACCTCAGAGATGTTTCCTTGTGCAATGGATGGCAGTCAGCTCATAACCTCACAACTAGCCCAAGTGAAGAGAATGACTGCAGAGCGCTCCAACACAAACAGGACCTCTGCATCACACACCCTCCCCAAGGCCCAGAGACCATCAGATGGAGGTGGAAAGACTGTAAGCGCCAGAGATAGGGGAGGATAGGAGCAAAACAGTATCTTCTGGAAATCACAGGCCTGCTGCAATCATGAACTCACAGCTCCTCTAGCTGCCTGCAAAAGAGCAAACTAGTCGCCATTCTAGCTGAGATGCTATGGACAGTTGATTTAATTTGTGTGCATGTGGTGGGGGGCAGTTTTCTTTAAGTGTGTGGCTCCTAACATATTACCTATAATTAGTGAATAATCCCACATCCAGAAGTATATGGTCAGTACAAATTAGTCAATGGGTTATTAAATTAATAACAACAACAAAGAATAAAGAAAAAAAGGACAGAAAGTTAAGGGTAACAGGAAGGGTTTGGGTTGAACTGGGAGGAGGAGGTAAGGGAATGTTGGGGTAAATGTGGCCAAACTGTATCAAGTTCTTAAAGAATAAAAACATTTATTAAAAAAGATGTAAGTATTCTCATACATAACATAAATGTAAACACATGCATGGATTTGGTTACTCTTCAAATGACTGCTACAGAGTTGACAGGATGTGATAGCTTTGAACGATTGTTATGACTTTACATTATTTTGTAATTCAGCTCTCATTAAAACTCCAATATATATATATATGAAGTCATGTCAGCAAAATGCCAAGCTAATCCCATAGCTTGTAGGCCCATGCCGCCTGACCTGTCTTTTCCTAGAACTACAGTGAGTAATTTTACTTCTAAAACACAGTACGGAGCTATGGTGGACATGTCTATAGTGACAGCCTGGTGGAGCTATCTGCTAGCTGTTGAGGAATGCAGAGTAATGTCAATTTCTTGGAAAAGTTAAGGGCAGAGATGCTAACTGACTAGTGAAATAAATGTGCAGAGATGCCAAGGGGCAGTAAGCACCCACAGGCACAGTGACCAGTGACGTTCTGGCTAAAGAAAATTAAGAAATCATACCAAATTTGTGATTTTATTTATTTATTTTTTCCTTTTTCAGTCAGGGTCTCATTATGTAGCTCTAGCTGTCCTCAAACTCACTATGTTAGAACAGGCTGGGCTTGAACTCAAAGAGACTCACTTGCCTCTGCTTCCTGAATGCTGGGATTAAAAGCATGCACCACAATGCCTAGCAAACATGACTATTTTTTTTCAATTTCTGTAACTTTTGAAAAAGCCAGAGTCTCCAGTCCAGGCTGGCCTCAAACTTCCCATATAGTTGAGGATGATCTTGAATTTCAAAGCTTCCTGTTTCTAGCTCCCACAGGCTGGAATAACAAGTAAATGTCACCATGCCTGGTTTATGTGATGCTGGTGACCAAGCTCAGGACCTCAAGCACACAAGTAAGCACTTTACCTAAAGGGGTATTCTTCCCAACGTGTTCTAGTACCTTCTGAATTCAAGACCACTGACTGCAGAACCTTTGGTGGCTTCTATTAAAGAAGTGGCTTACTTCTGGTTTCTACCCAACATGTAAAGATCTCAAAGGTGTCATGGAAGATCTCACAGAAAGACTGAATACCTGAAAACTCCCACTGCTTTTCAGTCCCATCAAACAACTGAGACCACAGGGCAAACAAGCACACTGACAACTGGAGATGCCAGAGAGATCATAGCTTACAGAGAACTGACGCTGGATCCAATCAGGGGTCAGAAAATGTAAATGACAACTGGCTGGTTACTGAAGAATGAACATTGACTAGCTTAAAAGATAAAACCTTAGGGAAGCAGCTCTAAGGAGCCAGCACACTTTCACTTTACCTCCAAAACCAAAAATAAAACGAAGCAAACAAACAAAGATATGGAAACTAGACACTAAAAGATATTCATGCCTTAAATGTTTAACGCCTTCAGCAAAGAGTAAATACAGCTTAATTCCTAATCCTACAAATTCAATATATCTCAATCTCAACAATAACAAAATTGTAGGCATATTCAAAGGCAAGAGTGTGAACAAACAAAACAGAACCAGATCCAGATATAGCAGATATTCTGAAATTGTCAAAATATGAATTAAAAAGAATAAATATGCTGGGAGCTGAAGAGATAGGTCAGCAGTTAAGAGCACTGGCTGCTCTCCCAGAAGTCCTGAGGTCAAGCCCCAGCAACCACACAGTGGCTCACAAGCATCTCTACTGGGATCTGATGCCCTCTTCTGTCATGCAGGCATACATACAGATAGAGCACTCATATGTATAAATAAGTAAATCTTTTAAAGAGTTTAAAAAGTGAACATGATTAAGGTTCTAAATGAACAAATGGATAACATGCAAGAACAGATGACTAACATGTTAGATCAGCGATCCTCTTGTTGCTTCTCTCTGCCAGAAATCAGAGCAGGCCTATGAGCCTGTGGGTTAGGACGAAGAGCTAAGAGGCTCTGGCTATGACTGTCAGGACAGCCTCCCTTTCTAGGATTCTAAAGGAATATTCTCCTTTAAAGTCCCATCCCCATCCTAGAAGTAGGATGCTCTATGTCCTCTGATGTCGTCCTGTTTCAAGGCCCAATCATATCCCCTTTCACTTACTCTCAGCCAATACAATGGTAGTGAGGCTCTCTCTAATGGTAGTGAGCTCATTCTGAAGGGTGATCTCATGCCAGCTCTTTGTCATACACCTGCCTCTGTTTAAGTTATAACCATAAGTAGATGAATGCTCAAATAATAAATGAGAATATGTAAGGAATTACAATAAAACAGCTGGGTAGAAAACAGGATAAAGAGGGTGAGAGGTTGTTTTTAGCCCAATGGGAGATTTGTCTGGTTCTGTGATGCTAATAGGATGACTGCAATATGGATAAAACAAGCAAGAAATTGAACAACTGGTAAACTCTTCAGGAGGTATTTCATACAATCAGAAATAAATTCTAAAAGATGAGCAATAATGAACTAAAGCAATAACTAACTTTAAAATTTTGTTTTAATCGGGTAACACGGCTATCTCCAAAAGTAAGTTATGGTAGCTCATATCTTGAATCCTGGCCTTATAAAGGACATGCATCTGATACGAATGCCATTTCTTAAATGGCATTTCTAACATTTTCAGCTACTCTGATAGTGCAAACTAATGCCTTGCCTTAACACTGAACAGTCTACAAAAGCTAATTAACTGGTTAACCTTCAATGATTTAGAGAGGCTGGAATATTATAGGTCCAAAGTCTCCTTACAAGTTACCTTGCTTATCCTCAGCCTCTCAATTGCCTTTCCTTGCCTACCAATGTGTCTAAAATCTTTTTTATTACCAGGTGAAACCTTTTAGAATATATTGGCAGACCACTGATTTCCACCAACCAAAGGGCCTTAAGAATGGCATCAAATAGCACCCAAGGCCTGTAACAGATACTTCCCCACTCTACTGAAACCTGCCATCCCTATTACCATTTCTACCAATTTATGTGAACAGTGTCTTGATTTAAAATTTTATTACTATATAATTTCATGAGACATTTACATTAGAACATGGTATTTGGGAAAACCTGAATTGGGCCACAGTCACTCATATTAAGCTCCAGAATAAACCATTTCTTATCCCCTTTGAAGTGAACAACATGGTTGTTTTTTGTGTTTGTTTTGCATTAATAAGTGTTATATCATTTTTAAGTTACATAAATTTAATTTCAGTTTAATATCTCAAACTGGGCAAGAAAAACCAGTAACAAGTTACTGAAGTGTATCTCTTTACTTGCTTGTTCAGTTAATAAATGTGTACTAAAGACATTCTTCTGTAGTGAAAATTCTGAAATTTTGGTTTCTTAAAAAAAATTAAGAGTATGTTTTTTTCCTTTTTTAAACATTTTTATTTTATATTAATCACAGGTTATGTACTTTGTATCCCAGCCGTAGCCCCCTCCCGCATTCCCTCCCTATCCCCCCCATCCCTCTCTCATCTCCTTCCTGCCCCTTTCCAAGTACACAGATAGGGGAGGACCTCCTCCCCTTCCATCTAACTCTAGTTTATCAGGTCTCTTCAGGACTGGCTGCAATGTCCTCTTCTGTGGCCTAGTAAGGCTGCTCCTCCCTCGGGGTGGGGGTGGGGTGTCGAAGAGCCAGCCATTGAGTTCATGACAGAAATAGCCCCTGTTCCCCTTACTAGGGTACCCACTTGGATATGTTTGTTTTAATCCCAGATGTGGCAGCTTACTCTGATTTGCCTTGTGCTCTAGCAGATAGTTTCTTCTATTGTGTGACATTTGGAATTCGGGAACTTTTCAGAGGGTATGTAAATGCTAGGGCCCAGAGAGGTGAGGTGGGTTTTTGGTTGCTGTTGGTCACAGTTTAAGCAGTCCTGTGCAGAGAAGAAACTAGCTATCCTGACATTGAAGATCAAACTAGCCCCAAGGAGTTCCATGCCCCTAATTAGCAGGAAGTAGTCTAAAGACTTTTCCCCCGCCCCCATCTTTGTGACCTCTGACTTTATTCAGGGCTCTCTTTCCTTTCTATCCATGTTTCTCTCTTGTGTTAGTGGCTTAAAATGGTGAAAGAAAAAGGGCGGAGAAGGGTAGAAAAAAAAGAACCTACAAAATAGAAATGCTAGCTACATTCTTCACTCTAGGTAAGAGTCTACAGACAATAGGCGCCATGGTGACACAGGCCTTTAATCCCAGCACTTGGAAGGCAGAGGCAGGTGTATCTGTGTGAGTTAGAGGCCAACCTGGTCTTTAGTGTACATTCCAGAAAACCTGGCTCGACACCTCCCCCCCCCCCCCCAAAAAAAGAAAACAAATGAAGAAAGAAGAAAGGAGGAGGAGGAAAGGAGATGGAGGAGGAGAAACAGGAAGGGAGGAGGAGAAACAGGAAGAGAAGAGAGGGCATAATGTATTCAAAGAGATAAACTTGAAACATAAGGCAAGAGTGAGGTTGCTGCTGGGAAAGAAAGCATTATATGGAGACATCTGGCACAAATGAGTGAATCCTAAGATTATATGGCATATACTATTCCAAGGGAGAACAAATTCCCAGAGGCAGAAACAGCAATACAATGCCCCTGGTATATGTGTGGAGGGGTAATACTCAAGTGGCACAATCCAAAGCCAGATCTTGTGGGGGTTTGAAACAATGGAAGCACTTAATCAGAGGGAAAGGGAAGAGCTTAAGGAAGTTTTGAGCAGACCTACAATGACTAACACATTAAGGGTGTTGGCAAGGAGACTCTTCAGCCAGCTATTCCAATGTAGAAATGATGTGTATGAAAGTGGTAGGTCTGGATAGCACAGCTACTTCAAAACATAAAAGTGGCTCTCATTACCCAGCAGTAACTGAAGCAGTATTTGTTTACTGAAATGGCTGTATACTGGAAACAAATGGGGAAATAAAATACAGCACTGACGATGAATTTTGAGCACTATATTAATTTCTAAGTGTAGTTGCTTCATTTTTCTGTTTTCTGGAGAGAACTTGCAGAGAGAAGAAAACTTGAGTCATAAGTACTCATGACTTTGAAAACCACAGGACAACAACAAAGTGAACAACCTGACCCCACAACATGTATTTAGAAGGGACAGATGGGTAGATTACCACATTTTTAATCCCAGCACTTTCAATCCAGTTCCATGCCAACCACAGTGTGCTACACAGTGAGAGCCCAGCTCTCAATATACACAGACAGACATGCATCATAAAAACAAAAGTAGAAACTAGGCACTAGCCTGGCAAAGGATGAAGAATGAGTGGTATCCCATAAGTTAATTTAAGCATTTCAAAACTCAGTAAGTGGTCACTGATGATGGGTTAGTTAACAAGTATACTGTCCACCGACGATTGGTAGCTACTGGAAAGCTTTTTTTTTTTTTTTCTTTTTGGTGAAGCACAAGTATGGCCAAAAGTTTGAGTACTACATTTAGGGGCAAATACAGTGTTCTCTCCACAGAGCGATTAACTGAATGGAGGGCTAAAGAAAAGATGTGGCTGGTCTGAGAAGACCAGCAAAGCGGCTGAAACGTGCGAACATGAACTGGGGAACATTTTAGGGGACATTCAAGGATCCACTTGTAAGTTCTACTCCACACGAGTCCATATATCCCTGGGCGTTTTTCATGGCTTAGCAGAATGTAGTAAGCAGTTAAGAGTCTTAAGGCAAGCTGGAAGGAGATGAAAAAAAAAAATCCTCTGCTAGCGAACGTATTAAAATTAGCTTGGCTGCTCAGAGACCAAGGCGCTCGAGCACAGCGAGAAGGCTTGGAAGTTGAAAAGACCAAATGAAAGACTACAAGCAAAAGCGCTTGGACTAGGAGGCAGAGTGGCCCTCAAAATGCCCTGGCTCGTAAGTCCAGCACTGTAGCGGGTTTCGATAAAGACCGAACTAGCCAAATGATCCGAAGCCGCCTGGAGACTGCGCGGGATGGAATGCGTTGGCAATCCCTTTCCAAACCCAGGCGCTGGCTGCCGCAGGGATCTAGCTGAAAGGACCTAGTGCGGAACTTACGTGGCGAAGTTAGCCTGCTTGCGGGTGCTCGACGGAGAGCCGTACATGGTGGCGACCCGCAGACTAGGGCCCAGCGCCCCTTCCCCAGCGGCTCTGCGGTCCCCGAACCCCAACTGCCCGCGCCAGCGGCTCGGGAATGTTTGCCGGGCGTCATGACGACCGCGGAGCCTGGCTCAAGAAGCGGCCGCGCGGTTGGCTGGCCGCTCGAGGTTGAGGAGGAGGGCGGAGGCGGAGGGGAGGGCAGAGGGTTGGTGGAGCTGGAGGAAGCTCGGGCGACGACTCGGAGGAGGCGGGCGGCCCAGGCCCCAGGCCCCTCCCAGGCTGCGAGTCTCCCGGCTGCAGGCGGATGGATGGGGCGTCTCCAGGCGGCGGCGGCAGCAGCGGAGGCGGCGGCAGCGGCGGCGCCTGTAAGTGCAGCCTCCACAAACCATCTTCCCCATCCTTCCATCGCGAACAAGGGCTCCGGAGGCGCCGGCAGTCCTCTTTCCCCTCTTCCCCTCCCCCACGGCAGAGCGCCGCCCGGAAGACTCTCAACTTCCGGGGCGGGGCTAGCGGGATGTGTGTGGGGCGGGCTGAGGGCTCCTCTGGCGCGCATGCGCAGCTTCCGCCCCGCCCCTGCCCGGTCTTTCGGCCTTCGCCGCCGCGGCGCAAATCTTCGCTGCTGCCGCGGCGCAAATCTTCGCTGCTTCCGCGACGCGTCCGGACTACGCTGCCGAGTTCGCCGGGCGGGCAGGCCAGCTTCCGCCCTTTTCGGTCTTCCCTCGCTCCAAGGCAGGGGTGTGGCTTCCTGGCCACTCCCCCGTGGCTCCGTCTCTGTGCCCCTGATTTTCCCAGCTGTCCCAGCCAGTCGAGGTTGGCTCTCTGGCAAGAGCATCCCCCCTGAGGTGGTGGGCTCAACCTGGGTCAACCTGCCATTGTCAGAGGGAGCTAGAGGGGCGAGAGACAGCATTGCAGAGAATCAGCCGTTCCCGGTGCCTGTCCCCCCGCGAGTGGCCTTATTCCTTTAGCTTGTAATGTAGCTCCTGGCCTGTTGCCCATCTCTGGTCCTTGCATGCTGTGTGACCTTGGGCGAGTCAGCTTCCCCCCCCCCCCCACGCCCCCGCTCTTTAGTTTTTTCTTTTCTATAAAACCTCCTCAATCTTTGTTAATTTTGCAGAAGACCTTAGGCAGTTTTAAGACCAGCTAGGTTTCTGAGGCCGCTTAACTGAAAAAACTCGGAATTGACTAGACCTTTCTTAAATCATGGGTGAACTATTGAAAATTAATTATTGGGCTCCTTTTAATCTTTAGCATTGCTTACAAATTGCAGGTCTTTTTGCTGAGATTGCCACGGGGCGGTTGACCTGGTTCTCAGACATCCTTTTGAAAATGTGAGACTGGTTGAGCTTGTGGTAATACTGTTTCTGTCTTGTCGCTACTGAGGCTTTCTTTCCTTTAATCTAGATGGTGTGGTGGCTCGATTCTCCCAGTGCCTGGCTGAGTTTCGGACGTGGTTAAGAACCAACTGGTTGAGGTTCAATGCAGACAAGACGGATGTGATGCTGGTAGGCAGGGGCACACTGGAGACTAAGGGAGGGCAACAGCAAACTCCCTCATGTAATAGAAACATCATGGTTACTGTCTGTCCTCGTGTTGTAGCAGTGCTAATGGCCAACCCTTTCAAGACTTTGGGTGAGATAAAAATAATATCAGCAACGTTAAGAATTATAACAAGTTTGCAACATACTGATAAAATGAGGCCACTGGACAAAATTGTATGGAAAAATTATGAAAGGAGTCCAAACTGTTCTTTGAAGAGCTTAATTTCTCTGTGTTTTTTAGGATGGCATTAGTAAAAGAACTAACGAAAAGATAATTTTTGTTGCATAGTTGTGGAGCCTCCAAATGTAATGTGCTGTGCTTCACAACCTGCATTCTGCCCACTAAAGTCAAGATAAATTCAGTCTGTCTCAGTTGTCACCGAAAAAAATTTAGATTGTATTTTGTCTTCACCAAAACAGTGTAGGTTGTTTCTAAATAAAAGTTGTAGGAAATAGTTCAGAAAATAGTTTCCAAAGGGGACTCCTGGACTTAGAATTGTTACATGTATTTTGTTGGTGTACTTCGAGGGGTATCTTTTTGAGTTGCGTAAACAGATATGCCTATATAGCAGATATATTACTAGATTTTGAATCAAGTGTTGATGCTAAATAAAAGGTTATACTAATCTTAGGTAAATATAAGTTGTCAGTGTAGTTTGTGTTGATTGGAGTACTGATTGAGGTGTGATTGTAATCCTAAATTTATTTGTAGCAACTGAATATCTCTGGAGAGTGTGTGCATGTTGGTGAGTGCATGCATGCTTGTACACCATGCACGCACACTCATACATATGCCCCTTATAGCTACTATACGTTGTTTACTAACTTTTTTATAGTATTGGCATTTGAACCCAGGGCCTCACATGCTAGGCAAGTATTTTACCACTGAGCTATACCCCCAGCCCTTATTTTATATTTTCATGAAGAATTCAGTTATTGGCATAAATATATATTACCAGAGAGAATAGTTGTGAGTAGCTGAATGTGGTAAAAATTAATGTAACTTTTTCTCAAAATAAGGAGGCTTTGTTAAAGTTTATTTAGGCCTTATATGGTGTTTTCCTTTGTTTTGCTATAGAAACCAAAAACAATGCATAAAAGTTGATATTAGTCACTTTTTTTTTTGAGTTTAACTTAAATGTTTTAATATAGAATTCTAACAATTAACCACATTGGATGTCACATTAATAAATCCTAATGGTTTCGATCATGTTATTGGTGGATTTTCTTGTGTATTTTGTTCTACCTTGTTCTGCTTTCAGATACATGTTTTTTTTTTTTTGTTAGCCCAGGTATACATTTTGACTGTTGGCATCTGAGCACAAAGAAGTCTTGTGAATACTCAGAGTGCTAAAGAACTAGGGGTGATGGGTGAAGACAGTGTAGACATAGCTTCTGGCTTTCCTGACAGGGAAGAATGAGCCAAGCATTTGAACTGTTTTTGAAAAGAGCAGCCTCTTCTGGAGGTCCAGTGAGTCTCTGGAAGTCTGTAAACACAGACAGAAAAGCTTGGAACTTCATGACAGATTCAACCTTACTGAAGACTGCAAGGCCCTACATAACAAAGATAGGGGTAGTGAAATCTTACACATCTGATAGGAAGGGGGTAAGGAAGGGTTTTCAGAAAGGATTTCCAGAAAGGGTTTCCTAAGGGTGGTTTCTGAGACTCTGAACAATTGCATTTTGAGCAGAACGAAATGCAAGTATACTGAATTCAGTTGTAACGTGTTATGTATGAGCTACAGTGTTAGAGGCCTTTTCTCATCTCTAGGATGTCTAGAAAGCACCACAGTACAGTTAATTTTTCTAAGAGGAAACGTGGAGATTGAATTTTCTCCCACAAAGGGTAGTCGCCATTTAAAGGTAATAATATTGATTGGCAATGTTGGGCAACTTAAAGGCATTTAACACTAAGCTCCCATTCAGACTGTTGCAGACTTAATTTTCTGACTTTGAGGGCTCAGCCAGTAGCTTAAGGAACCTGAGTTTGCTCTTTACCACAGTTGGGATTTTTGTTGATGTTTTAAACTGAAGAAGCAAAGACTCAATAGACTAAAACAAGTTTTACCTTCATATTAAATTTCAACAATACTCCCGTGTTCCCTTTAGTGGCCAACTAAAATCCATGTATATGAGCGTTTCATTTTCCTCCTTCATCCCCACAGTCCAGCTGCCTCTAAGCCCTTTATTTACCTGTGCCCCTCTGACCCACGCATGTTCATTGTTCTTTGCCTTCAGCTTTTTTCATCCAGTGAGAATTATTTGGATAGGAACTGACATTTTTTTTTTAAAGTTCAAAGTAGTGCCTTAATTTAATAAAACTATAGCTATGTTAAAATATTTATTTTCCTCCAGGAATTTGTATGTGTGGGGGGAAGCTTATATAATCTTTTAAAATAAAGTGAAAATACTATACAGTGCAGTTAATAGTAAGAATTGTTTATAGATTTGGGAACCTTAAAGTTTTCCTTTCTCTTCTTTCCCTTGCTTTTCTTTCAGTAGAAAATGTGCATCAGATGTTTATGTTTAATTGGTTTACAGACTGTCTCTGGATTCTTTTCCTGTCAAATTACAAGGTAATGTCCCTTCACTTGGCAGCTACTTCATTTACCTGTAAATGCAGTTTATTCATGCACAAATTGTTATCGGGCTTAAGACTTTCAGGTTCATGTTCAGTGTTTAGAAATGGGAAAAGGCTTAATGGAATCTAGAATTTTTAAGGAAATAGAAGTAATTTAAGAAATTAGCATTCCCCCATATTGCATTATGAGTATGAAGTTTAAGAAAGTTATGTGTGTACACATTTGTACAATGTATTTTTAATAATGGTATATTACTTAGAGGTAATGAGTATCATTTAACCGATTGATTCTGGTAGGAAAAAAGCTTGTCTTTTGGAAAAAAACCTTACTCCTTATTTTAATGCCTGCCTAAATTCTTTACTTTTAGGAAATTGGAAAAAGTCATTGACCCTTGCCATTATTGGCATGGATTTCAAGGCCAGGTAGCAACTCTAGGCCAGTGCATTAAAACAAACTTTTCTAGCTGCAGGTATTGTAGGCGTTGCAAATAAGTAGGTTCTGTGTCTGCGCAGTCAAGTACACATCCATCGAAGAGCAGCTTTTCATTACTTTTCATTTGAAACTTTTGTGTAGTTGTGCAAAAATTCATCCGTTGCAGAGCTGTGTTGCTACTGGCATCACAAAAAGTGAGGAATGTAACATTCCGTGCTCTTCATCTTTGCACCTTGCCTGTTGGGGAATTGGGGTTTTCTTGCCGGGAATCACCAGGGGAAGTATTTGTCAGAGCACGCTCCGTGTCGCCGTTGCGTCGGGACAACATCAGTTTTCTAGCAAAAGCACATCAGAAGTGGCCGACGCGTAGAATAGGTATTTTCCGCCTGCAGCGTGAGTACCCGGCGGGGCCCCCTGTGGCCCTCGCGCGCGCTGCCCGAAGTGCCTAAGAGGCTGCACTTCTGCCCGCCCGGCCCGCCCCTTGCGCGCTCCCCGGGGACGGCGGCCTCGGGGCCGCGCGCACCCGGCACCGCGCGTGCCCGCTAGCCTCTCCCCTCCCTCCCGTCCCGTCAAGCGGGGCGCCGCGAGGGGGCGGAGCGGGGTGTGGTGGCGCGCTCGGGCGGCTCCTGCGCGTTCCCGCCGAGGCGGCGGCGGAGACGGCGGCGGGAGCCCCGCGGCCCAGGCGCACATCCGGGTTCTGGCCGCGACCCGCCGCGGCGATGTGACCCGGTGGCGCGGCCAACATGGCGGAGGTAAGAACGAGCGCCCCTCCCCGGCGGGGCCTGGACGGAGGGCTGCGGGCGGGCTGCGCGGGCCTGCCCGGGCCGGGCCTGCGGCGCCGCTGCCCACCTGTTGTCCGGCCCGGCCGCTCGGCTGGGCTCCACGAAACTTAGTTGGGTGCAGAGGCGCCGTCGGACTTTAGGCAGTTGGGAGGCGGCGGCTGTGTGAGGAGCACAGGCGAGGGCGCCCGTCCGGAAGCCGCCCGTGGCGCAACTTCGCCGGCCGGCCCGCGCGGCCCGCGGACTCCTCACTATCTGCTCCCGCGAACTTTCCTCCTGCCCGAGCCCAGACGTCGATGCTCCCATCGGCCCGCGCTACCCCGCGCCTTGCGGCTGCTGACCTGCCGGCGAGGTGCGGAGACAGCAGGCTGGCCCGTCTTTGATTAATTTAGTGATTTTCTTGATAGTGGATAGGCGAGTAGAAGAAATTAACCCAGTAGGCCCTATCCAGCTTCAAGCTGGGGACTCTTACCCAAGCAGAATCTCTCAAGTTTCTTTTCCACCCTCTACCTCCTGAACTGACTTGGTTTTTTTCTTGAAAAGAAAAAAAAAAACTTTCAAATCAAAACTGCCTATTATTAATTTCCCCTTTATGTTTCTTTTCTTGGAGGAAGCTTTTCTTGTTTCTCTTGTCCCTGTGCTGTAGGATAGAATCCCAGGGTCTTATGCAAGGCAGATAAGCAAGCATCTACCACTGAGCCACATCCCTCCCCAGCTTTCGCTCCATTTCTTAGTAAACAAGTTCTCTTGTTTAGCGCTCAGATGGGCAGGCAAACAAGTTGCAGTAATTAGATCTTAGAATGTGCTATAGGAAATTTTATCGTTGTGTCTGAAGTCTTTTAAACATCAGTTCGGTGGTTTGGCTTTGTTTAATTTTTATCCATGAAATTTGTTATTCCTCCGGGTTCATATTGTTATATTTGGACTTTTTTGGATCTCTGTTGAGGCAAGCCGTATAAATACTTGATTGATAAGCGTTAAGATTGCCAAACGTTTTCATATTTTTCTGTCAAAGGCACTCAAAAATAGATTGAGGAAGTAGATGATTTTATTTACCACTTAGCTCTCAGTTTTTAACTTATTCGTTTGCTAAATGAAGTAGATGCTGGCTACTTGTGTTTATACGTAATAACCTTAAGACCTTTGAGTACTGAAACTAAGATGGTGATGCAGCCCTTCATGTACCAATCAGGCTTCCTGGAGTAGCTTTTAGTCTATTAACTTGCGTTTCTGTTATAGAATGGCCTTTGTATTTATGTCATTTATTTGTTTGTATTTGGCTGTTAGAGAAAGAGAGATTTTATGGTAGCGGGATGCTTGCTTCCAGAATTAAAACTTAATGTTACTGGCTTCCAGCTAAGATGCATAGGTCTGTTTCATTTCTTTACCTTTTCTTCCTTAAAGAATTGCAGAACAGGAGTTCAGTGAACACATTACTTTTATTTCACTTGAACGTGTCTGGGTTTGATCCCCTAGCCTAAGGCTTTTCCTGGACTTCATTTCTGTTGAGGTCTGGCTCCTGCCCTACAAGAGGAAGTAGAGTCTAAAGTAGGATTTTCAGGCATCTTATCAGGTAACCTTCACCGGACTTGTATTTGCTGAAAACCCACTAGATACACGCAGTAGGGTGTTGAGCTGCTGTACTGTACTGTGGCCTCTGTTTGTCCTGTGTAGTCATACATCACAGTAAGTTATTGATGAGAAAATACTGACACTTAAAGAAACCTTCCTAAAAGGTTGGCTGCTAGCATGCGTTTTTGCTTGTTTTATAAGTTAAAGGGGGTTGCATTTCTGTGGAAAGGGGAGAAGTGTGCGGATACTGGCTATTTCTTCTTGGTTCCTGGTGTAAGTCACTCTTCTTAGCTAATTCAGGAGGGATAAAATGTTTATGGTTTGCAGGAACACCTTGGGTCAGTTTTCAGAACTTGACTTTTGGTTTCATTGCATTTATTTAATAACTGGAATATGTTTTATATTCTTCAATTGCCTTTAGGTTGTTCGTTGCTTTGGCTGTGTAGACTAGAACCCAAGAGTCTGGTGAATTTAGAGAGTTAAAGAACTTTTATGTGTCAACAAAAATATCTTAAAGTAGGAGAAGAGAGGAACATTTATGATTTTCCTTGTGTCAATTCTTTAATAATTGAGTTTTTTTTTAAGAACAGAAATTTTGAAAAAATGTGGAAAGATGATTGGTTAAAAATGTTTTTACTTACCGCTATATAATCTGTTCATAGGGTTGTTCTTTATGATGTAGATAGTAAAAAGCAGTTCGCATTCTGAACAACTGTGCTTTTGATTAAGCAAATCTGAGGGTCGTATGCATTTATTTGGGAAATGTAGAGAGACTTGAAGCTTATTGAAGAAGCACAGCTCCAGAAAAAAATTTTTAAGTATTTTGCTTGTAGACTTACGCTGTTCTCTTCTATTTCAGAGAATGATCTTGACCTTGTTTTTCTAGGGGAAAAAAAAAAAGCTTGATTTGTAACTATAAATGGTATGAAATATGATTGGAGTATCATTTCTTTTTTTATACTGCTCTGGTCATCTTTGTGAGTTTATAGTAGGAGGTATATTTAGTGGTTATTCAATTGTGGTAACATTAAAATGTACTTAATATGCACAGAGCATTATATATTGCTCTCCTTTTTAGTTCTTTTTGGTAATATTTCTCAGTGCTTATTATCCCTTAAGGTTACTTACGGTAGAATTACTAAAGGAGGTTCTCTTAGTTATACTGAAAGGGAAGAAATTACAGAGTAGTCACAGTCTTACAAAGTCAGTGAAGAGAAAAAAATAGGGAAGGAATAGTTGATCCTTAGGGCTTTTTAAGGAATATGGTGCCAGGAACCTTTGGAACAAAGAATTTTGTCATTGATTTCAGAGTATGTTAACATATAGGGATTTTTAATGAAAAAAAAAAAAAAGAGCCACAGTACAATTTAATACCCATTTTTTTCACCTGAAGCTTACTTCTGTAACAAACAAGACATTTAAATGGACTTGCTTAATGTAGTAAAGTAAATATTTTAGGTAATGGTACATTTACTTAATATCACATCTATCCATCCATTTCTCTTAAAAAAACATTTCCTCCTTAGCATTATTTTAGTTTACTTGGATTTTGGTTTGTGTTGTTTTTAAGGAAATTAGATTGTGTTCTGTTTCTCTTTAGTATTAGTTTCCCCTCTTTCAGAGCAGTGGGTTTAAGCTACAAGCAATTCTCTATAGTGGTGACGAGTTTTATTTTCTTTGCTTATTATCTGTTCCTAAAAGCTGTCCAGATAGCCGGGATTCCTGTGCTGCATGACTCTTGAAATACTTAAGATTCAACACACTCAGTAATCTAGGTGGGAGAAATAAAAGCAGCGAGTTAATTTAAGATAATGTTAGTGAAACTAACTTTCCATATGATTTAGATGCAAACACTGCCAATGAAGCATAACTATGTCTTTATGGAAATAAACAGCTATATGAAAATTTCTTGCTTGATGTTCAGATCATGTATCATATGGTTTCAAGAGATTAGCAAATGGCCTCAGAATTCATCGCAGTGACTAAACTGTTGATTGGGCTTTTCTATGTAACTTTTAAAAGTGTGTGTGTTTCTAAAACAGTACCATACAATAGCTTTATGCCATCAAAAATTGTCTTTTCCTGTAGTCATATATTTAAAAAATCAAGTCAGAAAACAATATTAAACGTACCCACCCTTTACCTGCATTTTGAGTAATGCATAATGAAAGCAAACCTAGGTTTCAAAGGAACTTAAATAAGTTCAAGACTTTTTACCATAGAGAAAATGAAACTGATTGGTGTTTATGCATTTTGTCCTACACAACACAAATTAGACCGTGTAGCAGTCACCTCCCAAACCCAGGCTTCTGGGTTCCTGGTGCTTATCGTCCATAACGCCATACTGCTGCTGTAGTCTCTTCCTGATTCCAACTTCAGGTTGTCTGGAGAGTAATGGCATTCCTGAGAGTAAAGACACGTTTAAATTGACACACATCTCTGCGGAGGGGAGTGGTGTGGTAAGCCTTTACACGGTGTCTCTGCACTGAGCATTCTAGAACAGAGCTCCCTAACTCCCTCAGCCTATTACATACTCTGTCCTTCATGAATCTGATTTCTCTAACACCTTCCTAAGAAAGTGATGGCAACACTAAAGAAATGGTGATAGAATTGTTTTGGGGGGAAAGTCACTAAGATTTTTCTTTTGCATTGAGGATACAGTGAATCTTTTGACATTAATTTTTATAAGAATAGTAATATTCTACTTAGTCTTTTTGTTACAGTTGTTCTTTGACTCTCTCACACACTAGGGTTTTCTGTTTTAGAGAAGTGCAAAAAAGACTTGAACACAGTTGAAGCATTGAGATTAGAACAAAAATCATGTAACTGGAATGGGGAGTTGTAGTGGAGCAGTATAGCAGAGCGTCTGCTTTTATTTTAGCCTGTTTTTATCTTTTAATGTCTTCTACCTAGTTGTAATGTTTTCTATCCCATGTAAATGTGTATTCACAAAGAAGACTGTAACTTCTTGAAATTAATAATTACTAAATAGTAAAAGTACTAGGTTTTAAAAAAAAGATTTTAAGACTTATAATTCTGTAAGATAATCCTCATTAAAACAATAAGTAATGCATGAAAACAATTAAAAATTCCAGACTATAAAATAGAAAAGCCCTCTGCTTCCTGACTCATTCCATGGATATAGCTGTTGTTACTGATTTAATTAAACTCCCAATATATTTTTTTAAAGTATTTTCTCTTTTAGTCCAAACACAGAATCTGTCTCATATTACAGACTCATGGTGTTCTGTGACTTGGAAGAACCATATATCATTTCTAAACTATACCATTTCTAAAGATGTAAATAATGAATTTTAAAATTTTACTCAACTCTTCCCTCAGAACAAGCTATGGTAATAACATACACACACACAAATATATCTTGATGCACACATATTGGTATAATGGTAGGCTATATTGATGCTAGTAAAAGATCTCCTGAGTGGTTACAGTCATTCATAATTTTTTAGCAATAGTGTGTGAGTGTATTTTAAAGACATTTTAATTCTGTATTTTGCTTATGTTCATAAAATATTTTTTAAAATGGTAAATGATTTGGCCTGTGTTGGAAGAAATTGTTAAATCTTTAACAATTTAAGTTACATTCCTAAAGAAACATAACTTTTCGGCAAGATAAATACCAGTTTTTATATTTTAAGCATGCTTTGAGCTGGTAAAAAGATTTTAGAAATAGAAAATAGTGAGGAAAGAAATGGGGGACAGAGAGGATTGACTGTCTTAGAGGTGTGCAGCATAGGGCGATCCTGAGTGATGGACCTCCTCAGCTCTGCCTTTGTCACCACTGTGGAACGTTCGTCTTTTCAGTGCGTAGCCTGAGTTTACTGTTGTGTGGAACGAGTGGACAGAATAGGTACTGATGATGCCATGTTTATGATTAAAATAAAGCCATTCCATTTGAGAATGTGTAGCAGTATGAATGTAAGTTCTGCTGTTCTCTTTAATGTCTATAAAAATGCTGTCATTCAACGTTGAAACTCATATATTGTGATATTAAGCTCAGTTTCATCTCGAAATAAAAGTTCATTCGAATAAGTCTTGCATACACTAAGAACTTTTAAAATGCTTGTTTTCAGCAAGTATTCTTTGATTTAACTTGATGCAGTTAAGTTATAACAAACTAATCTCATCCTTCCCTCTTAAACTGATAAAATTTAATTGTGACATAAAGTACTAAAATATATAGACACTTAGTGTGTCCTGTCCCTCTCCAGCTTGTGAGTGCTTCCTTCCATCAAGTCTAGGATGTCTGACAATATTAGCTCTCTTTGAATATTAACAGATGTCTTCACTGGAGTACCCCGTGTTCCGCAATAGTGCCAGGCCTCTAAACATAGGCCTTTTAAGAAATAGAAAGTATTTGGGGCCTTTTCTAAACTTTATGCTGCCAAGTATTTGTTGATAATATTCTTCAGTATGGTATTGTCATTTACTGCTGCTGAGAGACTTCTTAGAAACTGAAGTATTCAGCTTCCATATTCAGTGTCCCATTATCATTATAATAGAATGCCATTAAACCTTGTCATGTCCAGTAGTAGTTACCCCTTCTCTCCCCCGCCCCGTGACTTCCCCTCCCCACCACTTTGAGAATAGGGTCTCACTGTATATCTCTGGATTTCTGGAACTCTGTAGACCAGACTGACCTTAGACTCTCAAGCTCTGCCTGCTTCTCAGAATTAAAGGTGTGCCACCACACTTAATTTCAGAAAGCTTTTTTTTTTTAAATCAGAAGACTGTAAAAAGTTATTAGTATATTTAAAAAAATGTCCAGAAGCTATTTCTGTTTGTATCGTAATCCATAAGAAACTGGTTATTGTTTATGCCATATATGTTTCCAACATTTACTTTAAAAAGAACAGGAGTGTGATAGACTTTTCTATAGTACTGATCAACTTGGCACCAAATGAAGTCATTGTCCAAAGGTTAGTCGTATACTTAGGATTAAGGTTTTAAAATGTTGATTTGCTGAATAACGTGGTGCATACACCCATTTCACGTCAGAACTCTGTAGCTCTGCCCTTTTTATGGTTATAGTATTATTTCTGTGGCATCCTCCTCTCCAGCTACTCATCAGAGAAACCAAACAAATCTATTGACTGTTCTTGCATGGTAACTTTTAAATGATGATGGTGTGGCATAGGAAATACATACTGTCTACACTGTTAGAGTTTGTTTGATGATGATGTTAGAAAAACCATGCTGAAGGAATGAATTATTCACTTAACAAAAGTTTAGAGATAGAAATTGGACCTTTGAAAAAGTGTGCCTCAAAAGAAGTCAGCATTGGTCACTACTGGAATCTGGAATGCCGAACTTCCGACAGGACCTTGACATAGGCAGGTTTCAAAATGGAACTTAACTGCCTCACAGAAATCTTCCTTAAATCCCTGGCTCTTGAAAACTGAACACTTTTCTCTATTGTTTATTGACTTGCCTCTCAGTCCTGTTATGTTTAGGAGAAATAACTCTTAATAGCACATTCCCACTTTTGCTAGTGACTTCTGCCTTCTCACATATTCCATAGGCAGCTCTGGCTGAACTGGTATTTAAGGTCTCCTAAGTTACTGGATTTGTCTGAAAAGAATTAATGTTTGAAGATACCTTGTTTGTAACTGTAAATTAAACTGAGGTAGACGAACCACACTCTCAAATGGCAATATTAGTAAAAGTAGCTGCTTCCTATTTTATCTTCGTGTTTTTCCCTTGATGGTTCTGTAGTGAGTGATGCCGTGGCAGTGTAGTGTAGTGCTGCACACCTATAAGCTCTGCACCTGGTATGCTGAGGCCGGATATCACAAAATCAAAGCCATCCTGGACTTGAGAAAGATCTTGTTCCACTAGAGGCTGAGGCGGAGTCATAGCTGTTGGTAGAACACCTGCCTGGTGTGTATATGTGTTAAGCTCTGGGTTCCGTCCCTAAATGGTGGTGGTGGTAGGGAAGTGTAGTTCTTCTACCTCCTGTTTCATAATTTATTTTTTTAAGCTTTAGAGACCATTTTGTTACCAAACTTGTAAATAGTTATTTTAGTATAAATAGGAGAAATCTATTTCTGAAGATTTTAAACTCTAAAATCATACCTCTTAATTCACCTATATTTTTGAGGACTGTATTTACTTTAAAAAAGGCCTTATTTATTTATGTTTACAATATTCTGTTTGCTTGTACACCTGCACCAGCAGAGGGCATCAGATCTCATCATAGATGATTATGATCTACCATGTGGTTGCTGGGAATTGAACTCAGGACCTCTGGAAGAGCAGCTAGTGCTCTTAACCTCTGAGCCATCTCTCCAGCACCCCGTATTTGCTTTAAAATCTAAATTAATTCGATATTACCATTTTTGCTTCTAAATCTAAGAATGTTTCGTTTTTCTTTGGGTTTAAGCATAATGGAAGGGAAAGAATTATGTGAAAAAGTTTAATTTATGTTGGATATTAAAACTTACTGTAGTTTTAGCTGGGTGCTTGGTGGCACGTGCCTGTAATCCCAGCACTTGGGGAGGCAGAGGCAGGCAGATATCTGTGAGTTCAGGGTGAGCCTGGTCTACAAAGCAAGTCCAGGACAGCCAAGGCTACACAGAGAAACCTTGTCTTGAAAAACAAATAAATACACAAAGCAAAAAAGCAACCCCCCCCCCCCAAAACTTACTGTAGTTTTTGGTGTCATTAGTCAGAATAGTTCTTATAATGTTTATGAAGGTATACTACACAAAAATGCTAATTTGTTTTCTTTTCCCCTCAGCCATCTGTTGAGTCTTCAAGTCCAGGTAAGTATTTTTATGTGTTTTTATCATCCTGTTTAACTAACGTTTGTCCTGTTAAGATAAAGGCTAGAGGAGCTAGACTGTTATCTGACTTGCTTTTCTTCTGAATGCTTCTTTTTTCTGGGGAAAAAGAAATGGATGAAATGTTTGACTGCCCATGAAAGTGCAGGTGAGGCTGCTGCGAGTTCGTCTTCCTTCTGGGCTCTTGCTCCCTCTCTGTCTCTCCTCTTCCCTCCCTTCCGCTCTCCTCAATTGCTTTATTTCTTATGTAATTCTTTATGTATTTCTTAAAATTGTTATTTAATTGGAAATATATGAAATAATGCTGAAAAGGAGTCATTTAGCTTAATGATACTCAGAACATTTTGAGAGAAAAAAAACTTGGTGCATTTACCAATGAGGGCTGTAGTAAAGAAAGGTCGCCATTCAGCAGGAGTTGTGTTGCAAACAAAGTTTTGTTCTTAGGTCTCAGTAGAGAAGGTTGTATATGCTCTTACCTGATCATCTAGGACTTTTGTATTCACCCTTCAATACCCTACACATTGTTTTACTTCTCAGAAGGAAGCCATCTGAGGTGTGTTATGTTTGAAAATATCTCACATATTGAGTATATAGCAAATGTTTAGTATTACATTGCTGAATTTTGAATATTGAAGCAATCAATATTTGTATTGTAATTTTTAGGAAGTTTTAAAAATGTGTTTAATACGAATAATTCTTTTTACTCCAGGATGCTTTTCATGGACATAAGTTATGTTCTGGAAGTTGGATTAAATCTAAACAACCTGAGTTTTCTCTGTGCAATTTCCTTTATCTTCATTTCAGCTAAAAATGTCTCCCTTTATCTGTATGCAGAAGAATAAAGTAATTTGTCTTTTTGACTGTTTTTAACTTTGTGGTTTATAAATGAGTGGATGGTAAGACTTAGAAGCAACTTGAGATCAGAAATATGTTATATCACTATAATGGTTGTGGAATATAGAAATGAAAATTTTCACTATTTTTTTTTCTAAAACCACAGAAATAAAATTCACTGGTTCCCAATGTCTGTTCATGTAAGGTTGCAGATTCACTAGGCTTTAGAATTTTTCAAGGCATTCATCAATAAGTTTATAAATACTATGCCTTTGGCAGGAGGAGCATTTGTTGCTATGCACAATTATAGAGTTACTGAAGTTGATACAATTAAGGATAGAGGCCTCATGTGCTGCTCTTCATGTCATCTGTACCTGGAAATCAGTGCTAGCAGTCATAGTCACATGACTATACTAAATGACTTATCTGTAGGCACAGTCAGCATCATTCAAAGTGCAGGCACAGTACAAAACCATTATATGTAAGAGTTATAGGAGGAGGAAGGTTTTTTTTTTAAGTAATTAAATAGGCATACATGATACACTGTAACCTAGTTGTCTTTGTGCTTTTGAAAAGATACCTTTTAGTAGTCCAAAAATAGATGACAAAGCAGTGGTTTATCTTAACTCTATAGCAAGATACTTGCACAAAGCAAAAGACATCCTGATTATTGAGCTTCCTCTCCAAGAAACTGTCATAATAATGGTTCTAGCATCTGGCAGACAATAATAGGATGGTTATTTGCTACTTATATAAGAACTCATGTAAACAAACATCAGTTTAAGGCAAGAAAATAGCTGAAATTTCAAGTTTATATGTGGTATATATCTGGGAAAGGACTTAGAATAAAAAGAGAAGCTCATTTACAGTTTGGCATTTAGTATAGAGGGGGAGTGAGGTGACCGGTCTTAAAGTGGAACTGTCACATGGCAAAGGTAAGTAATGTGACGGTCATGAGTCGGTGCTGTGTACTAATGAGGCTGGAAATGTTTAAGAGGGTAAGAGTATAAGTGAGTAGTTGAAACTTCGCATAGTTATTTTTGGCGATATCTATACTCAATAAGAACTATATTATGTTTAGGTTAATAAGGTCTAAAGAGAGAGGTGGAGATGTAAATTTTTTTATGTGAATGGGTGTGTTGCCTGTATGTGTGCATGTATATGTACAGTGCACATGTGCTCATGGATTTCAGAAGAAGAATCCCCTAGAACTTGAGTTAAGGATGGCTGTGAGCTACGAGGTGGGTACTAAAAACTGGACCCGGGTGCTCTGCAAGAGTAGCCAGTGCTCTTAACTACTGAACGGTCTCTCCAGCTCTCATAATAGAGCTTTTTTTTTTTTTTAATTTTTTATTTTTTTAAAGAGTCTTTCTGTTTGTAAGGGTTGAATAAAGTTTATCCTCCTCTGTGAGAATACTTCATTGTTTACTGCTAAGTGTCTCCAAAGGGAAAAAACTCCCAAGTTCCTGGCTCTTAAATTGTGCTCTCACAGGAACCATGCTGTCCAGTAGTTCAATCACGGCTAGGTACCAATAAAATTCAGACAGTCTGTAAGATATTAAAACAGGAGGCTTTTCTGTTTTTATACAAATCATTCTGAAACCTGCATGATTAATAACTCATTTTCATTAAAATGTAGTATAAAATAAAATTGGATTTGGCATTATGCGTATTTTATATTCAATATCATTGTTCAAATACTTCTCAGAAAACATTGTGTCTGCCAGGTGCTTTGCCACCTGTCAGCCTACAGGTCACACATGTGCATAAACTTGGGCTCTCCCCAGTGTTGTGTGAGACAAGCTGTACAGAGGGTGTTGAGGAAGTTAGCGGTACAAGTAGTTAAAGTTACAGTTAGGACTTAGTTCCATCTTTACTGCCACCACTGGCCCTGTATTTAGGAGTGCTACTTACATTCTTTAAGCCTTGAATCTTTCTCCTCTCTCCCCTTGTAAGTGGGGTGATAATACCCACTTCATACTACTGCATGAGGATTAAGATGTTTATCAAAAGGTTGCCATACTATTTGGCACATAGTAAGAAAAGCTCTGAAAATTGTCAGAGTCGACTAAAGAATCCTCACCTATTGATATGCCCTGGGTTCTTATTTACTTACTGATTGTCTTACATAGAGTGAAGTAAGAGCGTTGGTGTATCTGTTAATGCAACCCTTAATAATTTGATCTGATAAAAAGATTATTTTTCCAATGTTAAATGACACATATATAAGCAAGCTGTGCTTTTACAAACCAAAGTCTTAGTTTGGCAGCAATCAAAATGTGGGAAACTTCTTCAGAACACACATATTCCTAATCTATTTGAGTGTAACCCTATTGAATCTGATAATATTCCCCCTAACCAGGCTAAATATTGATTAGGATATGTCAGTTCCTTTATTTGTATTGCCTTTGATAAAATTTTTATATATTGTCTTAATACACTTTACCCTCATAATTTGTGAGTTATTGCAGCTCAACATCAACCGCATAAATTCAAGAGAACTATTCAAGTATTAGAATATGTTTTCAAGGCAGTGCTACAATGGTACATGTATATTTTCACTAGACAGACAAGTGTTGCTTAACAGCAACATCCTGATAAACTCAGGTGGTTGTGTAGGTATTGTAGAGCATATCTCTATAAGCCTACCACATAACTAGAGTATGTGGTGTAGCGACCGTAATATATGCAGCCTGTCATCTACCTAAAGTTTATTCTGTGGCACATAACTGTATTTTCAGAGAGACTCAGACATTAATAAGGTAGTTAAAAATTGTTTGTTTGTTTATTTGTTTTTCCCATTCCACAAAAAAAGACCATTCTTACTTGAGAGAGCTTTTTTCTTTATAACTTGAGTTAACTGTTTAGGAGTTTACAGCAAAGTTTCTTAAGTTACAGATATTCTACTCCATTTTCCAATGGAAATAAACATACAGGGGTTAGCCATGGCAAAGAGTAGTTTCTTGCAAGAGCTTTTTCTGAGTGGGGATAAGTAAAGATAGTTTTTTAAAGCAAAAACATATTTGTTGTGTCTGTTTTTTTTCCTGGCCTTTTTTAACATACATTTAGTCTCAAATAAACAATATTTACTAAAATAACATTGGTAAGATGCACTGAATTTGGTTTAACATATCTGGAAATGTTTTTTACCAGGAGGCTCAGCAACATCAGAGGACCATGAGTTTGATCCATCAGCTGACATGCTGGTTCATGATTTTGATGATGAGCGAACATTAGAAGAAGAAGAAATGATGGAGGGAGAGACAAACTTCAGTTCTGAAATAGAGGATCTTGCGAGGGTAAATGGCTCTCACTTGCAGTGAGGCAGTGCCGCATGTGGTGAGGGGCACTGGGGACTTTGCTCTGCTTATGCTAGAACATCTGTTACAACCGTAGGTGGGGGGTTTAGATTTTCAGTTGAGCCTTAAAAAAAGTTATTGTGTAAAATAATGAAATTCAGTAGTAATTTTTGATAAAATACTCTAATCTGTGTCAGAAATGGACCATGAAAGAATCCTGAATTTTCTCTTACGGGCCTTTTCTCTTATTTACCCTCTTCAAAGTGGTAAATATCTTAAATGTCACCATTTTCCTCTATTTAATTAAAGTCTTGGATTGTGTCTGGCTCTTGCTGTCAGGGTTACCTTTGACATTTCCATGCCAATTGTTCTTTCTCATGTTGGAAACCTTTTCTCATTGGTATCCTGCACAGTTTACCATTCTTTCTCTACTCTCTGCTTTTCCCTATACTCCATTTTCTCTTCAATGCCTTCTGTATGTTTTTTTTACCTAAAGTTCAGGTGTTTGATGGTTTTTTTGGTTTTTCGAGAAATAGTTTCTTTGTAGCCTTGGCTGTCCTAGAACTCACAGAGATCTGCCTGCCTCTGTCTACCAATTGCTGGGATTAAAGGCCTGCACCACCACTGCCTGCCTTTAATCTGGTGAGAAGTGCTGAAAGGAGGGAGTACTTAAGTACTTGTGATGCTGAGAGAGCCTGAGGCTAGCGTGAACTTTGTATGCTAATATGGCTCCACAATTAGCCATTGGCCTTGAGTTTCTTTTGGGACCTGATAGTACACACAGGTAAAATTATATAAATATAAAAGACACCCCTGCATGAAAATTGTAAAAGCAGTTTACACTGACTATTCTTTTGTAGTTTTGTCATATTAATCACCGCCCCCAGCTTGTCTTTAGTCAAATCTGGATGTGTTCCCTTGGGCCTTATCTCCTCTGTTTGTGAACCTGTATCGCTAAGTCCATTTTTGTATAGCAGACATGTGAAGAACTCTGTGCCCATCCACCAAATGGCCATGCTGTGAATTTTGCATCTGTGCCACATTCATGAGAGAAGAGTCATCTCTTCTGCAACCAGGAAGCTGATGCTACTCTGATCTTAACAATACTGTAGTATGTCAGTGTTTGATGGCTTTAGGCTTCCTGTCTGGACTTCGTTCCAGAGACAGTGTTTGACCCCCTCTTTCTCTTTTTAATGCATATCATTGATGTTTTGCCTGTGTACATGTGTTAACACGACCTGTGTGCCTGGTATCTGCGGAGGGAGTCCAGAAGAGGGTGTCAGATCTTGTGGAATTGGAGTTACAGGTAGTTTTAAGCTCCCATGTGGGTACTAGGAACTAAATTCTGATCCTCTGCAACAAGTGTTTTAAACCACTGAGCCATCTCTTTAGCCCCTGATGGTCATCTTTTAAATAGCCTGTTCTTTTAAACTTCAGTCAGTGTCCAAATAGCTTACACAGATATGACTGCCCACTTTTTTTGTTTTTTTTAATTTATTTATTTTTATCTCAATCACAGGTTGGGTACTTTGAATCCCAGGCGTAGCCCCCTCCCCCATTCCCTCCCACCCTCCCACTCCCTTCCACCCTCCCACTCCCTCCCTCATCTCCTTCTTCCCCGCCCCCTCCAAGTCCA
>CM053754.1:28988391-29038389 GCA_028658305.1 Pachyuromys duprasi | reverse complement strand
AGCTCCATACCCCATTTTTTAATTGGATTATTTGGTTTCTTGCTTTTTAACTTCTTGAGTTCTTTATATATACTGGATATTAGCCCTCTGTCAGAAGTGGGATTGGTAATGGTCCTTTCCCAATCTGTTGGACTGCCCACTTTTTATTATAGTGTTTACAGAACCTATTTCCTAAAGTACACTATGATGTTATATCTGTTTTTATTCACCTTTATCCCTGTCTTTATCCCATATAGTTTTACCTATTCAGCCCTTATTTCATATTGTATCAAGATGATGAACATATAACTTGAGGTCAGATTTCAAGGAAGGAAATAAATGTGCATACATAAGTAAGTAAGCAAGCCAGTGAGTTAGGTAACATGGGTTCATAATTTAACTTTGCTATTCCATAAGCATATAGCTTGCTTAACATTGTTAAGCTTCCATCTTTAAAAAGATGGTAACGCAAAGCACTTGGCACAGTATCTGGCACATAATAAACTAAATAAATCTTAGTTGTATCATTCCTGTGATTCTCAGAGAAAGCTGTGAGTGGGTGCTATATGCCCCATAGCTTTTGTTCTCTGTCGTTCTTTTTCCATGTCCTTACTCTGGGAG
Source organism: Pachyuromys duprasi (assembly GCA_028658305.1). Taxonomy (NCBI): domain Eukaryota; kingdom Metazoa; phylum Chordata; class Mammalia; order Rodentia; family Muridae; genus Pachyuromys; species Pachyuromys duprasi. The sequence goes on along the minus strand of CM053754.1, from coordinate 29,037,789 downwards.
GATAAAACACTGCTTCTTCATTACAATGTTTCAATGTAAGTTGGATGAAATCCCAGTAGAATATCTAGTAGAATATAGGCTTTGGTAATGAAACTACTAGGCTGTTCTCTAGAATAGGTGACTAGACCCTAACACAATAATGTGCTAATAGAGTAGGACCACCCAAAGGCCTCCGACCTCTAGGTGCTACATGAGAAGCCCCCACCCCCACATACACAGATAATATCTACCAATCTATTGTTAGACATGGGACACACAAAACACACGATGTCAAAGTCAGTGTCCTTTGACCCAAGATTTAGTGTCTCCGGTGTTTTGTTTTTCCATATGTCCTATAAAACAAATGTTGGCAAGATGCTCTGAAAGACTTGGAGGAAGCTTTATCATTTGTTTAGTTTTATCTGAGAGATTGGAGGATCCAGTAAAGCTCTTCAGGGATAGATTGCTGAGAAATATGGCCTGCCCTCTCAAGAGAGGGTCTGCTTCTAAAATGACTCTAGTGACAAATAAAAATTGGCTTTTAGGTGGCACGCATTTTTAACTCTGGCACCCATGAGCTGAGCAGAAAGGCCATGCACTGGAAACCAGCTTAGGCTACAGAGTAAGTTCTAGGTCAGTCTAGACGTAGTAAAACCTTATCCCAAAAGATGAAAAATGCAATAATAATAGGAATTTGTCTATTCTGCCTGCATTTATGCTTTTCTGTATCTTTTTTAAGATAGGGACTCAGCTCTCTACTCCTGTACTCACTGTGGAGTCCAATCTGGCCTAGAGCTGGAAGCCTTGTTTTCCTGGTGCTAATTGCAGACCTACACCAGTACACATGTTGTTTTTTTTTTTTATCTGAAACTTTTGTAAAGTCATGCTCCTTGTACATTTTTACCACATACGATATGGCAACTTGGGTTCTTATGTTCAGTAAACTAAGGCTATGAACATTTCCATTCTTTCAGCTGTCAACCTTTTTCTCCCTCAGCCGCCTCTGGTTATTGTTAATATTGAATCCAATAGTTTTTTCCATGTGTTTCAGGTTTTTGTACTTTTCTGCTTAGTCATTCTGAAAAATACAGCTAAAAACCAATATTAGCTTAGCTTTCATGCTAATAAACAATCACAGATAAGTCTGATAAGGAGCAAAACTAACCACAAAATGTAGCTGAAAGGATCAGACCTGAACAAAAATAGCCATTTAAGGAACTTAGATAACAGAAATTAAATTTAAAAACAAAAGCAAACAGAAAACCACTATATCTATGGTTAATCTATTGCTGAGCTTTCTATAACCTGTGTCTTTTTGAAATAACATTGGGGAGAAAGTATAGTTTTCACTTACTATGGAAAGCATGTCTGCTTTCATCACGAGAGTCTGATTTTTTTTTTTTTTGTAGTATTTTTTGTTTGTTTTTGACACAGGGTTTCTCGTGGCTGTCCTGGACTGTCTTTGTAGACCAGGCTGGCCTTGAACTCACAGCCATCTGCCTGCCTCTGCCTCTGAGTACTGGGATCTAAGGCACTCGAGCACCACCTCACCCTGCTTTAATTGTTTTTTTTTGTTACTGTTTTTTTTTTTTTAAGTTTTGTGGTTAAACATTTATTATTTGACTTGAATGGCTTTCTCTGTGTGCAGATTTTATCACTGATATCTTTACTTGAACCTCTTCAGGTATTGGTGAGGCCATTTGTCATCCTGCGTCTGCCGTTCTTTAGAATACTAGAGGTATCTCTGGACTTTTGAGAAATAATATTTTATGAAGTAGGTTGTATTTCTGTGCTACAGTGAGGAAAACAATCCATGATTTAACTATTCTGGTCTTCAAAGTGAAATTTCTTCCTATTCAGTTAATTATGTTATCTAACCTTTTGTAAGCTAACTACTTGTCATGCTAATGAAAGATTTTTAAAAACAATGTCCAAGCTTTATTTCCTCCCACCGGAAAGACTGATTTGCTGGTATCTTATCTTACATCTCTGAAATTAGTGGCCTTTGAGATTATACTTGGGTAAGAAGTCTTACTTGGAGTTTTTTAAAATGCAGATTAGAGACCCCTCATCTAAGACATTAGGCCTAAATACTGTAGGGTAGGGTGAGCATCCTCTTCTAGTAAATAAGCCTTCAAGCTGACTTTAATCTCTTTAAATAAGACAGATCAACAGTCAAGACTCCAAAGGGCTTTGTTTGTTTGATAAGCTCTAGAGTGGGCCAAGTACTGTGGTCTCTTCAGAAGATGATTTCAAAATAAAGTATTGCCATTTAGATGAGCTTTGTTGAATTTCACATAATACTGTTTAAATGTACATCCACTGTCCTAAAAAATGAACCAAAAGTGAAGCACACTGTTTATGAATTCTTAGAGCTGATAAATGTGATAGTCAGGCTGGGTGTGGTGACGCATGCTTGTAATCCCAGCACGTAGGGAGGCAGAGGCAGAGAGGCAGGTGAATCTCTGTGAGTTCTACACCAGCACAAAGTGAGTCCAGGACAGCTAGGGCTACACAGAGGAACCCTGTCTTGAGAGAGAGAGAGAGAAAGACAGAGGATAATCACAAACAGCCATAGTAGTGTTTCTTCCCGATTGGCTCTTATACTAAGCTTTAGTGGCTTTTGCTAATTGTTTTAACTTCAATTGCTGAAGCTACTTCTTACTTGGGGTGCCCAGTGAGTTTAAGGAATATTACACGAGCTGGAATTAGGAGGTTCAGAGGTTGAATTCTTTAAAAAGCATGTTCTGTATATCTGCTTTGCTTTCTTAATATGAAAATGAAAGTAGCAAACATTACGGTCTCATACTGTTAAAGATCTGAGGAGACTGTACTTCTGGCTACTTTCATTCTTAGAGAAATAGAAATCAAAGCACCTGGCTCAGGTGCTTTACCACTAAGAGATGCTTTGGGAAGGCTGTTTGCTATTGTGTATGAAGATATCTTTTTCTCTAACCTTCTTTTACTCTTCTGTGTCTTGGTTTTGAAGTTCTGTTCTTTGTGAGTAATCTCAAATTTCAGTGTCCTTGGCACAGTTCAGATTTTCAGACTTCCATGGGCTAATTCCTTCAATACCTCAACTAGAGTTTTGGTTATGCTTTTAAAATAACATAGCATGGCCATTAGTTATTTCATCTGGCACAGTGATGCCTTACTGGATGAAGCATTGTTTGTCAGACTGTATTTTCTACAAATTATTGGACCTTTCAGAACTGAACTTGCTTTCAAAATAGGCACATAAATTATTTACAGCTTGTAGTTCAAATATCAAATGGCATTTTCTCTCTGATAATTTACAGATTAGAATTACTAGATCTTTTTTCTTAAAAAATTGTGTGTGTTTGTGTGTGTATCAGGGTATATACCTGAGTGCAGGTGCCCAAGGTTAGAGGTGTCACATCCCTTAGAACTGGAGTTATAGGCAATTGTGAGTTGTCCAGTTTAGGTGCTGAGAACTGAATCCAGGTCCTCTGCATGAGCAATAAGTACTCTCAACACACATACACACAAACACACACACACACCTCTACATAGCTTCTAAGTGAGGGGAGATTAACTTTGTTTGTGTTACCAACTTATGTTATACATTCCAGTGTATATATCCCTGCAGAAATGTGAGGGGATATGTGAGGTAGACATCTGTTGGTCAGTAAGGCACATAATGATGGAAATTTTGAAACATATTGTCTTAGTTAAAGAGAATCATTTCTGTAGGTTCTGAATTGACATACATGTTTCTCTTCAGAACACGTACATGGTATTTGTGTTTGTATACTATGTTAAGATTTAGGATAAATTTTGATTTTATTATAATTTTTTTCTGTTTCTGATACTTGACATCATTTGATTAGTGACTTCTTCTGTAGAAAACGGTTTTATTTTCCCAGATAAGGCTATTTCTTCGTTTTATTCACAATGGTTATGTCCTTTTAAGGGTTTGAAGAAGGTTCTGAATGAGGCCTTAAGATGCACTAGTGATTATCAGCCTTTAGAGTCAGATGATAAAAATCTGCCTGTATTATAATGAAACTTGTGTGGGTTTTTGTAAGAAAATTCTTTACTATATGTGTCCATGTTTCCTCATTATGAGATAGTTCCATAGATGTCAATACAGACATGATCTTAGGTGAATAAGATTGCTTTTGAAAAGTATGGATGGCTTTGTTATCTTGTACTGTTTTGTGTATAATTGCTATGCTCCTGCAGTGTGCTCTGTTTGAGCAGGGAATTTAATCTCCCTTTCTGGATTTATTGAATTAGATGACATACTGTTTTCTAATTACTCTTCTTTGCTCCAAATTACTTAGGATACTGTTTGTAATAATCCACATATAAGGGCTAACTGACTGTGCTATGTAAATTGAATTATTGCAAAAGCTGTAAGATTTCAGACTATTGACAATGATATGGAACATAAATTGGTTCTTCTTTTCATAATTTAAAAATCCTGAACATATTAGACACAAAACACCCGCATGCTCTAAAGAAAAAAAGTGTCAATTTAGTAAGTCATAACATGGAAATATTAAGTCATCGATTTCAGAAATTGAACTGACTCTGGTGTACTTAGGAAGGCGACATGCCAATCCACGAGCTTCTCAGCCTCTATGGGTATGACGGCACGGTTCGGTTACCTGAGGAAGATGAGGAGGAGGAGGAGGAGGATGGTGAAGATGATGAAGATGCTGATAACGACGACAATAGTGGCTGTAGTGGGGAAAATAAAGTAAGTTAGGGCATGCTTTTGTCTTATTTGTCTTATTTTGTGGAGCATTTACATTCCAAGAGCCTGTTGGATTTGGAAAACCACAGATAGTACTAACCTCTAAATACAATTTTTACAGTAAGATTAAATTTTAAAAATAAAAATACAGAAATGTGCATTATAAAAATTGGGTATCCTTTATAGTCGGCTTCTGTGAGATAAATTTGGTCCATGTCATTTCAGGTTTTTTGGTATTTTTGAGGGGTTTTCCTTTTTCTAAATAGCACAAACTGAAAAAAAAGTTAGTTTTAAATAATACAGGCTGACTGCCAGTTATGTATTTTTTAAAAATCATTTTAGATACATGAGGGTCATACTTATTTTATTATTAATGTCTGGTGTAACTTTATGTCCTTCTCAAAACTAAAAAATTAGCACTGCTAAACTCTAAACGTCTGGGACTTCAGCTCGAAGGTCTCGTCCCAGTTCCAAGAGCTAACCCAGGGAATTGCATTACATTTAGTATATTTATTATACCCTTACAGTTACATCTAAAACACAATTTGACCGCTGGCCTGCAACAGCATTCTTCATATTGTAAGTACGTTTTCTTATTCTGTAGGAGGAGAATACAAAGGATTCATCAGGTCAGGAAGATGAAACTCAGTCTTCCAATGATGATCCTTCACAATCTGTTACTTCCCAAGATGCTCAGGAAATAATCCGCCCACGTCGATGTAAATATTTTGATACAAGTATGTATTATTATTGCATAGTTAAAACATAATTTCACTCTTGTATATTACCTAAAATTCTAATGTGGTTTTATTGCTACTTGAATTCAATTATTCTGAAATTGCTTTTCAAGGTAAATGGATTTTGTTAGGAATTACTATAGTATCAAAATAGGCTGGCTCTGTTCTCAATGCATGTATCACAATAATTACTGCTTCATATACTGGCTAAATATGAGTATGTTCCTTTTAATTTGTGTAATCTCGAAATTTTCATTTTCTACTTTGCTTTGTTGATTCTGAGCCATCTTTTATGTATACTTGTGTGTTAATCAGCAACAGGCATATATTATGAGAAATATGTTAAGTTTCTTGATGGTATGACTAATGTGGATACAGCACCTTGAGATGATAAAATCTTGCAGAACCAATATCATAAGTAAATTGACTCTGTTGACCAAAGGTAACATCAGACAGCACATAGCTATTTGTGTATATAGTATTGTCTTCTCTAATCTTTGGTTCCTAGGTCTAAAATGGTGGTTAGATTCTTGGAGTATGAATACATGCTAATATGGTTCACCAGTTTCCACTGTGTAGGGAGGATATGTGGAGGTCAGAAGAACAGGAGTCACTTCTCTCTACCTTAATGTGGGTTCCGAGGATCAAATTCTGGTAGACTTCTGACATAGCTGAGAATGACCTTGAACTTCTAATCTTATTGTCTCTACCTCCTGAATGCTGGGATCACAGGCTTGTGCCACTGTGCCTTATCCACACTGTGCTGGTGATTGCACCCAGCGCTCTGTGCGTATTAAGTAAGTACCAGCCATATACAGCATCCTCGTTTGAATGCAACTAAGCAACAGCTCACATGGCGTGGATGCAGTAGAAGTTGTGGAGAATGAAGGTTTCTGAAATGTACACAGCCTTGTTCTTTTTCTACAAAATTCCCAGTTTTATAAAGAACATTTTCTAGAAAACGTTGCTTTGTCTAAGTCCCACTTTTCCGTGTGAAGAACTTTACATCATGCAACTTTCTTTGTAACTAGACATTAGTAAGATATAATGTTGACACTATTCCTGCAGTTTTTGTGGTTTTAGAAAGTTATTTCCTGAGAAATGACTTGCCCCAAGAGATTTACGGGTTTTCTTTTGAGAGAATATTTTTGTGGTTATTGTTTTATTTTAAATACAGTGTTTGTTACTTGATTTTATATATCTTGGCCTAATTTAGCAGACCCTTTGCCATGTCTGTGTATTTGATGGTAAATGTAAAAATGCAAAGATAATACCAGTATAGACAGCATAAATATGTGTTTTATGGTATTAATTCTCTTATGTGTTCTAGATAGTGAAATAGAAGAAGAATCTGAAGAAGATGAAGATTATATTCCGTCAGAAGACTGGAAAAAGGTATTTTTTAATGCATCATGTATATTGATGAATTCAATGTATTGTCCTTTTTGTGACATTAAAGAATTTTGTAAATATTGGTATAAGTACCCATTAATATATCCAACTAAGAAATACTTTTATCTTTTCATAAAATGATTCTATGGCTGGAATGGTATTTTGCTAAGTATATTGATATTCCACCTATATTAGAAATCCAAATTTCTAATCTAGTCCTGAGGTAATACAGAATTCAAATGTTGTCTTGCTAAAACGTGACTGACCTTTGCGGTTTCCCACTGCAAACTGCTCATTAAGGAGAGCTCAGCAAGACTGAATATGGTGCTGATGCTGTAGATTGGGCTGTGCTGCAGACATAAAACTAGTCTAAAACCTCACAAAGACCCAACAGAGAAAGAGAACTTCAGGCCAGTCTCCCTTATGAACATTGATGAAAAATACTCAACAAAATACTTGCAAACCGAATCCAAGAACATACCAAAAATATCATCCACCTTGACCAAGTAGGCTTACTCCCAGGTATGCAGGGGTGGTTCAATTTACGGAACTCCATCAATGTGATCCACCATATTAACAAAAACTGAAAGAAAAAAAACACATGAAAATCTCCTTAGATGCTGAAAAAGCATTTGACAAAATCAAACATCCATTCATGTTTAAAGTATTGGAGAGATCAGGGATACAAGGCACATACCTAAACATAGTAAAGGCAATATATAGCAAAGCCTATAGCTGACATCAAACTAAACAGAGAGAAACTAAAATCAATCTCACTGAAATCAGGGACAAGGCAAGGCTGCCCACTCTCTTGAGACAATTGGGTTTTTGGTTTTTGTTGTTGTTGTTGTTTTTCTTTTTCCTTAAAATGTTATGTAGCATTATTTATTCAGTTAACCACACAGTTAAATTTAGGATTTAATTTTATGGTGTCGTATAGGAGTTGAAGCTCTTAGGAACATTTTTGCAGAAGGATGTTTTTCTTAGAGATGATTACCTGATCTGTCCTCTTTAAAAAATAACACCTGTTGAGTTTGTCTGTTTGTTCTTTTTTGAGTTTTGTTTCATTTCATTATTTTAAGTTTATAGATGTTTTGCCTCCATGTATGTTTGTTCCTGTTGGAACATGGCAGCCATTATAGAGCAACTGTAACTACTGTCAGAAGACTGTTCGTGCTTTCCTATAGAAGGAGGATCTGGAATGAGTCATTAGAAACTGAGCCACTACCTTCTGCGCCTCCTTTTGTACTGTATACAATTCTTTCCCTTCTGGGGAGATGCCAGAGTATATAGTGTAGATGATTAACTGAAGAGAGAATTCTGTACAATAATGTATAGGGAATAACTCTCTTTGGGGAGGATGAAACGTAAGGACTGTGGGCACAGGTGAATAAGTAAAAGAGGCAGAGGGGTTGGCAGCAGAGGAGCTCTGTAGTGGACAACATTAAAAGGATTATCGGACAGCATGGAGGAAATTTGCCATATGTGATGATCTTTTTTCAAAACTGACTGTGAGAAAGTCTGGTTCTCCTCTATAGTAGAACAATGGCTTTGCTGCGTTGAGCATGTCCATGAAGCTGTAGTGGGTAGAATAAGATGTTGTTTACAAAGAAGTGATAACAGTAGCAGAGGGGAAGCTTTCAGGCCCCAAGAGTCACCTAAACTTCTTCCAACATGCTCATATGATGTCAAGTATTTGCTTGCAAGTGCCAGGTCCATCTGTGATGATTCCATGCCCCGAGAAATCTCATTGGTGATTTCCAGTTGCCTTTCTCAAGAGCCAGTTGCAAACCTTTTTTGGAAAGGAGTGCTTGTGGTTTTCTATTAAAAAAGTCAAGCACTAGCCACACTGTGAATCCACTTAGTTCCTGCCAAACTTTACAAGCCTTTTACTGCCTCCCCTTACCTTAAAGCTTTGTTTCTCAGACCTAAAGTATGAGTTAGAATTGCCTGTATTAAGCACTAAGCCCTATTAATAGAGTTTCCCCTCAGTCAGTTTGAATTGGGACCTAAAGACTTGACTTTCTAACATTTTTCGTAGTGATGCTGATACTGCTGATGCAAAGTATCGTAAGTGTAGGTGCTCTAAAACACCCAACGTTGACTTGTCCTTTTTCAGGATATTTTTGGTTATTTTAATGAATTGATCGAAATTTGCTGTTACTATTTTTCTCCATATCTTGTACGTATTATTTATATTACATATCACCCATTATTACTACTATTTGCCATTCAATCATATGTAAGCTCCTAGCTATTATTAACTCATTCATCCTCACAATACTACCATGAGGTAGGTAATTGGTTTTAAGACAGAGACCAGAGTGAGTTTACCCAAGAAGATCTTGAAGTTAGTAATGAACATAAGATGTGTATCACTGAATCTTTCTTGTTATGTTTAAAATAGGAAATCATGGTGGGCTCCATGTTTCAAGCTGAGATTCCAGTTGGCATTTGTCGATACAAGGAAAATGAAAAAGGTGAGTTATCTGAACTTTTGAACTTATTGGGAGATAGTGTGTGTTTGTTGGTTTCTTCTTCTGTTGTCTCTTCACCTTGAAACACCGCTAGGCTGGCCAGTGAGCATCTATAGTGCCTATAATCCATAGTGCCTGGATTATGGATGCTCACTGCTACTCTGGCTTTTACACATCGTGCGGGGGGTCCAAACCCATGTTTTCAGACTTGGACAGCAGCCACTTGACCCACTGAGACATCTCCCCAGCTGTGGTCATTAGTTAAGATATAAAATGTGGTAAGAACATGACAACTTACTAAATAACCCTAATGACTTATATAAATGAAGCTGTTTTATTTGTCAGACTGGTCACTATTTTTCCAGTTTTGTCTGTATAAATCTAACAGAAGAGCATTCTGAAGGTGTGTGCCTTAAAATATCCCAGCCATGTATCTTTTTAAAACATTTTTTCCTGTATTTTAAATGCTCTGAACTTGGTATTTTCTAGCCTCTATAATAGATAACTTTTCAATTTCCCCAGTTTCAAAACCAATTGATAAACAACTGGCTGTTTATTTGCTTCTAAAACTGAGTAAATGTTTTATTTGTATCTTAAACTAATTTGCGAACACTACTTGTATATACACATCTTACAAGTGTTTTTTTGTTTGTTTCTTTTTTAACCATTTTATATCAAAGTCCTAAGGCCAGTTGTACATCTAACAGTGTAAAATGAATGAAGATTTGGGTTTTGGGGGGAGTTGTTTTGAAAGTCAGCCTGTTTCCCCATGCCATTTTTAGGTGGGTGATAGAGAGAATACTTTGGATGTGTCCTGACTGCGTTTGTATAGAAGTGGCATTGCTTGAAGCTAAGAGTTCATTTCTTTTTCATTTTCTTCACAGTACAGCTTTATACAGAGAACCTTAGAATTGGGAAGTCTTTTGTTGTTTATTTTCTTTTTGCCATTTTCTTCAGGTACTTTGTTTTAAATATGTACCTGGTCTCCTGGTTGCAAGCGGTGAGAAGTAGGATACATCACAAATTATTAAATTTTGTAGCCAAATGTTGTAATATCACTTAATCTTGACATTGGCAAGCTTGCCTAGCCTAGCTTCTGTATCATGTAGAACCATCCAGGACACCAAACTGGAATCACCTTGTTCTGTGCTGGAATTTTGTATATTTCTTAATGTGACTACCTTAGTGTATGCAAAAAATGTTGCCATTTGTGTATCTTTGTAATTGAAATTTAAGTACGGTATCTCTACAATAGCATACCATGATCACAGCTGAGTTTTTTCGTTCTGTTAGTAGGGTACTAAGAGGTAAACATTTGTTCCATTTTACTAGATACTTAAAAAATTTTGGCTACGAAGGAACTAATGCCTATATTTTGAAAGTTTGATGTTAAGGGCTGACAGTATGGCTTCGTGGTAAAGCACGTACATACCATACACTCCCAAGCATCCAAGACAAAGTATTTAGTCATGAGGTGTCTGTTCAGGACCTTCCTTAACTTAAAGCTTCAAAAGTTCCCACATGGGAGGGCAAAGAATGTGAGCAGAATGTATTGTATGAAGAAAGTTTAATAATAAGAAAGAAATTCTGGCTTTAAAAAATCCCACAAAATTAATTTCTCTGCAGTGTAAAACAAATGACCATAAAACAAATGCCATTAGTACACAGCACACTGCTAAAAATAGTTTGTAAAAAGATACTGCTGATTAGTGCATCCCTGTTGCAGAACCCCAGGGTGTATCTTACCAGCCGAGTGAGAACACATTTTACTTGTTAAAGTGCCGCCGATGATGAAACAATTCTAGTGCATTGGTTGGGGTTGGGGTTCTGGAAATTAAACCCATGGAACCACATTCCCAACCTGTATTTTGAGATAGGTCTTGATCTGTTACTGGAACTTTGAACAGGTTTCATACTTAAAGCTCCCGAGTAGCGGGGATTGCAGGTGTGTGCAATGGTGCCTGCCTCTGATGTCCTTATTGTAGGAAACACTCAGAGATGGATCAGGGATCTTTTCAATGAAAGAACACCTTCCCATGATGACTCCTCCAGAGGGAGGACAGATGTGTCTGCCGTGAGATTTACTAGACTCCTGCCCATTGTATTCTTCACTGGTTACCACTCCTGATGCAAACAAAATTTAAAACTTACACTAACACACTCAGTAGGCACTTGCCTTTCAAACTTGCATTTCTTCTTTTTAATTTTATTTTTATTATTAGTTACATTTTATTAACTCTGTATCCCAGCTATGTCCCACTCCCTCATTCCCTTCCAATCCCATCCTCCTGCCCTCATCTCCTCCCTGCCCCTTTCTAAGTCCACTGACAGGAGAGGACCACCTCCCCTTTCATCTGACCCTGTTTTATCAGATATCTTCAGGAATGGCTGCAGAGTCCTCCTCTGTGGCCTAGTAGGGCTGCTCCTCCCTTGGCGGGGTGGGGAGATCAAAGAGCCAGCCATTGAGTTCATGTCAGAAATAGTCCCTGTTCCCCTTACTAGGAAAACCCACTTGGTTACTGAGCTACCATGGGCTACATCCAAGCAAAGGTTCTAGGTTATATCCATACATGGTCCTTGGTTGGAGAAAAACTTGCATTTCTTTTGGCTACAAAATCTTGGTTACACCTTCATTAACATTCACTTACATTTTATATGAATTTTAGTTGATGCTTGACAAAGCACACATCTCTTGCTGTCTGTGGGAAATGACTTTAAGACTCTCTCTTCCTTGCCCTGAGGACATCAAAATACACAGATACTCAATCTCCTGTGTGACTTGGTATAGAATTTGAATATACCCTCTCATAGACATCTCATGCTTTAAATCATATCTTGGTTATTGTACAATGTAAAGGCTATATAAATCAGACTTTCCTAGGAAATAATAGCAAAAGATGATTATATAGTCAATGTAGACTATATAATCCTGAGTGTTTACAGCCCATTGTTAATTAAGTACACAGGTGTAGAACCTTTAAGTACAGAGTGTTCATATTACAATCATTTGCTTGTTCATCTTTCTAGTCTTAATGCCCACTGGTTGATCTTTATCACATAGGCGTTTAGTAAATATGTGATGTCCTAGGTAATTGGGGAGAATGTGGCCAGAGCCACTAGAGAATCAGTATACTTTAGTGATTCTTTGGCATTGGGCCTTTGTTGCATTACATAACTTTTTTATCTATAGAATTATAGAAGTAGCATTTATTTACAGAATTCTTGTGAGTCTACATAACACTTAGCCTTCTTGTGTCTATCACATAGTGTTCATATATGGTATTAGTATGATTAATCTTGTCTTTGGAATCAGGTTTGTTCGAGTTTTTGTTTTGCTTTTTCAGAGGGAATACACTTGGCAGGTGACGGAAACCTCATTCACTTTCCTTCAGCACTGGGTTTAGGCTTTGCATGTAACTGGTCTCAGGGGCTCTTAGCACAGTGACTGCTCTTCCCTGACTAAGAGGGCTACTAGGAGCCCTTGTCTTAAACTTTATTTAATCCTACATACAACTAGAGAACAAGCAGAAATGAGAAACTCTTAATGAGCTCCAGCAAGTTTTGGAGTATGCATTGACTCAGCTTAAGTCGCATGCCTGGCCAGAAAAATATCACTGATGTGAGAGATAAGTGAAAACTTGTCTTTAACCTTGGCTTGTAGTTTATTTGTTCCTAGAATTAGTGTCTCCTTCAGACCATATGAGAGTTTTGGCTTTGGTTTTGGGGAAGTAGTTTTCAATAATGAGCTTTATTGAGATGTAATTCACACGCCATACTCTGTGGAAGTGATTGTTGGCCTGTGCCTCAAATCCTGTTTTATGCAGTGTTGGGGATTCAATCCAGGGCTTCACGCATACTAGGAAAGTACTCTCCCAGCTGAACCCAGTATCCAGCCCAAGAGTCTTTCTGAACAGATGTTCGCCAGATAAAGGACATCCTGTGTTAGGACAGAACATTTATTTTTGTTTCATTTTTAGAATGTTTGCTTTGAGCTCCTTAGCCCCCTGAGCTAGTGTGGATAGTATAAAGAGCTGCTCTGGGGTTTTGTTGTTGCTGCTGCTTTGTTTGTTTGTTGAGACAGAATCTTATTATTTCCAGACATTCTCAAACTCTTTGAGTCCAGGTAATCATGTTGTTTCTGTTTCCTGAATGCCTAAGATTATAATAGACATACTGCCACAACACCTGGTTCTGTTCTTAGCTCTAATGAGACTAGAATGGGGACGTGAACAAATGTGGTATACCCTTAGGACAGGATGAATAGCTGTTACTCAGAACAGTTGAGACTGTTTTGGATTTCAGATCAATTTGGCCTTTAGATGTTGTGTTTAGGAAGGCTTATCCTATAACAGTACTGTGTAAAACAAGCAGTTCATTTAACTGTGAAAACATTACATGAATGTGCTTTTTTGACAATACGGTCAGTTCTGTGGTGAGCTCCAGTACTGTGTCACACTTCCGATAGCTTTTTCTTGCTAAGATACACTGATTAGATCACATTTTCTTGGGCATTAAAAATCGAATAAAATTGACAATATGTTAAGAATACATTTATTCATTAGTAATTATTTCCAAATTACAGAAGTTTGTGACATTTTAATGGTGGCTTTCAGCTTCTATGTCAAATATTTATTTTCTCCTCTAATCTGATTGCATAATCGTCTAGTTCTTGTATGTCATCCTTGCCAACTATCTGTAGTGGAGTTAGGAGATGGTTGTGCTGGTTCAGCTTGCGTATTTGACACATTCAATTTGATTACTTTAAATTTTTCCAAGTTTACCATAAGTAATAAAATAGCTGAAATGAACAGTATCAGTATCTATAATGTGGTCCACAGACCAGCCTGATCAGATTCATCTATGAATTGGCAAGAAGTGCAGGTTCTGGGGCCTCATTTAATTGCTACTAAGTCAGTCTTTAGTAAGATACTACCCAAGCATTTCCTGTCCACCCTCTCCTCAAATACTAGTGAACTGCTCTCCGAACTGCCGCTGATTTACGTTTGTGTGCATATTGCCTATGCAGTGTGGATTTAGAGACTCCAGTTACTCTCACCTCATGCTTATTACTGTCTTTAATTGTCTACATGCAGTTATTGTAACTTTCCTGAAATAATCAGCCAGCCTTATATTAGTCTCACTTGTCATGTGGTGCCACCTGGTGATAGCTGTCTACCTAGTATAAGGATTTGCAGAATACTGTCAGTGATTCCACACATATTTTCTAGGTAATTTCTGCTGTTTCAGAGGTTTATATGTATTGTGTAGCTTGGAGAACACTGAATTCAGACACTCACCCCTTCACTTCCTCTTTAAAACGTAGGGAGGGATTGGTTCCCTCTGCAGAACACACTGAGCAGAAAATAAAAATTAGTGCTCTGTCCAAAGGGAATCAGCATTTTAGTTTTGGAGTTTATTATGCTAACAGAAAAAGAATGGTAGAAGGACATGTCTCTGCATATTCTCCTTGGAATTATAATTGAGAGGAGAGTATATATTGAGAGAACCAAGAAAAGGTAGGTCTTGGGTTTTTTGTTTGTTTGGATTTTGTTCTTCGTTTTTTGTTTTTTTTTCAAGACAGGGTTTCGCTGTCTGAAAAGGTAGTTTTTAAAGTACATGTGTGAAGATAAAGGAAGAAAGTAAGATATGTGTAGGCAATTAATACATTGCCTAGCATTCAGGAGATGTTTAATTAGCTTCTGATTCCTTTTTGTAATACAAGGAATTTTGACAGTCATCCTGTGTCTTAAAGTTTTTTATCAAGTGATTTTCTTTCTGTTGAAATTTAAATACTTGTCTCTTGTCTTTAAAAATAAATGTGTTATAATTTTTGTCCAACTGGACTCCCTCACTGCCTGCTGTCATATCCCTTCCCTCCCATCCAAACTTCTCAGAAGGTTTTTGCTTTATTTCACTTTGTCTTTGCCTTTCCAGTCGCATCTGATGCTCCAGTTCACACATCCTCATGTCCTTGTTAGTAGGCCCAGCAAGCCACTCTTTTTAATCGTTGGTCACTCTGGGATTTAATCAGGCTTGGAAGTTTTTCTTGGAAGCATCTGTCATGCTCCTGCGGTGCCATGCTTGTGGTACCATTTTCAGTTTAGGCTGTGGTTTCTGGATTTCATGTATTGTCAGTGTCATTTGGACTCATAACGCGCTGTCTTAGGTCATGTTCTCCCCCTATCCCTATCGTTTTCAAACTTTGCTGAGATTTAGACTTTTATTCTTTAGTGGAGGGGTGGTGGTGCCGCTGAGACAAGGTTTCTCTGTGGAGCCCTGGCTGACCTGGAACCTGAGTGGTTCACTTCCCTCTGTACTGCTAGGGTTAAAGGTGTGTACTGCCACTGTCCAGTGACTATTCTTATTACAGTGGAAAGTTTGATGAAATGTAAATGCATTTTAAAGGTTCTGACTTTTATATGAAAATGATTATAACATGTACAGGCACATAAGCAAAGAATAGAGAAGATAGAAAATAGATGTAGTATAGGCTGAGTGTGGTGGCGCACACCTATATTTTTATCACTTGGGAGGCTGAAGTAGAAAGATCAAAAGTTTACGGCCAACCTGGAATGCAATATCAAGACCCTGTCTCCAAAAAAAAAAAAAAAAAAAAAAAACGGATGGGGGGAGCTTAGGCTGGCAAGATAGTTCTGTGTGGGTAAAGGCACTACCACCAAGCCTGATGACCTGAGTTTGATCCTTGAGATCTACATGTGAAGAACTGACTCCCAATGGATGGTGCCTTTAATCTCAGCAGAGGCAGGTGGCTCTCTGAGTTTAAGGGCAGCAAGTTCCAGGAGAGCCAGGGCTATAAGGGAAACACAACACTGACTCCCACAAGTGGTCCTTTGACCTCCACATATGTGGTTTGCCATATCAGCAATACATGCAGAGAAAATACGTGTAATTTTTTAAAAGACTGAGTTATAGCTGGGCATGGTGGCGCATGCCTGTGATCCCAGCACTTGTGGAGGGATCTCTGTGAGCTCAAGGCCAACCTAGTCTGCAAAGTGAGTCCAGGACAGGCTACACAGAGAAACCCTGTCTTGGAAAAAAGACTGAGTTATTTGTTTAGTGATATATCTATTGTCACTAACTACACAAATTGTGTTACTTTTTGGTAGTTTTTATTAACATTTTGTTTTATTAATTTAGTATATGAAAATGATGATCAGCTTCTGTGGGACCCAGAATATTTACCAGAAGATAAAGTAATTATATTTCTTAAGGATGCATCTAGAAGAACAGGTGATGAGAAAGGTGTAGAAGCAATCCCTGAAGGATCTCACATAAAAGACAATGAGCAGGTACATGATGAAGGGACAACTGTCTGGGGTTCCTCATAAATGACTGTCATCATTCCTCATGGCTGCTCTCACTTTCAGTGTCTGGTGCTCTGTCTACCTGAGCTTTTCTTCTGTAGAAACAGGAAATAACACAAGACCTCCTACTGTTGGTGTGTTCAGATCTACTTGATAAGAGCTGACTCCCAATGGGTGGCGGTGGTACATCGGATCTCAGCTCCCGTAAATCGAAACCTTTCTTTGCCTACGTATACTTTTTGTAGTACTTTTAAAAAGTGTTTTCTTTTGGATTTTGTTTTGTTCGTTGTCTATCTCCACGACACTCCATAGCTCTGATCAAGTTGGCAGCCTCCTCTTAGATAATACCATGTGTATATTGTCAGACTAATGCCTACCATGAAGTTAATAGAAGAGCATTTTTTAAAACCTTGTTGTCATTGCTTTTGTCTCAATTTGTTTAAAATATTAGGAATTTCAGAAGGCTCCAAAGAATTGGAGCTTAAACAAAATTATATTTTATGTGAGATTAATATCTCAGTTGCATGAACCAGTAGGTTACATGCCCCTACATTGTACACAGTGAGAAGCATATAAGGTTGGGATTGGATTTGTTTTTTTTTTCCTTGATGCTGTGCATGTTGCTTTCACTAAAATTGGACCAGAAAGCATAGAAGCACATACATGATTCACAGTAATAATGTGCTCTTAAAAACAAGCATCAGACTGTTCAAATCCTGTGAGTCTTATGTAGAAATCTTTTGTTTTCTAGGCTTTATATGAATTAGTTAAATGCAATTTTGATACAGAAGAAGCCTTGAGAAGATTGAGATTTAATGTCAAAGCAGCACGCGGTAAGCATATGCTAGACCTTTGTTTCATGACTTGGCAGAAATTTCAAATTATAAGCTTTTCAGTTTACCTAAATATCTCTTCAGCTGAATAAATCTAGTCTTTCTGAGTTCAGTAAATATTTGCAGAGCACAAGTTTCACACAGATTGTTAAGGAATGGAATTAAGATTGTTCTGTTATGTAAGTCTAAAGTATGTAATACCTTACAATTTCAGAGTATATTTAAAGATTTTTTTTCTTTGATCTTTATAATAGCTCTGTGAGTTAAATACTATAACACCTACTGCCTAACTTTAGAACTGTGAGTTAGGGCAAAGGAGGTAGCTCAGGAAGCAAAAGTGGTTGTCACTCAAGCCTAACAACCTGGATTAGATAGCTGGACCCCTTGTAGAGGAGGGAAAAAGAACCAGTTCCATAAAATTGTTCCCTGGCCTCCCCATACTCACCATGGTACACTTAATCCAGATGCGTGTGCAAATACACATAGATACATGTAAAGAAGTATTAAGTAGAATTGTGAGATTTAGGTCTCTAAGCAAAAGTAACGTGGCTGAGGCAAGTGTAATAAAGCTGTAATTAAGACCTGCATTTTCCCTTTTTCACTCTAAATTTGTCTCCTCCTCCACCATACTAAAAGTGCTGTGTGTGTATCTGTAGACAGGACAGTGATAGGTAATCTCTTTATTTGGTGTTAGTCTGAAGGCTCTTTAGCTCCGAAGACATAACCATCATAGTGCCTAACAAACTAAAGGGCAAGCTGAAAAATGGTTGTTGATCTTCAGAGGAGAGGTAGAGGGTACATTAAACTTGTTGTTGGACATAACCCTAGCTAAGATGAGAATTTGAGGGAACTGTGAGAACAAAATATTTTTACTAGTAAGTAATACTTATGTTGCTGAAAGAGGGCGAAGTAGGAGCAGGACATGATTCCATGTAAAGTCCAAAGTAAGAAGGAACTTAACAAGTTGAAGGAATGGAATGTGGCTACTGACAATTGGGTTGAGAAGTCCTGAACTTGGTTGTAGAGCAGGCTGACCTCAAACTCACAGCAATCCACCTGCCTCTGCCTCCCTGAGTGCTAGGATTAAAGGTGAGCATCACCATGCCCACCTAGCAAGATCTCGTCGTAACAACAAAGAAGGAACAAGTGGACCAGATTTGAAATCGGAGAGTTAGGAACCAGATTGATCCAGTTTTTTATTAAATCAGGGATCTCTATCACTGTATTATTGGCAATGACCAATATTAGCACTCAAGAGTAAGATATTCCCTTAATTATTTTGCTAGAAAGTTAGATTTTTGCTTTCAAAATCTGTTTCCTTGTTAAATATTAATAGTTGGCTCTGATATCCTTGTTTTGTCAGAGGAATTATCTGTGTGGACAGAGGAAGAATGTAGAAATTTTGAACAAGGGCTGAAGGCTTATGGAAAAGATTTTCATTTGATTCAGGCTAATAAAGTAAGTAATGACTTATGTCTTCTTTTTATAAAGACATTAATTTCATAACCTAAATTGTCACCTAATATGCTGCTTGCTCATGTTAAAGTTTCTATAATAATAAATATTATAATCTTCTGATTTACAACTAATTAGTGTAAGCATACTTACACTGCTTAACATATTTGCCACATGACTTTTTCAAGGCACAATAACTAAGTATTTAAGAATTGAGCCCATTTATTAAGTCTATTAGCTTCTCAGATTGTATATGCAATGCAGTTACTTATTGGTTTTGTTTTGTTATTTGTGATAAGAGGTTTGTTTACATTTTTAAATGTTTTTGCTTATTCATTGAGAATTTTATGCAGTATATTTTTATCATATTCTTTCCCCTCTAAATCTTCCCATATCCTATCCAGCCATCTTGTCTTATTTCCCTCCTTTAAGCACACACATGATGTCTCATTTGTCTTAGCTGACTGCTCCTGAGTGTGGGGACTGCTTCTGGGTATGGGTAAAAGAACCTGTCATTCCACTGAAGAAAACAAATTTTCTCTTTCAGCAATTACCAGTTGCTTTTAAAAGTAATTTTGAAAATTTAAAATATTTTTAACATCAAATTTACAGTAAAAATACATGTGTGACGAGTGTGCTATAGTGTGCAAGTCTGAGGACAGCTCTGGAGCCAGCCTCTCCTTCCCCCAGGGGGACCTTGGGATTTGACTTAGGTTATGAGGTGTCATGACAAGCACCCCCCACAATTAAAGTCTTTTACAGTTAAGTCCTAGGTGCTCTTAAATCATATTCTTAAAATGATGTTTTCAGAGGCATCTATCAGAGCAGGCTAAACATGATGGTTTGATATCCCGTAACTATCAGTCATACACAGTATATA
Source organism: Pachyuromys duprasi (assembly GCA_028658305.1). NCBI lineage: Eukaryota > Metazoa > Chordata > Mammalia > Rodentia > Muridae > Pachyuromys > Pachyuromys duprasi. Next base: position 29,017,988 of record CM053754.1, on the reverse strand, counting down.
TCCTAAAGGACTCCATAATAATTTGCAGATTTGAGCATTTTAATTCTTTTCAAAAGTTTTTTATTATGTTTATTCATGAGTATGGAAGGGGCATCAAGCATTACTAATGAATTACCCAGCAATTAAGAACTAATGCTGCTTTTGCAGAAGACCCACATTTGGTACGCAGACTTATAACCACCTGTAACTCTAGGTTCAGACAGTCTGATACCTTTGACATCCACAGGCACCTGCACACTCATGCACATACATACATACATACATACATACACACACACACACACACACAACCAAAAATAATTGCATCTTTAACAAAAGGAAAGCATCAATAGTAAAAGACAAACTTGGAACTGAGTGTTTAGTGTCCAGAGACTGGCGTCCAGTATGTCCAAATCAAATGCACTCTGGGAAAAGGTTTTTATGCCAGTGACTGACTGCATGTTCCTGAACTTGTTCTGAAATCCATTTTGCAGGTTGGGAAGTATATTTTAATTTTCTAATATTTCTTGCATGCAAATACTGCTAACTAAACTATGCTGGATTACCCCTCTAGGTCACTTCTGGAACTGCTACTGAAAGTACACAAGCAAAAAAAACCCCATCAGTGTGACTTTAAAAACTCAAAACTCTGAGCCAAAGTTTCAGCATGTGCTTTATTACAAATAATGACTTTGATTCCTTTATAAATATTTGAGTGTTGGCTTTCAATGCTGAAGAATCATCTGCCATATACTGTACTTAGTTGCTCTAGCAAACAAAGGGAGGGCTAATTCTTTGAGGGTCCGATGTGAAAATATCAAGTTCTTTTTATACTTGGAATTTATTCTGATGTTAATCTTAGGTTCTGTTATAATGGTCTAATTTCATGAAGATTTTATATTGTGGTCACAGCATACCTCAATATGTCTTGTTTTTCGCTTTCAGTAAATTAAACAACTGGCTTGCTTGAAATCACTCATTAGGAAGCAAAACAAAAAGCCTCAAAGCATTTTTTTTTTTAATGTACACTGTTTGGTGTTTTACTTGTGTGTACACCACAGATATGTTCCTGGTGCTTACAGAGGTCAGAAGAGGGCATCAGTTCCCCTGAAGCCAGAGTGAGCCACCATGTGGGTGCAAGGACATGGGGCCTTTAGTCACTCAACCACTAAATGACATTTCTCCAGCTCCTTGAAAGAATTTTTTAAAGGCCTTATTACTTTATAAAGTTGAAGCAGAGGGGAAGAAAGGGGGGAAATATGTTAAATACAACAGGGTGTTACCAACAGTAGGTGAAATCAGTGCCAAAATATTTTTAAGATCAGAAATTTGTAGATTAAAACTGTTAATCACCTTGTTTGCAGAGTACTATTGCATGTGTCTTTTCTCCCCGAAGTGTGTATGCTTTATTCTTGCACATGAACTTGACCAGCTCTTCAAGGCAGTAGCAGTGAAGATTTTTGTCAGCACTGTTTGTTGATCACAGGTTTCAGATGTATGGGAAGCCAGTAATGTGCATGAATAGTTAGCAGACCCACGAGCCACCGTAATGCCATAGCACATAAAGCACAAAGACTAATGTAACAGCGCTTTTTCCCTGGCGTATTTTTAGACATTTTTGGGAAGGAAATGAGTCTAGATTGTTGTTGGACTACTAAGATGATCTTTAATTGGCCATTTGTATTTGTTTCTGTGGAAACTGAGTATTCTGTTCACTACTCCATCCCTTGGACAATTTGGTGAATTTGGCATTTATTTTTTATTTTTTTGTTTGCTTGTTTGTTTGCTTGCTTATTCTGTTTTGAATTTTGGTTGGTTGGTTTTAAGACAAGAGTCTTATATAACTTCAAATGGCTTCAAACTAGCTTCAAGCTAAGAATGAACGTGGATAAGAATGACTTTGAACTCCTCATCCTCCTTCTACCTCCCAAGTACTGGGATTACAAACTTGTCCTATAAATACCTTATTTGGAGTTGTTTCTTATTTGTTTTCTTTTTAACTTTAGGGTTTCATTTTTGTGAACATTTCATACATATATTATACTTTGTTCCTTCCCTAGACACCCCTAAGTCCACCTCTTGTCTGTCTCCTTCATCCTCCCAAGTAGTGCCCCTCTCTGCTTTCATGGCATAAAAATGCTGTTGACTTCTGAGCCATATACACATATATAAATTTACATCTAGATTTTTTATATGAGAAAACACTTTTCCTTTTTAGTCTGGCTTATTTAAGTTAATATAAGATCTTAGTCCATCCATATTTTTTTTGACAGTGTTGTAATTTCATTCCATTCTTTTCTACAGCTAGAGAAAATTGCATTGTGTATGTGCATGGTTTTATATTCATTTGCATGTTGATGGACATTTAGGCTTGCTCCCATGTCTTGGCTGTTGTGAATAGTGTACAGGAAACATAGATGTCCAAGTATCTCTTTGATTTAGAATCCTTGGGTATATTCCTAGGTGGGTCATATTGTAGCTCAGCTTTTGGTTTTGTGTTGAACCTCTATACTGATCTCCATACTAGTTTTATCAGCTTACATCCCCATCAAGGAATGTTTAAGTATCCTTTTTTTCCACATCCTAGGACATTTGTTTCCCCACGTCCAGCTTCAGACAAATAAATGGCAAAAGTTTTCTCCTATTCTGTAGGTTGTTTCTTTACTCTGCTGATAGGTCATTTGCTGGGCAGAAGCTTTTAATTGCATGCAATCCCATTTGTCATTTCTTGGGTTTGTTACTTGTTAAAAAGTCTTCACCTGTACCTATGCCTTCAAAAGTTTTGCCTGTGGGTTGTTGGTTTTTTTTTTTTGTCTTTTCAAACCTTTGACAGTTTCAATGTTTTGAATTTTGAGTTGATTTTTCAACAAGGTTGAAGATTCAGGTATGATTTTATGCTTCATGTGAGAAATCATAAGAGAATTTAAGCTTCCCTTAATAGTCTTTGAGTAAAAAGCATTTATTCTTTGGAGTCACTTTAACCTATTTGTTACTCCTATATGCAATAGAGGAATACTTGTTTTATTGTAAAATATTAGAATGGTGGTACTTTTGAATTAAAAAAGAACGCTAAATATCTTATACAGTTATTGATGTATTTATTTTTCTTAATGGATTTAGAATAGTTTGCAGCTCAGTAGCTGTAGTTTTGCATTTCATGCATATGTTCATTTGTCATGTATATTAAGTTTTTTTAGTTTTTTTTTTTCTTTTTTCAGTCTGTCTTAGAGTTTCTATTGCTATGATAAAACACCATAGTTTATTTGGCTTACACTCTCACATCACAGTACATCATTGAAGAAAGTCAGTTAGAGGCAAGAGCTGAAGCAGAAACAGGAAAGAAACACTGCTTATTGTCTTGGTTTTCATGGCCTATCCAGTCTGCTGTCTGCCGAGGGTTGGCGCCATCCATGGCAATCATCAATCAAGAAAATGCTCTACAGATTTGCTTATAGAGTAGTCATACAGAGGCATTTTCTTAGTTGAGTCCCTCTTCCCAAATGACAGTAGCGTGTGTCAAGTTGAGCACAGGCTTGAGATGTTTTTCATGAAGTAGCTCTGTTAAGGAGATTATTCTTAAAAATAAGCGTTTGTTTTTTACAGGTCCGAACAAGATCAGTTGGTGAATGTGTAGCATTCTATTACATGTGGAAAAAGTCTGAGCGCTATGATTTCTTTGCTCAGCAAACAAGGTTTGGAAAAAAGAAATATAATCTTCATCCCGGTGTAACGTGAGTTGTTTTCTAAGCTTTCTTGGATTTTTCTTAAAAGAATTATGAATTTTATAGTCCTTCACAATACAGTCTATTTTATTTTAGACACTTACTGTCTCTTGACATGTAAGGCATACAAAGTTTGTTCTCTTAAAAAGTTGTAAACCACCATGCATCTTAAGACAACAAGCATTAAATCAAGGTTTAGAGTGTAGGACTTTATTAGGTATTTTTGAAATGGAAGAGAAAGGACAGTGTGTTACTTAATATTACATTCGATTTTAATTCCTTTTTTTTTATTGTTGTTTTTTTTTTTTTTTGAGGCAAAAATCTTGCTATGTAATCCTAGCTGGGCTAGCTTCATTCTTAGCAATTCTATCAGCTTTCCAAGTGCTGGGATTGTGCAGCACCACATCTGACCTTTGAAAACAGTAAAAATAGACCAAGACAAACTTTTCCAAAACTTGGGCTATATAACCAATAGAAGGCAATTAAAGAGGAAGCTAAACTAATTTTCCCTTGTGCAATCTATTTTGATCTTTGGAATTAAAACAAGATTCGAATGTAGATGTTCTTTAAAGGGGTAAAGGGTACAGGAATGTGATCATCAGGGCAAATTTTATTTCTTGTTTGTTAGATATACCTTTCCTTAGCTGTCTTGAGTCTTAGACATATTACAGAAGTTCTGTGTGATAATAGTGAGGCGGCTCTAACTTTCTGAGCGATGCAGTGAGAGCAGCTCCGATCACACTGTATGATATGTCTTGCCTCAATACAGTCTCTGACACATGGAATTCTCTTAGCTTAATTCAAGCTGTGAGTTGATGTGTCAGTGTGCTCTCAGGCTCATTTACAAAGATGTGCTTGTTGCTCATGTTTGATTATATTTTCGAACTCCTGAGCCATACTGTTTCTTTGCTGTGTTCACATAGAGGAAGGTGTCTATGCTTAGTACTACCTCAGATCAGACATTCTAAAGCCCAAGGCAAAATAAACTGAAAAAGCATAAATGAGGCCTGGGTTAGAGCTCAGTGTTAGAGTCCTTACCTAGTCTGCTGAAGGCCCTGCCTGGGTTTACTCCAGCACTGCCCCTCAGCAAGGGAATACATGAACAAGATTCATCTTTGTCAAATGACAGTGAACTCCCTACCTCTTCCATTCCCTAGTTATTCAGAGTTGGTGATCATTAGAATATAGTTTCATATAAAGGAGTATTAAAAATTTTCATTGCTTGATACACCATTAAAATAATCTTACGAGTTTAATTTGATAATTTAAGTATAAGCAGTTTAACCACTTATTAAATTTATTTTTTTTCTGGATTATTCAGTGGTACTATTTAAGCACAAAAATGTAGGACTAGATGTATCCCTCTCCTTTCCTACCTCTCTCCTTCCTTCCCTTTTTCAGAAACGTTTACAAGTGATGAATCTGTCATCATCGGCATAAGAACACAGCATATTTGCTGTATTACTTCTGACTCTTGGTTCATCTAGTTTTCTTTTTCAGAAAGCCTTAGCAAACAAATGTGCAGAGGGCTTGGCTTAGTCGGCTCTGTGATTCCCAAGGCAGCAGGATAGACAGGAATGTACTACCAAACTTTTTTTTCTTGATAATCTATTGTAGTCTGAAAACTTTCTGAAGGTATTTAACATCTTAATTTCTCTTAAGGTTAAGTTTTCTGTAGGTGGACAAACCATAGTTAAATTAACCCATACTTTCTTTTTTCTAAGGTATGATTTAATGCCAGTCCCTTGTCAGAATGGAAAGAAGTCACAAATGTGTTTGGTTTTCCCCTTCAATATTACCATGGTTTTATGGAATTTACTTTTATTTGTGATTTTTAAGAAGTTTGTCTGCCTGGCTGTCTGTCTTTCATCCTTTCCCTCTCACTTCCCTTAAGGAACCACAGTATTTCTTTACAGGTGTATTTACAGGTGTATCTTTAGTGGTTGCATAAATATGGTTAATGCCTTAAACAGTTGTTCTCAACCTTCTTAGTTGTGACCCTTTAATACAGTTCCTAATGTTATGGTGGACCCACACACACCAAAAAATTGTTTTTGTTGCTACTTTGTAACTATAATTTTGCTACTGTTTTGTAAATATCTGTTTTCCAGTAGTGTCAGACAACCCCTGTGGAGGGAGGTTGTCATGGCCCACAGGTTGAGAACCACTGCCTTAAAGAAAAACTTGGGGATTTTCTTTTCTTTGTATTCGCTTCACATTAGACTAAACGCATTATCTTAACAGTCCTTGTTAAGTTTTTCTGTGTTGTTGTTCACTAGAATGAAGTTCATTTGCTCTTGCTGCCCACAGCCCCAGAGCCTCAGAGCACTGCAGGCGAGGGATTGAGGGCCACATTCAAATTGGAGATCTTGCCATTCTGAATAATACTTAAACTCCAGCTACCTGATCCAGCACCCTTAACTTCTAGGATTGTTCTATCTGACTTCCTTTCTAAGCATCTGAGATTTCATTGATATAAAAATAAAGATAATAATGCTGATTTCTCACAGCATCATTGCCATACTCGAAAATTGGACATAATTTTGTTGTCTTTTTACTTAACTTCCCTTTGAATGTCTTCTTTTTAACACTCCAGTGTCCATTCTCACTAAGCTTTGTTTATTTCTTTCTCTGTAGTTTATTCCTTCAGTGTAGTGTCTATTCTCTTTGCTTTAGCTTCTGAAGTTCTTTGATAGGCATTGTATCTGTGTGCTTCAGGTTGGCTCTGCAGTTGTTTTTGAATGACAGTGTGGAGCATAGAGCTGGAAGATCCTAAAAGCTATTGCATTTATAAGGTCAAGAGTGTTGCGTTTATGGTCATATGTGTTTGTCTTGTGTGTATGCACATGTATATGTATTGAGACCAAAGGAAAACTTCTGGTGGTATAGACAGGGTCTTACCTTGGGATGTAAGGCTTGCCATGACTTGCTGCCTTGGCTAGTGAGCTGCAAGGATCCAGCATCTCTGCTGCCCCAGTCCTGGGGTTAGAAATGTATAACCATGTTCCAGTTGGACTATACAGAGACAGCAACCAGCCCACAGGCCATAGTCTTCCACCTTCATGGTTGATTCAGTAACCATATGTATAGATTGGACACATGGGATTTACGCACATTTCATTTGTAAAAAATCACTATCCTCAGGCAGAGAAGTATTTAGCCCAGATTTTGTAAACCCCATCCCAGTGACAGTGTTCCTCAGCTAATGAGATAATAATGAAGTTATAAATAAGCCAGTCTACAGCAAAATGCTAATAGGTGGCCTGCAAATAAGCCCAAGATGTAGCCCTTTACAAGAGCAGATCTGGCTGATCTACATGGTGGCGGGCAGGGTGGGTCTTCTGTATTTGGCCCCAGTGGCGCTTTCAGGTGTTGGCTTTAGGAATCTGAAAACCCAGTCTGTTCAGAAGTCACCTTGTACAGAATCACCTTGTACTTGCAGTGATATCATCCTTAAATCTTTACTTACACACACTGCATTCTCTGCACATTCTAAAGTCTTTAAGCTTACTATGGACTTTACACTTTCCATAGTTTAGCACCTTCATACATAGCCCTACAAATACATAGCCGAAAGAAGTTTCTCAAGTGAGTTTTCAGATCCTGGTACATAGTAGTGAGGCATTGACATGAAAGTAAGTGACAGAGTGCGTTTGTTAACAGTAGAATGTAAATTTAATTTTAATCTTCAATGTTTTCTTTAAGGAAATAATGGATATCTTATTTAACTTAATCTTAAGGGATTACATGGACCGCCTTTTGGATGAAAGTGAAAGTGCTGCTTCTAGCCGAGCACCGTCCCCTCCCCCCGCTGCCTCACATAGCAGTAACAGCCAGTCGGAGAAAGAAGATGGCGCCGTCAGCAGTAGTGATCAAAACGGTGAGCACCTGGGAACACGCTCAGTTCTTCATACGGAAGGGTACTTTGAAAGGCTCAAGGAAATGTACTTTAAACGTTGGAGGCTGAAAACATAAATGACATGAAACAGCACGTGTACATCTAAACACACCATGGAGTAGTTGCAAAGAGTTCTTAGTGACATCATAAAATAAAATTCGTGGAGCAAGCTGTACAGGGACTGTTCCTTTTAAGAAATTTGTGTTGAGGAGCATCTCTTCTTTTTTAAAGAAGTGAGATTTTAATGCCTAGATCTGAGGACCGCTTTTATCGCTTAGACAAATTCACACACTTTGCATCAGAAACATTTTGGAGATAGGGTGAGAACTTGTAACATGAGCTTTAATCATAAAGACAAAATGTAGGTAATATGTGAATTTTGAATATTTGACTTTGCATGATATCTGGAAAGGTGAAACAATGTAAAGTAGCTATCAGCCTGCTCATAGGTGTTCTGCAGAAATATTTATTCACACACACATTCCTACATATACATAACACACACAACATGCATGTACACAATACGCACAGACACAAACTGAGAAAGCAGACGGTGCTTTTCATTCAGAGTGTGTGAAGGACCATCTGCAAGAGCTGGTCCGAGAATTGTTTGATTTCTTCTTTAATTGTCCAAGGAAGGCAGTTTCTGAGCAGAAAGTAGAAGTGCTTGGTTGTGCAGTGTCCTCACGGGGAGGGACCTGGAGTAGAGACTTTGAAACGAGAGAGCTGAGGAGAGCACAGGAGAGAGATCGCCAGAGCTCTGACCCCAGGCTCTCCCAGCGGCAGTGTGTGTGCTGCACAGTTCACTTCGTGCTCCTTTCTACTTTCTCCCTCTAAGGACAAGCCAGACAGGAAGATTTCCATGAGGACAGCTTGGGCTCCATAGTGAGCTCCAGGCTGGCTAGGGCTACACATGAAACTGCCTCAGTAACACCCCTGCCAAAGAAAAAGAGCCAGCCAGCCAGAATGGGTTCAGTGGCTACACAGGAAACTCCACCCCCTCCAAAAAAATAAATAGATAAACCAAACCATCCAGCTAGAATGTGGTCTCAGCAGCCAGGCACAGGTCTGAGGTTTCGTGGTAGACTGGGGTTGTACAGTCTGCTGCAACTATGTTGAAAGTGCAGTGTGACTGGAACTCGGAACTAAGGAGGCAGATGCTCAGGAAGTTTAGGCCGTTGGTACTTTGTCTTAACATCTTAACACCAAGGAAACCCTTTTCTTTCCTCTTTTAGCTATTTGATGAGGGAACACTATAGAATAAGATCATTTTCATGAATGACTTAAAAAATGCTATTCAGCTCAGAAAACATCAGTATAGTATAATCGAGATTTTTCAGGTTTTCCAAAGAAAGGATAGAAGTTTTAGCTTACATTTTTTTATATATTTTAAAACTTCTTTTAACCATTTTTTTTCAACATTTGTTTATTTAGGTTTCTTATGTACGAGTGCTTTATCTTCATGTATAACTGCATAACAGAAGACAGCATCAGATCCCAGTATGGATGGTTGTGAGCCACCATGTAGGTGCTGGGAATTGAACTCAGGACTTATAGAAGAGCAGACAGTGCTCTTAACCTCTGAGTCATCTGTCCAGCCCCACCCCTTTTTCTTTTTAACTCTTTAGCTTTATTTTGTTTATATAAGAGACTTAATACATTAAAATGGTACTACACCTTTTTTTTTTTAACTTAATCAGTTTAACCTAGGTTTTTGGACTAGGTAGCACAGAATTATTTTTTTAGTGTTATATGATACATAGCTCCGTTATGCATTCATGATTTGGATACATATTGAATTGAGAAAATGTGAGTATTTTCTTTGACCAAAATGTAATCTTTGAGATCCATCCTTTATGTTGAATATTTTTCCACATCATTAAGATTTAATTATCTCTAGTCATGGGTGTTATAGTAGACTTTGTATTACCAAAATTTGTGTTCCATTTTGTAGCCAGCTCTAACATGATATTTCTGCTACTTGCTTTACTTAGAATAATTTTACTTTTTTGACATATTGTAGATGGTTAGGTTCTTACTCCATACAATCCAAAATGGTCTCAGGCACTATCTTTTAGATTCCACCTCCGGTAGTTCATCTTGGGACACTTGAATATTTTTTTAAATTTTGTGTATGGGTGCTGTGTGTGCATGTATGTCTGTATACCATGTGTGTGCCTGTGATCTAAGGAGGCTGGAGGGTGTTAGAACCCCTGAGATTAGAGTTATATAAGTGGTTGTGCTCCACTGTGTGGGATTAGAGTTATGGGTTCTGGTAAGCCTCTGTATGGATTCTGGAAACTGAACTCCTGCTCTCCTCTAGGAACATCAAAGTTCTTAGCCACTGCCATTGCTCCAGACCCTGGTATGCTTTTAGTATATGTCAGGTTCTGGTCTTTTTTCTTAAAATCCATTGCTCTAAGTTGATCTTCACGTCAGCTATAATGTGCACTTGCTTTGGGTCTCATGGTGTCTAAGGAGGCTAAGGTGTAGCCTATGGAGACCCTGCTGTGTAGGCAGTTCATACCACAGCTATGCTCAGATTTGATACTTTCCTTGGTCCTTGATGTGTTGTAGTAGCTGTTTCAGAGTAGTTGAACTTAGCTTTTTGTATTAAGTTTCATTTGTCTTTCTCTGAATGTAGGTATGTCGTCTAATGGACCAGGTGAAGTACTAAACAAAGAAGAAGTGAAAGTGGAAGGCTTGCACGTTAATGGACCAACAGGTGGAAATAAAAAACCAGTTCATACAGATGTGGACACTAATGGTTATGAAGCAGATAGCCTGAGCACTGACCCAAAACTTGCCCATATGACTGCAAGAAATGAAAATGATTTTGATGAAAAAAATGAGAGACCTGCCAAAAGGCGACGGATAAACAGCAATGGGAAGGAAAGTCCGGGTTCGTCTGAATTTTTCCAAGAAGCAGTCTCACATGGAAAATTTGAGGAACATGAAAACACAAATGACTAAGTCTTAGGCCTATTTTACTTTCTTTGCAGTAAATTCTGGTATGACTACAATTTTCAGGGTTGGTGGGTGACCTTTAGAAAGCTGATTTCCGTGAAGCAATTGCTTAAATCTTGAAATTTGAATTGAGTCCTAACTTTAAGAAATGGGATTCATAATTCCACCATTTGCAAGTTGTTTTACTCCAAATTGTTGAAGACCTCTTTAAGATTATAAAAACATTGGTTAATTTGAATGACCCAAAGACTTTTCGATACCTTCTCATTTGGGATACTAATCATAAATGTGACTGAAAGTAATTTTTCCTTTTTATGAGAAAGAATAGGGGAAAGAAAAATTTGTTTTTCTGCTCAACACCAATTTTTTTATTATCTGGAAATGTCTTTACAATAGACATTTTTTCTTTCTATACAAATTGAACATTGTTACTAAGGAAGCCCTCATGAATCCTGAAGGTTATGCTAGCATGATTTTTATATGTAGAAGTTTTAAAATAAACCAAGTCAGGTTTGTATTTGTAAAATTGTTGACATCAATGATGTCTTTCCATATTCTTATCTGGGCTTAAGAAATACATTCTGTATTTTTCCAGATTCTCTGTAGCCTTTGAAAGATTTTTACAGTACATATGTCTTGACTGAGCTGTTCTTTCTTAATACAAAAAGCTTGTATAATTTTCTTAACTTGTACAGTTGGTAAACTTTTATGAGAGGAACTGATATTCTGAGTCTGTCAGCTTTCATTTTATTTTGCTAAGATTTTTCTAAGGAATTTTTAAGTGTATAGTTAACAAAGTCATGTTTCTTATCCAGGTGGTAAAAGCATTCATAAAGAATTATGAACATTTTTTTTTTCAAACTTCTACTTATGGACAAATAATTTGGGACTTAATTTCAGCATGATACTCAGATTGCAAGCTTGCAATAGTAAAAGTTTGCATTTACTGTCATTTTCAAAATTATTTTTGAAGCAAAACAAAGACTTACTGTCAGCTTAAGTATGTAAATGTATCGTGCTGAATAGAATCCTGTTTGGTTACTCTCAAATGCACTATACGATTTCCCATTGTATTCATTAAGTCAGCATAAAGGAAAGACCAGGTGATGTTGAGATACTGCCACATCCAAGGAGTAACTGTTGACAGGTAGCAATATTGATTTTTATGAGAAAATAATGGTTTTAAGAATTTTCAGACATTTCCAGTTATAATCCAGTTTGTCAGATTTGATATTGTTTTTCCAAAATGAAACACATACAAAATAATCACTGTTCTGTGTGATTTTTTTTTTTAAAGGGTTATCTGTGCACTAGCCTTGTAAGGATGTGGTGCCATTTTATTTTTAGTGCAAAATTCTTACAAAATGTAGTTTTATACAGCTGATAGACCAATCTCTCTCCAGACGTTTTTTTAGTAAATGATTATTAACTATCTTTTCTCACACAGGCACATCCCCAAATGCTGCTTGCAGTTTGTTCTCAGCCATCAGTTCAAGAGCCAATGCTTTTAAAGATAGATCTGTGGTCCTTTTATTGGCTCAGTTGTCTGATGCAGGTTGGGTAAAAGTTTGCACTGAGAATGATTGTTCAGGCCTCATCACTCAGAGTATTCTTATGTTTGTCCAGACTGCTTCCCTTAACCAATAGGAATAACGTTTTCTTTTCCCCAATCAGTATTGGAAGCCACGTTGACAACTCATCATATAATATGCATTTACTGTTTTTGCAGAAATAATCCCAGTAAGCAAATTTCAAATGAAAGTGCTAAGAAGCATGGGGGTTTTTGTTTGTCTGTTTTATTGAAGACAGTAATTTATCCAGAACGGTAGTAGGTCAAGTAGCTTCAGCAGATGATCACAACTTTTATCTCCCCGCCCACCCCCATGTACCCTCACGTATTCTTTCTCTCTCTCCTTTCCTTCCTTTTCTTTTCTCTTCTTTCTTTTTTTTTTTTTTCTTCTTCTTTCTTAAGACAGAGTCTCACTGTGTAGCCCAGGCTGGCCTGGAACTTAACGATCCTCCTACCTCAGCCCCCCGATGCTGAGACTGGAGGTGTTTCCCACCATATCCAGTTACAGTCTGTTTTCTAAAGCAGATTTTATTAAATGCTTCCAGACCATCCTAGCTCTTTGTCACAAATGGTCTATAGGAATGTCTTAAAAGAGCAGTGATGTTGTGCTTTTTAATCACTGCAATATTGGAAGGGTCTTGTCCACCTTTTTCGGCTTTTCTAGACAGGGTTTCTCTTTGTAACAGCCCTGGTTGTTTGGAGACACTTTAGAGATCAGGCTAGCCTCGAACTCAACAGAGCTACAACTGCCTCATGTCCATCTTTTTAAGGGTACGTCTGGTGAGCAAGTTTGTGGAGTTCTTGAAACTATTGTTAAAGGAACGTTTCAAGGAAATTCTCAGGCATGTTGGCAGATGTACCAGGTATATAAATGTTAGTAAATCTTACTTCTCTTTTTAAAGTATGCGTAATGAACCATTCCACTAACACATGATGCTCAGCTTTTCCCAAATACTTTATTGTGTTCTGTTTATACTTCACCCCTTGTTCTAAAATGCAGCCACTGCAACTTAGGAAGTCATTGCACTATTTAAACATTTTGGCAATATCATGAATCTAGTTTGCTTAAGATATAGTACATTTCATAACTCTTAATGTCTTAATAAATTGAGGTGAGAAAAGAAGACTTTATTGTGGGCATGGGTTTGAGTCTCAGATGGTTGAATGCTTGCCTAACATGCATAAAGCCCTGAGTTCCATCCACAGTACCACATAAACTGGGTGTGGTGGCACATGCCTGTAATCCCAGCACTGGGAGGTGGAGGCAAGAGAATCAGAAATTCAAGGCCCTCCTCAACTACATAGTGAGTTTGAGGCCAGCCTGGGATACCTGAGACACGATCTCAAATAGAAAAGTCTCTGTTGGTAGTTATTTAGGCCCTAGCAAAGCACCTGTCATTTTCATTTGGAATATATAATGTTTTGATGTATTCTCAGTAAGGTTCAGAATCTGTAACTCAGTTCAACACAAATCTGTTGAGCTTTAAAATGTATCTGAAGTAATAATTTAAATAGGTATTCAAAATTATGAATTAGTTGTTTTTAAATTTCTGCATAATTATTTTGCACTGTAAAATATGTCCTTTATCCAGTTTCCTTCTGCCATTCTGATATGCTCATTAAAATATTTTTGTAAACATACATGTGTAATATACTGTGGATTTTTTTTTCCTCAGGTGTTTTGGCTTTTATTCTCTGCTGCACAGTACACACAGTGCAGGTGTGCACATCCCTTGCCTCCACGCCCACGCACAGTGCACAGAACAGATTTTCAGTGATTCCTGGTTACTTGACATTGTATGATTATTTTCTGTTTGTCTTTCTTTTTAAGCTTTGGTAGGTAGACAGACAGGTTCTTTTGGGTTTCGGGTTGTTTGATTTTTGAGACAGGGTCTCTCAGTTATGTAGCCCTGGATGTCCAGGTGCTCACTACATAGACCAGGCTGCCCTCAAACTCAGCTGCCTGCCTCTGCCTCCTAAGTGCTGGGATTAAAGCTGTGTGCCTGGCCTACCTAGAAAAAAGCCCAAACTGGTTTTCTCTCTCAAGTGATAGAATTAAAAATGTCTACCACTATGCTTGAAAGGGGAGGAGGTATATTTTTGCCTTCTCCCCGGAGAGGCTTTACTCCGAGGACCTCCACTGCCTTCTTTCTCTGACCTCTATAATTAAAAAGGGGCAGGGGCTGTCTCTGATATGAACTCAGTTGCCTGCTTTTGGATCACTTTCTTCTAGCTGAGCTGTTTTGTCTGGCCCCAGTGGAAGCGGATGCTCTTTTCCTGATGCGACTTGATGTGCCCAGATGAGTTGGTATGGGGTCAGGGTTGGGAAGAGAGTGGCTGAGATCAGGGTGTAAAATGAATAAATTTAGAAATATACTTTTCTTTTTCAATGAAGTACATACCACTTATTTTGTAAAATAAAACTTGTTTTGTTATGATACTTTTCTGTTGGTAGGTAATTCAGAGTGGTACTTTGAATACCCGAGTGTTTACTTTCATAAGCAACAGCTGCAGTGTACTGCCAATATACCCACTGTGTGCAACTGAGTACCAGCCACACACCAAGTGTCAACCGTATTCATCAAAATGGCATATCAAAATGCATAACACATTGGAAGAATGGCTTGCCAGATTTTAATCTTGATTTTCCCCCCCCAATGGAGATGATTTTTTTGTCTTTTAATTCTGGTTACTTGGAATTTTTATCATAAAAATTTACACTGTTCTTTAAATTCACCTTATACAAAATCATCCATCCAAGCTAATCTGTTGCTTTTGTGTATTATCTGAATTAACTTATTCCAAGAAAAAAATGACATATTTAGAATATATAAAAAGATATACTTAAATTTTTGTTTAGAATAAAAATTATTTGAACAGGTTTAAAGGCATGAAACCATACCTGTGGTCCTAGCACCAGGGAAGTAGAAACCAGGGCCTCACATCAAAATTCAAAGTCTTTGCCTCCAGAGTGAGTTTGAGGCCTACTTGGGCTAAATGAGACACTAACTTTCTTGTTTGAGTTTTTTTTTTGTTGTTTTTTGAGACAGTTTCTCTGTATAGCTTTGCCAGTCCTGGAACTCGCTCCGTAGCCCAGGCTGGCCTCACAGAGATCTGCCTGCCTCTGCCTCGCAAGTGCTGGGGTCAAAGATGTACGCCACTATCGCCCAGCTTTGAGTGTTCTGTATCTACAAATGTATGTGTACACTGCTGCAGCCACTAAAGCTGTGTAAACCAGAACCGTATTCTAGTTTTCCTCCATCAGAACTGATGGTGAAGACTCATTTAAATGTTGAGACTGGAGAGGTGGTTAAGCCATTGTGAGCACTGGCTGTTTTTCCGGAGGACCCACGTTTCACTCTAAGCACCCTGGTGGTGATTGACAACCTATCTGTAACTCCAGTACCGAGAGATCTGGCAGTGTCTTCTGGCTTCCTTAGGCACTGCGTGTACATGGTGCAAGACGCAGATGCATGTGAAAGAAACACCACACAAATAAAATTTAACAACTAACTTTTGTTGTGTTTCCATACATCCTATAATCCAGCGAATGATTGGGTCTCTTGTATCAGTCACTTCAGAGATTCTGCAAGTCTTCAAATAGACAAGTGTTGGGGCTAACATAAGCGCTCTGTATGGGAACAGCAGGAGTCATGCTGGGAAAATGTGTTCACCCACCACTGAACTTTAGCTAAGTAAGATTTTTATTCAAATAAGATGTTAGACACTGACCAACATAAATGTGTGGTTGCCCTACAAACAACATTCGTTGTTAATACCGACTACAGAGTGCCTTCTATTAGACAGTTGTGTATAGTTTGTTGCTGTCAGGTGAGCATGTGCAGAGGGACCACTTGTTGCCTAAGCCTGAGAAGAGGTGTGACCTCGTGGAGGTTTGGCCTAGTGGTTAAACATAACATTCTTATCATTGCTAACATTGGTGGGCTGAATCAACTAGGATAGTTGCAGCATAAAGGATTTTTGTGCCTCTTTCTGAAAGCAGTTGGGCTTTGAAATACCTTGAGGACTGTATAACTTACCTTGGGAAGAAGAGGATTCTGGACCCTGATTTGAACAGCCTCATTCTAAGAAACTGGAACAGGGCTTATTCCAAAGAGACTTGACAGTACATTTGTCTTCCTCTAGGGGCCATCTGAGCTTTGGCCAGGTGAACATGAGTCACCAGTCATTCTGAGCGTACCCTTTTAAAGTTTTAATAGCTCAATAATCCCCCCTGAACACATACATTCTAGGTGGTGATTTACTTGGGTGGCTAATTTTTTGTGATTTCCACCCTCCTGAATTGGGAGTTTGGTGTTTGCGGTGTGCTATCCACTCTGTTGCCTACGTTCACTTCTGGTGTTAAAAGATGGCTACCGCTGTTTTAGAAAACAAAATGTAACTGTGCTTGGGCTGTCTGCAAAGTTTCTAATGATTCTGCAAGTGCTCAGGACATGAAACAGCTCATTCTGTCAGAATGGCTTGGGAGTGAAAAAGTGACACTGGCTTTATGAAAATATGTTTTGTAAACCTTTCCTCAAGTGGCCTCCCAGTTAAGGCCACAGCACCTTGTTGTTTGTGTGTTCCCATGCCTAAACATTGTACTGTGGAGAGGAGCATCATTTTCACAGGAGGTGAGGCTGAAAGTCCTCATAGCCCAAAGTCATGGGCTCCACAGAGGGCCTGACTCCAGGTGCGACTCGCCTGCTGAGTGTTCCGTGGCAGTGTTTCCTTCTGAGATACGGTTTTGGTTGAAGAGTGACTCATCTGTACTAGAACCGGCAGAGAGGCTTCTGCACCAGTGTCAGCTGGTGTCCATGCTAATGTGCTCAACAAATAGATCGTGGAGCAGGCAGGAAATGCAAAACCAGTGTTCAAGCAGTCCTCAGAGAACACCACTCAAAGCCTACTTGGCCTTGGATTCCTGTATCTTCAACACTACCTCTTACTTTATTTCCCTTCCTACCAGGGAACACTCCCATTTTACTTAGACTCCTATTCCAAAGACAGCTGTTTTACACCACCATTCTTTTTCCATCAGAATTCAGCCATATCTCAAGACCTCTCAATGTGGACACTCGTGCTACCTTGTGACAAACGGCCTCTAAACTGGCTCCAGGTAAAACAAGGACGGTGTGTCCTGGGACCGTCACACGGGAACTCTCCTGTCCCTTGAGAGAGCCGTAGGTAAGGACAGGTTCAAAATGCACCCATTGTTAGTAAACTGCAGGCTAGCATTTGTTGCCAGATGACAACTCAAAAAGAATTTGATTTTCAGAACCCTGTGGATTTCAGAATTAGGAATTTGTAGTTAACTCCAAATTATTGCTGACACTAACCTGGTGTTTGCATATGCATGGAAGCTGGACATGTTCTGCACTGCACACTTGCGGTAAGTTATGATAACTTCTTAGAAGGTACCTTCATGTGGTCCAGCCTCTGACATGCTTTAATGTACTTCTGTCTCCACTGAGTCTGCTGTGCCAAAGTGGCTCTCCTGTTGAGTGCACTTTATTTGGGAGTTATGACCTAGTAAAGCTACTTAACACAAAGAAAACTAATCAAGCAAGTCACACCCTGAAGACAACTTAGCATCTCTCTCCTTCCAGTTCATCATAAGCATGTCAAAGACACTGCCTATGCAATCACAGGTAATACTTTTGCAAAGCATTAATGCTGAAGAGTGTCCCTACCCCTAGATTAGTCACAAGCCCCTGTTTGCACCTTCTTAAGTGTGAGCAGATCCCTAGTTCTCTGCTCTCAATGCAGGAGGAAGGAATTCTAATGCACATTTTCCAGAAAAAGTATTTATTTGACATCATTAAAAAAATATTTAGGCACATGATTTTTCCTGTTTAAGTCACCTGATTTACATACCTCAATGCTCAGTACCTCTTAAAAACACTAAGTAAATTGGTAAGGAAAATCTATGTTGAAAAAGACATTGTGAGAGGTGAACGCCTGTAGGCATAAGTCAGTCATCAGCATGAGAAAGGAAACATTTGTGAACAAAATAATCTCTAAAAACATTTCTGTGAGACAATAAAATCTAACAGTAGATTTCTTTTTTAAAAAAATATTTTCAAAATAAAGCTTAAAAACAAGCCACTAGAGTATCTCCTCATCCCACAAGGTGGACAGTAGGAGTAGAAGGCAGGCTTAGAAAGGTGATGGCGTCCAAGACTGTACGGAGCGCTGCCAGGAGGTTAAGGCAGCCAAGTCCAAGGTATTCAGCTCAGAGGTGAGTGAGGAAGGCCTGGGAGCCCCCTTAGGGTGATGGCTGAGTCTCCATTGAGCCCCCATTCTGAAATACAGCTGTCTCCCACTGAGGTGGAACATAGTGTTCTCTTTTCAAATGTGCCATCATAATTTCCTTTTTAAAAAGCAGACACAGTGGCTATGATTATGCAGAGACTATTTTTGTTTTGTATTTTCAGAAAGATTGGGGACAGAGACTATGGCCTCAGCATCTGGAGGCAGAAGCCTGTGCTCGGGTAGCATGTGTTTGTCCTGTCCGGCTAGCACTGAAGGAACCCGCCAAGCGAGGACAACAGGCCTACCTCTGCTGTGCTGAATGGAGTGAACGCTGCGTTCTTTCTCCGTATTTTTCCCCAGGGAAAGAAAAGTCCATTACAGCCTGTTCATGGGAGAAACCAGCAACACACAGATGTGGGAAAAAAGAGCATCCATGTTAGAGGAGGACTCAGGTAGGCAGTTCTAAGAATTGTGTGGCTCATCTGAGCTAAAAGACAATCTAGGATCCATGTCCTCTGAAATGGAAACCCTGTTCTTTCAGGCTGGGCCTAAAATCAGTGGCACCCAAAACTTCAGGCAGGTCTTATTCTGTTCATTTGTGTCCTTTCAGCTAAGCTCAGACCTCTGACTGAACAAGTGTACACATAAGAGTTCCAGACTATGTCCTATTTGTCTACAAGCTTAATAAAGTGCTGGTCACTATGTTTTCACTCACTAAAAGCCCCAGTAAAGAAACCAAAGGTGCCCAGACCTAGCACCCTGTGGACCTGTGAAGCAACCAATAAAGAAAAACAGTGTGGGATCCCAGCCTCAGCTTTATGGACTAAAACCTTCTACAGATTTCTGATACAAGATTACAGAAAACTTGCAAATGTGCTTTCTTAAAAAATTTATATGCAAGATGGAGCCTACAGATGAAAAAATTTCAAATATAAGGGGGAAAAAATCAAAACTGTCCTATTCCCCATTGAGACACAGAAACACAAGCTCTTTAGGCCAGCAGTCAGCTGCCCACTTGGAACAAGAAGCAGTCCTGCCCTAGCAATTGACTGCTGGCTCAAGCAAACCCACTTCCAAAGCCAGTGATGTCTCTTGAGCCATGCCACTTCGCCTTGGCAAACACTCCTCCTAAGGCAGGTCAGGCAGTATCCATTCAGCACTTCTGAGTGAGGAAGCCATCCTGAGATGCATAGCAGGAAGGTGTAGCTGCAGATGAGAGCTGACCTCACATCATTTAAGGGAGGAGGGAATAGAGCCTGCCAAGGAAAGACCAAGTCCCAACAACACAAAGACGCCCGCCTAGCTCTTCCCTCATACCAGTTAGTTCAGAAATATGGGCCCCTGCCTTGTCATGAGGACCTGCAAACAGGAATACAAGAGTAGCAACTACATCTACATGATGAACGCATGCGGAGGGACATGGTAGCCACTTTGACTATCTGTCCCGCTGAGAGTCAGATAGTGGCTGAGCCACTGCTGTGTTGGCTTCCAGACTGAAGCTCTTTGATCTCTTATTGTGGGCTCTGGACTCATGGCTGTGGGGAAGAAGGGCAGGTGCTTCTAATCAAATAGACCTGCAGTTCCAGAGGGCCGAAGTAACCGGCACACATTCCCAGAGTTTTCCAGTTGGACAGAGAACCAAGTTCTCCATCTTACATTCAGTCTATGGCAGGGGTGGGTGTTTCAACCACCACCAACTCATCTCTATACCCTAGGACTCAGCACAATGACCAACAGGTACATTCAATGCATTATACTTGAATGAGTAACTGAGTAAATGGCCAGCTTCCTCCACCCTTGCTTGTTTCCTACTGAATAAAAAAGAATCATACATTCCAAGGCACGCTCTGCTCACCCCACACAATCGCCTCGTGGGGCCTTTAGTGCCAAAGCCATCACCTCTGGCAAATGCAGTGATACTATGAAGACAATGCAATAAAAAAGGAGGAGGAAAAGTAGGAAGAAGGAGAAAAAGGAAGAGAAAGGGAAGAGGGAGAGAAAGGAGAAATTTCAGATCCTCAGCTGCATTTCCAGCTACACTGTATGCAGAGACAGCCCGATGAAAAGCAGCTCTAGCTGGAACACATTGTATATACCGTCAGAGTCACCTGGGTAACAACAGAGTAAAAGATTTCAAAACTGATGCTTCACTGTCAAAGAAAAATAAATTAAAACCCACCCAGTACATTTTCCAGTCTGATATAAATTAATTCAAACATAGTTAACATATAGTCAGTACATTTTCAAAGGCAGCAATCAATTCTAGGGTTGTACAATTGCAAAGGAATATTACTCCCCACAATTAGGATGCCTCAGTGTCTTCAGGGTTCATGGAGCTGGTCATACTGCTCCTTTCCCCTTAGTGTCCAGCTTGTTACTGGCCTCTGACTGTTTGCTCAGCTGCTCTTCGGTGAAGGTGATATAAGAATACACCAGGCTTCCAGCAATACTGCAAAACAGAAAGCCGTCATGAGGGAGGGGGAAAGTGAAGGAAGGAATGAGTTGTTACACTTGTAATGGGAAAAGTCTAATAAAAGTTAGCTGTCCTGTTAGTGGGAAAATAATAAATGCTCACAATGGGGTACTATACATTCATTAAAATGCTGCAAAAACGAAACAGGCAATGACACCTTAAATGACAGACTGCACAAAACATTGAATGTTGGCTACTTCTATATGAATTAAATAAGCATGAATATATACTTCAACTTGTACCAGATGAGAAAAAAGTCTGGGACACAATGAGAACATTTCACCGTGGTTATGCCTGGCTGCCATGTCAGGTGGCTCCTTTCTACTTAGAAGCTAGGGAATAACCCTCACCTGTGCTCTTGGCCCAGGGAAGTTGGTGGCATGCATGCCACACCTGTTCATATACCACACTCTAGACTGCATTCATGGAGACAAGCATCTCCGCTCATTCTCTGGGAGGATTGTAAACCTTCCCACCTCTCAAGCTAGACAGTAAGCTGGGTCCACAGACCCAGCACCTCTGTCTGACTCTTCACAGAGCCTGCCAGCACTCACTCTACTGGGTCAACTGGCCAGCTGAGAGCCAGGGTTGGGCTCTCCCCTTAAATTTTTCTTGCCCTGGATCTGGACCCATCTTTGGCCTGACCACAAAGCTGTTCAACATGTTGCTCACTTAAAACTCATTCTGTTTCCTCTGGGCTTTAACGTTCCAGCCCCAGACCTTTACTTGGTTTTTGCTACTTTGTGGGTTCTCTTTTCCTGCCTTTTATCCCCCTCCCCCCAGTTTTACCCCTTAACACTAGATAGGAGCAAAACAAGGATAGAGGGGACAGCAGAATTAGGAAAAATCTCTGAATCTAATTTCTATCCTTTTGTTTCTTCTTTGACCACAGCTACTATCAAACCGCAACCAACCTTCCTAAATGACCAACAACCACCCACCTACCTATCGGGGCTTTAGTGGTTATATACCCTCTGAAAAGTTGCCGGAATTCCAAATGTCACACAATTGCAGAAACTACCTACAGCTGGCAAAACCATGCCTCTGCTAGAGCATGAAGCAAATCACAGTCAGCCGATGCAGACAGTCCAAAGCAGCCCCATATCCTCACACTTGGGATTAAAATAACACATTCTAATAATATTTCTGTGTTTTTAAAGAAACTAAAATTCCAGAATTGTCACTACCCAGGCCAGCCACACAACATTGGGAACGGCCGAACTCAGGCTCCCATGAGGAAGGAACTGAAACTAGGAGCTAGCATAGCCCTGGCCACTCTCTGAGTCCTCCATTCACACCACACAGAAAGCTTCCTCTAGTCTAACCTTCTAAGCAGGATTCCCATGGACCACTTGTTGAAGTGTTCCACCCACCGGTGTGCCTGCATTTTCATTCACCTGCTACTTTAATACTCTTCCCAGGTGCTCCATCCCTGTAAGGTGCCCATTTTACAGAAGAGGAAACTGAGTCCTAAGCTGTAAGAAACTTGCTCCGCATCAGGGTGCCAGGCCAGTCCGTCTCCACTGCAGCAGCTGCCTCCCCTTAGTCCCACTGCACTTGATACAGCAGCTCTCTGTCCTTCACTGTCCTCATCAGTGTGTGAATGTCCCAACCCTTATTCTTCCAGCTCCATAAAGTGCCCTATACAAGAGCTTGCACTCTGTGGTAATGGAACTTTTACCACCCTTTATCACTAACTCCCAGCCAGAGCGCCTCTGGCTGCTTGCTCCCTTCCCTTCACCTAATGGCTCTTCCATCCTGTTGTTGAACCTGATCTAACTCTTCTGGAAAGTTTCTGCTTTCCAATGTGCTAGTTCTGGCAGAGAAGTCCCTCACAGCTTGACTAGGACCAAACCATTGTACCTAAGGCACATGAACATCTCCCCAAGGCAGTCAATCCACTTTGCTCCAAACCCACCCCAACTCAAAACAATGGAGAAAGGCCGCCTTTTTTCCTTGCTCGCATTTTCTCCTACGTGACCCCACATGACAACCAAAAACAATACTCTCACTTTTTCTGCCACTGAGCCCCTTTCACCTGGACACAAACACCAGGAAGTGCAGGCTTATAGCATGGCAGGCCTTTGCATGTCCCCAGACCCTATTCTATCCTGGTGTAATAAAACAATCCTGGACCAGAGTTGGCTCTTGGTCCAAATCCTGAATACACCCCTACTTCCAAAACCCCAGAAAAATTAATCTTTCTGAAGCATCATTCTGTACCAAATAGGAATGCTACTGTGCATCTAGGCTTATCTGGAAGATTAAGTGAGATTGCATGCACTGAGAATATAATCATGGTCTAGGGTTGGAACTCAGTGGCAGAGTACTTGCTCAGAAAAACAAGACCTTGTGTTTGATCCCACTACACACACAAAAAAAGTAAAGTCTGTTAACACACACACAGATAGCATACTACAACAGTGAGCAGGAGGAGACCTTTCTGCTCCACTTTCCTCATGAAGCATCAGCATGTGGTAGCATGGTCACAAGTGCCTTAGCCCACTCGATGCTATAAAACAGCATGTGAGGAACAAATATCTACTTCTCCCAGTTCTGGAACTGGGCAGTGCAGAGTGAAGGTGAAATGTATACGTGACATGGAGCCTTCTTACTGGTCCCATGAATGAATGAGCCGGCAAGGGGTCACCTCTTTGCTAGGGACACTGATCTCAAAGAGCTTCATCTCCAAACTCTACCCACACCAAAGCCTTATTTGAAAACTCTGACCTGGAGTCAGATCTAGAACTCAAACACTGGAGGAAAAAAGCATTCGGTCCACAACAAGGCATGACGGAAAATTGCAGCAACCTGTTCAAAAGAGCCTTCAGTTCTTCCACCCTGTCTCAATCATCTCCAAATTCTGTATGTATAGAAATGACGATTCCTGAATCACCTGATGAGAACAAATATCCACCAATAACATGCATATACATATTAAAAACAAGAACCAATCATTGCACAAGCCGAGTATTACTAATTCAGAGGACTGCTGTGGCAGACACAGTTGGGAGCTGAGGATGAAGATGGGCTGGGGAAGGAGCAAGAGGAGGAGAAGCAGGAGCAGCAGAAGGAGCAGCAGCCACACTTCCTCTCAGACAAATGGGTCTAGTTAGATTACTGCAGTCTGGCCTGAAACCCACTTCTGAAGCTATGGAAATCTGCTGAAGCTACAGTGTCTGGCTGATCCAGCTCTGATCACACAGCCCGTGTCTTCTAGATTTGCAGCATGCCAGGAGTGCAGCACAGTGGGTGCGCTGCAGAATCATGTAATGGAATTAGTTCCATAGAACCATACAGTAAATTACACACTTAAGCTATACAACAGGGTCATAAATCACCTCAAAAAGTTAAGAGCTTGCAGTAGCCAATCAGTAGGGGTAAAAGTCAAATGCTAAGGCCTGACAAATATTCTTCTATGAAATCTCCCAAGCAAATTCTGGTAGGGCACAGTTTCTAGAAACAGCACCTGAATTGCTGGTGACTGTCTGGCTAGAGCTAATATATCATAATATGTCTCCTGGTTAGGTAAGCCTGGAGCCTTTTCGGGAGGGGTGATGAAAGCCATTTTACCATAGGTCTTATGGCCAGACCAGACTTTGCAGACTCTGGGATGGGTTGTGGTCCAGCTGTAGATTTCCTTCCCAGGACATTGTTCCTACTGACTTTTGCCCAGCACATGGATCTTTTGTGCTCTCATTTGGACCCTGTACTTCTCTTTCTAACAGCAGCCCTGCAAGGTCTTCACCAGACGTTCTAAAGATGCCTGGTCATTTCTGGGAATTACCATAAAATGTTCCATGCTACCCCAACTGCAGAACAATCTCTACATGAATGCCCACCAGCAGCACAAACTCCACATTTCCTCCCTTCCTTCAGGCTAATCTCCAAACAGTGGCCAAACGGATCTTTAGCTAAAACTAAGCCACATGTCACTGCACTCAAACTCCATGAACATCCTTTCCTCTCCCAAAAATAATTTTGTAATGACCAAAAAGTCTTCCCTAACCTATTCCTCTAATGAAATGAATGGCACCTCCTTTCACTACTCATCTCTGCCATGTAGGCCTCCTGGCTCTGGAACATTCCAGACTCGCTTGCACTTCAAGACCATTTGCTTTCTCTTCTCTCTGAAATCAGGGGCTCAATGCCTGGTTTGAACATAAATGCAGCCCACAGTCCTCCCTAGCCAGCTTTTTCCTGCCTTGTTTTTCCATCCCTCTTCTCTCCATCCAGCAGAGCAAGTATCTCTACAATGAGCAAAGCTCCACAAATCAAGGCTGCTGGTACCTTCCAGAAGCTCTTCCCAGCTGCCACAGCCAGGCTCTGAGCACACATTTGTTTATAAATAAGCCTCCCTGGCCAGATCATATACTCCTGAAAAAGAAATTCTCCTCTGGCTCTGTCTTGTCTGAGTGAGTGCCTGCTTCAGTCTAAGGAGCAAATGGATTCAAGAGCTTACTCTACCTTACCTATCAATGGGGCTAGAAGAACAGACATAACAGTATGACAGAAGGCAGGCAAGGAGATCAGAATGCACAAAGCTAGCTTCTGCCTTCCCAGGTATCTGTTCATGTCCTACCTATACTAAGTGTTGGTCTTTGCACACACTTCAAAAATAGAAGTGTATTAGTCACAGAAGTCTGGCTCGGGTATGAACCATTCCATCTGCCTAGGAGTTTTGGGAAACTGCCCAGAAATAAATTTAGAAGGGGGAAAAACACCTAGAAGATTCCCAAACCCTGTTGAGATGTTCATGGCACCCACAGACTCAACAAGGATATCACTACCTGTATTTACTCACATGTCAGATAAATGCCGCTTCCAGATCAGAATTCTGGTGAGGCCCCATGAGCATATACTGGTTCAGAACAGGACAGTTAAGGGAGAAAGGAGGCAAGCCTGAATACCTGTTAGCCATCTCCTACTACTATTTGGGGGCTACTGTTGATAGAGAGGTTTCTAAGGCACTAAGGGGGAATGTTTGCTTCTGTTCACTTAAGGAACCTGGATACTTATGATGGAAACACTTTCATCATTTTCTCTTATAGCTGCCCCTTTTTCCTTCAAGAAAATTTTTAGATATGCGTAGACTCCCACTAGAACTAGGAGAGCATACTTTATGACATTTTCCCAAGCCTGTGGGAAATTCCTACAAATTTCCAAATCTCCTACAAAGTGACCCTGTCACTGGACACTCTAGGCTGATTCAGGCCACTGAAGAGCAGAAATAAGCAGGGCAGACAACTTGATGTGAAAAGCCACATGTTAAAGATGAGAAGCTAAGGTCATCAAGGGAACAACAGATAGCTGGAAGCAGCAGCAGAAGAAGAACATAAACAGGATTTTGCTGCACTTTAGTTCAGCTCTCCCCTCTTCTCACTGAGATACTATGGAAGAGCTAGCTGGCTTCCCCTATTCAAAAGTACAAGTACTCTAATGAGAAACCATTATATAGCCATAAACAGCCTGGCAGGTGTGACCTCAGCATTCACTAAAGGAATACAAATACGTTCTCTTACTCCAAATGAGAACCACCAAATAAAGGAAACATTGGGCTCTTAACTTTAGAATATTGGACCAGAAGAATCTACAAGAAGGGAACTACTTAGGAAAAACAGCCTGGAGCAAAATTCCACACACAATTTTAGAAAGAGAAGCACAGGGTCCAAATGAGAGCACAAAAGATCCATGTGCTGGGCAAAAGTCACTAGGAACAATGTCCCTGGAAGGAAATCTACAGCTGGACCACATCCCATCCCAGAGTCTGCAGAGTCTGGTCTGGCCATAAGACCTATGGTAAAATGGCTTTCATCACCCCTCCCAAAAAGGCTCCAGGCTTACCTAACCAGGAGACATATTATGACATATTAGCTCTAGAACTAGAGTAATATATTCATCTACTGACTATCACTAAATCAACAGTCCTGAGGTTAAGAATATGGACATGCAAGATGCAAACCAGCCACTCAGCAGCTAGACAAGGAGGCTGTGGAGAGCTGCTTGTTTGTCAGGCTGCTTTGTTATTAAGTTTTCAGGGAGAAACAAGTTTTCACCCTGACTTTTACCTGAAGACAGAGATAAGCAGGATGATTTGCCAAGTTACTTCCATTTGGTTTGTGTGAGGATCACATAAACAGGTGGTCAAGGTAAACAAGTTTGACTTCTTGATGACCCCCTTCATTGTATCCAGGTGCTTTGCTCTGACTAAGGAAAAGGTATTGTAGAATAAACCAGGTGTGATAGTTTCTACTGGCAGCCCTCTCCAACTGATCCCCTGTGTAGTGTTTTATTTTGTTTTGTTTTGTTCTGTTCTGTTTTTTAAATTTTTCTTTCAATCCTCACTCCCCACTCAGGAACTGTTCGACTCTGCTGGCAGACTCCAGCAGAGGGGCAAGCTCCTTAGCCTCTCTGTGAAATGGGCTATTCACAGGAACCACTACAAAGAATAGGGTCTTTCACTGCTGCACAAATCATGCATGAAAAATTGGCGGGGTTTTGCGGTTATCACTTTGGCTGAATGCCTCTTATGGGCGAGGAACAATATTTACTGGAATAATTAATATAAGCCATTTTCTGCACTCAAAAGCTGGTAATCTCTGTGGCAATAAACACATGTGTGACCTATGAGGCTACACTAACTTATTCACTTATTTTCTGAACATGTGTGTTAGACTCTGGGATCTGACCCGGGTTACAGGCCTTGAGCCACTGTAGACCCCTCTTCTATGAGGGGGTAGGCCTGTCATAGAGAAATAGGCACTATCTCCAAAATGCACTAGGGTTCCTTTCTCTAGCTTTCAGCCTTCCTCCCTTATAGTGCTAATATAAAAAAGAAAAATAAATGAAACAACAAAAACCCACCCATAAAACAGTGTTATGAGAACATGGGCAAATGACAGAAAGGACTTAATTTTTAATTAAAACAGTGGAGGCAACTGGGTACCTTTTATAAATCCAACACATTAAAAAGCAACTTAATGCAGACTTCATTATAATTAAAAATTAATTCAAATCAGGCGTTGTGAACAATTATGAAGCCTGAAACAAAACTATCTGGAACACAAGAGAAAGACCTTTCTAGACTTGGATGAGGGAAAGACTTCTCAACAATGAAAGCACCACACACAGAAGAAAATGTTGCTAATTTGTTCTTCATCAAAATCTAAAAAGTTTGTTCTTCAAAACATGCCATTAGGATGGCTGCCCCAGGAGGACACTGTGTCTGAAGAGCAGGACAGTAGTGTAGGCACAGCGACCGGGAGACTGAGATCTGGGACCTAAAACACCAGCCTTTGCGACTGCCAGGTGAGCAGAATTCCTACGGTGGGGAAATCAAGTGGAAAAGTCCAAGGGACACCCAGATACTCCCAGGAAAAACTCCGGAGGGAGACAGGCTGCGCACAGCCGGGCTGGGTGCCTAAGCCGTCATCTTGGGCTAGGGCACATGGTACCCCAGACAGACTGAGTTTCACGCAGATACTGCGGGCTGCACTGCGCGGGCCCACATCCCTCTGTGCCAACAGCCGCCGCTTTGGGCTGGGGCACAGGGTTCCCCGGACAGACTGAATTTCACCCAGACACCACGGGCTGCAGCGCGCGGGCCCACATCCCTCTCTGCCAGCGGCCGCCGCTTTGGGCTGGGGCACAGGGCACCTCCCCGGATGGACTGAGTTTCACGCAGATACCGCGGGCTGCACTGCGTGGGCCCAAAACCCTCTGTGCCAGCGGCCGCCGCTTTGGGCTGCGGCACAAGGTACCTTGGACAGACTGAGTTTCACCCAGATACCATGGGCTGCACTGCGGGGGCCCACAGCCCTCTTTGCCAGCGGCCGCCGCTTTGGGCTGGGGCACACCCCGGATAGACTGAGTTTCACACAGACACCGCGGGCTGCACTGCGCGGGCCCACAGCCCTCTGTGCCAGCGGCCGCCGCTTTGGGCTGGGGCACACCCCGGACAGACTGAGTTACACGCAGATACCGCGGGCTGCACTGCGCGGGCCCACATCCCTCTGTGCCAGCGGCTGCCGCTTTGGGCTGGGGCACAGGGTTCCCCGGACAGACTGAGTTTCACCCAGACACCGCGGGCTGCAGTGCGCGGGCCCACATCCCTCTGTGCCAGCGGCCGCCGCTTTGGGCTGGGGCACAGGGCACCACCCCGGATGGACTGAGTTTCACCCAGATACCTCGGGCTGCACTGGGCGAGCCCACAGCCCTCTGTGCCAGTGGCAGGCGCTTTGGGCTGGGGCACATGGTACCCCGGATGGACTGAGTTTCACCCAGATACTGCGGGCTACACCGGTCAGACCCACACCCCTAGGCACACCCAGCCACCACCCCGGATTGGGACCCATAGTATCAGGTCCAGACCGAGGTGCCCCAGTTACCATCTCAGACCGTGGTACACAGCCCCTGATCCAGAAAGAGGTGCCAAGGCTCCAGTCCAGAAGAGAGCCTTTAGCAGCAAGCTCAGGGCAGAGCTCAGAGCCTCCTGAACAGAGCAGTGCCCCCCAGCGGTCATATCAAAGGGGGACACAAAGCTTCTGGCAAAGAGTGAAGAGCCAAACCTCCAGACCAGAGGGGAGACCAGCCTGTGGTGCTCACAGCCTCTAGCACAGAGCACGAAGCCAGGCACACAGATACCACAACAGAGTTCAACTGAGGTACAACACACACTATCAAACCACTAGAACTCCCTGATCTTCTTGAAGAATACTCCTGACACAAGAGATT
>CM053754.1:28941013-28987891 GCA_028658305.1 Pachyuromys duprasi | reverse complement strand
GTGGGCGGGCTGCGCATGGGATGCAAAGTACCTAACCTGTGATTGATAACAAAAAATAAAAAAATTAAAAAAAAACATGCTATTAATAAAAAGACAATCCCCAAATTAAAATTTAGAACTCTAAAAGCATGAGAAAATTTTTTTTATTTTTCTATTATTTTTTCGAGACAAGGCTTCCCAGTATAGCCTTGGCTATCCTGAAACTCACTCTGTAGACCAGGCTAAGCCTGATCTCACACTGATCCACCTGTCTCTTGTCTCCTAGGTGCTGGGAATAAAGGTGTGCACCACCACTGCCTGGCAACCATGTTTTGCAAGTGGTCAAATACGTAACTTGCCACTTCAATGAAGAAAGTATGCTGATGGCATGTCAGCACTGAAAAGATGCTCACATTCATTAACTCTGGGAGTAACAAGGTCACAGTAAAGCATAAGACAGAGCTGGAAGAGGGGCTAAATTCAAAGCAAGACAGGCAGCTCTTAAGGCCAGGATGCAAAGCACCAAGCTCCACACACTGCTGGTCACTAAGCAAAGCAGACTGGACATTTGGGGGAAAAAAAAACAGGATGGCAATTTCCTCTCTCTCTTTCTCTCCATCCCTTCCTCCACTCTCTTTCCTTTCTTTCCTTACTCTCCCTCCCCCTCTCTGTCCAGGAAATCTAACCCAGAGCCACCCATATATGAGGCATGCATTCTAGCACAGAATCACACCCCAGACCTCAGGTTAAATATGTTACTATACAACCTAGGAAATCTATTTCTAAGTACTTATTCCAGTGCAATGAAGACCTATGTTCATACCAAACTGCTAAGCAAATATTTATGACAGACAATGCATAATCATAAAACAGCTTTCAAACAGCTTTCAAATGGTGAAAGATGTGATACATCCAATGACATGCTCAGCAATAAAAGTGTATGAAACAGCAATACATGCAAAAACAGCTGGAAAGCATGTGAAAGAGCCAGACTCAAAAGTAAAATAAAACACACACCATTCATTCATGTGACATTCTGGGAGCTATGTGAACAGAAAGATCTTTGACAGGATCAGAGGGAAACAGAAGCAGCCATACACAAAAAGGTAACGAAGATTAAATGCACTTGTCAAAACCCACAGCATTAAACACTGGAAACAGTTAATTATTATATTTAATCACTTTTGTTTGTTTGGTTTGGTTTTTGTTTGTTTGTTTGTTTTTTGTTGGGTTTTTTTTTTTTTTTTGGTGACAGAAAACAATACATTCCAGAGAGTCCAAGAATTCTACCCTGGGTGTCTGTGAGACTATGTCATCATTATCTAGAAGGCAACAGTCTTTAAGCCTGAGCCATGGGCCAGAGCCCTTTGACATACAAGAGCAAGCTGTCTTCCCTGCTGATTCCTCCCCTCCCTGCTGCTTCTCTTTCAGGATGGGACCCTGGGCTCAACACTGAGGAACTGGACACTGGAAAAAAGTGTGTGCGCAAGATGCAGACAGCCTTTCAATTGTGTGATAAGGAAAACACCTCCTTAAGTCACAGAATCCAAGCTCAGTGGCATCTGAAAGGCCACTAAGCATGCTCCCTGCATTGAACCAGGCCAGGGAGGGGGACATCCAACTTTTCTCTTGGGTTGGCATTTGAAATGGGGTATCTATCATGTGGCCAAGGCTGGCAGTGACTTTATGTGTAACTGAGGATGATCTTGAACTCCTGTTCCTCATGCCTGCATCCCTACAGCTGTGATACAAATGTGGGCTAGCTAGCCTTTCTTTTTCTTCCATTTATCTATCTATCTATCTATCTATCTATCTATCTATCTATCTATCTATCATCTATCTATCTATCTATCTATCTATCTATCTATCTATCTATCTATCTATGTGTTGGAGGTGTGAGTTTCAAGACAGGGTTTCTCTGTATAACCCTTGTGGCCCTGAAATTCTCTCTGTAGACCAGGCTGGCCTTAAACTCAGAGATCCACCTACCTTCTGTCTCTACTGAGATTAAAGGCATGAGCCACTGGTGCCCAGCTAAGCATTTCTATTCAATAAAGACATAAGGTATGGTAAAAGGGAACCAAATTTGTTCAGGGTTAATCATATATCTTCAAAAATACAGTGGTTTTCTTTAAAGTGCAGTCTCTTAAGAACTGACTGAAATCATTTCCAAATAAATGGAATCTATTAAATAGTCCCTGTAGTTTGGCTTTTCCATTAAAAAAAATTAATATCCACAACTTCAGTTGTTGTATACTGACTAATCAAAAAGAACAGCAACCAAAAAAAAAAACAGCCCTAGAATAATAAAGACAATTTGATTTTAATAGAAAACGTGAAAAACTAAACAATTTATTTTCCTTGCCAAAAGCTGTAATGAAAATAACATTTGAACAGAAGCTGAAATGCCTGGATTTTAACCCTACTGCGTTCTGTCATTCTAACTCAACAGTAACTTATTTTCATCCCACATTTAAATAAAAGGGGGGAGGGGACTCAGAAACATCAACAACCAACGTACTCAAAGACAAACAGAAGCCTGCATCCACTCCAACTCCAGACAGAGCCTGCCACTCCACACCCCTCAAGAGGCAGCCTCCAAGTATCATACAATGGTGATCTGAGAAAATAGCTCCAGTAGGTTCATATCTTTGAATTCTTGGTTCCTAGCTGGTGGACTGTTGGGAAGATTGCGAAGCACACTCTCACTGGAGTAAGAGTGTCCTTGTTGAAGGACATATGTCTCCAGGGGTGGGCTTTGAGGTTTCAAAAGCACATACCAGGTCCTGTCAGTCAGTCATTCTGCCTGTCTGTGTCTCTGTCTCTCTCTGCCTGTGGATCAGGATGTAAAGCTCTAAGCTACTTCTCCAGCACCATGGCTGCCAGCATACAGCTATGATGATTACTGGATTAAACCTGTGAAACTGTAAACAAGTCCACAATTAAGGGTTTTCTTCACAGCAATAAAACAGTGACTAAGACAACACATCTTCCATTAATTTCCCCTACCAACTCCACCCCAAGTAGATGGCAAATAAATATTAGGGGAAAGCCAAAGGAGATTTGTTAAGCTATTACTATTAAAATCTCCACATTTATTCATAAAGCAAGTAAAAATCATCTTTTTTTTTTATACTTGAAGGCAGACACTCACAGATGAAAACATATACATGTAAGAAAAAGTAAACGTATAGTGTAAAATAATTCCTACATCCAATGGAGACTGGTTTTTCACCAGGGTATGGTTTCTGGCAATTAAGATGGCCAGAACTGTGGGTAGCGTTGACTAGGAAGAAATGAAAAGAGCTAGAGGTGGCAAGTAAGCTGCTAAAGAGACAAGACTAACATCAGGACAGAGATCTGGCCCAAAAATAAACTGGATACTTTATAGGCATATAAATAACACTTAAAACCACAAAACTCAAACCCTAGAACTGAAAGAAGTCTTTCATACAGTGTCAATCAGCTTTTCAGCAAACAAAGCTAAAAGAAAGGCACTGGCATCGGTGGGGAGCAACTGATGCAGCCACCAGGGAAACCTGTGTGCACATGCCTGCGAGAGCTACAGTTCCATCCACCAGTGACTCAGCTGTTCCTGGGACACACACATCCACATCCTGCTACAGAGATGCCTGCTCATCCATGTTCATTGCCACTCTATTCACAATGGTTAGGACCTGGAATCAGCTTAGATCTCTATTAGCTGATGAATGAATAATGGAGATGTAATCATCTACACAATGGAGTCTTATTCAGCTGTATAGAAGAATGAAGTTATGAAATATGCAGTTAAATAGATGAAATTGGAAACAATATATTAAGTGATGCAACCAGGCACAAAAAACAAACACTGCACATTCTCCTTCATGGGTGGATTCTAACTTCAAATCTCTTATTTTGTGTGTCCAACTTGGAGCAACTGTAGAAAGAGGCCATCGGGAGGGGGAAGCCTTATGTGAGGGTAGAAAACAACATGAAAACACCGAGCAGGAATACTGAGTATAGCAAATTTTAAATAGGGAGGGGAATGGGGAAGAAGAATTAAGCAAAATGTAGGGTGCATGAAAACCTAAATTGAAACTATCTTGTAGCCAAAATTTTAAATGTATTTATTAAAAGAGAGAGAATTTGAAGGGAGATTTTTCTGTATGGCTGGAAAAAGCTGCTTCAAGAAGCCAAGAGGTTCCTCCAAAACTATATTAGCTCTTGCCATCCCTTTTAGCTGCTCACCAGAACTAAACAGTAAGATCCTGATGCTGAACATACCAGACACCCTGGATGCAAGATACAAACAAATCTAGCAGGAACTGAGCAGGAAGATTCTCTCTGCTGGTTAGCTTCCACAGTCCTAGAAGGTACTATGTGTAGCCAACTGGGGGAGAAAAAGCATCTATGTTCTTATCAAGCTGTGACTCTGGCAATATACTAGACCATCTGCCAAGACTGCCCACCTGCACAATAGTGGCACTTCTGTGCATAAGAGTCCCCTCTGGTTGGATTTGAGATCCACTTCACAAGACAGAATTCATGTTGGTATTGTAAACCTGGTCAAAAACTCATGGCAAGCAAAATCACAGGGGAGGAGGGCACCTAATACTGTTGTTAACAAATGAACATAGCATCAAGCTGCCTTCTAAATATTTATATTTGTACTCATAGACAGTGAACAATATTGAAGTAGAGATTCCTGTCTGTAAACATGATGAGAATAACTGACTGATGAGTGCCAAGCTCTAAACAAGATATTTATATTATTTCCTCTGAGGCTCAGGGAACACTGCAGGAAAAAAAGGATAAAAAGAATGAAAGAGGGCTGGAGAGATGGCTCAGAGGTTAAGAGCATTGGCTCTTCTTTTAAAGGTCCTGAGTTCAATTCCCAGCAAGCACATGATGGCTCACAACCATCTATAATGAGATCTGGTGTGTAGGCATACATGTAGGCAAAATAATGTATAAATAATAAATAAATAAATCTTTTTAAAACAGAATGAAAGAGCTGGAAGGTTAAAAGACTGTGAGATGTCATCTCTTCCGGGCAAGACAACCATTAAAGTTATGAACTCACAGGTGGCTATGCATGCCTGCACTGGCTCTCAGCAAGAATGGGCCCATCAACAGTCAGGGATGGCTACAGCTCAAGAGGCCCCATCCTATTTGCTATGGATAGATTTGGAGACCTGCGAACCACTGCCCTCACATGTGTATCCGCAGACAACCCACCAGGACCGTGGGTTATCCAGGATATCAACTATGGATAGTTATAATGTAATGGTCACAGAGTTGGCACTGGTAAAATTAAAGGTCACAAAATAAAAACAAAGTCATGATCTGGGAAAGGGAATAACAGTGATGAGGTGGGGATTGATAGGAATGAGAGTTAATAAGGGAAGGAGTGAGAACAGAGAAGTCAGATATATTATATACTTGTAAGAAATTGTCAAATGGCGAAACTGATTTCAAACATTGATTATTACTTTAGGCGTATGAATGTTTTGCCTGTATCTATTGCCATGTGCATGTCTGGTGCCTCTGGAGTCCAGAAGACATCAAATCCTCTGGAAGTGGAGTTACAGATGGTATGAGCGACCATGTGGGTGCTGGAAATTAAACTTGGTCCCCATAGAAGAGTAGCCAGTGCTTTTAACTGCTAAGCCATCTCCCCTACCCAGCAAAATTAATATTTTTTAAAGAAGCAGTGACATATCTACAATCAGATTCTCACAACTGTAATAAAAATGATATTAGCCCTGAATTTCTTAATAGCATTACCTGCCATCAAGTTTAATAAGCAAATGACTGTTCTTTGGCACAAGGGAGAGGGGGTTCAACTCTGAATCTTATGCACTGAATATGAAACCATTTCCTTTTGTTTCTTAAAAAACATTACCTGGAGACATTAAAATCCAAAAGTTTTTTTATAAGTGAACATATTTACAACTGAATGAGCAGCCTAATCCTGTAACACAATTTGAGTATTTAAACCCCTCCTATCAATGTAGTTATATTTAATTCAATATTTTTACTTACCTGATATTTAGGCCAATAAAATTTGTCCATGTGAAAATATAATCTCCACCAAAGACCATTCCGATATAAGTTATTAATATATTCTAAAAAGAAAATGATATGTTGTTATGTAAGTCTAATGAGCTTCTGAAATGTACATGTATGCACACTCATGAGATTCAAGTACAAAATGAATAAGCACACAGTACACACAAAACTCTATCATCTGAGTGCTTCAGGAGCAGGGATAAGGCATCTCTAACATGAGCCTTTCCCCAGCCTGTTTCTCAAAAGGATAAACACTCTCACCTATATGAAGAATACAACGCATTATCAAACTGGCTTTGCCTCCCAGTGTGGGCAATATGACTTTTTTTTTTTCTCCCATTGGGATAACTGTTGACTTGTGAGGAGAGAATAAAGAAAAAGCATTTTCCTTCTTTAAAAAATGGAAAGGAAGGCCGGGTGGTGGGGGTGCGCGCCTTTAATCCCAACACTCATAAGGCAGAGGCAGGTGGATCTCTTTGAGTTCGAGGCCAGCCTGATCTGTAAAGTAAGTTTCAGGATAGGCAGGGCTATGCAGAGAAACCCTTTAAAACATGCCCCCTTTAAAAAAATGAAAAAGGAAGACGGAGACGTGACCAACACAGAATGTCTTTGAGGATTCTTCCTTAAATAGTTTAAAACACAAATGAACAACAACAGAAACAAGAAGTAGAGCCAGGCACGCAGGGCACACCTTTAGTCCCAGTACCCAGAAGACAGGTAAAAGGACCTCTGAGTTTAAAGCCAGCCTGGTTTACATAGCTAGCTCTAGGACGACAAGACTACATAGAGAGACCCTGTCTCAAACAAAACAAAACAAAACACATAAAAGTCACTTCAAAATATTATACTGAAAACCAGTATTATACTGGACTAGCGAAATGGCTCAGCAGGTAACTTATGACCAAAGTCCACCCTTTAGAAGCCAAGTCAGAAGAGAGAACTGACTTCCCAAATATTGTTTTCTGACTTCCACAGGTGCCCTGTGGCATATACACACATGCACACATGTACATTTGTGCACAAAGACAGATCACACACACACACACACACACACACACACACAAATAAAATTTTTTAAATGATGTCTACTAGGTAGTCCCTATTGATGAAGACACTATGTACTTTAGATACAGGACTTGGAGGATCTGTGCTAGATCGAACTTGAAAGTCTTTCTGCTGAGGACTAGCTTCATAGTGCCCAGAAGGTGTTATACTATCATCCAAGGGAGGGAAGCAAACAACAATCCTACCCAGTGGCAAATCATTTGAAATGCAATGACCAGGGGCTGTAATAGTGGCACTCATATCTTGGCAGTAACTAAAAGCTGTCTAATTGAACTTAAGGCCCACTTAATAGGATGGAAATCATGTCTGGTACTGAAAACCTAGACAACTACCCAGGCCTTGTGAAGTTATGAATCGTAGAGGAGAGCCTACTACCTCCACTTTACAAGAGCAGCCTAATTCTTAACTACGTTCAACACTTAGCCTTATCCCACAGATAACTGTAGCTCTCACTCCTCATCAAAGAAAATCTCTTTGCAACCGATAAAGACCACAACAGAAAACCACGAACAATTAAAATGCAGAACAACTGACTATGGAGTGACTAGCCCCCCTTTATAAATCTACTGCATTATTCCTACACAGAAGGCTCAGGAAACACTGTGGGAAGGGGACAGAAAGACTATAAGAGACAGAGAATCAGGAAGTCTTCTGTGGGATTGTGTATCCTAGAAGTGACAGGAAGCTTAATTCATCCTACCTTGTCGAAACAAGAGCTAAGCAAGGACAACAAGAATCGTGCTAATGTGTACGGGAGAACTTTATGGGCTCACATACCTAGACAAAGAACTAAAGGCAACCCAGAGAAACAGTATCCCTAGGGAGGAAACCCCTAATTTTAGCCAACACCAGTGGTCAACCCTGGCATCATATATACATAAATAACATTAAACAGACTGATTAAATTGTATTTATACATTTGTGTGTGTGTGTGTGTGTGTGTAAATCCATAACAAAGAAAAAGAAGCGACTAGTCCATTAGTATGAGAGGGCACAAGATGGAAGGAAGGGATTGAGGGAGCAAAGGGAAGGAGAATGATACTTTAATTTCAAAACAATTAAAAATAAAAGCAAAGATTTTTTTTTTTAATCCTCTTGCTGACTCCCAAGTACAAACAGATTCTGGTTCCTTAATTATCCTCATAATACGAAAACAGAAAATAGTTTTCTAAAGCTTAAACTATTATTTGACGCCTCTCAATCTCCTTCCTTTCATATTCACAGGTCAATCCCTGCTTCCCAACTTCTTCTTGGCAAGTAAACTGCCTTGAATTGTAAGTGTCACATTCTTGGGGCCTGGACTCTCCTAGGTAAGCCTGTGAGACAAAACTGAGGCCGTGTGTTCAAGGCCAGTATTGGGGATGCAGCTCAGTATGAGAGCACTTGCCTGGCATGTGCACCACCCAGGGGGTGGATGCACAACCCATTAAACCATCTTCAAACTGTCCTTATAATAAAATGCCCTTTGGGATGGCGCTCAGAAATACTCAGCATTTCCTAAACCTAACGATGATTGTGTGGAACACACTTTCTTATAGTTTGAATGGCAAGGCAAAACCAAGTATAAAGTAAATAATGGTAACAGGTATCTTGGAAAGGAATGTGATAGGACTTCCGGTTAGATGGAGTAAACTGATATACATAAGTGCACAGGAAACATGGGGACAAAGGACCCAACCCTCACTGCCAAAAATCAGAAGTTAGGAAAAATACAGGGACACAGTAGAATATGTTAAGCAACTCTTCCACACAGAAATTTTTACAAAGTACAGAAGACCACTGTGTTAACTCAAAGCTAAGACTAATCCCCAATCTTTACACAGCTAAGAGTCCTGCCTCTGCTATACAGATGTGATTTGGTATACCCACAGTGAGGCTAGGAATTTCTATTTCTAACTAGCTATTCTAAGTGACTTTCCCAGTATATCGAGGGATACAAGGAATCCAATCTAAGGGTCTGTAAGGCTGAGATCCTTAGATGGAAGCTTGAAGCCACTTAGAAAAATAATGGCTGATCTCTAAAAGCTGTGATCAGCCCTCTTCCAGAAACTCCACTGTGGCCTACAAGACTGTACTGAAAACTCCCATCTTTCAGTTGTAAAGCAGACAGGAGCAAAAGTAACAGCTCACTAACAATCATTTACTCCCTCCCTTTAGTTTAAAATGAAACCAACAGAAGGTAGGCAACAAATGGAAAGCATGGGCATCCATGTAATTATGATGGAATTTGTATGCTATGCGAACATGGCACAAGGGTCCAAAAAAAATCTAAGCAAATAGGCCGAGTAGTTTCAATAAATTATGGGCTTTTCCAGCCCATCCTTCTTCTAGGCTGAAAATAGGGTACTGTGGCTATCCTGGACTCACTTTGTAGATCAGGCCAGCCTTGAACTCACAGATAACCACCTGCCTCTACCTCCATGAGTGCTGAGATTACAGGCATGTACCACCATGCCTGGCTGGGTCCCAATTCCTAACCCACTGTGTCCTTGCTATCATGTACTTTGCTCTGGAAGTATATATTTACAAAAGAAAACACAGCTGAGAGGTAATTTGGGGACTAAAACTGCGCCACTCCAACCCCTGAGTACAGACTGCTACTAAACTAGCTTTCTGAAAGATTTCATGCAACTGACTTGTTATATCTGGAGCTGCATTCATGTCAAACTCCAGTTCCATGATGGGGAACTAGAGATGTTCAGGAGTTTTAATCCAGTGCAGTTTCTCATAAGTTCAATGAGTCCTACTCCATTGGGGGTTCAGAGAAAAATCTATAGAGAGCTACGACCTTCCCTCTGCATTCCCTTCCCTTACTTGTAGGCATAAAGTTATTGTGTAATTCAAATGCTGATTCTATATCCCCCATATCTGCTTACAATCATTGTTCTGAGAATCTCCTGTCTCAATTCTGTGTCTCCTCGATTGTACCCTGATATGCCAATAAAGCAGCATACAGCCAATTGCTGAGCAGGAGAGAGCATAGGGCTGGACTTCCTGCCAGCCAGGGGTAGCGGAGTTACAAGAGGAAGTAGACGACTCAGCCACAGGAGAAGTCCAATAGAGATTGGAGCAGAGAAAGCTACAGAGTACAAGTATCTCTGGAAGGTACACTGAAAGGAAACCAAATTAACTTAGAGAGTTAAGAATAAAGTAATAACTGCTCAGTTATAATGCTGTGAAGCTTATTATTAAACAAATATAAAAGAGTCTCAATTATTTGGGCAATAGCTGGGATAAGGAAAAAACTGAGAAACAAACAGCTTTATAAAAATAACTTTAGCATTCACTGCTGACTGACAAGGGCATCAGAGTTGTCAGAGTTGAGTTGTCTGCTCAACCCCTCCCCTTTGCCTTCCTTTTCCAAAATGATTATAGACCTGCCTCTCTAGATCTGGCCGCTTTCAGAAAGCAGGCCCACTTTGCTAACTGTTGAGGAATCTGGGCATATGGGCATTCTTACAACTGAAAAACTAGAACTATTAAGTCTGATAAAAGAGGTCCCAGGTTTCAGTGAGCTTTAGCTCAATACTCAAGTTAATTTGACTTTTCTGCCTGAAGACAAATGATTCTTCCTTAAATAAAATGGATCAGAAGAAGAGATATCACTGGAACTGCCAGGCCACTTGTGGGTGGCTCAGACAAGAAAACCCACCTTGATTAGCTTCCAGCTGGCTTCACCTTGCCCCCCCCCAAAAAAAAGGCATCTCTTGGAACACAACAACTCTCAGTGGGGGCTAACAGGATGAGTCCACAATTCCATCAGGAGGCAGTCTCCTTCTCTTTCTCTAGAGTAACTAATTTTCCCACATTCCTTAGAGCTAAGGCACCTTCAAGCAGAGGCCATACCCTTCCTAAGTTTTTATAAACTGACTTAAAAATTACCACCACAATCTAATGCCAAGCTAGTAAGCCTAAACGTATGAATAAGGCTATGAGACTTAAACTACCAAAAGATTCTTGGAAAAAAAATTTATTATTGCTACGTTTATGATAGGGGAAGGATGCCTGAACAGTTAGAGGACAATTCTGTGGAGTCATATCTCTCTTCCCACTTTTACATGGATTTATAAGACTCAAACTCAGGTCATCAGGCTTATACAATTTTGCTTCTTACCTGCTGAGCCATCTTGTTGGCCTCATAGCCAAATTTTTAATAAAGTCTTTTTAAAAACAGTTTTCACTTATCTTGGGAGGCACTCAGCATACAGTATGCAAATAGAGGTCAGAGGACAACCACAAGAGTCAGTTCTCACCTACATGAGTGCTAGAGATTGAACTCATGTCCTCAGACTTGGCAGTAAGCATCTTTATCAACTAAGCCATTTGCTGGGCCCCAGGTTTCTAAATTAGAGGAACAATTGCTAAATAAAGCAGATTCCAGAAAGAAGCAATATCGTTCTTCCATCTCACCTTAATGCAGCCAACTATTGTTGTGGTAAGAGCAGAATTATACTGAGTACAGAGTACTGTAGCATACATCAAGACAAACCTAGGGCAGAGAAGAAAAGGGTCTGTTACAGGCTAGAGCTTACTTTCCCATAATCCCTCACTAAGAGAAACAACTAGTGGTGGCCATGAGCATCTGAAAGCTTTCTGAGCAACTGAGAGCTTTCCATGCCTCCCCACAGCTTCTGGTTTTTGAACCTGTACTCAAGATAAATGTGTCTGCTTTCTGACTGAGTGTTTTTTTCTGCTACCAAAACCACAGGCATCTCATTCAACATAACAGAGGCTCTTTAGAGAACATCCTTTCTACTAACTCCTGAAAGCCAGACAGAATGCTCAGGGCTCACAGGCATCTATGATCAGAGCACTGGCCACTGGGATAAAGTGACCCCATGGCCAAGGATGAAGGCAAGACAGAATCTCAATGATGGAAAAAAAAAACAAATGAGAATTTAAGAGGGGATGACAGGTCTGCTCAACAACTCCCCGACAACATTTGTGATGCACAGATCACTGAGGCTTCTGAAGCATTGTCTCACTGTGAGTATGTGCAGTCATGAGCTGCAATCAAACTGACCAGCTAAGGAAACACACAGACCATCTCCCGCTCTACACAGAAGTCAAGCGGCCCCCAAACTGAGTTGCCACCACTGCTAAGCCACTAACCACGCAAGTTTAGATAATCAA
This sequence comes from Pachyuromys duprasi, assembly GCA_028658305.1. Taxonomy (NCBI): domain Eukaryota; kingdom Metazoa; phylum Chordata; class Mammalia; order Rodentia; family Muridae; genus Pachyuromys; species Pachyuromys duprasi. Next base: position 28,975,660 of record CM053754.1, on the reverse strand, counting down.
GCTCCAAGCCTGCTTTCTTGTCGATGTCAATGCTGAGGAAAGTGGAATGATGCAAATGGAAATATAACAGCTGTTATCTAACAGCTGGATAGTGGATAAAGATCCATTTCATTTCTCCGTCTATGTGTGGCTTGGCATGAGTTTAGCAAATTCCCAGGAGATGTGAAGCCACCGGGATCTAGGTGACACTCAGGAAATTGAATAGGACACTCAGAAACAAGGGAGAAAAATTCTATTAAAGGCTTACCCCATCACACAGGAGAGGGTGAACTGCAGCAGGAACAGGGTGTCGGCCCAGCCCTCAAACTCCACCGCCTATAATACACAAGAAAGCATTGGATTTCAGAGCACATCCTCCAAACAGCTCCTGTTCATTAGCTGACATCCTTCTGTTCATTTGTCACCTCCCTGCCACACTATTCCAAAGACTGAGAGTGATACTCAAAAGAGTTTCAAATGTTGGGAGATGGAGAGTGTTCTATTTAAGAGTGTGGCCCATGGTGGATGGACCCATACCCGAGAGTATATGGGCAAGACAAATTGGACTTGGTCAGTTATAGTTTTATGTTTTGTTTTGTTTATTTAAGACAGGGTTTCTCTGTGTAGCCTTGGCTGTCCTGGACTTGCTTTGTAGACTAGGCTGGCCAAAAAATCACAGAGATCTGCCTCCGCGGGTACAGTCATACAACACTGGGCCCAGCTCATCAGTTATTCTTTAAAAGGGCAGGGAATACGAAGTTGGGAGGGGGTCTGGAGAGATGGTTTAATGATTAAGACCATTTGCTGGTCTTCTAGAGAATCTGAGTTCAAATCCCAATACCCCTTCAGGGAATCTGACACTCTCTTCCGGCCACTGTGGCACACAGACATACACATACTGGCTCTTTATCTCTCAACTGTCTTTCTGCACCATGTCTACAGACTGTGGGCTAGTAAGGGGAAGACCCACCTATCATATCCCTAGCACAACAATTACCCAGCTTGTTCGTGCTGCTTTTTTTTTTTTTGAGGCATATCATTTAGAACTAAAAACCACCTGTATGAAGTAATAATGATAACAGCAATAATCAACATATGCATAGTACATAATCACCATTACAAGCAAAACAAAGACAACTCGACACCCAACATAAACATCCCCTGCTCATCACAATCAAATAAGGGCCCTTATTTCTAGCCCTGAAGACCTCTGAAGTACATCTGCTAGTGTTAACACGCCTGGCAGCAATGAAGACATTTTAAAGGCACACTGTCCTTTTCAGTGTGACTACTAGACTATTGAAACAATGGCCCCAAAGAAATTGAAATTTGCACAAGGATCTCATGCTGGATATGATTCCCAGCACCCACAAGGCAGCAGCTCAGCGCTATCCAGTCCCAAGGGATCCAATGCCTTCTCTTCTGGCTGGAGTTCAGTTCCAAAAAGTGACTACACAATTTTAGGTCCTCAGTAGCACTGTTCTCATTGCTCTGCATTCTGACCCACATTTAGAACTGTTTTGTACCAATCTACCAAGCAGTAAACGGTTTCTTGTAAGCCTAACTTGTATTTCTATCGACTAGCAAGTGAATATTTTTAACATGCTTACTTAATATCACTATTTCTTCTTTTATGAAATATCTGCTCACATATTTTGCTGTGTGTGTGAGAGAGACATATGCATACCCAGTGCAGACTGTTACAAGCCTGTTAAATGCACATGTGGCCATGCAGAGGCCAGAGCAAGACCTTGGATGCCATATTCTCTCTCTTTTAAATTTCTTTTTAATTTAATTATATTTTTATATTAATCACAGGTAATGTACTTTATATCCCAGCCATAGGCCCCTCCCTCATTCCCTCCCACTCCCCCCATCCCTCCCTCATCTCCTCCCTGCCTCTTTCCAAGTCCTCCTCCCCTTCCATCTGACTCTAGCTTATCAGGTCTCATCAGGGCTGGCTGCAATGTCCTCTTCTATGGTCTAGCAAGGCTGCTCCTCCCTGAGGGGGGGGGGGGTCAAAGAGCCAACCATTGAGTTCATGTCAGAAATAGTCCCTGTTCCTCTTACTAGGGTACCCAGTTGGATACTGAGCTACCATGGGATGCCATGTTCTCACTCTCCATCTTATTGCTTTGAGCGGGGTCTCTCACTGAACCATGGAAGCTCTGTTTTAGCTAGGCTGCCTAGCCAGTGGGTTTTACCTGCCTCTAACCCCTAATTTTGGGGTTTTAGTATATACAGTCTTGCCTATTTGTTTGTTTTGTATGTGGATGTTGGGGATTCAAACTCAGGTTCTCATGCTTGGAGAACAGACACTCTTACCCACTGAGCCATCTCCCCAGCTCCTCCAAACTTACATTTACTTATTGTGCCATGTGTTGGCATTAGAAGAAAATTGAGGAAAGTTGGTTCCCTACTTTCACTATTTGGGTTCCAGGGATCTTACCCAGGTCACTGGGTTTGGTGGCAAGTACCTTTACCCTCTACAACATCTCCCTGATCCCTCTAAAATCTTGTCTTTCAATGACTGATCTCTATGAGTTTTTAGGTACATTCTCAGTAAATATCCTTAATCATACATAATTCACACATAAGCACACGAGCCACCTGTGAGTGAAAAGTAATTGGTACTACATCCCTACACTCCTTCTCTTTTAGCTCTAAATGTGGGTGTACAATTCTGACCCCCTGGGGCACTGTGCTAAGGACGTCTTATTCATGTTTGCCATAGATGAAAGTAAACCAAAATGGTCAAAGTACTGCCTGATATTTATATGGGGGGGGGGGGTCTGCACAAATCATGCTATTTGTCTCCCACAATACTTGTGTGAGACAGAGAGTAAAGGTCTTATTATCCCTGGGAGACAACACTCAACTAGTAGTAGCAGGTCACAAAGCTAAGACAGACAGCTCTGAGTTTGCACACTCCAAGCCCTAAGGCTCTATTTATATGGAACACTAGATTTTATTCCAGTAATGAATATTCAAAAGGAAGCAAATAATTCTTCTGGGATTCCTGTCCCCTCCCCTAAATATTTGGTTTGCCTCTGGAGAAAGTTAGTCAGCCTGCTGTTCTGCTTTTAGCAAAAGAATAGATCTTTCGCTGTAAATATGTCAAGAAGCAGCCACGTGAAAACACAGCTGCAGGATAAATATGGCCCAAACAGTCCCTACAACATGCAAAGGCCTGACCCCTCTGCCACAAGAGGGAATAAGAAAAGGAAGGAAGGAAGGAAGGGTTAGAGGAAGGAAGGAAGGAAGGAAGGAAGGAAGGAAGGAAGGAAGGAAGGAAGGAGAGAAAGGCAACAAAAGCTACTCTTTACTCAGTATCTCAACTATACAAAATGGAGAAATGTTTAGCACGCAATTATCCTGCTCACAGATGTGTGCTGCCCTATGGCCTAGTCATCCCATCTACACCAAGCAAGAAAGAAAACTAGAGAAACCGAGGGACTGGAAAGGAAAAGAAGTCCTTACAGTCCGCTCTGCATTTCCCGCTGGTTTAAAAGTCAAAGATTTCAACACAGCTCCTAAGATGCTAAAATCCTCTTATCTCAAATGCAGGTTTTAGAAACAACAAATGGTTTGGGCCAGAATGCATGTAATCTTTGGGTTTTCCCATATCCTCCTCTCTCAAGCAAACCTAAACAGGGCTTTTCCAAACCGCTTTATACTTTTGTTTACAAAAGATAATTCAAGGGAAGTAAGGCAGCTCATTTTATTTATATATATATATATATAAACTTTCCTTTTTTGACAAGGTCTTACTATGTATCCCTGGCTAGACTGGAACTCTATGTAGACCAGGCTGGTCTAGAACTCACAGAGATCTGCCTTTCTCTGCTTCCCAAGTGTTAGGATTAAGTGTTGGCATGTACTGTCACTCTCAGCTAATTTTCACTTAATTTTAAAAATTAATTTGTAAATACTGCTTAATCTTGTCAAAGAGATTTCTTTGAGGAGAGCTGTCTGGAAAGACTGCTGTTCTGATCAGAACTTCAATGGTGTGGAGAGGCTGGGATGTTGAGGGTCCAGAGGCTGATCCCCTTAGCTCAGGCTAGCTTTAAGCCCTGTGTATAAACTAACAGCACGTAACTACTGAATAACAATATTTTGGAATCTATTAATGTAGCAGACCATTAGCTTCCACCAACCCAAAGCCAAGAGTATCATCAGATAGAATGTGAAGCCTATAGAAAAGCTTCCGCCATCTTGTTGTAACTGCCTCCCTGATGACCCCCACCATTGTATTTTAAACTTGATTTGATTTATGACTTCCTTTGTTCTGTAAAATGATAAAACTTCATGACACTACTTCCACACTGGAACATTTTATTTGAGGTAACATAAATATGTTCCTGAGACATGATCACTGAAATTTGGCTCTAGAATACAGTACTTTATATTTGCTTTAACGTAAGAGCTTGTTTTCACACCAACAATCTTCAAGCCTGATAAACTACATCCTTTGAGAAATGTAACTTCAAGAGCCACAAATTCATATAGATACCTGCTGTTAATAGCTGTTTTCTCTCTCTCTCTCTCTCTCTCTCTCTCTCTCTCTCTCTCTCTCTCTCTCTCTCTCTCTCTCTCTCTCTCTCTGTGTGTGTGTGTGTGTGCTCTTGAGTATTTTCTGCCTTTAACTGCCAGAGAAAACTAACCCGATCAAGATCCTAAATAGTAACATATCCCTGGAGAAAAGCTCAATAAGGAATTGCAGCTGACTTCCCCAGTCAGTTTCTGCTAATGTTCGTAAACCCTCAATTTGATGATGCTACATGTTAGCTCTCTCAATTGGGCTACTCCAATCATTCCTGCTAAATATTGACAGCATCTGAGTCACAGTTTTGCTTTCTATTGCTTCTTCTATCTGCTACTCACTACTTATTCTTTTATGTTTGCTTGCTATCCTCTATTAATTCACTCACTCAAAACTGAAAGCACTACAATAATAGATATTCTCCAGACAGTATGGAATACTAACTCTGCTCCTTCCTCATTCTGAAGTTCTTCTTTTCTTTTCTTTTTTGTTTGAAGTCTTTACCTACGTAGCAGTCCCTAAGGGCAGAATTTCTCAGACCACTTGTTCATCTGAATCTCCCCCCACTGTACTAACACATATTACTGGGAAAACAACATATCGTTATTTTCTCCTTTATGCCTCTATATAGAGACTCTTCCTAGATCAACAAGTCAAAAGTAGTTCAGGCTGGGGTGCACCTCAATGACAGAGCACTTGCCTAGCAATAGTGAGGCCATGAGTTCATTACCCATTTGCCACCACCCAACAAAAAAGCAGGAATTCTGCTTCTTACTCTGCAGTTATATTTCTGTGAAGCCATGAAAATATCATTTGGCTTCTGTGGGCCTCTGTGAGCCCATGAAAACATCATTTGGCTTCTGTGGGCCTCCACCTGTATATTACAGAGGTAGGAAAAGTTCGATCCAGCTGCCTTTTGTGAGGACTAACTGAGAGAATGTGCACAGAAGGTATAAACAGAGACATTATTCTCTGTGTTTCCACCGCTGTTATCTATCAGTGACCAGTTTGTTTGCAAACGTTTATTCTTCCTCAAATAGGGAATATGGAAGGCACAGTGACTATGAACTTTGTCAGTCAGGAGGGAAAAAGTGTTTTAAACAAAACAACACTTCTTCCTTTTGAGGAAACCGAGAGAGCATTATGAAGAGGGTGGCCTGCCTCGTCATGCTGTGTGGCCCAGAACTGACTGGGATCGGAGCCACAGGCCCACAGTATTCCATCTCCTTAGCAGTGGCTGTGATTACAGATTACACAAGATGCTTCCTGAAGTGTCCTTCTGTTCCGAAGGGCATTCTCAGTTCTACAGGCGCTGGAGGCCCAGTGGACAACCATGGGCCATCCAGACTACTGGAACCAAGAATACAACACAATCAGGTATACTTGGTTTGATGATATTTTTGGTTAAATAAAAATATTTGAAAAATCTTTGCTCTTTAGTTCTTTAGATTAATTAAACTGGGGGAGAAAGGAGCATCTGTGAAGATTGCAATCATGATCATGAACTCAGTGCAGTATGCTTGCCTGCACAAGGTCAAGCCAACATGAGCCATCAGTATTCCAGCAGGCAGAACCAATTTGAAAAAAGAAAAGAAGGAGAGTGGGAAGGAGACATGCTAGGCGGAGTTCATAGGGAGTCGGCAGCAGGTAGGGGATAGATATGATTACCATCCATAGTCGACATCTCGAAACTGCCATAGGATAAAGACAATAAGCACTCTGTATTTAAGGAAGAGAAGTGAGAACGATAACATGGCACTTTGAAAACTACTGAGAACAAAGCTTGAGTCCTTACCCAGCAGTAAACTGCAGGAAACTAGCCAAGGCAGGGTGATAATGGCAGTAGGAATGATCTCCACAGTTCTCCCCAACTCTTAGCAAAGTTAGGCCAAGGGCAGGCAGGGTCCCTGGGCTACCCTCTCCCTCTGTTCCACACCATACTCTAACCATCTGCCACAACCTCTCCCTCTACACCCTGCTCCTGGCTTAGACAGGAAATTAGAGCCCAGACTGTTTCACCACTTTCTTCCTGTCTTCAGGGCTCTCACACTGATGTATGGTAACAAAACACACCCCTCCTCACCTACTGAGGCACTGCTCTTATTTTTAAAAAGCACAGCCTCAAAGCCAAGAATAGCCAAAGAATATTCAAACTGAAAAAGACCCATCCAAGTGTATGTAAAGAATTCCTGATCTAGGATACTTGTTTTACAAGGTGAACACCAAAGCCTAGAAATGAGATTTTTCTCTATGTAGAGGAAATACTACAGGTTCTCAAAAAAAAAAAAATCAACCTGTGTGGTCCACAGAATGATCCTGAAAACAATAATCAGCAACTCTTAACAGGCTAAGTAAAGAGCCTTAAAAGCTTCATCTCTTACAAATGGAAGTAATGATTAGTAATTACTTAGAGCTGGACAGCAACTTTTCCTTGAACTCTCCGGAGCCATACCACCACTGAAGTGGCCTTGTGAGGTCTACAGAAGCAGGCTATTCTTCCATAGGTACCTGAGAACACCCAGCAGAGAGTGCTGCCAGGAAGCCACGCCCAACCCATGCCACTCTCAATGCTGGCTTTGTGCTGCAGCAGTCTCTTTTGGAGGCCGCAGCTCAGAGGATAAACACATCTATCCGGATGCTTTACAAAGTCACTTGTCAAACGAAAACCATCCAGTTTTTTCCTATGTTACAAGATATTTTTTATTAACAGGAAGATGATTTCTATATAAAGAGACAGGGTCTCATATAGTCTATGCTAATCTCAAATTCATCTTGTACCCAAGGATGACCTTGACCTCCTGGTCCTCCTGTTTACACAATGGGAAACCTTTGAAGGCTTTTGTTGGTTCATTGGTTAGTTTTGAGACAGCCTCACACTGCTGGCCAGGCTGGCCTCAAAATCAGGCCCAGCCTCCAGCCTCCACCTCCCAAATTCTGAAATTATAGGAGCAAACCAAGCCTGGAAATGTTGTTTTTTTTTTTTAAGAGTATTTTGCAAGATGCATCTTTTCTAAAACTAAGTGCTAAGCATATTGGTCTTTTCCTCTCTAGGAATCCCAAGATTTTTCAAATAAGAGAGGAGGAGTGAAGAGAGACAGGCAGGCAGGCAGGCATACGCACACGCACACACGCGCACGCACACACGCGCATGCACACACACATGTCTGATTTCTTGAACACGTTCTGCTCAGCACTTATACCATGTGCTCCCCGGAATGAGTTTTCAATTAGATTTTGTCTGTAGTTTATACAGAACTTTGGAGCCTCTAAGCCTCCAATTTTTTAAATTCTATGCTCACAGCACACCTGCTGTGTCTACTCCTGCCCCTCTGGAGAACTGAACTTTCAGAGCCCTCTTGCTAGACTTCCTAACGAAAGAAGTACGTTTCCCTCCTTGATCTAATTTTGCTTCAGTTTTCATCTTAGGTAGGCCTTTAAGTTTGAATAATAAAAATAATTTGGTTTGTCCCAACTGCCCCAGTTATTTTTAAATTTCGGATCCATCACAGAATACTTTTTCTTACTGTTCAACTTACATAATACAGTTTGTAAGTATTTTTGCATGGTTCCATCAATGAATCCACTCCTGTAACCATCCTGGGCTCAAGGTGAGTTCAGGGCCCCTCCCATCACCTTACTAAAGGGGCCTGTCACCTTTCCTGGTTTTTCCTAACTTAGACAATGAGAAGAGCTTTCTCCTCAAGCTCAGAACCTGCTTTTGCTTGGTTACTCTCCAGATACACAAAAAGGCTTTCTCAGTCCCTCACTTCAGAGTCTTCTCAGATGAGCCTCATAAAGTTACTTTCCCCACCACATATTTCAAAAGAGCTCTTCCCCATCATTCCCTCTATGATGTATTTCTCCTCACAGCTCTTACTACATGATTCCTGTACAATTTGTCTTCCTGCTGGAATCACAGCTCCACGTAAACAAGACTGTGAGTGTTCTTTTCACAAAAGCACCCAGCACATAAGCCAGGGCTCTGCAGGCGTCAGAAGGGTTCTACGCTAAACACTAACACCGTGCAATCTTGAGAATCCCCCTATCTTCTGTAAATAGGGTAACAAACCTCCTTGGGGTATATAACAAGGATGAAGGAAAATTATTTATTCTGAAGCATCTTGTCAGTTACCACACATCATACCTACAGATAAAGTATGACTTCCAGCCAGAGGAGGATCAAACTGTTTACTGCAAACATCCTTTAAGATAAAGTGCTTTATACATGAAGTGTTCATTCTATGGAAAGTGGGCATACATATACATGTTTGTTCACACATGCATATATGGAAAGCGCACACACACAAGATACAAACCCACAATGAACCTCATTTACTGGACACCTAAAATCTGCCACATATTTCAGACTTTATTGTGGACCCTTTAAACAAAGCTTCAGACAAACATGGTTGACAACATGTGAGTTCAGGCCCCTCCCATCACCTTACTAAAGGGGCCTGTTACCTTTCCTGGTTTTTACATGACAGTAAACATCTCATAGTATGCCATGAGTCCTAAGGTCAGCTTGGTTCTACCACCAATAGTTGCTCTAATCACTGCCCTGAGTTGCATCTATAAAACAAGCTTCCAAATGAGTGAGCATTTCTTGTTGCATTTGGTGGATAAGAAAACCAAGAACCAGCCAGGTGTGGTATTATACACCTATGATCCCAGTGCTTAGGAGGTAGAGGCAAGAGAACTGCTCTTAGGGCAAGGCCAGGCTGCTACACAGACCAAGTTCTAGGCCACTCAAGTCTACCTGTCAAGATGAAGAGAGGATGTAACTGTTGAGGGAGGCCGGCTGAGAACTAGCTTTACCGATGCAGTAAACAGTGCACTATGGCTCACAGCAGTTCTTTCTAACCTAAACACATACGCGATTTTCTGACAGGCATGAACCCTGGCAAGCTCAATCCTATACCACCTAGACTCACACCAAACACCTTCCCTGGGAGTTCACGTTAACTTTTAGCTTTTAGCAGAACACAGAACTTTCTTAACATAGGAATGAAATATTGACTTGTCTCATAAATATGTAGGAATTTAAGCTTCATGTTTAATTCATACCACAACACCTTCACTTATATTATCTATGTTTTTATTTCATTTATAGCCAAATATGTGTAGAACAATCTATCCTTAACCCCAACAAAAAGACAGAATTGGCCTACTTCCATCCCAAGACGCCCCTAAATATTTTTCCTGAGAGCCTGTACCAGTGTATAGTCCTGATGACCGTGGGTATGCCCCCCACAAAGAAGAGAGTCTTACAGAAAAGAGCATGGCCAGTGTCTACTTGTACCTCAATAAATGTTTCATAAGAGCCACAATTAATAGTAAAACAAACATATGAAACACAAAACAGAGCAGGGGTATGACTACAGAACAGTGACTTCAGCTTTTATATTCAACTTTATTTTCAAAATTTGAAAATATTTAAGTATGCTGACACACCTCAAAACCGGTGTTCTAAAATTATGTTCTTGCCCTGTATCTGACAGTGTTGTTAGAAAAATAAAACAATAAAAAGGGAATACAAATGCACTGACCTAAATGAAGACAGAAGAGTAAGAGGAAAACAAATCTAATCCCACTGTAGATGGTAAAGTCGGTTTTCATGCTATGAATACACATAGTTAGCAATATTGGAACATTCAAACTACACATGCACTTTTATTGTAGGTCTTTCTCTCTCTCTTCTTTTTTTGTTTTGTTTTGTTTTTGAGACAGGGTTTCTCTGTGTATCCCTGGCTAACCTGGAATTGTCTCTATAGACCAGGCTGGCCTGAAACTCAGGGATTTGCCTGACTCTGCCTCCTAAGTGCTACTGAACTTTGAAAGATACACAAATTACATTATAACCTCTACACAAATTGTCATGGTTTTGGAACGAAGACATACTAACAGTTTCAAGTAGCTACAAGATACTAGTCAAAACCTGACGGAAATCCCATCTTTGTTAAGCCCTCAGCCGTACATAAGCATATTAATTCTTACAGCTGTGTCATGAACATATTAGGCTTGAGGACAGATTGTCCTGTCCTGTCCTGTGCTGAAGGGCAGCTTACATTCTTTCAGACCTGTGTTCTAAATCTCAGGAGTAAAGGCTGCTTTCACCAGAGTCTGCTGGAAGGAAGCAGGCCTCTGCAGCATGGGCTTTGAAGGAGTCTTACCTCCAACAGTGTGACCTTGGGCAAGTTTTTAAAGTCTCTGAATTTCTTTCCACATTAATAGGAATAATTCAGGCTCCCTATAACTTTTAAGAAAACTGATTATATTTCATGTAAGTGACCAGTACATCGGAAGATTCAGGAAATGTTAGTTTCTCATTTCACTTTCTTAACACTTACTTAACACTGTTAGTCAAAATTTTTTCTTTGGGGCTATGTTTAGGCTTGCTGGAAGCCAGGCTATAGTTTATTAGAACATCTACTCATATATTCAGAAAGATCTGAAATAGCTCTTTGAAGGAATGGTCTTGAATAGTATACCAAAACAAAAAGCCTCATAAGTTGCCAAGATTATTACTCAGCTTCAAGATCAGTAATTTCAAAACCTTCTGTTCAAGCTGCCATTGATACATGGTCTGCTGCCCTAAGAAAGCATAACCACTGTGTTTACTGTGAAGCCTGGGTTCAAGAGACAAAATCCTGGGACAGATATCACTGGCAGATTTTTGCAATTCCATTTAGTTTACAAAATTTTGTGATTTCTAACAATGCAATACCAGTTTTTCATAAATACAGGCTTATTCTATGGAAAAATTCTCTAGGATTGATTTTGCTATTCTAGTCTATATTAATTTAACTAAAACTTTGCATAACATTTATTTGGTCACGGCACCATGCACGGCACAAAGTACCTCCTAACAGTGATGGGAACCAAGGTAAGATTTAAGCAAGAATGACACCTATCAGAGAAATAAAACTCTAGAGTTTTACTACTGCAGAATCTTTTATTGTTCAGGGATAGTTTGCTTCCATTCACATTTTACAATTTAATAAAGATGTAAAAGTTTCTCCCTCCAAGCCTCGGGGAACCCTGTGGAAGAGGGGCGGATAAAATCTAAGAACCATAGCCTGGGAAAGAACGCTGTGAAGCACTTCTGGACACATAGCCCACGTGATGGTCACCCACAGAGGCTGTGGCTATCTGTACAACCCCAAAATCGAACCCTTCAACAGCCCAAAATGGATGAGGAAGTACTTTTAGAGTCTTCATCTCTCCCTGAGTACCCACCAGCAGCTAACAGCTACAGGAAGATGGCCGTTTCCTTTAGCATAGCCACAGGGTAATTCCCCACAGTCCAATAACCCCTAACCCAGACTCCTAAAAGTACACCTAAGGAATCTCAGTGGAACATGAACACAACAGACATGAAAGTAGATGGGGATCTTGTTAGAAAGAAGAGGTTAGGGAGGAGCAAGGCAGATAACACAGGATAATGCGAGGGTGCATATGATCAAAACACACACGCACAAAGTCAATCAACCAACAAAGTCTTTAATGTAAACTTATCTTTCTCTATATTGGCACAGAAAGCTAGTCTGAGCCATTTTAATATTTTAAAATGCTTATGCCAAGAAGGCAGGCTAGCATGACATCAGCAGGCTAAAGACCTAAAGAGCAAATGCTCAGTTTGCGGTCACTTAATGAGCACACTTCTGCCTAACAACCCAAAGTCTATCTTTTGATTGTAAACAGTAAATAAATAACCTGTAATTACAAAGTCCTACCTTTTGTGCATCTCCTGTGAAATACGCAATGGCCAGGGTGGGCAGGATCATGAACAGTGCATTGTAGTAGAGCAGACCATACTTTCCCAGCTCCTAGGGAGTCAATAATTAGGCATTTCAGTTGGTTCTAGCAGGTAGGTATATTTAAACATAAACAGACTACTATTCCAACTATATGTGTACATTATGCTGGGTGTCTTTTAAAGTTAAAAAGTGTCTTAATTTGAATAATTACATTCAAGTCTGAAATATAGGCCCAGGTCCTTATGTTATAGGACTTAAGTTGACCGGCTCATGATTTTAAGCAGCTCTGAAATTATAGTTCTGACTTACTAAAACCATCTCATTGTGGTCTTCTTGACCCTAGGTTAAACGAAATAATGGGCAAGTTATAACCGTAAGTACCAATGGAAAGGCATGCCCCTTTGTGTAGTTCCAGGAAAAGAACAACAGTGAGACTTCCTTTAGCAACAGGTGTCCATGACTCAGAACACAAACTAGCCTGGAGCAGAGGGTGGGTGGGACGCACAGACACCAATACCATCCATGTAACGGACAAGACAAAACCACAAATGTCCATACTCCTGTCTTCTCCCTTCACACTCTAATGATTTTAAATGTTACTCTCCCTTATGACACTATGAGCTGTTCTAATGCCATATTTCACTACATAGCACAGGCCGGACTTGAACTCAATCTCCTTGGCTCCGCCTCTGGAGTGCTAGAATCACAGTGCTGCCACCACACGTGAATTCATTCATTTACTCATTTGTTTGTTCATTGAGGCATACTCCTGTATACCTCAGGCTAGCTTCAAACTCACTACGTGGCTAAGGATGAAGCTGAACTTCTGATCCTTCTGCCTTCGACTCGGCTCTAGAGTCCTAGTATTCACCTGGCTCACGTGGTCCTGCAAGTTGAACCAAAGGTTTCATGCACGTTTGGTTTCATGCATGTTAGGCAAGCACTACATTGGGCATGATAGCACATGCCTTTAATTCCAGCACTCAAGAGGCTGAGACAGACAGATCTCTGTGAATTCAAGGCCAGACTGTTCTATATAGCAACTTCCAGACCAGCCTGGGATACACAGTGAGACCGTGTCTAAAAATTAATTATTTTTAAAAAACATCTCTAAAGAAATCAACTTAGCTATACCCTAGATCCATAAATAAGCTTTAGAATGTTAATACAAGTAAGTCATAAGCCATTTCCAAGTATGGAACTGAAGAGCTCTCTTCTAAGACTAAAATACTATGAAATCTTTATTTTCTTTTAAGTTTTGAGATATATATTATATTCAGTTATAATTACACAAAGCCCCTGAGTTTCTCAGAGATACTTGTCACTTTTCATACTCCCAGAAACCAGGTCTGCAGTGAGAGCAGAGATAATGTCAACCATCACATCTGATTCTGTTGGGCAGTCAGAGAGCTGAGGCTGCTGGCTCATTGCAGAGCTGCCCTCAGTATCCACTTTGTGAAATAGCAGGTGGGCTAAAAATAAAGTCACTGTAATGCCAAACTGCTATTCTCTTTCCTCTTTTTAAAAAGAATTAAAAAACTTGTCACTAGTAACTTCAATTAAAATGCAATCATCACATAGACATCAAAATGTCTAAGAGAAGGAGGAATAGCAGGCATTCTAAAGAAAGCATTAACAAAAAATTTGTAGTGTGTTTAGTGGAGGGAGAAACCAACTCTAGGAATAAGAAAAACCTGCACAGACACAGGCTCTACTCTTCTTTTCTGGGGGAGAAGCAAAATCCTGGCCAACTGGAAACCACCTCAAAAGGACAACAACCAGGAATCCACTAGTGTTACCACTTTTGAATGGGACATTTGTTTTCACTTAAGCTGAGCTCCAAAAGGTCCTTGAAGTAATTTCAGAAATACTCAACATGGAATAGAGCAGATGAGGAACCAAGTGGGTAAGAACGTCTTACTAAGATAAAGTATGAGCAGGAACACATGACAGTTACAAGATTCAGTTCTGAGATAAGCACATATCAGCTGCTCAGGAAAACGATGGTGACATCTGAGATGAATATCGGCGTGAGTCCTCACAAGGCCCATTAGGGAATTATAGGCCCCCTCACTAAGAGCTCCAAAAGCCGAAATCCAGATAGCTGTTTTCTTACAGAACTTAACACTACAATGCAGCAAACAAAACAGGGCTCAAAGACTTAGTTTCTGGGGGGCTGAATTAATATAATTACACCTAACTGTGCCTATATGTAAAGTAGATAGTGAGCAAGCAGACAGTATTGTAGAAGGCACTTGAGAGCTGAGAGTACAGGCATGAACCACAATGCCTTGCAAACATAAATTTATTATACTAACATGAACGTGCGTACATACATGGTACCTTCAGGGAGCTCCTTTGTCCTTCTCCAACCCTCCTAAGCACATTTTTTTATTCTATACCCTCCCTACCATCAGCCGAGTATGCAATGAAGAAGCTGTACAGCACTACTTACTTTCGAATCTAACTTCTGTTTCACGTATGCTCCATTTGCTGCTGTCAGGACATCATTGATCAAAATAAAAACATATCCTTCCAGATCGAATGCCAAGTCAGAGCTGCAGAACATAAGCAACATTTTAGGATCACCTTAAAAAATATGCAGTTAATTTTAAACAGGCCTGGGCTAAAGGACTTGCAAGAACATGTTCTTGTCTAGGTAGACCTTATGCATTTTATCAGCTACCAGAAATTCCTAAGACCTGGCCACATTTGTCGATTTTATGAGAAACATCCATGCTTACACATGTCACCACAAAGAGTCAATCGTGCAGCCAGACATTGTGGAGCACACATCTGTCACACCAGTACTCAGGAGGCTGAAGCAGAAGGATAACGAGCTAAGGCCTGGGGGCTACAGACCATGCTCTGGGGTAGCCTCCAACTACACAGTTGAGACCCTACCTCAAAACAAACCTCTCACACACACACACAATAACAATCATTTTGGTTCACTGCATACTGCTCTAAAGTGAAAGTCGGATAACAAGCAGCCAAGTTTACAGTTGCCATATGTGATAGCAGAAGGCCTTGGTCTCCACGATAAGAAAGCCAAAGGCTGAAGCTGAGGACAAGTCATTTTTTCCCCCAAAGATTCACATAAAAGATAGAACTAACTTGTCACTGGGTAGAATTGCTGAAGCATGGATGATAGTTCTGATATCAAACCTCAAGAGTGTATAAGTAAGTACTAAGAACTTAAGTGGTTAAATAATTGCCCAATGACATGACAAGGTGTAACCAGTAAGATCAAGAAAAAAAGTAGCCTGATTATTAAATAACTCAATAAATATAAACATGAATGAAAATTTGACAGTATTCCTGAAGCATAGTCCAACACCCTCAAGTTCTATCTACATACTCCTGTCTGAACTAGTATAGGAAGCATTCCAGACCACTGCAACTTCAGGCCAGAGGAAGAGCAAGGAGGCCCTGCTGCTTAGTACAATTACGGTTCTCACTGACATCGAGGAAACACTTTTTTGAAATACACAGAGTTTGGCACCTCTAAGAAGAAAGGGAGTGGCTAATACTGAACTATTCTCAAAGGAGGCAAGGCAACAGACATAGAGGGAAAAGTAGTCACCTGTGCAGCCAAATTCCAGTACCCATTGATGCTGCCCTGTTTTTGTTTTTGTTTTGTTTTGTTATCCCCTCTCTAAGAGTGGGATTTCATGGGCCAGCAAGACAGCTCATCCAGTACAAGCACTTGCCACCAAGCCTGATAATCTCGGGTCCTATTCCCAGGACCCACATGGTAAAAGGAAAGAACAGACTGCCACACGTTGTCCTCTGACCTCCACATGTGCACCCTGTGGTACACATGCACACACACAAACTAAACAAATGTAATACAATTATTTTTTTTAAAAGAGTGAAATTTCACTTGGATATTTAATATAAAATTGAAGTTGATGTCCACACCCTCACTATATACACTTACACCACACACATATGATGAAAGTATAATGAGCCAAAGTAGCACAGTGAACTCCCAAAAGAAAATAAGTTTGTAGCATTAGCAAATGTGTCTACACAGCCCAAGCCGTATACCATGTCAAGAAAGTTTCTAGAAATCCTTTCAACTTTTAGTCTTTGGATATATGTTTTCCCATGCCTGCCTGCCTTTCCCAGTTCCTGTCTACATAGGTATACAATATATAATAATCAAATTGGGGTAATTCATATTTTTCTCCCCTTTAAAGTTTATTATTGCTTTGTGTCTTCCTCCATATTTGAAAGGCTTCAGCACTCTATAGAGTAACCAAATCATGACATTTGTGATGCATCCCTAAGAAAAGCCAAGTGAAACAATGTATCTATTCCTTTTTTCTACGGGGGAAAATTGCCCTTTTCCTCTTCTCACGCTAGGGTAGATACTACTTTCTTTAACCGCATGCAGAGTGAAAGAATTAACAATGTTAGGAAATCGCAGACCTCGTTTCAGACAAACTGGGTTTCTAGCCCTGCTGCTTTCTAGTTGTAACCCTTGAGAATTACAGGAGATTGAGTTTCGTCAACTATAAAACAGGAAAATCATATCCCTCAGAACCAAAAAGAATACATAAATGTATCAATATACTGTGCAGCATGTGGTATGCAAGCAGAAGACAATATCAGATCCTAAATTATATAAATTGACTATAGGAATCCCCCCGTCTACACTTCACTAGCTTTGATCTAATACAGCCTAGAAGACTTAACCTTTGAAGTCTTCCCGGTAATTTTTAAGGATGCTCAAGATTTATTATTAATAATTATTGATAATTAAAACACAGACTCTATAGGCTCACATCTTACCTGGCAGCTACAAAGGCTCCAATAATCATTGCGAATACAGTCATCTTAATACCCCAAGAGAAAGTCTTCCTACAAAATAATTTAAAATATACACACATGACTTTATCCATGTAGACTCATTTTACATCAGTGACAAAAAAGGGGGGTGGGGAATGTTTTCTTTACAAAAAGACAAACACAGTTACATTTCAAGTATGTCCAAGGAACTAGATATTTAAAAAATGGAGTAAAAAATTCCCTTTGTTATAGAAATAACTATATCCATTTCTCTTACCATTTGTTTATTATTACTGAGCTAGAATTTTTATTTCAAAGTCAGTTAAGCAGAAAAAGGTCATAAATGTTTGCAGTAAAAGCAGCTAAGACACGAACACTATTTAAAGCCTACACCTAAGATGTGGCCTGGCTTTGCCCAATGGCAGCAATAGACACAAGAACTGTGGATGGTATATTGCATGTTCAGGAAATTTTCTAACTGTCATCTGTAACCTTCACAATTACATTATTCTGATAGCAAGGCAATCAGCCTGCTTAAGCTTCTCAAAACTTAAAGTAGAAGTGAAACAGACAATTTCATATCTCATATATGTTGGATATCTTTGCAAGGTGTTTAAAGGTATTTAAAAAATAAATATATGGGGCTGGAGAGATGGCTCAGGAGTTAGATACCTAGCATCCACATTAGGCTGCTCACAACTGCCTATAACTTCAGCTATGAGGAATCCAACACTTTCTTCTGGCCACAGACAACCACACCCAGGACATACACCCACACAAACTCATGCACATAAATAATGTAATCGCTCTTATAAACAAGGACAATCTATTACAATAAAACTCACTTGAGTAGAGCTCCTTCAGCAAACATTGTAAACAGAATAGAGAACCGTCTCAGAACTGTAAACATGGGCAAGCTGTAAAAGAAAAACAGGCCGGCAAAATGAAGTTCAAAAGTATGTCATTGTAAATAAAGATTCTCCAAATCAGTAGCTTTAAATAATGCCAATGTCTTTCTGACTACAAGAAAGGATCATATTGATCAACCTTCTTTTCCTGGAGAAATAATTTCTTTATTTAAAAGAAATTTAACTGCCAATGGTAAAACCCTGCATCTATCATTGCATGCTAATAACATCTGCTTTTAAGTTTCACTCCGACAACTATGCAAATACCCTGACTATAGCCACATTAGTCTTTGACATGGAAGGCTTCTTCCCTTCTCCTTCACTGGACTGACTTCCCTTCTTACCCTCTGGACCACTAAGAAAATGTCTATGAAAATCTTAGACTGTTTTACGGATGGTCCTCAATATTCTTAGAGCAGTTTGCTTGCACTAATCAAACATCCAGCCTCTTTTAATGTAAGAATTTCTGAATATATCTCACCCTAGAATGCTTTCTACTTTTCTGGCAGTCAAAGGCAGAGTGTGCAAATGCATGAATGGACGACAATGGACTTTAAAAAAGCAAATTTTATATAAGCAGCATTGTGCACCAGGCCTGCAATTCCTCCCAAGTGCATAATGACATAGAAAAGGATTCCATCCCCATGACAAATCTGACTACCCAGGAGCTCTTCCCAGAGGTATTCTGGCCATTCTGTCAGGATTCTTGATTTAAAAAAAAAAATTTTTTTTCAAAAAGGAGAAAACAAAAACTTCTTTGCCTCTGATCCTCACAGATCTCCATACTGTTTTTTTCAAAGCTTTTTTTTATAATTTTACATACATATATGTGTGTTTTTCACATACACAGGCCAGTGAAGGTATGTGAAGAGGCCAGAAAAGAATGTTGGCTCTCCAGTGAGCTGTCTGGCCTAAAACCTGTAACCTTTGGAAGAGCACTCCTAACCACTGACCCATCTCTTCAGCCCTGTTTATACTGTTTTTAGTCGTTTACCATGTCAGGGCTACATTCAGCTCATGTAGGTCCCAGATAAACTATTTTCCCCTAAGTATTTACCACACACACAAACCTGCAAGTCAGAAGCCAAGAACTAGCAGGTGAGAGGACAATGCGTGGTATTTCTAACCTGAATGGCTCTTCAGTTATACCGTCACCGTTGATGTAGTAATCATGTTTTTGTCAAGATTCCATCTGACTTTAACCACTTCATGTTAAAAGGTAACCTGTGGAAATTCCTATGTCCACCTCTGATTTGCTGTATTGAATACACTGAAAATACATAGTGATTCTGAACTATATTACAGACGCAAAATCCTAAGCCAGACACCAGGGCAGCATTCAGGAGGCAGACACAGAGGAATGCCACAGACCCAAGGCCAGTCTGGACTACACAGTGTGTTCCAGGTCCTATCTGGGGGAGGGAGAAGTGTGTGTGTGTGTGTGTGTGTACTGTAAACCTGGCAGAAATCTATCTCCATGGCCAGTGTGCAAAACAATAATAAAAATCTACTGCACCACTGACAATATTTGAATGCTTCTAACATAAAAGTACGAAGTGAGAAGGGAAATAAAAACAAAAATTCATTCCCTAACTTCAAATAAACAACTTTTAAACCAAAACTGTGGGCTCCAGCGCCACTATTTGATCAAAAGCTTCCTGGTGTTTTCACGTCCTCTCCCCCACCCCATTCCTGCCATAATCGATCGTAACACGTTAATATGACGTTTGTGTTTGGCTTTAAAACCACATTACTTTAACCCCTCTACAAAAATAAAGTTACCCATACTTCAGTTTCTTTGTGCTGAACAGTCCAGTGATTTGGTTCCCAAAATACAGTAGAGGTAGTGGAAACGTCTGGGAAAGTGAAAAAGGGGGAGCAAATCTCAATAACGAAGACACTGACAATAAAGTCCTTCCGACAGAAACAGTTCTGTTTATACGGTCAAATTCTTTCCACTTGAAACATAAGATTAGCTGTAATAAGCGGTGTTGACCCTCACGAAACACCCAAGCAACATCGACCATCCTGTGATACACAGCACTGTTGGCAGGAACAGAGGACACAGAAATATGAACATGACCAACCATACAAGGCAGAAACACCTCTTGCTTGAAAATATGATACCGCATGAGTCTGAGACTCCAATGTCCACAGAACAAGAGAAAGCATTTTGTCTTCAAATGGAGTCTCACCGAAGCAGAGAGAAGAGTATGAATACAATACCCCTACTCTTAAAAAAAAAAAAGGAATAATGAGAGCGGAATTTCACCGATAACCTGGGTAGATCTGTTACCAGAAACCCCTTAATCAAAACAGAAGGATTTCTATCTTCATTTTCAAGAGATGTAAGCACTTCCCTCGAATGCTCCACTACCTGGGCTCTTTAGCTTTGCTATATACACTTACAGACTAGGGTTGGGGCTAGACTGAAGTTTTAAATATGCAACCCGCTCCTTTCCCCCTCCCCACCCCCTGCTCCCCATAAGCCACAGAATGGCTCCTTTTTATAAAATAAAGCACCCCTTCTTTCTCACTATTACCTTTCGAGGTACATTCCTGTCGAAGTCTGGAAACTTGACTACTCTGAGCGCCTTTCCCACCCAGAGAACCGCTACCGTGGCCACCATCTGCAAACAGAGAACACACACTGATGCACTGTTCTGCACAGAAAGACACACACACAAGTTCTGACAACACAGACCACGGAATGCCCAAGATTCCAACTAACCTGGCCAAGTCCAACACATAGCGAGGACGGAAACCTACAAAGAAAAAAAAGGGGGGGGGGTAAAAAAAAAGAGGGGCTTAAAAACGGCCAGAAAGCCCTCAAGACACAGCGAACTCAACTTCCACAGTGACAACCTTAAAATGCATTCGGATTCCATGCACACTAATGCCTGCCCCTCATGCAGAAAAATAAAATC
Organism: Pachyuromys duprasi; assembly: GCA_028658305.1. Lineage (NCBI taxonomy): Eukaryota > Metazoa > Chordata > Mammalia > Rodentia > Muridae > Pachyuromys > Pachyuromys duprasi. The sequence goes on along the minus strand of CM053754.1, from coordinate 28,954,746 downwards.
TTCGATTTTGTAGCCTAGGGCGACCACTTGTCTCATCTTGCCCCGGTTTACAATTTCCCTCCGCTTCCTGCAACGGATTTTTCCAGAAAGTTCAAACGGAGATCCCGTCAACGGTTTTAAATCTCTTAAATGAATCTTGGGTGGGGTGGGGGTGGGAGGGAGAAACACACACAAACTTCTGCCCCGGAGTCCCAGTGACAGCGGCGACGGCGCGTGGGCGAGCGGCCGCGCTGGTCCCCGGGCTGTCAGCCGCGAGGGTCGCCCGTCCCTGGGCACCGGGCTCGCTGTGCAACCCCGACACACACGCACACACACACACACACACACACACACACACACACCGCGGCGGACGGGGAGCGCGGCTCAGGGCATCCCGGGGTGGGCTCGAACCCCTGTCCGCGCCCGCCGCGCCTCAGCCGCCGCCCGCCAGCCCGGCCACCTGTAGTTGGTGAGCACGCTCTTGTTGACCACCACGATGAGGAAGGAGCTCACGCCGTAGAAACCGGCGGCCAGCAGCTTCAGGAACACCGTCAGCGTTTCGGCCGGCGCCATCCCCAGCTCCTCCTCATCTCTGTGTGTGGAGGATTTCGCGGGGGCTTCTCCTTTAACCGGAGCATGCTGACGTCTGTGGACTTCCGCCATGGCGGCGGCGGCGGCGGCGGCGGCGGCGCCGCGGGCCTGCGAGCGAGCGGGCCGGCGGGGACCCGGGCCCGGCGCCGCGGGGCGCGGAGGAGTGCGGGCCCGGCGCCGCGGGGCGCGGGCTCGGCGGGGCGCGGGGCTCGGACGAGCGCGGGCGGCGGGAGCGGGCGGGCCTGGCGCTGCGGGGCTCGGCGCTGCGGGCCTCAGCGTGGCGCCGGGGGCTCCGGGGGGCGCTCGGCGGCTCGCGGCGGCGGCTCGCGGCTGGTGCCGACCGCAGCTCTCCCCGCACTGCCGTCGCCCGTCCCCGCCCAGGGGTTGGGACACTGGGGTTCACACCCTCGGGGACTTTGCCCTGGCATGGTGCCTCGCGGGGTCAGGGAAGGGCTGAGCCTGGACCGGGCGATGCTGGGGCTGGAGACGAGCTGGGGACCCCGGCCCGGGCTCCGCGAGCAGCCGGGACACCACCCGGGGACCACTGAGCCCGGGCCGGGGAGCATAGTGCTGCGCCTGCGCACGAGCGCGCGCTTAGACACCCCACCACCACCACTGCCGGGAGCGGGAGCCCCCAGCTGCAGGCCCAGAAGTCCCTCCGTGCTCTGTAAGGTGTGGCTGGCAGAGAAGTGATGTCCTGTTGCATCCTCAGTTATCTTGAATGCTCTTTTTTTTTTTTTTTTGGCCTCTTCTTGCAAAGGGTCATAGTTCACACAAAGTATCAAATGTGGTTCAACAGTAAACAAAGATTTCCTTCGGCAAAGTCTGAGACTTCTCACGCTTCTGAACACAGAACCCTTCTTTGCAGATAAAGGGGGAAATTCTTTTTTGTTGTTGTTGTTTGCTTGTTTGTTGCAGTTGATAGATCCAGAAAAGGCAGGATGGAGGAAGTATTGCAATAAGCCACTCGAGGACTGATAAAAAAAAATAGTGCAAGGTGTTTGGAGCCTGAAAGATTTGTTCCAGTTCTAGGATTCTTTGAAACATTCGCTGTGCTCTTGGGCCGATTAGATTATCTCTGCACCCCCATCTCACCACGTGTGTTCTGTAAAACCAGTAGGGTATTTCATCACCCAACCAAAGAATATCTGCTTAAGGAAGGAAATTACAATCCTACTTTTAGAAAGTTTTTAATTATTTCCCCACATTTTCCATCTTGTTTCTTTTTTTTTATTTTTAAGCTGTGATTAAAAAATAACAGTTTATTGTTTGAATCCTTGGATATGGAACCAACAGGCACCCCTCCCAGAACGTTCACCATCTCAGATAGAAACTCTTGGGAACTAAGCCATCATTCCCCAGTCTCTACCCCCTACACCAAAAACCAAGTAACCTGTGTTGTGCACTCAACCTCTGTGAATTTGACTGTTCTATTTACCTCATTTATGAGAACCATGCAGTATCTGCCCTTTTGTGACTGGCTTATGCCAGTTATATAATGTGTTCAAGGAGCATAAGGTGTGTCAGAACCAGAAATACTGGCAGTCAGCATGGTGTTCTTAACTGTTGACAACCTCTTCTGCCCATGCTTCCCAGTGCCCTGCTTCCCTGAGTTGTTGCTAAATCAACAATGTGGTTCACACCTCTCTTTCTTCACTTCATTTTTAACGAGCCTCCTTTGCCCCTTGAGGTATTACTTTACTTTCTATATTTCCTGTCATCGGGGTAGCCTGTCTCCAGAGGCTTTCATGCCTTACAAAAAGTGACCTCTACCTCTGTGCCCTTCCCATCTCATAGACAGCTTCTAGAGAATGTCTTACTCTGTCCATGCTACTTTTTAACATATTACTTGTGACTGGGCCATTTATAGAAAACAAACATTCCTGATGGCTTGGGAGGATAAGAAATCCCAAATCTAAGCATCCCTTAGGAGCAGATCTCTCTGGTTCTAAGATAGTTCCTTGATCACTGCTCCTCTGTGAGTGAAAGGTATTGTCCGCAGACAGCAGAAGAGACAGTTGGACAAAGTGAATGCTAATTGAAGGCTACTGTCTACAGCATGATTACGTTCCTAAAGACAGAACCTTAATGACTTAATTGTCTCTTAAAGACATGACTTCATGGTTTAGGCACATTGGCAGCTGATTCCAAGTTTTGCAGTAACCAAAAATGAGGATAAATGTAGAAGTATGGCGCTAGGCAGCAATGTTTTTCTCTGCCTAATCATATTTATACAAATTAACAAATATTAGAAAGGCCTATCACAGGCCAAGGTCTAACATGGGTTTTCACACAACCGATAGTGACTACAATGGCCCTTCTGTAAAAGGCCATCAAGTGCAATGACTCAAAACATTCTCACTTAGTGCCTAGACAGGTAAAATGTGGCCATATTCAGGTAGCTTTTTCTCTTAAGGCATGTGTAACGAGAATTAGGGTAATTTGGGGGATTTTAAGTACTCGGGCCTATTTCTTGACCTCAGTAATATTAATTACAGAACTGTCTATGGGAGATGTTCACATTATTTGATATAACAATCTCAATGCTGAAATAAGTGAAGGAGTCATATAGGATTGTAAAGGCTACATTGAACACTTTCACTGAGATATGAATCTGCTCTATTTTGAAAGATCAACTTTCGGATTGATAAATTTCAGATCTTTCTGAGTAGAATTACTACAGGAAAAATCTCTGTAATGATTGTTAGTTAAGATTTACTGTTATTGACTGGCTAGATCCCAGGGGAGGACATTGCAGCCAGCCCTGAGGAGACAGGATGAGCGGGGGGGGGGGGTGTGTGTGTGTGTGTGTGTGTGTGGAAGGGGAGGAGGTCCTCCCCTGTTGGTGGACTTGGAGGGGGCGGGGAAGAGGGAGATGAGGGAGGGAGGGGGAGGATGGGAAGGAATGAGGGAGGGGGCTACGCCTGGGATGCAAAGTACCTAACCTGTGATTGATATAAAAATAAGTAAATTAAAAAAAAAGATTTACTGTTATTCATATGTGTTATTTATATGTTTGTGTGTATGAGCTCGTGTATGAAGGCACCCACAGAGCTGGAGTCGTAAGTAGTTGTGAGCCTCCTGATGTGTGTCCTGGAAACCAAAATCCAGTCCTCTGCAAAAAGCAACAAGTACTCTTAACAGATGGGCTGTCTCCCCAGCACAGATCTCTGTAGTTAAATCACTTTTTAAAATGAAAACATTGCTGTCAGCCAGGCTGTTTTTCCATCAAAGAAAACTGATTCCATATATTTATAAGTATAACTCACTTGTTTCCCCTACAACTCTTCCTTTCCCTGGCTCTTCATATCTTAGGACTCTTTTGTAATATGTGTGTGTGTGTGTGTGTGTGTGTGTGCATGAGCATGAGCCTTCTTGATTGCATGTATGTCTGTGTACCATGTACATGCTGGTGCCTTGGAAGGCCACAGAAGGATAGTGAATCCCCTGGGGCTGGAGTTGCGCATGGTTGTGAGCCAGCACATGGGTCCTGGAAATCAAACTTAGGTCCTTTAAAAGAACAGCAAGTGCCTCTAAGCCTGAGCCACCTCTCCAGTCCTGTTTTAGGCCTCTTTCCATGCTCATTTCTATTTACCAGTTTCTTATTTTGCTGTGAGCCTCTATCAGTGACCTGCTGGAACAGCCCACCTTAGAGTTGGGAAACGAATGTCGTACAAGTTTAGTGCTATTCAGAGCATCAAAGAACATGGGAAGAGTGTGGCACTTCTTTGCACTTGTCTAGTGGGGCTGGAAGGAGTGAGCTGATAGTTCCTGAAGGGGACCTAGTCGAGTGTGCTACTGTAAGTCACACTCTGATCTCCCAGCCACTCTAGGAAACAGGCAGGGTCAAACAAATTAGCACTAGGAAGGCTTACGCTGGGAGGGAGTGTCAGCCCCTAACCTGTTGTGGCTGTGTAGATGTTTGGCCCAGGACTGTCCAGCACATACTTTGAGTTTCTATGCTGCGCAATGCTGGTATTAAAGCAGAAGCGGCTTCAGGGTCACTGGATAGCAATTAGAGCCACTAAACACATATAGCTCCAGTCTGAAATATCTTGTCACATTCTTACTCTAGATGTAATGTTCATGCGAAAGTGTAGTGTTTGGACCAAATGAACTTGTCTCTAATGTTGAAACAGTGCTACCTCGGAGCCTACCCTTGCATTCTACTTGCCTGAGTGGCCCCTTTTTAAATTCTTGCTAGCTCGTCGCTGTAGCTGTATATGTATAGCCCTACCTTTTTTTTCTGAGTAGAGAAAATCCACAGTAAAGGTTCTCTTCAGAGTAGCATAGGTAGTAAATAGGATTTACAGTAAATATTGTTCCCTAGGCTTTAAGGATACCCAAGTTTAATTCACCCTTTTGTCACTGAAATAATATACCCTTCTGTTCCTGTCACACCTGCATCCAATCTGGACACCTGACTCTGAGAGGAAAATGAGCTCTCTCTGGTCTTTCAATATCTGAAAGTCTTCCAGGCAGAAGAGAGACGTTAAAAACAAAACAAAACAAAACATTCCCAAGGCTTAGAAACTAGAGGGGTGATTACTGCATGTCCTTTCCATGGAGTAAATGCGTTATCAGATGAGGTTTCTGTTCAAGTCCCTAAATTTTCCATTTTCAGTTTTCCCTCAGTTTGGATTTTCTTTATTGATTCTACTTTCACTTTCATGCCTTTTCTTCATTTCATGTCATTGTTTGTTTTTTCATGGATTTCTTTAATGCAGTTATTATTTCCTCTTTAAGGACCTCTATCATAGTCATGAAGGCTATTTTAATGTCTTTATCTTGTACTTCATTATACTGCATTTCTTAGGGCCCACTGCACTAGGGTTGCTGGGCTCTAGTGGAAACATTGTCTTGACTATTGATTGTGGGGTTTTTGTTATTTGTTTTTCAAGACAGGGTTTCTCTGCGTAGCCTTGGCTGTCCTGGATTGACTCTTTTTATGCTGGCACCTAGGTATCTGGGTTTGGTGTGATTGTAATTCTAGGTGCTGATATCTAGTCTTTTCTTTGTTGGGTGAGTTACATAACGTTCCTTGGTTTCTGTTGCTCTCTCAGGATTTTAGGAGAATATGGTGTGTGTGCGTGTGTGCGTGCGTGCGTGTGTGTTGCCGGATAGGGAATCGTTCTAAGATCGTGCTGGAGGTTCTAGGTAGAATGTGTTTCTAGGTAGTGGGAGCTGATACTTAGGAAGATGGATGGGCTAAAAGGTGTTGGGACAGGGTTGCCGAGAAGGTCTACAGTATGGAGGAAAGCAGAACGTGTCAGCAGGATCTGCTTAGTGTCCTAGGGCTGGGATGAGGCTGGGGGATTAGGTTTGGATGAGATCTGAAGATGACTTGTTTCACTGGCCTACCTGCTCCCCTGGCTGGCTTTGCCAGCAAGTTCTCAGGGAATGTCTGTGGAGTTGGTGGCTGAGATAGAGGGATGGGGTGTTGAGAAAGGCTGTAGGAAATGTAAGCGCTTGGCTGGAGATGCGGCAGGTAGAATGGGGATTCTGCAGCAGAAAGAATGGGGTGGTCTGCTATACAACTGGGGATTACATTTGAAGGAAAGGAGGGAGAATGAAGATGTGAAGATCACCTACCTGCTTCCCTGGAGAACCATGTTTTTTAACTCTTTGAACATCATACTTAAAAGAATCCTAACTTAGCAATGTTTTGCTTTTGGAGCAACTGCAGAGGAACAAATGGGATTAGTGGGAGAGAGATGTTTTCACCATGCGATAATGAGGAACTCCCCAAATTTGTGCTGAACATCTCATTGATCCTAGACTCTACCCAGAAGCATGTTCTGTGCCTTTGAAAGCTTGATTTACTTGAGCTCTCTTAACTCGGGATTGGGATTTCTTTGAATACAGACACCTACGAAACAAAATTCAAGATCTCTCTCTCCTTCCTTTCCTCCTTCCCTTCCTCCTTCCCTCCCCCTTTTCCTTCCTCCCCTTACCACTTTCCTGGAAAAATGGCCCAGAGCTTTAGCATGTCTCTTTCTCTTGCTTGCCTAGCTTCTTCCTTGACATCTTCCTATGGGCTGGCACCACAGGCTCATCTTTATTTGCTTTTCCCAAATTCCTCCTTACTTTCTGCAATGTGTGTCTCCTGTGGTGGCCTGGTTGCTAGCTCAGAGGCCTATTATCCCATGTAGTTTTCCTGTATAGTAGCCTCAAATGATACTTTGATTGTATTACCCATTTCCTGTCAAGTGTCTAGCTGATACTCAAGCAAAGCTTTGGAAGTAAGACAGGCTGCCATCAGCACAGTGGCTGCACTATTCCAGATGTGCTCAGCTGGATGAAGCATGCTTTACAGTTCTTCACTCCATGAAAAGGCCAGATTGACCATTACCTCTGAATACAGAGGCTTCATAATTCCACAAAAAGCTATACTGCCCACGAGTGTGTATGTGAATGCAGCTATATATATAGGAGGGGCAGAGGTCAGAAAAAAGAAAGGAGAGAGAAATGCATTGCCTTGTTACCATATTTATAGTGAAGGGAGGTTGTTAAAGCTAACCGGAAAGAATTTCCATGTTAAAAGTGGGCTTGGATGAAACATGTCAGAATAAACAAAACTGCTCTTTAAGAAAATGTGCCTTCTTGGTCTGGAGAGATGGTTAAGTGATAAAGAGCACTGGATGCGCTTGTGGAGGACCCAGGTTCAGTTCCCAGCACCCACATGATGGTTTACAACTATCGCTATCTAGTTCTAGGTGATCCAATGCTCTTATAATCTCTGTATTTGATACACACACAGATATGTATGAAAGCAAAACACTATGCACTTAAATATTGAAAACTTAAACGTGACTGCATGACTCTGGGATCTAAGAAAAAGAACAAATTAGGCCTAAGTGTAGACTTACCTTATATGTACTAAGGGTCTCTATGCAACTAGAAGAAATATTTTCAAGACTGTTGCTTGCAGCGTAATAAAGATGGTAAAATGTCACCTCAGATGAAGCTATGTGATTTTTCAAGAAAGGCATTCTTTAGGGCTAGATACCCATGCTGAATGTTCAGTAGAACACTTGAACAAGGGAGAATGCAGGCTCAGATCAGGTGTAGATGTAGCAATGGGTAAAGGCTGGCACAGGAGAAGGGGATCTGATTTCCATAGGAGTGGGCCTCCAAAGGTGGGGGAGACTGATGGCCGGTGTCTGCTCTCATGGGACTTCCACGTTCACAGGAGAACTTCCTGCAGCTTTCCAGTCCCCTTACACTTAGCACTTGCACAATACTTGAAGCACATTAGTGTTGGGCCTTAGGATGGTGCTCATATTAACTGAAGTGGTATCATCAGCCCCACAGACCCCTAGTCCCTGAGTGGCCACTTAAAGGTCAGGTGGTGGAATCAGAACCTTTGACAAGAAGCCTTTGAAGAAAATGTATTGGAAGCTGTATGTTGCCGTTTGTCATGGGTATTAATGTTGTTTGTTAACTGAAGGTAATGACAGGAAAGTTGGTGAAACATACTCCCAGTGTGTCTGTTAGGTTGTTTGCAAAGGTTAAAGGCGCAAGGATCAGAGGAGGTTGAATGGGAAAGCCCACCTAAACATGGGTAGCACCATCCCAAATTGTGGGAACTTGAATTAAGTGGAAGCGTGAAGGTCATTTGTGCACACATTTGGGAGCCTATCTGAACAAGAATACATTTTTCTGTTGCTGTGATAGATGTAGATATCACATACCAGATTCTTCAGCCTAACACAGAATTGTACCAATGGGCCTCTGGAGTGAGGCCTTCAGCCTCAGGTTAGTACTCCATCATTGGTCTCTCTTAAGAGGCTTCCAGTTTTGTTTTGTTTTGTTTTGTTTGTTTGTTTGTTTGTTGGAATAAGAAGCCACCCAATTTCCCAGCTTTCCAGGCTGGGGGTGGTCACTGTGGGAATCTTCAGCCTCTGATCTTATAAACTGGCTAATAAAGCCCCTTATAACTACGGACAGTCTACTGGTTCTGCTCCCCAAGGATCCTAGTATTAGGCTTGAGGAGGCTAGAAAATAAGATGAAGCAATTGAGTTGGTGACAATAGTAATAGTCTGAGCTGTTTGAGTAGCATGGCGTAGGTAGGTCTGAGAGGGAAATGGGGTTTGTTCTGCCGCCATGTTTTCAAATGTTGGATTGCACATCTGCTTAACGATTGAATCTATAGAATGCAGAATCTGTAGAATCTATAGCAGGGGTCTTCAAACTACGGCCCGCTGGCCACATGCGGACTGCAGAGGAGTCTGATCCAGCCCGCCAGCAATGAGCATATACACTCAGTGTCACAGCTTCTCAGGGATGACGGCAACCGCCTCCGCCCACGGCACGCTGTGTGCTGGGAGGGTGGGCGTGAAGGCGGTGTTGGGAGGGAGTCGTGCCGCTGATGACGTCATTGGAGGGCGCTGGACGCCTTGTGGTGAGGAGTACCACATGTGGGTGACTATATAATGATGTAAAAAGGCGCCCGCTCCACCCCCAGGCAACATGGTGTCTGTGTGCTGTGCGTGCCTGTCAGTGAGGTTTTCCTCCACTCCCTCCGCTGCCAAAGGTCAGTCAAAAGTGCCATAGAAATAAAATTTTGCCAGATGGGGGGTTCTGCCCGATTGGGGGGTGGGTGACTCATATGAAAATTCCCCTTTGGGGGTGGTGGGGCGTTCAGTGCTGAAATCAAAGTTGGGGGGTAGGCGATGGTTGGGAGATTAGGGGTTTGGTGCTGAAGCATTTTAAAGGGGATTACATTGAAAATTTTATATGCATTTTGCATTTCCTTTTCAGTGTTCACATGCTGATTCTGAACATATCAATTTGGGCGGTATATAGGGAGATATAACTGAACTATCAGGGACTGAGCTGGTCTGCTTAGAAAAGCCTGCAAGGGGTAAGTGTTCACATCAGGGACTAATGGGGGTTTATACACTGTGTGTGTATGTATGATATATATAGCCAAAAGCAGGCCCACAGTTCCCATTGAAATACTGGGACGTGATCTGTTTATTTATAAATGTTCTTCATTTTATTTATAAAAAATATGTGCAGTGTGGGTAAGAATTAGTAGTTCATATAGTCCAGCCCTCCAGCTCTCTGAGGGACCGTGATCCGGCCTCCACTTTAAAAAGTTTGAGGACCCCTGATCTATAGGTTCACCAAGGACTTCTGCATCCTTTGAATTGGGATAGAGAAAAGAATCTACTAATGCTCATAGTCCTCTAAACTTCTTTATTTGTCTGATTCCATTTGCTTGTTTGTTTTTGAGACAGGGCTCATATATCCCATGCTGGATTTGAACTTGTTTTATAGCCTATGCTGCCTCAGTCTCCTGATCCTCCTTGCCTCCACCACTAAATTCTGGGGTTACAGGGATATGTGCCACCACAAACTGATTCTGCTTTTAGTTTTCTATGAGATTAGTTTCACCCCAATCAAGTAATGTAGGATAAAGCGAGGCATGGTGGTACTTGGCTGTAATCCCAGAGCTTTGAGAAGTGGTAGGCAGGAGGGTCGAGAGTTCAGGGCCATCCTCAGCTGCACAGCAAAGTCCAGGCTAGCTTAAGCTACATGAGATGGTGACAAAAGAAAAAGGTGGGGGTTGGGGAGACAAAGGAAGGAAGAAAAGAAAAGAAAATGGAAGGAAGGAGAGAAGGAAGTAAATAGGAAGGAAGGAAGGAGAGAAGGAAGAAAGGAAGGAAGGACGTAATTGCTACAATCTCCAAACTTTTAGGCTCTCCAGTATTTGGAAAAAAGCCTGGGGCAGGTGGAAGACCATGAATGCTACCACAACAGAATATTTCCACAAGAGTATGATAAATGAGGAAATTTTCATTGCCCCCTTTAAAAAAATAATCATTGCTTATGGTCTGTTACCGTTACCGTTTGAATATAAAATGTCCCCAACAGGTTCATGTTTTAAAGATTTGGTCCCTAGCTGATGGCACTGTCTTGGGAAGGAGATTGTGGAAACGTTATGAGATGAAGCCTACTTGGTCACAGGGATGGGTCTTTGGGCTTTATCTTGTCCCAAGCTCCTGCTTTTGGTTCCTCTGCCTCGCGCTCCTGCTGTTGTGATGGGGCTTGGCAGCCTGGGGCTGAGTGACCAGGAATGGAGTCCTCTGAAACTACAAGCTGAAGTAAATCTTTCCCCCCTCAAACTGTTCTCTCAAATAGCTTTGTCACAGCTGTGATAAAGTAATCAATACGTGGCCAGTCAGGGCTGTCCTTATCCCTCTCTCCAACCCCAAGGATTACTATCCTCAAGAAAATCCCCTCCCAGTTTTAAGAGGTTGCTTCACTTCTGTGTCTTTTTCATCTTCCCTAGGCTATGTTGGTCAATTGTTTAAGTTTTGCATCCAGAAAACTCAAAACATACCTTATCATTATATTAATTAAGCTAACCCAAGATCATGATGTGTGAAGATGGAATGTCATCTTCTTAGGTGGTTTAGGCAAACCAAGGTCTCCTTATTATGGTCCTTAGTGACCACAGATCTGTAGATAAGTTGAAAGTCTTGCTCACTGCTATCTGATACTGTGGAAATGTTAGAAAATGTATAGACAAAATGAATTTAGAAATAAATTGATTTCTTTTGGACATACAATGATTCATGAATCTGGCAGCACCCAAAACCAAAACCAAAAAACAAAAAACAAAAACAAAACACTCAAACAATGTTACCTGGCTCTGTGAGTAGTGGATTTTTTTTATAGGTTGAAGGCAGAAAGTAAAGTAAAGAACACACATGACTGGCTACAGCTAAGCATCTAACATTGGGCCATGGTATGTTATGGAACATTGTCTAATTTGGGTATGGTGCCATAAGCTGTGTACTTTTGATTGCTTAAAATGGCTGCTTATAATGAAACCTGAAACCTGGGTACAATATATTCCCAAATTAGTCTACGGTTTATATATTGATAAGCTAACCTATCATTTGTTATGTAGAGACTAAAAATATGGAGAAAGCCTGAGGCTAACAGTCTCTTCCTTGCTTAATTAAAAGAAATAAGCAGGGACTTGCTAAGTAAAAGCAGCAGCCACACAAGCCTGGTTACCTGAGTCTGACCCCCCAGAATGCATGTAAAAGTGGAAAGAGATAACTGACTTCACAAAGTTGACCTCTGCCCTCTACACATGCTCAAGAGGATGTACATACCACGCAGGCACTCATACACATGCACACACATATCCATGTATACATACAATAATAAGAAAAATAACCAAACAAATCCGTTGATGAGGTATCCAAAGAAAAATTTTTGTATAGGCTTAGTGGTCCCTTCAAGACCTCCTGGGATACAATGAGATCAGGATTGTTTCTGGAGAAAAAATGGGAAGTGCAGCTTCCCATGGGAGTGTTTCACAGACCACAGCAGCCACACTGGTTCACCAGCATGGGCCATACCATCACCTTCAATACAGGCTGGCCTTGAAGACCATGCTCACATCTTAGAATGAGAATAAAATCCAAGTCTGACTTCTACCTTTTTGCTTCACACACACACACACACACACACACACACACACACACACACACACTGCAGCTCTTTATTTAAAGGATGGCAGATTTCAAATGAAAGCAGAAAGAAATGGTGCAGAGTATAAATTCTACCTTCCCTGGGCTCTCCCAGCTAGGAGGAGGCTTTAACGGAATTCTTGAGCAAATGTTCAGATTTTTAATTTGTTTTTGTGCTAGGATCTTACTCTGTAGCCCAGGCCTGTCTTGAACTCATGGTCATCCTGCAACAGCATATCAAGGGCTGCCATTAAAGGAGTATACCAACATTCACGCAAAAATTGTTATTTTTATATTTAGTACCTTTTTCTTTGGATGTAGGGATGGAGCTGTTAAGATTTTGTGATGTATTCTAGACCAGACTTTTATTCAATGGGTGTAGGGTTTGAATGAAAAATGCCCCCTTTAGTCTTGGACATCTGAATGCTTGGTCCCAGTCAGTGGCTCTGATTGAAGAGGTTTGGGTGCTATGGCTTTGTGAGAGGAAGTATGTCACTGGAGGTAGGTTTTGACAGTAGAAATCCTTGCCTGCTTCTAGTTTGTTCTCTCAGCTTAGTGTTTGTGGTGGTTCAAGACCTGAGCTCTCAGTTTCCTGTTCCTGCCTCCATGCCTGCCACTTGCTGTCATGGTTTCCTGCCATGACAGACTACTATCCCTGTGGAGCCAAATAAAGTTTTCCATAAGTTGCTCTTGGTCATTGTCTTGCTTAGATATGTTTGTCAGTCATACACAAGCCAGGGTTTGCTGGGCAAGAGAAACTTCAGTTGAGAAAATGCCTCCTTTAGATTGGCCCATAGTCAAGTCTATGAGGCATTTTCTTGATTAATGATTGATGTGGAAGGGCCCAGCCCGTGGTGGAGGGTACCATCCCTGGGAAGGTGTTCCTGGCTTGTATAAGAAAACAGGATGAGCAAGCCATGAGGAGAAAGCCAGTAAGCATTGTTCCTCTGTGGTCTCTGTGTCAGTTCCTATCTCCAGGTTCCTGCCTTGAGTTCCTGCCGTAAATTCACTTTATGGTGGACTACAGCTGTGAGCTGAAATAAACCCATTGTTTCTTAGGTGCTTTTTGGACAGGTGTTTATCATGGCACTAGAAAGTTGAGTTAGGACAAAGTGTACAGGAGGACCACAGAGGCCTGCGGTTGAGAGAGCAGCCAAGATAGACGTTTGGAGGAGGCGGGGGGAGTGCGAGGAAGCACGTGTCCGCATCCATTTCTTCCTGCCCTTTATCCTTTTATCTTTAGGGTTTGATAGCAGCGGCGACAGCCCGGAGCCCCGTGTAGGGCCACGGAGTTACAGCTTCCGGACTCCATGCCCTGCCACAACCGGCAAGTAAACTCTACTTCCAGCCCAAGTCCTGATCGTCTGCGAGCAGACGACCAGATACTGGATCATGCAGAGGAAAATAATGCTGCTTTGGCTAAACTGACTCTCCTCCCTGGGCACGCCCATTCTAGCGTGCTCTCTGAGCGGGACTCTCAGGCCTGTGGCAGCACTAATCTTCAGTCTGAGAACCACAGTGATAATAGTGACAGTGGCAATTACAACGCACCTCTAGGCGACCCCCTCCTAGGGGACTGTGAACTCTCCCGACAGATCGGGGCACAGCTTAAGCTGCTGCCAATGAATGATCAGATCCGGGAGCTGCAGACTATCATCCGCGACAAG